>OW052246.1:31665000-32865000 GCA_932526585.2 Philonthus cognatus
AGTTGCTGCAGGGTTTGTAGGACTTTCGAAAGGGAGGGTTCGTGAGTTCTGAGAGCGGTATCGTTGGCGTATTGAAAGATATATGATGAGGCATTAAATTATTCGGGGTCAGGGTTATACATATCGGAGCAAAAAATATTTTATAATATAGGAGAAAGGGGTGATCCTTGTGGAACCCCTTGTTTAGGGAAAAATGTTGTGGAGAAATGGGGATCAATTTTAACTTTTAAGGTTCTATTGGATAGAAAATTGTTGACAAGTAGAATGAGATGTTTAGGGATATTTAGAAGATGACACTTAAACAGCAAACATCGGTGCCATACAGAGTCAAAAGCCTTTTGTATGTCTAGAAAGAGAGGTGCAGATGCTTGACCTTCGAGGTGTGCCGTTTGCAAGTTGGATGCAACAATAGAAAGCGGGTGGGAAGTTTACTTTTTTGGTAGGAATCAAAATTGGTAATTGGGTATTCGTTAAGAGGTATAGGAGAGGATTTTATGTTAAATAAGAGATTCGTAAAGTTTGCCTAATACGGGAAGAAGAGTGATGGGCCTGTAGCTGGAGATTAAGGAAGGTTTGTGATCTGGTTTGGAATACATGTGATGATTCTAATTTTCCACTCAGGGGGAAAGTATTGGGATTGGTAGCAATAATTTAGGATTTCTCGGATGTATTCGTGGATGTAAATAGGAAGGGAATTTATAATACATCTATGAACAAAGCCATGTCATGGGGCTGAATTATTTCCTCTATGTAGGATCTCGTAATTGTCTTCTTCTGTAAATTTATCAGTCACTATCAGGGGGATAGGGTGATAGATATAGTCCTTGTACCAGTCATTTACAGTGTCAATCAATTATTGTAAAATGATCACCATTCATTATTTCTTATAATAAGAATTCTAAATTTTTTAATTTTTTTTTGAAACATTTAATTAAATTGTGAGGTGTTTTAGTTCTGTTAATTTATAAATATTTGGTTTTGTAAAATCCCGATTGTTTTTTTAGGAATATTATTTCATTGATTTAAATTATACGCATGAACATTCAACACATCATTTAACGTATACCATGCGATATGTGTGAAAGAGCGATCCCAAATTGGGCCTACACAATAGATTCTGTCCGACAAAGTCGAGAAAGACATTATTTTTAAAACATAATGCTAACGATTGCTCTTCAAAATATAGTAATGAATAATGTATATGTATAAATAATGTCACACGTACTTAATATTTTTTCCCAATTGAAAGTTCTGACGCGGAAATTGGAAATTCCTTTGTTATAAAACATGTCTATACAGAGAGTTTTATGTAACACCGAACATTTTCAATGTTTATCTTCGTATGTTCTTTTTATCAAACCAAAGCAACCAATATGATTTGATACCTTTAATTTTTGGGTTATGTGTAAATTGGGTTGCCTATATGACCATTACCAGTTATAGCCAATTAATCGCAATTATTGAATCAACTTGTACATGCAAGGATTTTTTTTTCAAGTATACATGTCCCAATTATATATGCCGCAAATCTTTAGATAATTGTTCTTTTTTTTAATGAGTTCAATTTGAAACTTAAAATGAGTGTGTTCCACTCCCAGACTAAGCATGAAGTAAAATTTCGAGTTTAGAAAAGCCTGAAAATTTGGTTTGGTCGCGTAGCGCGAAGCGCGGAGCGGCCAAACCAAATTTTCAGGCTTTTCTAAACTCGAAATTTTACTTCATGCGCCACCGGTACAAAACACTGACATATTACGAAGTATAAAACACACCGCAAAACTTTATATTGAATTATTGTTTTGTAGCGGTGGCGCATGAAGTAAAATTTCGAGTTTAGAAAGGCCTGAAAATTTGGATTTGCCGGGCTCGCTTTGCTCCGCCCGGCAAATCCAAATTTTGAGGCTTTTCTAAACTCGAAATTTTACTTAATGCTTAGTCTGGGAGTGGAAAACAAAGCTTAAAATTGAGTTCATTTAATAAATTAAACATTGGAAAATGTACATCGAATGCATATGGATACTTAAAAGAAAAATTCTCGTTATGAAAATGTTCGGAGTTACATAAAACTCTCTGTATGTCTTTCATTGATTAATAATTTCAATTTAGAACGATATGTAAATGTACAAAACATATATTTAATTCTGCATTAATTTTTCTATTAATTATTATTAAAAACACATTTTATAGAGTGTATCAACTGAAATTATATAAAAACAAAATGCTGAATGTTTCGTACCCCCATCAATAATTAATAACGCATTGATTATAGCTTAAATAAATCTATTTTAAGCGTGTAACATTTTAACCCAATTAGGTATGAAGTGCATGATATATTCATAAGCTCTAATGTCGCTTTAAAAGCATACGATATTATTTAGTATAAATAAACAAAATGTATAATAGTGCGTCCGTGCGGTGTCAATCAATTCGATCAATTCCTCCTCGTCGTGGTTAATTGAAATTTTCAATTTTCCAGTATTTAATATTTGCTTTATATAAATATGTCCCGTACGTGTACAGTTCTGTCAATATATTAACATGAATTTAATTAGTTCTTGCATCTGTTGCATTTCATTTACCATAAATTAATTTAAATTAGATTTAATTGAATTATTTACGGTCTGCAACAATTTTCATTGATTTAAATGCACAAGCGTAGCCAAGATTTTAAGCAGGGAGGGGCATGAAACTTAAAAAATAGCTGTTAAAAATATACGCGGAATGTGTTTTATTATGTATACTCTATAAATGTTAAAGCATTTGTTGTATTTTTAATAGTATTCAAATTAAAGCTTCTAAAGAGTGTTTTCATTCCTTAATTAAGCATAAAGTAAAATTTCGAGTTTATAAAAGCCTCAAACGAGATTACTTCAAAATCTAACAAATATTCGTATTCAGATCACGATTTAATTTCTTAGGCTCTTATAATTTCTAAATTTCGTTCGATTTAACGTTTCGAACGAGCGATTGCACTCCCAGGTTAATCATGAAGTAAAATTTCAAGTTTAGAAAAGCCTGAAAATTTGGATTTGCCGGCACGAGCAAAGCGAGTGACGGCAAATCTAAATTTTCAGGCTTTTCTAAACTCGAAATTTTACTTCATGCGCCACCCGCATTAAACACTTGAATATTGTAAAATTCTAAATATTCTTGTTTGGCAGTATATTTTAAACCTTGTTTTAATAGTTTATTTTTTAATACTGATTTAGTAGTGTATTTTATATTTAACACAATTTCAGTGATTTATACGCGTGGCGCATGAAGTAAAATTTCGAGTTTAGAAAAGCCTGATTTTAATTTTTAATTTTTAGGCTTTTCTAAACTCGACATTTTACTTCATGCTTAACCTGGGAGTGGAAACACTCGTTCGAAACTTTAAATCGAACGAAACGATGAAAGCCTAAAAAATTGAATCGTGATATAAATACGAATTTCCGTAAGATGTTGAGGTAATCTTGTTTGGGAAATTATAAAACAATCATGAATTATTGACTCAACTTTAAAAGCACTATTAATTACTTTAAAATAACCAAGCTTATAAATTATCAAATCAACGTGAAAAGGTTTAATTTTGCTTAGAAATAAACACGCTTGAAGATTCAAAAATTGGGGTTAAAATATCTCAACTATATTTTCTAAAATATAGTGTCAAAGTTGAGATTTATGAAAACAACGTTAGATTTTGGGGTAATCTTGTTTGAAAAATTGTAAAACAATCATGAATTATTGACAACTTCGAAAGCACTATTTTTTTACTTTAAAATAACCAAGCTTTAAAACCCTAAATCTGAACTGGTTTTGCTGAAAAATTCTGTCAAAGTTGAGATTTTAGTCACAAAATCATCAGATTACATCAAAATCTGATAATTTTTTTTATTCTTAAAAAGTGGAAAAACCTGAAGTTGGGGTTACAATATCTGAACTGGTTTTGCTGAAAAATTCTGTCAAAGTTGAGATTTTAGTAACAAAATCATCAGAATACATCAAAATCTGGTAATTTTTTTTATTCGGAGAATTAAAAAAAAAACATCTGTAAATATTTTTGGGATAAAGCGGCAGAATTAAAAAATTATTGTTGTCTTTTATAGCCTGATTTTTTTTTTATTTAGTCAATACTTCGCTGAATTTTTGTCAGCTTCTTTAGGGCAAGTTTTATAAAACAGTCATAAATTATTGACTTAACTTTGAAAGCTATATTATTTACTTTAAAATAACCATGCTTTAAAAACATGAAGTTGGGGTTACAATATCTGAACTGGTTTTTCTGAAAATTGTTTGTCAAAGTTGAGATTTTAGAGACAAAATCATTAGATTACATCAAAATCTGATAATTTTTCTTATTCGTAGAATTAAAAAAAAAACATCTATAAATATTTTTGGGGAATAGCGGCAGAATTCAAAAATTATAGTTGTCTTTTTTAGCCAGAACTTTATTTTTATTTAGCCAATACTTCGCTGAATTTTTGTCTGCTTCTTCAAGGCAAGTTAAACCTAAAATAAATAAATACAAAGATATCTTTTTTAGAAGATACCATAATTAAGAGGAGATAAAAAGAATTTGACGAATAAAGCACTAATAACCTTTCTTCTTTACACTTTTATTTGAATTACCAAATGTACATTTCGGACACAAAGTGACCATTATCAAATTGTTAATGGATTAACACAGTGCTAATCCATTGATAATGGTCACTTTGTGTCCGAAATGCACATTTGGTAATTCAAATAAATGTGTGAAGAAGAAAGGTTTTTAGTGCTTTATTCGTCAAACTAATTAATTAATTAATTTTATCTTCACGTAACTTCACACAATCAATTTAAGAAAAAGAGAAAACATTACACCTAAACATAATGATAAATACTTACATATAACTTGGCTTCGTTAGATAAAATTAAAAATTGTCTGATATCGACTTGTAAAATGTGTAAAATTCAGCTAAATGTTAGCTAAATAAAAATAAAGTTCTGGCTAAAAAAGACAACTATAATTTCTGAAATCTGCCGCTTTTCCCCAAAAATATTTATAGATGTTTTTTTATTTAATCTCTGAATAAGATAAATTATCAGATTTTATGTAATATGATAATTTTGTCACTAAAATCTCATCTTTGACAGAATTTTTCTGCGCGCCTTTCACCCAAAAATAATTATAAAAGTTTTTGATAACTTGACCGAAAAAAAACTTCTAAACGTCCTTTAAAAAAACTATTTATTACTTCCTTAAAAATAAACAAGTTGTAGGATCCTAAGATTGGAATTAAAATAAATGAACTGTTTTTTATTTTCTGAAAAACCAAATTAGTATGTATTGAACTAATTTAGTAAAACAACTAAACAATTTCTATATATTTTATTTTATGTATTTGCTGTACTTAGGTCTATGTCTATTTATCCTGGAAAGTATTTGAGTCAATTTTTAACTCAATTTCCATCAACATTTCTTGATTGTTTATTAAATACAGTTTGTATAACTGTTTTATTTATTATTCAAGTCCATTGGTATGCCATTATCCGGTTTATACACTCTTATTATTGTCTACATTCATATTTATTATTCGACTAATGGATCCTAATTATGGCACGTTATTTTGTTTCTTTGGACAAAAATCGATTTTTATAAATAATTTAAAAGTTCAGTTAGAGTTCAAAAAAATATAGAGATTTTATTTATTTATTTTATCATACCTTAAAAATAACAATAAATATAATATTTTACTTAACGCTCAAATTTTCAAAATAGTTAATTAGGTTCTACATTTATGTATACAGAGATTTTTTTTTCAAGAATAAACAGCAAATTTTAATTTTAAGTGTACATATGGATACGCTGTAAATTTTCAGACATTCGTTGTTTTCTTTTAAGTTCAATTTAAAGCTTTCAACGAGTGTTTTCTACTCCCAGACTAAGCATGAAGTAATATTTCGAGTTTAGAAAAGCCCCGTAAAAATTTGTCGAGGGTCGCGCAGCGACCCGAGACAAATTTTCTGGGCTTTTCTAAACTCGAAATATTACTTCATGCGCCAAGCGTATAAAACAAAGATTTCAAACGAAGTTCGAATATACATAAATTTCACAATATTTGAGTGTTTTATACGTGTGGCGCATAAAGTAACATTTCGAGTTAAGAAAAGCCCAGAAAATTTGTCTCGGGTCGCTGCGCGACCCTCGACAAATTTTCGACAATCCTCGACAAATTTCGAGTTTAGAAATGCCCCGTATTTCTAAACTCGAAATTTTACTTCATGCTTAGTCTGGGAGTGGAAAGCACTCGCTTAAAGCTATAAGTTAAACTTTAAAAAACAAAAAATATGTCAGGGTTCACAGAACAGTTGGAATATGAATACTTAAAAGAAATACTCCCTGTATATGTACGAATATATAATTTGTATTTATTTATTTTTGAGACTACACCGAAAGGTAGATAGGCAAAGGAATAAATAAATAAAATAAATATTTTTGAGAATAAGGATTGATTATTTATTACTAACACAAAATAGGCACCTTAGCTTTTCTAAATATTCAGACATTAATGACAAAATACCCGACAAAACTATAATTTTGTGAGGTAAAAAGACACCTAACCTTTTTCATACCACTTTTATTTTACTTCTGAACAGTTTTGTGTTATCAAAAAATATTTAATTCGATTTTAAAAGGAATCGAATTAAATATTTTTTGAAAACACAATACTGCACAGAAGTAAAATAAAAGTGGCATTAAAAAGGTTATGTGTTAGGTGATTTGAACTTGGCCGAGTGACACTGTACTTAATACCACTTTCTGCGATTACTGGTATTCAAAAATAAATTATATATATATATATATATATATATTTATAACATTTTTATTTATAGAATATTCATAATAATTATAAATAAAACAGATAATAATTTATATGGAGAAATTAAAATTCATTTTATAAAATGGCTATCAACCATAAGAAATTATATTTTGTAGTGTTTTTCACATTGATTCTCCTATTAGTTTAGAATAAATAATTCATCGTAATTAATAGATTATTAAATACCCATTGTCTTAAGTTGTCTCATTGTTTAAGAAGTATTGTTTGGATTTTACACGAATATATCGTAATTTAATATATTATAATTGTATGTTTTTGAGTGTACGTGAAGTGATTATTACACATAAACAATTCTGTTATTCCTTACTTCACTTTTTATTAGTATCGTTAGATAAACATTTCGAGACACAAGGTGCTCATCATCAATAACAAACTGAATTCTTACAGCTATTTGCGCGGTATATATATCTAAAGGAATTTAGATATTTGATATTATAATTAATAGATATTTCGCATAAGGTAACATAAATTAGGATGAAGAAGATGAAACTAATTTCAAATCTTTTTCTCTTACCAAAAAAATCGCACGTAAAAACCAATTCAACATGAGCATTTATTTACATCTAGATATGTGTATTCGTTTTAAATAAACTCCCGGATTATCCCGAAAATCCGCCGCACGTGCGCGTGCCTGCGTCCCGCAGGAAGAGCCGGTGGTTTTGGTTGCTGACGCGTTCGGACTACTGTTGTCGAAATTCAGAAATGTTCCCGCTGACACGCGCTGACGGCGGCGCAGACCGCGCGTCTCTTCGGCCGCCGCCGCCGCCAGGGGGGCAGGAAGGGACGGCCCTTCAGAATTTCAGCCCTTTCAGGAACCTTGAATGGGGGAATAAGGGATTCGGTCGCTGTGGCCACGGTCATCGCGAGTCATTAAACTTTGATTAATCGGGAAACTAAAGGAAAAAAATGCAATTTTACCCTCCTGAGCGTTTGTGGGGGTGAAAAAAAAAGGGGTGAGGTTTATCAGGATGACAGATCTTAACGGTTTGTAAATGATTAGGATTTTATTTAAGTTTGTATTATTTTGTTTAATTACCTGATAATTTAAAAAGAATAAAAATTAATAGTTGTAAAAGAATGCCGGAGATCTAGTTGCAAGATTACAAATGTTTATTTCATGTCAAAAAAATCAAGTGCCTAGAGCGATTTCCTCTAAGATTTTTTCTTTTAATTATTATTACCCATCTGGAAGAAAATTGCTGGATTGTGGGGATGAAACCTGATAATTTCAATATCTTGTGGTGGAGGCAGTTACTTTGTGAAACATTGTAAATATTTAAATAATTAACACTGATTACTTTTTTGATAATTTATAAACAATATAAATGAATAGTTGAAAAAGAATGCAATAGTAGATCAAGTTGACAGATTCAGATGTTTTATTCATGCTAAAAAAAAAAAAATCAAATGCCTAGAGCAATTTCCTTTAGGATTTGTTTCTTTTAATTATCCTCACCCATCCCAAAGAAAATTGTTGTAACTTTGAAAGCGCAAAATTTACTTTGACAAAATGAATAAAGTAAAATTTATTAACGTGAGGTCAAATTTAAAAAGTTTATTTTTAAAATCAGTGTTTTATACGCGTGGCGCATGAAGTAAAATTTCGAGTTTAGAAAAGCCCCGTGAAAATTTGTCTCGGGTCGCTGCGCGACCCTCGACAAATTTTCTACGCGGGGCTTTTCTAAACTCGAAATTTTACTTCATGCTTAGTCTGGGAGTGGAAGACACTCGTTAGTTTAAAATACATCACAACTGTTAAATATGGGAGGAAAGTAAAAGGAATAGGCGTATTTTTCTCGAGGTTTTCTTTTTCGATTTTAAAGTCTTTTCTGGAATATTGTACTTTACTAGTTGGATTATTTCACTTTGCTCGAGTAATTTATTTGTATGATAGAAAAAATCAAAGCTCCCTAAAATAGAAAGATAAAAAAAATATTTTCGCGCTACGCGACCAAACCAAATCCTCAGGCTTTTCTAAACTCTAAATTTTACGTTATGCTTAATCAAGGATTGGAAACACTTGTTAGATGAATTAGATAAACATAAATTTCAAAAAAATGTTAGATGTTATAATTCCTAAATACAAAGTCAAACAGAAACGTAAATGGTTTACGCGATGGTTTTCTATTGAAATCATAGGCTGTATTAAAATGAAAACACGTTTGCATAATCATCGCAAAAATGACCCCCATTCTGATTTAACCTTTACGAAATTAAGGTCACTTCTCAAATCTAAAATCAAAATGGGTCATAATTCTTATATTACTAGCACAGAAAACCAACTCTCTACAGACCCTAAGACCTATGTGAATACAAAATGATCAAATGCTTCAGCTATACCGGCTCAGATGTTTAATGATGGCGAGACCTATGGAACACCCGATGACATTGTTGATGGATTTCGTAAGCACTTTGAATCTGTTTTTATCCCCCCTTCAAATAAACCTTGCTCTGATACCCTTTCTAATTTCCCTTCATTTTCTTTTTCCCATATTTCTTCTGATTATATCTTTAAACATCTAAGGAAACTTCTCCTCAGGCGACGACAATTTACCTGCCCTTCTTTGGAAGGATTGTGCTCCTATTTTCTGCAATCCTCTTTCAATTATTTTTAATTTATCACTTCAAACTTCTATATTTCCTAATCAATTAAAGATAGCTTCAATTTGTCCCATACCTAAAACCTCGGTGAATACCGATTGCTAACTACCGTCCTATAGCGATTCCATCACATATTAAAAAAATCTTTGATGATCAAATGTACCTACATGTTGCACCATATTTATTTATGCAGCAACATGAATTCATTCCTGGGCGTTCTACTGTTGCGAAATAATCTGTTATTACATATGGCATATCAAGAGTTCTGGATTCATCGAATTAAGTTGATGTGGTGTACACAGATATGTCTAAGGCGTTCGATAGAGTCGACCACAAATTTCTGTTGAATAAGTTGGACTGTTTTGGGTTCACCACTGGTCCACTATTGCATTTGGGATCTTATCTGAAGAACAGTGAAACTTATGTGTCTGTAAATAATTATAAATCAAAATCGTACTTTCCAAGCTCAGGTGTTGCACAGGAATCCATTTGAGCCCTTTTCTATATAAATTAATGATCTCTCGGCTGCACTTGAGTGTAATTATCTTTACCTGCAACCACATAAGAAAACAGTGTTTTCTTAACCACCTTACTGATCTAGAAAACACTGTTATAATCACGCGTTTGTTGTAACAAAAAAATGACAAACGTCAGTTTTGAAAAGTCATCGTACAAGTGCGACACGTTATTCAGGTAATGTCTGATTCAAGCGACTGTGAATTAACGCCTCCGGATGTGGCCGCACGTGCCAAAGCGATTAATGATATGCAGTTACCCGAAAAATCGCGGGCGCGGTACATAAAATGTTATACCAAATTTATAGAATGGCTCAGCTCGAGAAAGATTAAATCCTTTACTGAAAATGTGCTTGTGGTATATTTTGATGATCTCAGCAAAACACTAGGACCAGCATCACTTTGGAGTTGTTACTCAATGCTAAAAACCACGATTAACAACAAACATCAAGTGGACATATCAAAATATTTGAATTTAAAAGCATTTTTGAAAAGAAAAATGCATAATCACAAACGAAAAACATCAAGTGTTTTAGAACCAGAACACATTAGAAATTTCATTGCTAATGCGCCGGATAGTAAATTTTTGTTAACATATTGCAGTTAATACACAAAACTCAATGCGAAATGGTAGCTTTTCTTTTAATAACTGTTCTGTAGTTATAAATAATCATTATCATTATAATAACTAGTTTGCACAAAATAATATGAAAATAGATAAAAATAAAACTTTTTGCCAGTTGCTACTTAAATCTACATTACTATATTTGGTGTTCGCATGAAAACTATATAGGTAGTTGCAGGTAAAACTATGTACAATACGCGTGTGGTAGGCAGATTACGTGCTCGTGGAGTTAACACACTCGCCGCTGCGCGGCTCGTGTTTAACTCTACACTCGCACGTAATATGCTGTTTACCACACTTGTAATGTAATATACTATTTATATGCCGATGATTTAAAGCTATATACATCTGTGTCATCATTGACTGACTGTGAGCAGTTACAACATCAACTAGTAATTGTTTAAAACTGGTGTACTTCAAACAAGGTATTGCTCAATGGTAGCAAGTGCAAGTTTATGAGATTTACTAGAAAGATTAACATTTTCAAGTTCGATTATAATATTTGCAATAATCAGCTGGAAGAGGCTAAGGTATTCAGGGATTTGGGTGTATGGTTTGATGATTCATTTACCTTTAATATGCAAGTACAAGAAACTGTTCGTAGCTCATTTAAGGCTTTAGGTTTATCAACCGAAACTCCTTGGATCTTCAGAATTTCACGGCTTTGAAACACTTTTTAATGCCTTTGTGCGATAAAAGTTGGAATATGCATCTTTGATTTGGAACCCTCAAACTCAATATCAGAATAATTTTATTAAAAGCATCTCGAGCAAATTTTCGAAGTTTTTATATTTTAAAGTGGAAGGCGTCTACCTATTAAGAGGTTTCAATCATAAAGTACTACTGGATAAATTCAATTTTGACGCACTTCAAAAGCGTAGACATATAGTGGGAATATCATTCTTATATAAAATTCTTCATAATAAAATTGATTGTCGCGTCAATTTTAATTCTATCAGTCTACGTGTTTCAACTTTTAATAGTAGGAATAAAAGCACATTTAATGTTGCTTCTAATCGCTCAATTTATGGCTCCAAGTCACCGTTAAGCATAATCTGTGATATTTTTAATCAATTACCATCAACCTGTGATATTTTTGGTGACACATTATCGTCTCTCATTAAACTCTATTAATTTATTTATATTTATAATCTGTATGTTCATTTCATGCTTCTGTATGCTCTTTTGATACTGTGTAATTACATTCTTTATACCTATTTTTTGTAAATATATTGTCTTGTAATTAGGATTGTTTCCTGTTGGATAAAAAAATATTATTACTATTATAAATACATTGCATAAATGTAACTAAATATACATTACATAAACTTGATTGACATGCAGTAACTATTGAAAAGTATATTGTTGAGATTACTTATTAAATATTCAAACTACAGCTATTTATCAACGTGTATTTTCATCATGAACACATCGCAAACATGTAACTTAATATACATTACATAAACTTCCTTTATCATAGTTTTAAATAATTTATAAACCCGGTTCGGCTCCCTTGGGCCTCATCAGTGTTACTTGATTGTCCACACCTGCATGATAAATTAACTCCTTGTGTAATAACCAGGCTCAGGCCAAATTTCATCATAATTATATTACCCCTGCGGACATCACCCTCTTGAATTATACGCAAACTTGTGAATTATACAGAAGATTCGAGAGAGCGAGAGAGAAATCGAGGCGTGTAAATTGCAGGCGTAATTGCATTTGCAAAATACCGGAGACACAGTATTCATCATAGAAGAAAAAAAGTGGGAAATAGAAAACCCCGAGACTTTTCAAGTTGTTTCATTTTATCTTTCTAGGAAAAACAAGTAAATTAATTGAATAATGCCTGAGTGGTGGACGGAAATTGCGAGGTTTAAGCCGGGATTGCACTAGTTTTCAAGAGTTGTGAAAGAGTGTGGAATAAATGAGCTGCGAGAATTTACAAATGAATACATTTTTTAAGAAATTCGTTATTCGATAAATATAAAATGCGGTTTATCTCAATTTCAAGAAATATTCGTGTTTTATTGAGACATTTAAATATTCCCTAAAAAGTCTCGATGAGAATAAAATTTTACTCAACTTTTGATTAAATAATATTGATATAAAAATATAAAATTAAATCAAATCCATTTATTTGGTGCTTTACAAATGTTTACACAAGTCATATACATATAAATATTGTTCATCAATACTTGTTAAATTTATTATAACAACATATTGGGAAACACATCTTACTACATTCCTCAACATTCCTATTTTATTTGCGAAATTTGTAACATGCACATCCTACTTTAACATATTATCTATCTCTAACCCTAGAAACTTGGCTGAATCATCGACAAATTCTTTTTGATGATTATTTTAAAGTAAATAATAAGCTCACAGTCTTTTCATCATTCATGAAAATACTGTTTGAATCAAATCATATTTTAGAAGCTCTCCTTTCATTAACTTCAGATGTTAATAGTTGGTCTATGTTAGGATTAGTGATAAATAGTGAGGTATCATCAGGAAATTGAGTGACTTTAGCCTGACTGCTCCTAAATATACATAGGAAATCATTCGCGTATATCAAAATCTAAGGAGGCCTTAAGTGAGATCCCTGAGGTACTACCTTAGTAACAAGAACTTCATCAGATGTATTATGGCCATAAGAAACAATCTGTTTTCGATTAGTTAAGTAAGACAATATCATTCCGCAACTGGATGGCATGAAAATATAACTATTTAATTTAGTTATTGATAGCTCGTGCGATACGTAATCAAATGCTTTTGACAGATCCATAAAATTTACAAGTACAAATGATTTTAATTAAAAACCACTCAAAATAGCATCAATAAGTTCAACAATTGCATTTATTGTCGATTTTCCTTCTCTAAATCCAAATGTATGTTCTGCCATTAGGCCATTGTCTTCAAAATACTGTGATACTTGTCTGTACATTGCTAACTCCAAGATCTTTGCAATGACAGGAATTATTGACACTGGCCGATAGTTATTCAGATCAGATGGGTTGCCCTTCTTAAGTACGGGAATGCACTTTAAAGTTTTGAGTGAGTCTAGAAAACAATTCACTCGTAAACACTGGTTAATTAGATTAATAATAAATAGTCTTAATTTAAATTTAAAAAACGACAAAGTTAAAATATGCAATATAGAGCAGGGGAAGTTCAACCAGTCAATATGGCTTAAACCCATTAACGGCCGAGCAATTAGAGAGTAACCTCTAAAAGTTGATTTTACGTAAAATTCTGCACTTATTTTAATGATTTTCGTGAATGACTTATTGTAATACATACTGTGAATTTTTCTTTTAAATATGCATAATGTATACACTGTACATTTTCAGGCATTAGCCTATATTATATTAAATCGTGCAATATGAAAAATCTAGTGTTTCCACTCCCAGACTAAGCATGAAGTAAAATTTCGAGTTTAGAAAAGCCCCGCGTAGAAAATTTGTCGAGGGTCGCGCAGCGACCCGAGACAAATTTTCACGGGGCTTTTCTAAACTCGAAATTTTACTTCAGGCGCCACGCGTATAAAACGCTAAAATATTCTGAAATGAGAAATACAATAACATTTTTTTTTTAACAAGTAATGATCGAAAGATTTAAATAACAAAATATTTACATTTTTATTCATACATTTTCAAGTCAGGTCAAATAATAAAAAATATCAAATTAACTTAATTAATAATTTAATTAACAAAAAATTAATAATGACGTGTGTATGCATTAATGGTGCTTAATGGGTTAATTGCTCTTCCACTTAACCTGAAGTAAGATATATACATTTTCACTGATTTTAATGATTTTACGTTTAAAGTATATAAATCTAATTTTTGGTTATTGTGACGATTATAACGTAGTATTTTGTATGTTCTAAAGGCTTTCGTGTAAAGTTATTGACAGGAAAAAGATTTTACATAAGATCTGTTCGTTACATGAACTAATGCAGCACTTTTTACACTTTTTGCGCTGAATCTGTTCGTTACATGAACTGAACGCCTGAAATTGTTTTTAGCGGTTTCCTCACATGAAAATAGGAAACTTTGGATACTGCTATTTTTTCTGTACAATGCGTATTTTTCGAGATGTACGCTATTCCAGGTTACAGAATAACCAGATATAAAGAATATTATATATTGTGCGTAAAAAGTATCACATCAAATGGGATTATATAGAAACGGTTTATCGCTTAGATTTGACATTTGGTAGATTTAAATTAGATATAAATACCCATATTTTAAGATAACTTTCGTTTATTTTGCACGACCTGCTTTTGTCAGAGGTTTAAATTTAAATTAGATATAAATACCCATATTTTAAGATGACTTTCGTTTATTTTGCACGACTTGCTTTTGTCAGAGGCCGCCATGTTGATTTTTTCTAAATAGCAACCTAGGTTTCTTTTGGTGTTATTTTAATAGTTACTTATTTAGAAATACAACTTGTTATAATATTAGAGTGTTTGTGTCACAAACTTTAACTCAGTTCAACTTAGTACAGTAAAAACGAACAAACCTATTATGTAATATGTTTCACCAATGAGAAATTAATTCAAGAGAGGATTACTTTTATTTTAAAAATGTAAAAATTAAGAAGATGTATTCAATATTTTCTCTGCACTTGACGATTTTTATTAAATCCCACGATTTATAGGTAGTAATTGCAATTTTTAATGGATTCAAAAGCGTAGGAAAAATATTTCCATACGAGAGACTTCTGCGCGGAGAAAATATTACCTATGTTTGTAGGAAGGCATATAATTTAATAAGAATTTTTCATAACTCACGGATCCGGCTAAATGTGCAGATCATATTTTTAAAATAAAATTTCCCTGAAACTCGCTCGTCTTCCGCATGAAATATGAACGTGAATTTCTCAAATAACGGTCGTATTCTGTTACACGTTCAGATTTTACACTGTTTGTGGAAAATTTAAAAAAGTGTGTTCAACTCCCTGATGGAGCATGAAGTTAAAGTTTGGAGTTTCGAAATGCTTGAAAATTTCGTTTAGTCGTTCAACATCTATTTTAGAAATAATATACTCTACATTTTTGTTCCCGGCGCATTCGCCAATTTTGTAATACTAAGTAAAGGGTCTTAAAAAACCTTGTTTTTTTATATTGATTACTATAAAACATGTAAGTGAAGGGTTTTTCAGTAACCGCGTCAAAACTTTAACCCGTTCGGTCCTAAAGGGCATTTTCCACCACTAAAATTTGGTAAACATACTGGGAATTTTTCTATTAAATACAGAGTGTCTACGCTAAACCTTTCGTTAAAAGTTTATGGGGTTGCCGTTGCACTAAAAATTTGAAAATATCCTTCTCATATCGTTAATTCAGTTCTCCCTATGTAAAATATTATCAACTTTATATCACTTGCGGTTCCACTGGAAGTAGCACCATTTTTTTTTTTATTTTGAATACAAGACCTTATTTATTAGTAATTTTTTGGGTTTGTCGTTTAAATTGCAACATATTTTATTCGAACATATGTACACTTATCTCTTATAGTTTTCAAGAAAAAAAAATCTAAAATGTTGACCTCTAAAAGGCATCGTGAAATCTGTTTGTAACTTCTCTTAAGAATAAGATAAAATATGATTTATATCTCTACTTGTACCTAGAGGATGCCTCTATAAGTAAATGAATTGGAAACTGTCTATTTTGATAATAGGTGTTTTAAAAATGTCAATATCGAAGTGCCCTCTTCAATATCTCGTAATTCAATTCTTTTAAATGGAATAACCAATTTTTTATCGCATGGTACAATTGGGCGGAAGATTTCCTACAAAAAAGTATTAGCAACTATACTCCCAAAGCAAGTGCTTTTTGAATTATTTCGAATAACAAATTAAGTGCTACTTCCGGTGGAACCGGAAGTGATATAAAGTTAAAAATATTTAACATGAGGAGAACTGATTCAAACGTACGACAACTTATTTTTTCAATTTTTAGTGCAACGGCAACCGCATAAACTTTTAACGAACGGTTTAGCGCAGACGCCCTGTATATATACATGTACGCATAAGCAGTAACTTTTCCGACATTCGTTTGTTTTATTAAATAGTTTATTTTGAATTCTTAAACGAATGTTTTCCACTCCCAGATTCAATTTTCAATTTATCAATTTATTCTTTATACATGGCAACTGCGATAGAATTGTTACTCTAATATGTATAATAATAATAATAATAAACAATCTTTATTCCTTTAAAAATAAACATAAGAAAGAAAATAAACATATACTTAATATAGGAATTTGCGTCAAGGGAAACACGTATGTGTAGCAATGTTATACAATTTTATAATGAAAGAATTCTTCCAAATTATATGGATCCAATAACAATAGCACATTAATTAGTCTATTTTTAAAATTATTGATCCTATTCTCTATTTTTAGGTTAGACGGCAAAAAAATATAAAATTTCATACACCTATATTCGGGAATTTTTTCAGTGAAAGGATACTTGTGAATAGGGTATACAAAATTTTGTTTGTGTCGAGTATCGTGCTCGTGTGAACTTTTGTTTTTCAAAAATAGATGCTGTTGTTTCCAAACGAATAGTAGACTTTTTAGTATATATTGCAGTTACTGTGAGTATACCATTTTCAGAAAAGAATGTTCTGCATGAAGCAGTTGTTTTAAGCCCTAACATCGCTCTAAGTGTACGCTTTTGGAGAATGAAAATTTTATTAAGCTGTGTGGAACTCCCCCAATGTATTATTCCATATCAAATATGGCTTTCAAAGTTCGCGTGGTATGTGATTTTTAAAATGTCAAAACCAACAGTTAATTTTAAGGACCGAATCATAAAGCTTGCTCTGCTTAGCTTTTTAGAAACATGAGTTATTTGATCATTCCATTTTAATTTGTCATCTATATAGATGCCTAAAAATTTCGCAGAATTGGTTACATTTAATATACAATCACCAAACCTCAAATTTCACGGCGTGGCAAGAGCTTCGTTCTTTTTAAATAGAATGCAATTTGTCTTACTTTTATTTATAGCTAAGCCGTTATCATCAAACCATTTGAAAATTAATTGCAGCGCATCCGTCCCGTTTTGGCATAGGTTCGTCATGTCACTACCTTTGATTACGATATTTGTATCATCTGCGTAGTTAATAATTTCAAAATTCGGATTGTTTTTATAAGCAAATAAATCATTAATATAAATATTAAATAGCAGAGGGCCTAAAATGCTCCCTTGCATAGGTTCGTCATGTCACTACCTTTGATTACGATATTTGTATCGTCTGCGTAGTTAATAATTTCAAAATTCGGATTGTTTTTATAAGCAAATAAATCATTAATATAAATATTAAATAGCAGAGGGCCTAAAATGAATGAAAATGTTCAAGACTTTTGACCGCGTTTTCTTGTTTTATCTCAACAATTTGTTTTCTGCCAGTTAGATAAGATGTCAACCACTTGTGTGCACCACCTCTGAACCCATATTGGTCTAATTTTGATAATAGGGCTGCGTGATCAATGCAGTCAACAGCCTTAGACAAATCGAGCAGCACACCGCATGTTAATTGATTTTTTTCTATTGATGAATATATGAATTCGGTAAAATCGTATAACGCTGTATTGCAATTTTTATTACTACTAAACCCATGTTGGTACTGAGACAGAATATTATGTTTGAGTAAAAATTAAGCATTAGGCATGAAGTAAAATTTCGAGTTTAGAAAAGCTTGATAATTTAGTTTCTAAACTCAAAATTTTACTTCATGTTTAATCTGAGAGTGGAAAAGACTACTTAAAGCTCTAATTTTACTTTTTGAATAAATTTAAACTTTATATAATCCTAAACATTTTAAAGCAGAAATCTATTTATATATAATTTAAATTTTATAACGAATGGATAAGATTTAAATAATATAATTAATCCTTAAATCTTGTTTAGGGAACTGAAAAAATCCATTTAAAAATACAAGCACTGCCGCATTATTTTTTGTTGTCTGTCTGTTTGTTCATCGCGGATGCGACTCATTTAATTAAAGCGCGATTATATTTAGTCGCGTTCACTTCGATATTAAATCTTCCCATCGCCGTTCGCGGTTTTAATTATCCCGGAAAATTGAATCCTTCCCCAGCCGCAATATAAAAATGTAATTAGAACACGAGCGAATGGCGACGTACATTGGAAATTATAAAAAAAGAAAGAGAAAAAATATGTAAAGCTCTTGCTATTTAATAATTTCCCGATTGATTTTTTTATAAACAAGTTATATAACGAACAATTTAATCGGTGTTGGAAAATATATAACTCTAATAGGCCAATGATGTTAAATACATAATTACTTGATTTAAAAAACAAAACACTTGGTCTAATTTCACTAATATTTTGGTTTTTTGTTCCAACTAGTTTCGACTTTCGAGTCATTCTCAAGAATTCTCCTTAAGAATGACTCAAAGTGGAAACTAATTAGAATAATAAACCAAAATATTAGTAAAATTTAACCAAGTGTGTTCTTTTTTAAATCATAGTTAAATATGTTTCTTCATGTGAAAGATAAGAAATTTCTCTAAGATAAATTACTTGGTGAAATTGCACTGATTTCGTGGTTAAATTTGAATTAATTTATCTATTCTTTTGTGACCTAAGTTACATATATTTTATTGAATAAAAGATAAAATAATCATTTGAAACAAGCTCTTCATATTTATGAATTTTATGGCTTTTCTAAACTCGAAATTTTACGCATTTTTTGGCGCATGAACCACGCGTATAAAACACGGATTTTAAGTGAAGTTCAAATATAGATAAATTTTACAATATTTTAGTGTTTAATACGCGTGGCGCATGAAGTAAAATTTCGAGTTTAGAAAAGCCCAGAAAATTTGTCTCGGGTCGCTGCGCGACCCTCGACAAATTTTCACGGGGCTTTTCTAAACTCGAAATTTTACTTCATGCTTAATCTGGGAGTGGAAAACACTCGTTTAAAACTTCAAATGGAACTCGTTTAAAAAAACCAACGAACGTCGCAACACTTACAGCATATGCATATGTATACTTAATTTTTTTTTATATTGTCGTTTTATATTATAAACATGTAAATATCTAAATTCCAATGCGTGCTAAAATCCATAGTTATTTCCAATTATCATCACTCATCAAGCCGCATTTATCTATTGAACCGAAATATGTTAAATCATTCACGTTTTGCATGAATAGTTTTGACGTTGAATGTTATTTTCTTGCATACAAATAACAGTCAAAACGGGTTTGGTTTTAATCTGTAATCGCCCATCCAGCAGCGTGCACGCATTTTAGTTTCAAATTAACTTTTATCAATTACACCGATTTTATTATGTATTTACTGCACACGCACACCCACAAATAACGCGTGCAAATAAAATTGACAAAATAAAATTAATTGAACGGTAGTAAGGGATTTATAGAAAATAAAATAACTGATATGGAATTAACTGTAATTAAATGCAATAATTAAGGCTAAAAGACCCCAGGGTCAACAGCCAGTTTACAGAATTTAAATTTATTTTTTGTAATTATTTATTATATATGGTTACTTCCATTTTACTATGTATCATATGTTCAATAAAAAGAACCTATAGAGCGCCATGATTTAATCTTTTTTCAAATTTAAGTTGACTACACACTTAAGAATTGACATATAAAACGTCAGACATGATAATTATAGAGTATATTTTCAGAGTTGCCAACCTAGAATATTTTCCATGGCACTCTAGAGATTTTTATTAATTGAACATACGATATTTTGTCAATAAAGATGATATATATCGATCAACAACTTCCGAAACCCCGTAAGAGCTAATTTAAAAATAAGTCCCCGTAAGACAGATATTGCTAATTTACCAATATTAGTATAAACCATCTACTTAAAATATTTATTAAATATCGATCATGATGAAGCTATACGTACTATAAAAAAAATTTGAAGGATTTAACAGTTCACATTATAATAAGCTAGTAATAAGTGTCTCCTCTCAATTTGATATTTTGGACTTACGAGGTTTCAAAAGTAGTTGATCGATACATAGAATAATTAAATAACATTCTACGCTTTTTTCGCGTCCGCAAATCTTTTCTAAATTCAAGCAATGCTTTGTTTCATTAAGAGCAATTTTAAACATAAAACGTCACTAAGTTAATGTTTCTATCGAGAAAGTTGAAAGTTCGCCACAACATTCGTATTCATATTATATATTGGTATTGTATAAGTTACCTATTTTTTTATTATATATTTTATGGAAAAGTCGCCAAACCAGCTGGTAATCATCATACTAAAACAAATTCCTCTGGTAGCATATACAGAAAATGTGTCTATTAAGTATACATATGCATCCGCTGTAAACTTTCCGACATTCCTTGTTTTTTAAAAGAGTTCAATTTATAGCTTGAAACGAGTGTTTTCCACTCCCAGACTAAGCATGAAGTAAAATTTCGAGTTTAGAAAAGCCTGAAAATTTGGTTTGGTCGCGTAGCGCGAAGCGACCAAACCAAATTTTCAGGCTTTTCTAAACTCGAAATTTTACTTCATGCGCCACGTATATAAGACACTGATATCAAGTGAAATTCATTCGTATCTATTATTGCAGTGTTTTCAGTGTTTAATACGCGTGGCGCATGAAGTAAAATTTCGAGTTTAGAAAAGCCTGAAAATTTGGTTTGGTCGCTCCGCGCTTCGCGCTACGCGACCAAACCAAATTTTCAGGCTTTTCTAAACTCGAAATTTTACTTCATGCTTAGTCTGGGAGTGGAAAACCCTCGTTTAAAGCTTCAAATTCAACTGTTTATAAAAAAAAACAAGGAATATTTGAACATTTATTGCACCGAATTGGGATATGTATACTTAAAAGAGAAACTTCCTGTATGTATCCTGATGTATACAGAATACTTATCGAGATATGTTTACCTAAACTATAAATTTCTTGTAAGCAGATAAAGTGATTAAATAGGTTATTTTATGAAAATGTTTGCATCTCAACGCCAACAAAAAAAAACAAACGCAGAGAGCTCATAATGTGTTTCTTGAATATGCAGCTTGCCTTTTCATCGTAGGAAATTATGAAATTTTCCGAGATTGCCATTTCATTTCAACTCAGGGGCCGCATAAATGGCAAACGGCCGTGCAAACGACGGCGCTTAAATATTGCAAGCGCTCAGATGATTCGCAAATAAGTCGGCTTAAATATTTTAAAGGGCTGCAAGAGATTCATGGTCGGCCCTTTGAATAAATGCCTGCATAATGTAAACGTCCTATCGTCGCGCAGATTTACGTTTTTCGTCTTATGTCCATTTTATGTCTTGTATGCACGTGAAACCGCGGATTATCCGCTAAATAGTTTATTAAAAAATAAATCAGATTTTCATTTGAAATTTTAATACTACAATATCTCACGTTCTTTTTATAAAAGTATAAACAGATTTGCATTTAAAATTTTAATACTACAATATCTCACGTTCTTTTTATAAAAGTATAAACAGATTTTTATTTGAAATTTTAATACTACAATATCTCACGTTCTTTTGTAAAAGTATAAAGAGATTTTTATTTGAAATGTTAATTCTATAATATCTCACCTTTTTTTATAAAAATAAAAACGCAGACGAATTTCGAACTTTAACGAAGTTGTGAGTGACAGACTACGCTGATGAGTTCGGTGAAGTCCGAAACTCGTCTGTAACTTTCTTTTAGTAGAATTTATGATAAATGAGAGCTGAATTTTTGACTAAAGATCTATTTTATTAAAATAAATATTCTACTATTTTACGATTTTTTTTTTGTATAACGAAAACGCAAATATATAATTCTTGAATCTTGGAGGCGTTCACTTCACAGTACATTTTTAATTTAGATATAAAGAAAACACTTATTTTTTCTATATTACTTTTATTTTACTTTTATGACCAGTTTCAATTACACGGTAATCTTTATCAAACTAAGTTAGTTAAGATTTATTTCAAAAGAAATTAATGTCACATCAGGTGTACCGGAGGGGTCGCATTGTGGCACAATACTGTTTTTACTCTTCATTAATGATCTGAAGTTTTATGTCAAGCATTGAACATATCTTCATTTTGCAGACGATCTTAACATTTTTCGTAAAATCAAAAACACTAACGACATCACAGTCTTGCAACAAGATTTGAATAACATTTTTTAATAGTGCTTGAATAACCATCTCTATTTTTATAATGACAAGTGCGTATCTATTGTAATGTCCCGGCGTGTACAAACAAATTAAACGATTATTATATATACGTCCGGTTATAATGACTTTCAAATTTACTTTTCCCATAGCCGAAATATCAATTGATAAATATTATTAACTTTCGCACGGACTTTGAAAGACCAAAGTACAATTACCGTAAATCGTGCCCTTATGAAGAAAAGATAACAATCCGAATTCTTAAGTTTAGAAATTGTAATTAGTCAGTCTCGCTCAAACCTTGAAGCTGTTTAGTTCGTAAAATTAAATAAGTTTTATTCGAAATCGGTTCGGTATAAACTCAATCCGCAAGTTAAGGCTACATACGAATTCTTGTTAGGTATTATATTTTTGTCAATTCGGGCGTATTGTATTTTAACTATCATTGTTGAATAAATCATATATTTACCTCCGGTGATAATGACTTATGAATTCTTAAGTTTAGAAACTGTAATTAGTCAGTCTCGCTCAAACCTTGAAGCTGTTTAGTTTGTAAAATTAAATAAGTTTTATTCGAAATCGGTTCGGTATAAACTCAATCCGCAAGTTAAGGCTACATACGAATTCTTGTTAGGTATTATATTTTTGTCAATTCGGGCGTATTGTATTTTAACTATCGTTGTTGAATAAATCAAGGTGTTAAATATTATTTATGATAAATTAATTATCATCCGCTCCCCGCTCGAACGTTACACTATTTCGTTTGGTCGCGGTCATGTCATTAAATCAAATTATAAAATCAATGGATACCAGCAATCCACAGTTCCACATGTCAAAGACCTACAAGTAATATTTGACTGTACCTTGTCATTTACGAAACACATTGACAGCATGTGCTGCAAAGCATTGCAAGTGCTTGGCTTTGTAAACAGATTTGGTAAGAATTTCTCACGTACACGTACAAGCATTTATTTCTTACTCTGGTAAGAACTCGACTAGAGTATGCTTCCTCTGTTTGGTCACCATTTTATAACAATAAAATTGATCAAATAGAGAGGGTACAAAACAAATTTACACAATGAAACACTTTTAACTTTGTTTGTATAACACGTTTTATTTAATGTGACTGCAGTTTCGACAAATTTAGCTTGTCATTATCAAACAATAAATAAAACGTGTTATACAAACAAAGTTAAAAGTGTTTCATTGTGTAATTAACATGTATAACGAAGTAGAAGGCTCCACAATACAAAACAAATTTATGTTGTCAATATCTTTTAGATTGGGAATTTCCAGAATTAATTATAGTCGCAGTTTTGCTTTAACTTTTTTAAACTTAACATCTCCGAAAGAGAGGCGTATTTCATTTGATTTAGGAATTATTTTTAAAATAGTAAACGGCCTAATGTACTGCAATGAATTACTGACTGGCTTAAAGTTTCTAATCCCATCTAATACACGTTCACAATTAATTTTTAGAGAAACAGTTCATCGTATGAACTACACCAGCAATAATGCACTTTGTCGTATGATAAAATTATGTTATTTAGTTTGTATATCACCACATTTGAGCTGTACGGTATATCGTTCAAAGTATTTATGAAACGATTAAAGCTGAATGATCCATCTTTATATAACCACGTCTGATTATTTTTGTCTACAGGGCAGGGAGTTTGTTGTAATTAAGTATATCGAATATGTATGTTTATATATTAAATTGTTAAATATATATTATAAGTGTGTAAAATTATAATTATAATAATGTAAAAGGGTTTATTCGGTAAATAAAGTATTAAAATAAAATGTTCCTTAGTTTGATAATGATTACCGTGTAATTGAAACTAGTCACAGAAGTAAAATAAAAGTGGTATTAAAAAGTCGTGTTTTCTTTAAATCAAAATATATATTTTTTAATATACAATTTATACGAAGTATGTGTGGTGATATAAGCGAGGTAAATTTGATGCGTAGCACTTTGAAATCCCCCTCGTCGATAAGTCGACTATTTTTTTTTTTTTTTTCGAGAAAGACGAGATACGCTTTACGGGGCGACTCCGCGACAGCTTTCAATGCAATTTCTTCGTGCTTGGTTACTTTCGTAGGTAATTCAAGGGGATTTTTATAAAAGGCCCTTATATGACATCAGCATCATATTAATGCACGTGAGCCTCGGAGATGAAGTGAGATGATACGAAACTACAACTCACGTTTTTTCTTCCTTCGCTAGCTTTTTGAAGAGGGGTATGGAAAGCGTGGATGTGAATTAAAAATTTTATGAGTGGATTTCAGATTAGAATATAATCCTGTAAATACTTGAAAATACTTTATCTAGATATCCTATTATACTCGTATTGCAACTTATAATTATAATCTTACTTAATTTTTTGTATCCTAGTATTCCATGACATCGCACCCCTAGAAGAGTACTGTGACAAGTAAAAATAAACTGTTTTTGAGTTATCCCAATAGGTAGATTAGGGTGTTTCGAAAAGAATCGAAACAGCTGGCTCACCGCTTAAGTTAAAGATTTTGGTCTACAATAGATGTGGGCAAATGCATTTGCGATTGAAAAAATATTTAGAGGGTCCCCCGAGCCCCCAAACATGCCATTTTTAGCCCTTTTTTTAGATAATCGGCCAAAAACTTGCCTTATAGTCATTGGATCAAGCCGAATATTTTATATTTTGTGCCCAGATGAATATACTACAAGCAAAATATGCAAAACCTAACTTGGCGTTAGGTCTAGGTGAGATACGAATTTTTTAAATAACTTTTTTTCACGATTTTGAAGGGTTTTTTCACCTTTTTTTGCTAAAAAGTGGGTTTTAACGACAAGAAATCAAGTTGCACCCGCGATTAGTCCTGAGAAGTATATTTAATAATGTTAGCATGCTAACTGCGTATCTCACCCACGTCCGATTTTGTGGCAAACCCCTAAAACTCTATTTTAACGTTTTTGACCCGATTTCGCAGGTTTTGTTTCTTAAAAAACCTTTGCATTGGTTCATTTGCCAAATGCACGCCAACGAATTGATACTGCGGCATTTGTTGGAACATTACGACGGTGGAAAAACGGGCCCGTCAACGTATTCTGGTCCTATCAGTAAAGCTTTATTGACTTGTGAAGAGAAACCAGTTGTTTCGTTTAAATTAGTTGAAGCGGAAGTGAAGTTGCCTGAAATCGATTCGCGAAACCTGAGTAAAGATCAACAATACCTTTACGAAATCAGCCAAGCAGTTTCGAAAGGTCATTGTCCAGAAGACTTAAGCAACAGAACTCCGGGAAAAATGTCGCATTCTCGTTGGCTTACGACAGCAAACCGCATTTTGCGACTGTACATAGCAACTGCAGAGCCTTCAACGAATTTGCAAAATCTTGTTAATCTGATTATCAAAGTCTACACACCAGTATGGTTTTCCATCAAAGCGAATCCAGAATGTTACAACGGTGCGCTTCACCTCTGGAAATCTATTTCTCTGTCTCGAAATCTGGATGCAACAGTGAAACAAGTCATTGATCCCGTAATAAGACGCAATGCATATTTCACCCACCCTGAAAACTTACTTTTGGCAATGGTCGTTGACGATTTATTGGAAGTTAGAGTAGATGCCATGAACAACATTTTGCAGTGCCGAAAATCGTCAAATGATAACTTGCGAAAGTTTAAAATACCCGACATAGATTTTGAGGCTCAGAATTACACATCCATGATAAACTGGAACGAAGTTTCTGAACCTCCTCTGATTAAAAGTTTTCCAACCGACAGATTAACCTACCTGATAATGAATGACAACGTAAGTTTAAAGAAACTGCTCGATTACCCATGCCACACTCAATCGGTAGAAAGACACATCAAAATGGTAACAGAAGCTTCGCGTTCAGTTATTGGACATGACTCCCGACGTGCTCGTATAGTTGGTGCCCTAAAGGGACGTGCGACGATGGCCAAATTCCAAAGTAAAAAAGACTACGTTGTTATCGAACAAGATTGCTGACTTTGTATTTATTGTAATCGATTGCAGGTTAAAAAACACATGTTTCAACCAAATATTGTTTAACAAAATGAATTTTATTAATTAATTGATGTACTGTATTTTTAAACAAAAATGTGGGAAAATCCATACTGAGCGTTATACGCAGAATTTCAGGCTGTTATTTATGAATTTAATGGATCTCAAAAGCATCAGTTGCATGCTTACAACTAGTTATTATAATGAAAGCAAGAAATATTTAGCGTAAGCCAGTTCTTCATTAATTTAAAACGTTTATTTAAGAAACAAACATAATAATGCCACATAATCGGACATGGGTGAGATACGCAGTTCGCATGCTTACATTATTCAATATACTTCTCAGGACAAATTATCGCGGGTGTGACTTGATTTCTTGTCGTTAAAACCCACTTTTTAACAAAACAGTTGAAAAAAACCTTCAAAATTGTGAAAAAAGTTATTTAAAAAATTCGTAGCTCACCCAGACCTAACGCCAAGTTAGGTTTTGCATATTTTGCTTGTAGTATATTCATCTGGGCACAAAATATAAAATTTTCGCCTTGATCCGATGACTATAAGGCAAGTTTTTGGCCGATTATCTAAAAAAGGGCTAAAAATGGCATGTTTGGGGGCTCGGGGGACCCTCTAAATATTTTTTCAATCGCAAATGTTTTTGCCCACATCTATTGTAAACCAAAATCTTTAATTTAAGCGGTGAGCCAGCTGTTTCGATTTTTTTCGAAACACCCTAAGGTAGATAGATATCGACTCTGCAAGAATATAGCATCATTATTTTCCTAATTTAAATAGTTAACACTTGAAGTGGTAGTTGCTGTGCTACTCTACGCCAGGGAGGAAAGGACCCTACGAATAGCAGCGTGGTATTACCAAGTCAGAAGTTGCGACTGAGTTTTTCCAGTCTGTGTAGTTTTTCAAGTACACACTAGATACTAGAGAAGGGCGAAATGGCTGTTTTAAGTGAGTTGGTTCAAAAGATCTGACTCACTTTAAAGAGCTGGTTCAGTGAGCCAGCTCAAAAGAGTTACATGACTCAGTTACAAGCTAGCGATCCGCTGAGAGTTCTGGCTCTTAGAGATCCATCTGATTCGCCAACTTATTGAATTAAGCGAGGTGGTGATTAATTATTTCTGTTATACAATGATTGCAAAAATTTATTCATAATTTATATAAAAACGTAAGAGTAATAAATAAATCATAATTATAGTAAACGCGTATTCATTTCGTGCAACTACACTTCAAGTGTAAGTGTGTGCGCGCCTATAAAAACACACATACATACATTCAGCACATCGCGATCCAACTCCGAACCTTGCAGTTGGATCCCGATGAGTGAGCTATAGCTTAGTCAGATTCAATAACTCTGTAAAACGAGCTAGTTCAGTTGGATTCGAAAGCCGTCGTGAATCATTGCGATCCAACTCCGAACCGCGCAGTTGGATCCCGATGAGTGAGCTAGCTCAGTGCGCTTAGTCGGATTCAACAGCCGCCGTGGATCTTTTGAGTCGATTCGCCTACTCAATGGGTTTATTTAAGTCCATTCGCACGCGCCGTAATTCGAAGCGATGATGTTGAAATAACTTGATAGAAATATAACGATAGCTATTTTCTTACTACAATAACAAACACTTCTTATTAAATTTACAATTTTGGTTACAAAAAATGTGACGAAAGAATAATTGCACTTGTAATGTTTACTAGATAGTAAACAATGGCGTTTGCTTATGGTATTGTAAATTGTAGTATCTGTGAACTAAGAAGAGGCAAATCTCAATCCAAATAAACGAATAACGCAGGTTTAGAAATTGACGTGAAAATATTCAGATTTTAGAAATGAATTGAATAGTGTACAAATGGAAAAAGTAAAAAGTGCATGTTCAGTAAGGCTGAGAGTAGCCGGCCTGTCGATCTACGAGCCGCGTGAAAAATCAAGATCTGTTAATGCATTCCAAATCTACATTCACTCTAGAAGAGCGGGCGAATAAAAATTAGTCGTGGTTTAAATAGAGCTACATAGTTCGAACTAAGTCACTTCATAACTGAATGTTTTTAAGTTTAAGTGAAGTGATTATTACACTAAAAAATACTGTTATTCCTCACTTCACTTTTTATTTGTATCGTTAGATGTACATTTAGAGACACAAATTAATAACAAACTATAAGTCACTTGGCTCACCAGCTCACTTCACTGAGCTGACTTTTTAAGTCGATTCGCTCAGAAGTTACCCATCTTTATTACATACGCATAAATAATTATAAGTTAAAAACTTAGGAACATTTTTTCTATTTTTCCCAATTTGTATATTTTATATTCCTTGTCGTTGCATTTCTTAGGAATTTGCGGAGAAAAAATGACGTTTTTTCGAACTATTATGGACAAATAAGAGTGACAACTTGAGGCAATAACTCAAATTTTCAAGATAGTGCCTTCTGTGATAACTATTCTTTTTTTTTCAAAAATCATGCCAGATCTTACTTAGACTTTTTTGTGCTCATCGTTGGTGAAGATGACGGCTAGATTTCTACTGTTGGTGCAAGTTGATTTAAAAAAAATGAACGATATTATAATCAATCTTTGGAACCCAAAACTTAAAAATGCGTTTTCCCCAAATTTATACATAGTTTATTTACTTGTCACAGTCCATTCTAGGGATGCGATATGAGAAAGTCTAACTAAAAACTTGAAATTATTTAAACATTCTAAAACGTTTTGGCTAAAATAATTTTGCTTATAAAGTCTATGATATTCTACATCAACGTAAATTAAAAAAAATTAACACGCAGAGGATGGGCAGAGAATCACATATTTCATATTGAAATAAAATTAAGTCATATTTGAGTAGCTGTTTCTTATAAACTACTGCACTTCATAAAACATTTTCTTTCATCTTAATACGACAAAAGTCGTAATAAGATGGTTCATTACTTAACGTCTATCAAACATTTTGAAAATTTAACCTAACATCAGAATGATAAATTTAAATTTGATATGTGCACATTTTGATGTATCACACACATACACACATCTGCGCTCATAATGATTTTTTCGATTTTATGTCTACATTTTGAGTTATACTTGCCAATTAACGTTCACAATAATAATGTATTGTTACTCTTATTGCATTAAATGTATTGTCATAGCAATTAAAGAAACATATGTTCGAAAGCGTAAACGCCATCTAATGCCCACTAGCTTACGCTTTTGAATATACAGAGAGTTTTATGTAACACCGAACATTTGCATAACGAGAATTTTTCATTGTATCCATATGCATACGTTGCACATTTTTCGATGCTTGGTTTATTAAAAGAATTTAATTTGAAGCTTTAAGCGAGTGTTTTCCACTCCCAGGCTAAGCATGAAGTAAAATTTCGAGTTTAGAAAAGCCTGAAAATTTGGTTTGGTCGCGTAGCGCGAAGCGCGGAGCGGCCAAACCAAATTTTCAGGCTTTTCTAAACTCGAAATTTTACTTCATGCGCCACCGGTACAAAACACTGACGTATTACGAAGTTTAAAACACACCGCTAAACTTAACATTGAATCAGTGTTTTGTACCGGTGGCGCATGAAGTAAAATTTCGAGTTTAGAAAAGCCTGAAAATTTGGTTTGGCCGCTCCGCGCTTCGCGCTACGCGACCAAACCAAATTTTCAGGCTTTTCTAAACTCCAAATTTTACTTCATGCTTAGCCTGGGAGTGGAAAACACTTGCTTAAAGCTTTACATTAGATTCTTTTAATAAACCGAGCATTGGAAAATGTGAGACGTATGCATATGGATACATCAAAGAAAAATTCTCGTTATGAAAATGTTCGGTGTTACATAAAACTCTCTGTATGTAAATTGCACAGGCCATAATAAATGGGAAAATAGGTTGATTATAATTCACGCACTGCTTCGGGACTATACTGATGATGGCGTTAAAGCCCAAAACGCGTATATAGGTATCCGGTGAATGAATATGTACTTAGCACAAATTCATATTCTTGAAATTAATAAAACATTTAAAGATCTGATGAAAAATCATATTGTATAGCCGATACTCCTCTCTGCGGGTCAATTGGCAAGTTATTAATCAAATTTTAAATATTTCATTGTATAATTCAATATCCGGAGGTGTATTTGCACGGCAAGTAGTTGTTTCAATGGATATTTATCGTCTTAAGTTGTCTTATTAATTAAGACATTGTTTGCATTTTCACGAATAGTTTTTTCGTAATTTCATATATTATGTTTAAAGTGTGCAAACTATATGAAGCGTAAGCTTATTTTCTCGATTTCAAATAGATTTGAATTTAAATTTATCTTATAAATTAAGTATGATTATTTGGAAATATAGAATTACATTAATTAAATATTTTTATAATGACCTTGATTTTTCAGTTTATTTCAATACATGAACTTCCTACAAGTCCATGTATTGAAATAAACCTACACCGAGTATCTCTTTCAAATTTTAAATACAAAGGTTTATTTGTTTTAAGAGAGTCTTGTACACTCCTAACACAAATAAACCTTCATATTTAAAATTTGGAACCAAGTGGGTTACGTAAAGACAATAGTGAAACAATCTTTCATGATTAGAATTAAAAAAAAACAGAAATAATAACTATAATAAAAACTATGAATCAGACAATCAATTTACACGTGAACTTTTACACATAATAAAATATATAAGATTTCAAAATAATAGACTATGAATCAGACAATCAATTTACACGTGAACTCTTACACATAATAAAATATATAAGATTTCAAAATAAAAGACTATGAATCAGACAATCAATTCACACGTGAACTTTTACACATAATAAAATATATAAGATTTCAAAATAAAATTTAATATTCTTCTGTCCGTTTTTACCCAAGTCGATTAACCTATTTGATTAGTACTTTTTAAAAACACAACAATTTCATTTACAAATTGTTTAGACAACCGCATATTGATGAAAAAGGCATGTTTAGGTTATCTCACAAATTTATAATATTCCTATATTCTAGAATGTTGACTTAATCAGAGGTTTATTCAATGATTAGTGGATGATTAAAGTTAACCAGTCGGGGTAAAAATTTTAATATATTATTTTCAAATTTTATAATAAAATTTAGTAGAAACGTGTTAAACATGTGCAATTAACAAAACTATTAGATTTGACGTAAAGTTTGTGAGTTTCCGTGTAAAGTGGACCTTTAAGACGCAAAAGCAAGAGTTGAGGGCAGAACTTAACCTTTAGCACTTGGCTAATATTGCCTTTCGATTAAGTTAACGTCAGATGAAGCTTTTAAGCGCAACCGGTGCAATCTTTATCGCCCTTGCACTACAAAATCCAAGCCGGCGCATGTAAATTGCAAACAGGGTAATAATATTTTATGTAAGAATACGTATATAGAAAAGACAAATTTGATGCATGTACTGATGATAAAAAGTTACGGTAAACATAAATGGCGTAGCTACATATTCAGATTTTCAGAAAAAAAAGGCTTTTTTAATACTTTTTACCATTTGGTATTTACATGCACAAATAATTTGGAATTTAATCATTTTTAACAAATCGCTGTTTTTCCATTAAATCTTAAATTTCTGAGTGGAAAAACTCCTTGATTAAGCATAAAGTAAAATTTCGAGTTTAGAGAAGCCTGAAAATTTGGTTTTTAGGTATACATATGCATAATGTGCTGTAAAGTTTTCGATATTCGTTGGATTTTACAAGAGTTTCCTTTGAAGCTCTAAACGAGTGTTTTCCACTCCCAGACTAAGCATGAAGTAAAATTTCGAGTTTAGAAAAGCCTGAAAATTTGGTTTGGTCGCGTAGCGCGAAGCGCGGAGCGACCAAACCAAATTTTCAGGCTTTTCTAAACTCGAAATTTTACTTCATGCGCCACCCGTATAAAACACTGAAATATTGTACAATACAATATACTACTAACGCAATGTGCTAAAGGCGTTTATATTGAACTACACTTTAAACCTGTGCTTAACACGCGTGGCGCATGAAGTAAAATTTCGAGTTTAGAAAAGCCTGAAATTTTACTTCATGCTTAGTCTAGGAGTGAAAAACACTCGCTTAAAGCTTTAAATGAAACTATTTTAAAAACCAACGAATATCGACAACTTTACAGCTTATTATGCTTATGTTTACCTAAAAAATCCCTATATTTGGTCTGTGAGCAACGAATTTCAGTGTTAATAATAAATGATTAAACAGTACGTGTTAAGTGAGAAATTGGATTAAGGATTAGGTTTAGATTTTTTTCCCAAATACTACAAGTCCTTGTTACTAGAATAAAGTCAAAACTTAAAACCTGAAGCAATTTCTCACAGAACTTGTTTTATGATCATTGTCCTAGTTTATTAAGCAAGGAATCTGGTTACTGGTATATAACAAGAAATATTTAACTCAAACTAATTTCTCACTTAACACTTGTTTAATTAGTGTTTAAACAATTATGTGAAAAAAAATTAACACTGTAGTTTGTTTCACAAAAAAACTTAGAAAACTAATTTGATTTTGAATAGTTTCGCTTCGTCGATTTTTAACGTCAATTTTAATTTTGTCTGCACTTAAAACGTAAGCTCGGTTAGTTCCTCGATTTTCACTAACTAGCATCTAAAGTAATCAACATATGAGGGGTATCCTAACCTATCCTAACCTAACCTAACCTAACCTAACCTAACCTAACCTAACCTAACCTAACCTAACCTAACCTTACCTAACCTAACAGAACATAACCTAACCTAACCCAATCTAACCTCACTTAACTTAACCTGGTGACAATCTCCACTTCATGTTTTCATGAACTTATAATTTCTTATCGTATTTGTTCGTTAACCTCTATGTGAATTTGGTTCAAACTTGCTTAATATCTTCATCTAATTCTATTCTACTGAATAGCAAAACATACAGTATAATAAATATGTGTATCTTCAGGAAAACGGGTTTTATTATTTTTTACAAAAAACAATAAAGTAGAGAACGCTAACTTTTTTTCTACACCCCTCATATAAAATGTTTATCTGAATTAAAGGAATGTACTTTTGAATAAATTTTGTAATTACCTGTACCAAAATCCTGGCTACATACTGTAAATTGTAATGATAGTGGTCATATTATAGATCCTTGGGTTAAGCACAATGAGCCTAATAAGGCCTAAGTGCAGTGCAGAAATGCGCACTCCCCCAAAAGAAGAACCAGATCCTTGCGTTACAGTCTTATTATACCCGAAGCCTCTATAATAAAAGGTTAATGTTTGAAAAAAATAGCAACATTTATTGCAACTCTAGAAAAATAGCACTGTAAAATTTGAAAACTGTGATTTGGTGTAGTATACCTTCCATATACAGAATTGTAATTTTTATTTGCACTTAAATCGTAAGCTCGGTTAGTTTTTCGTTTTCCAACAACTAGCACCTAAAGTAATCAACATGTTTATCTAAATCAAAGAAATACACCTTTAAATAAATTTCGTAATTACCTGTGTGCACAAAAGTTTTGTAGATTTATAAATTGCACGTTTTCCACCAAAGTTTTAATGCCGTTATTTATATCCCGCAAAAGGTTTTTTTATTGCCGTCCTGTTGTGTACGTGTTTATGTCTGCGCTGATTAAAATTTAATGTATAAGTTTTAGAGGCGTTTGCGGCTTAAATTAAAAATATAATTATAGTCAAATCCTGGTGTTGTATGCAGGCCGCATTCGACGCGACCGCGCAGAGGATTTAATTTATTCAGTTATAAAGCGTTTATGAAAGCGCTTTTGTTCGCCTGAAATTCCTGCAACGCCATTAAGATAGTTTGATAATGGTTAAGTGGATTATCAGTTTTATTGTACGTTATATTGATTAAGTTGACGTAGTTTTTAATAAACTGAAAAATATAAAATTGGTGTTCAATATGGTGAATGCGCCAGGTGAATATTAATTTGTATTATCACTAAAAAACGTTTTAACTTTGTTTGTATAACACTAATTATTTTTACGTGACTGCAGTTTTGGCAAATTTAGCTTGGAAATATTAAACATGAAATAAAAATATGTATTTTTTAATACTAAAATAAATTGTGTAACTGTTAGCAATAAAAAAAAATCAATTGATTTCTATTTTTAAAAGGTGTCCAAGATTTCGATCAAGTTTATTTATTTATTTACGGTATAAACCATTTTTAACAATATTTAACATAAAACAAATTCCTAAGTAAATAACATTCTTTAAATCAATATTCTAAATAAAATAATTTATTCCAAAGATGAACAAATAACCAAATTATTTTCGTTTAATCTGCAAACAAACAAGTTGAAGCTTTTTATACTTCATCCGTTTTGCCAACACTATTGATTTTACATAATTCATAGATTTCATAATCTCATTTAATTTAATGAAAATATCAATTTTGATTATTTTGGAAATGTATCAATTTAACATCAAAGTTATGTATTTATGTATTTAAAATGGCAAAATTCTACTTAAAGCGCAAAATTTGCGAAGTATCAATATTTAATAACAATATCTCAAAAAAACTCTAATATTTCACGCCACCATTCTTTTGTTATAATTAAATTATTACATTTGACAAAGTGAAAAAATAAAAATTGTCGACTGTGCTTTGTATCAAAAGAATTATTATATTTTATACTATTTTATGTCCTTATAATTTGAAAATAATAATAAAGTACCCCTCCTACAAAAACAATTATGTCAGATTTGCGAACTAATAATTTGATTTACATAAATGTTAGAGTAATGAATGGACCCGTTCATCAAAATATTTGACATCCAACATGTTTGGATTTGTTTGTGATGTATGTTGGTATCTAATGAACGGAACTCCGGTCGGTCTATTTCGTACGGGGTGTTTGCACCCAAGCACGTTCACGATTAACAATCCGGTCATCAGAGAATTCCCTAATGATGAGTGAAGAAATTACTCATAAAGTAATCGAAAGTGATGATCGATGATTATTAATATTTTAATCATCACTCATTACTTATTTACTCATGTAACAAAATGCTCAACTCAGGTAATATTAGAGTACAAAATTGCATCTTACTGTTTGACAATAATGTAAAATTTTATTGATTATTTTATAAATACAGTACACAATTATGATAGTTCATTTCCACCCGATGCATTCACCAGAAATACGAGTTTATAAAACATTTTTTATAGATTTTTTCAAACAGGAGTAAAATACATACAGGGCATTTTTCTTTTAAGTGTATACATCTCTTCAATTACAGCGTTTGGTAAATTTGCAGGAATTTATTATATTTTAAAAACGTTTAATTTGAGGCTTTTATAGAGTGTTTACCTATCCTAAATTAAGCATAAAGTAAAATTTTGAGTTAAGAAAAGAATGAAAATTTGGAATTTCCGCGCAGTGAAGCGAAGCGGCCAATCCAAATGATCCTTTTCTGAACTGGAAATTTTACTTCATGCGCCAGGCGTATAATTCACTGATTTAAAGTATAGGTAAAAAGCACACACACAAACGATTATTGGCAACCCAATATACTTTAGAGTTATTGGGTTGCCTTTAATCTCTGTTTTAAACAATTGGTTCAGCGCCGGATTTGACTCGCGTTTTATTCAACTATACATTTGTCGTATAAAACAGAGCATTCTAAAAGGTCCATTTGTTGCCTTATTATAATGCTTTTTTATCGAATAGCACACAAATGTACAAAATGTAACATCTTATTGTGTTTATTTTTGTAAATACAGTACACAATTATAATCGTTTCTTTCTGCCCGGCGCATTCACCAGAAATGAGCGCTCATAAAACTTTTTAATAGACTTTTTGTTCTACATTACAATACAAATCCCCACATAGACCTAGATCGAGTTAATAGTCAATTATCAATTTTTGAATGATTATATTGCACTATTATTAAATCTATGGTTAGTATATAGTATGTAAAGTTATTTAAATTAAAAAACACTTGGTATTGTTTCACAAATTAAAACTTTATTCTGACAAATTTCGGTTTGTTAGACCAATTTCAAAACAAAATGTAAATGTGAAAAAACTCCGAGCGATTTTTTAAATTTGAATAACTTTACATATTCTAATATGTTTCACCAAGTGCCAGATGAGAAATTAATTCAAGATAATTTCTTAAAAATTATTTCTTATCTGGCACTTGGTAAAACATATTAGAATATGTAAAGTTATTTAAATTAAAAAGTATACAGGTTTTTAATTTAAATTAACTTGGTTTGTTTTACTAATAATGATTAATGTTTTGATTAGCCTTTTATTTTTAATTAGCTTATAATTTGGCTAATTTAATATCGACATTTATCTGAAGTAAAATCAAAATAAAAAATGAATTGCATTTATTAGAAAACAATAATCGATTGCTTGATTTTATTAATTTCGATGTTCCGCGACATGTGAATCTAAGAATTAATTACTTTTCTAGTTTCTATTTTTTTATTCTCGTATAAATTGTTGAATTGTTTAATTTTTGATATGGATTTAGGATTTTGTGCAGTAAATTTTATAATACCCACGTATTGATTTTTCTATTTCGATGTAACTCCCTCAGTTTTACTGTTTTCTATTATAAGTTTTGTTTATTGTGATTACACATAATAGACTATCATTCGGTAAAAATGTTAAACCGTTTTTTGAGACATCTAAAAGAATAAGTAAATTATTTGCACTAACACAACTGACATTAGCAACACTTATAACATCAATTTTTAAATACATTTTGTGTACTACTTCTTTTCAATACAATCTATCAACAACAAAAAAATTCAAGATTATCATGATTCACTAACGTTAACTAACCAAAACAGTTGATGTTATAGTTAGTTAGACAAAATGTATTCAAAAATTGATGTTATAAGTTTTGTTAATTTTAGATGTGTTAATACAAATATTACGACATATTTTTTATTTGTAATCTATCTAATATTTGGTGAAGAGAAACACTTGTTTTGTTCCATGATTTTATTTTCAGTTTCCTGACACGTGCTTTTACAGATCAATACAATAGGTTAAAAAATGTTTTAACCTTTGATACTAACATGTAATAACCGAAACACGTGTCAGAAAACTAAAAATAAAATTATGGAACAAAACAAGTGTTTTTCTTTACCAAATTTGTACATCCGGTTCCATCAAGAGTGTGGGGCAACAAGCATTAACTATATCTAATATTTTTTATGATCACTAATTTATTAACCAAACATCTGTGCGAATCTCCGGAGCAGCGTAAATAATCTCATAAATAATTTACTAAGCAGTAATTGTATTGAGGTAGGGTTGTTACCGGTGGTTTACTGAAAACACCGGAATCTTGCTAATTTTAGACATTGCCGAGCGTAATTAAATATTTTATTAAATTGCATTTGCTCGCGCAACAACGGTGCCCATTGCTTTACTCGCGATAGATATTTTGCTCGCCTAAATTACAATTTCATTCCTAAAATGAGTTAAGTTTGAGATATACATTGGTAGCTCGCCTACGCATCGACATAACATGTAAATATATGTATATATTTTGTATAGTTATTTTATAATTCCATTGCGGTATTAATTATGCGCTGCTCACTCACGACAACAGCGCCCTCGGTACCCTCACAGCACGGGCGATAAGGGAAGAAGCCTCCCACCTCAACAACGAGCCCTTCCATCCTCAACAAGACGGGGGGAAGAGAAGATAACAGTTTTCCTGAAGAACTGAAAACGACTCGGAAGATTATTAGAGTTCTAAACTTCGAAGAGGAAGCAGCCCTGAAAAATTGCTAAAGAGTTCGTGAGTGAGTTTTGTGCCGCGAGACAACTTTCTTTTTCTTTGTTTTAATTTTCTAAAATTTTGCTGCATTAATATTATCGTATTTTCTTTAATTTTTGTTTGTGTATAATGGTTAACTTCCGGCATTAAATTCAATTACTTTTTATTTACATTAAATACAGAGTATTATTTTATTCACATTAAATATCAAATAACGAAATAGGAAACCCATAAACACAGTCCTGTGTCCAACGAAGGCGAGGTAAGTAATTTTCTTTATTTTATTTATTTTTGAGCTACAGCGGAGTGGCAATGTGGTACCGCCGTGATGTATGTGCAATTTAGTATCTTATGCTCTCGATCCAATAGTTAATTAATTAAAAACTAAAATTCATTAACTTCTCCGCACATATTTTCAACACCCCAGCGGTCCCACCCTGTCATGGGATAAATAATGTTTGTTTTAATTATCTTGCGTTTTGGTGAAAAACATGTCAAATATCATAGATTATTGTGTATTTTACAGGAATTGCAGATTTAATTAAGAGATGAGTTCATTCAATTATTTTATTGAACAGACAGTTAATGTTTCATTTTTCTATCGAATTTCAAGAATTAAATTCACATTTCATTTATCGCTGGTGATGACTTTCTTCTTTTTATACCAATTAATACGAGTTTTTAATTAAAGTCGTAAAAATCGTTTCATTGTTCGGGGTATAAAGGAGACCGTCTTGGGAATACTCCTCAGGTTGTAAAATTTGCAGGAGGCAAACGCAGCTGGCGTCGCATTAAATTCTAGCAATAACAGAGAAATGGAACGCACCGATAGCACGGAATTAATTGCATACCGTTATCTTTACGTTTTTTGCCAAAGATAACTCGTGAAAATGAATTATTGAATTATTGGTATTTTTTGTTATTATTTTATTCTTTCTTTCACTTTATTAAAAGCGTGAAGGAAGAAATAAAACGATAAAAAATACCAATACTTCAATAATTTAATTTCACGCGTAATCTTTTAGCAAAAAATGTTATTAATAAAGTGAAGGAATAAGACAATAAAAACTACTAACGAGTGTCTATAAACTATCAGCATCCCAATAGGTTCTGAGTTCAGAAAAATACGTCGTAATTAGACATATAATTAAACTACATATGCTTGTTTTTTTTTATAGGAGATTCTAATAATTTGCTCATTTTTCTACTATAAAATGATTTTATTTTGTTTTGCAACTATGGTAAACAGATTACCACCCACTTAGAGCGTTACGTTATTTACTCAATTAAAGCGAATCGTTCAATTACACGTCGTTTCTAGTTTGCCGTCTGTAGTTAGTAAACAGTTAATTCGCCTATTCATCAAAGCCGGAACGACGTTTCATATTTAGTCAGCCAGATTGACACCGCGTTGGGAATAACGACTTAATTAATAGCAACGTCATACATACCCACACACTTCCAATGCGATCAACAAATCCGAGAAACATACCTGAAAGAAAAGTCATGTTAGTTACAAAATTTATCAAAATTAAGAATAAGATTTTGCATTCAGGTAATAAGGGATACACACTTAATCTAAAAGAAAGCCTGGAGATTAACAGGGCCATAAAAATGGGGAAAAATATCGTAAACGACAACGAGGAGATTTGGAATTTCCCAATTTCGACTTCTCTTATTACCTGAAACAAAAATATGTGTATATACCTAGACAATATTTTTTTCTGTACATTCCTTTGAAAGTGGTTTAACAAACCGAAACTAGTAGGAATAAAGATTTAATTTGTAAAATAATACGAAGTGTTTTTTTAGTTTAAATAACTTTACATATTCTAATATGTTTCACCAAGTGCCAGATGAGAAATGAATTCAAGAATTTATCAAAATTAATATGAAAATAATTTATAAACAAAAACTTAAATTCAATATTTAATTGAATATAATTTTGAATATTTTCACTGTGAGAAATTAAAATTTAAAATATTTAAATCTACAAAAATTGAAACAAATTTTAATTTAACTAACTTTAGATGTTCTAATATGTTTTACCAAGTGCCAGATGAGAAATTAATTCAAGAAATTATCAAAGTTAATATGAAAATAAATTATAAACAAAAAATTAAATTCAATATTTAATTGAATATAATTTAAAATAATTTTACTGTGAGAAATTAAAATTCAAAATATTTGAATGTACAAAAATGTAGGCATATTCATCAATTTTTTGTTCGATATTTTTAATCTTTAAAAACTGATAAAATAAATAAATTACAATTGGTTGTAATTTCCTACAGAACATTTTGTTGTTACAAACTTTAGGATATTCGAAATTATTAGATAGCGTTTTGAACTTCACGTTAAATCAGTGAAATATAACCTAGTCTTTTCTATTAAAATCATAGCTAAATATATTTCACCACGTAAAAGATGAGAAACGTATTCAAGATATTTCCATATTATAATAATTAATTCTTGAATTAGGATTCTGTGTATTTTAATTTTATGAATGAATTATTTATTAATTTGATTAATTCTTAAATAAATAAATTATTCTGTCTATATTTATTTCGCAAATGAATTATTTATTAATTTTATTTATCAATATTTAAATTACCACAACGATTTCTCTTAACGTCATAATTAGAAATAAAACATATTACCGCCATAAATAACCAGTCGTGAATTAATTAATCTTGCTGTGATAACGGCTAATTAAAATAATTTATAGTTGCGTAGAGGAACGGCTCCCCTTTGAGGTTCGCAGGCATTTATTAATTACATAATTCGCAACAAATTGCCCCGGCTCATGTCGTTATCCAATTGAAATCACGAAAGCTTTATATTATTGGACGGCTGTATTTGTACTACTTGAAATGTACATACATAATACATATTAACACAAATTCATTTAGTAAATTAATTGTTTGTTTTTCATTTTGAATTTGTTTTTATACTGGCCAGAAAATTAGTGGAAAGGTTAATTAACTGCTTGATTTAATAAAATATTAATGCTTATAAAATATTTAATTAAGTGAAAATCAAATACACGTATGCAGGGTTATTAAAATAGAAGGAACAGGTTTCAAACCTTTTCATCTTCCGAACTACAAAAGGTAGAACTATAATTTCAACGTTCCTGGACAGACAAAAGTTTAAAATTTGAACAGTCCAGGCAGAAGTTCCAACCACGGCCGTATGTGCGCTGTGGCTTGTCATTTTGATTGTCTGTAGTAAAATGGCGATACAACAAGAAAAGGCACTTTGTATGCTGCAATTAGCAAAATTAGAGTCCATTATTAAAGTTCAACGTGCTTTTTGCCGCCTCCTCATAAGCAGATTTACTAGTGGCATCGAAAATTCGTAGACGATGGTTGCATCTACAAACAGAAAATCACGGGACGTCCACGCACATCGAATCAAAATGTCGAGCGTATTCGTACAGTTTACCAAAGGAGCCCAAAAAAATCCAAAGCACGGGAAACACATTATGCTCATATTGAATGCATAACAAATTGAACTTTTTTCTTTCCAGGAACGTTGGAATTGTGTTTCTATCCTTTGTAGTTTGGAAGAAATAAATGTTTAAAATTTGTTTCTTTATTTTGAATAACTCTGTATATTATTTAAATAATCATGTATTTTCAAAAATGAAGCGCCTCAGTATTTATTTGTATAATTAACGTTTGAATTTACTTATCCGCAGCGATGTTAGTAGCCATTTACGTTGGTAATTACTACTGGCAGCTGACAATAAATTACGGTATATTACCCAGCTGTTTCGGTACCGTCGGTAACATTTTTTGTTCGCAATTGTAAGAGAAGATTATAGGTTCTGGTTCTTGTATGTATGTAATTTAATAGTGAACAAATGGTGTACTAGAGAAGGACTTAATGTCTTACCCTCTAAGGCCACCCTTGTACCATTTACATGCAGTAGGAAACTGGAGGGCCTAGGACCTCTCTTTCTTAATGGTGTTAACCTAGAAATGTCGGATGAGGTGAAGTACTTAGGAGTAATCTTCGAGTCCAAGTTCACCTGGACCTCGCACATCTCAAAAATCAAACGTAAATCGAAAATTACCCTTGCGGTAATTAGACTAACGTACGACAAACAATGGGGGCTCCGACCAGGGATGGTATACTGACTATATACCAGAGTAGTCAGACCCGCAATCATGTATGCTGCTTTGGTGTGGTGGCCTAAAGTCACGCAACACACAACCATACAATCCCTCAGCAAGATTCAAAGGCTTGCTTGTATCAGCATAACGGGGGCTATGAGAACCACACTCACTGCAGCCATGGAGACGCTCCTAATCATCAGTCAACATAATAGTTGACACGCCAAACAGACGACTCTTAGTAGACATAGGGGGACCTCTCTTGCACATGAGGTCGGACCATATGACAGTCAGATACCTTAAAAACGTACTTTATAAAGTCACTATTTCAGATCGCAACAAATGGTACGACTTTAGGGAAGACATTTACAAACATAGCATGATCTGGTATACGGATAGCTCTAAATTAGACACAGGGACTGGATCAGGAATCTACAATAAAAACAGGCTATGTCCACTCGCTGGGCTGCCTGGCATCAGTCTTTCAAGTCGAAATATTCGCAATTATAGAATGTGCGAGAACCAACATAGAGAAGAACTGTCGTAACAGGCAAATCTATTTTATGTTCGATAGCCAGGCGGCACTGAAAGCTCTAAAGAGCCAAAAGACTTCATCCAAACTGGTGTTGGACTGCTTCGACAAACTCAATCACCTGACGAGATAGAACAAGGTCACACTTGTCGGGACGCAAGGTTATTCAGGTATCGAGGGAAATGAAAAAGCTGATGAGCCAGCAAAGCAGGGAGCTACCATATCATTTATGGGACCTGAACCTGTCTTGGGCATCACAAAAAAGTCGAGTCGCCTAGAAGTCAGAAAATGGATTCGCAACAAACACAAGGAATACTGGGTGAACAGACCAGGCCTTAACCACAGTAAGGCCATTATAAATGAAAAATAATTAATAACAGTCTATTCTGAACTTCACATCAAATCGGTGTTTTGCACGCCTGGCACATAAAGTAAAATTTCGCGTTTATAAAAGAATGAAAACCACATCAAGTTTTTAGGATTTTTTGCTAAATCTTGGATGATAATCCAAGAGGATTTTCTAGGAGGATTTTCTACCTAATCTGGAAATGGAAACACTCGATTGAAACGGTTTTTAAAAATTCTGTATGAAGTGCTTCAAAATAGTATTTCATGAAAACATATAAATTACTTAGTATTTAGTGATGAAACAATAATAAAATTGTGTTTAATTCTGGAAAATTACAGTAGCATTAAGTTTGTTATTGATAATAAGCATCTGTGTCTCGAAATGTACATCTAACGATACAAATAAAAAGTGAAGTAAGAAATAACTCATTTATGTGTAATAATCACTTCACTTAAACTCAGAAATATACAGTTAGTATTTAGTAATGAAATTCAGCGCGGCTTTTAAAATATACTAACACACACTATACTAGGGGAATGCTACGCAAGCATGTCACACATCTGTATCTGTATTACCCACAGAAATAAATAATTCTAGAGATTAGAGAAATCTATAATATTAATTCAACAATTTTAGCAAAGGATTTTAAGGATCTGTAAACTTAAGCTTGAGTTTGCCCATCAAAGGTGGCGTAGCCTGCACAGCATATTGATTTTCCAGAAACTTCCTGTAAATTCCTGCAATGCTTTCAGCGAGTGGCGCCAACGCGGCGAACTTGTGCACTCGCTAAGGCTCGCTCATTCCGCTCGATGGCGTTGTTAGCACAAATTTAATAGTAAAAGAAGTTAATAAAAATATATATTCATGTATGTAGAAAGCTCTCACACCTAAAATACCTAAAACTGAAAAAATGAATAAAATACGAATGCTGCAAATTGATCATGAAAAAAACAATAACTTGTTTAAATTCTATTGTTTAACATAACACTTTCTACAAAATAATACACATCAGAATTTATAATTAATTGATTAAACCTGTGATTAAGTCATATTTCTAGAATATAAGAATGTTTTAAATTTGTAAGATATCCTAAACACGTCTCCTTTATCATTATGCAATTTTGTAAATAATTTATATATAAAAATGCTATGTTTTTAAGGAGTACTAATCACTGATTAACTTAAGTTACTGTTTATAATATGTAGATGTGTACAAATACAAATTAAAACATAATATTATATTAATGTACATAATATTATGTTTTAATTTGTATTGGCAATATTCAAAATATTACAATGATAAAAATGTACAAGTATTACCATTTTGTAAGACAAATTCTGACGTGTATTATTTTGTAGATAGTGTGTTGTTAAACAATAGAATTTAAACGAGTTATTGTAATTTGTATTTTCAGTATACATATCCTGATGTACATTCAGTAAAATTTAAAGCATTTATTGTTTATAAAATTCATTCAATTTGAAGCTCTAACGAGTGTTTTAACTCCTTGATTTAGCAAGTAAAATTTCGAATTTAAATAAACTTGAAAATTTAGTTTGGTGGCGTAGCGAAGTAGACCGACTAAACCAAATATTCAGGCTTTTCTGTACTCGAAATTTTACTTCATTCACCACGCGTATAAAACACTAAAATATTTTAAGTTCTATATATACTGCTTAATTCACAAAAAATTAGGGCTTTATACACCTGGCGCATGAAGTAAAATTTCGAGTTTAGAAAAGACTGAAAATTTGGTTTGGTCGCTCCGCGCTTCGCGCTACGCGACCAAACCAAATTTTCAGGCTTTTCTAAACTCGAAATTTTACTTCATGCTTAATCAGGGATTAGAATCACTCGTTAGTATCTTTAATGATTATCTTAAATTTTTCGTTTAAATTGTAAAACAATTAATGCGCTTATGAGTTTTAACTGATCTGTTTAAGCAGTTGAATAATCAGTAAAGAAACTAGAAATATATCGTTTATCTTGTGTTACCAATTTTGTGGCATAATTAAAATTTGATCAGAAAATCGTCCACTTTATTAACATTGTTGTATGATATTTTGCGAAAATTCAATGTGTTATATAAAACCTTTAAAATCCTTAGATTATTTTAGAAAAATGAACTAATTTACTTACTACAAATAATTACTAATTACAATATTAATGTGTTTATATAAAAATTACAGAAAAACCTGTAATTTTTAATCGAGATATATATATATATATATATATATATATATATATATACTGCTGTATAAACAAATTCTTATGCCCGTATGGACATATGGCATCCAGCTGTGGGGTTGTTCCAAAAAGAGCAATATAGAAATAATCCAGCGATACCAAAATAAAGTACTGAGGAGTATTGTCAATGCTCCTTGGTATTTCCGAAACAGTGACCTCCACAGGGACTTGGAAATTGATACTGTTAATGAGACAATACACAATTTTGCCAATAGTCATGAACAGCGACTTCTTCAACACGTCAACATCGAAGCCATCCAGCTCCTCGATAACACGAATTTGACCAGAAGACTACAGCGGACTAAACCGTTCGAGTTAGTTTAATATTGTGTTAGTGCAAAAGCAGAGCATAGTGCTAGTGTACACATTAATTAGTGTAATTAAGTTATTAAAATCTAATGGATACTAATGAGTAAACCCTTAGTATTAAACCTTTAGTAAATTAAGTTAGCTAAATATTACTCATTGATCCATTTGTGATCAGATTGTAATTATAGTAAAATACAACTAAGTGTTTTGCAAATAATAAAAAAAAAATATATATATATATATTTTTTTAATTAGAAGATAATGTGTAACTATTGAGCGATTTATCAACAACATTTTAATTATGGTTGAAATTGACATATAAAACAAAGTAATATTTAAGTCTAAATAAATCATACGAATTCAACGCGCTTTTAAATCCCTAATTTGTATACTTAAATGAAAAACTTACTGTATAATAATTTATAATAAAATTTATAGGAGGTATGAAATACATTTAAGAAATCTTCAATTTGATTCTCATTAATCATTTGATGAAACATGTTTACTATATTGATAACTAAATAAAAGTCACTTGGAAATAGTAGTGAAACAAACCAGGTTACTTTTATTTAATTATCAACATTTATGAAGGTAACAAAACCTAATTTAGTTTTAATAACTCAATAAAAACCATAATCTAAGGGTTTTATTGAGTTATCAAAACTAAATTAGGTTTAGTTAACTTCTTAAAAGTATTTCATATTCCCTATAAATTTTATTATAAATTATACATTTTACATTAAATTACAAAATTAGATAAGCCCTTTTCTTCTTCGTTTTGTTTTTTTTTTTATTTTGTGGGTGTGTAAAAGCGTCTCGACTAGAAAATGCTTCTATTAGATTGATAGATATACACATAAGTAGAGCCCTTTCAGCGGCCAAGAAAAGAAATCTGCCGCGGCTGCAGATAATGCTATCACGAAAGTTCTGAAAGATGCCCGCCATATAAATAAATTATGAAAGTTTCCTCCACGGCTTTCGTCTGTCGTTAAAGGGATTAGTTTTCTAATTTCGGGCTCAGGGTGGTCTTTACCATTTTATTAACTCGACTCACTGACAGACTTAAAAGTGAATTTAATCTGTTTATACAACTTAGATTAATGTTAACCTAATTAATCCACATTTTAAGAATTAGTTACAGAAAGGAAGAAAAAATAACGCAATTTCGCAATTCAATTTAGAGAATAATGCTCATCAGCCATTAGAAATAATTATGTTAACATTATTCCATGATTTTTTCAAAGAAATCCTCTACAGTTAGACATTACTCTATTATTTTAACACGATTTCAGAATTTTCCCATAAAATTCTTTACAACGAAATACTGAAATCGTGTTATAATAATAATTTCTATTATTATAACACGATTTCAGAATGTTTTAAAAATAGTTTAAAATTATAAACTCGTTCTATACAGGGAATTTTACTTTCAAGTGTACATATTCCAATGCAAGAGCGGTAAAAATTTCAAACAATTATTGCGTAGCGCTACGCGACGAACCCAAATTTTCATGCTTTTCTAAACTCGAAATTGCACACGCTGTAATTTTTTAGGTATTCGTATTTAAAAAAAAAATAGTTCAATTTAAAGTTTTGAACGAGGGTTTCTACTCCTAGATTTAGCATGAAGTAACTGAATCTAGGAGTAGAAACCCTTGTTCAAAACTTTGAATTGAACTATTTTTTTCCAAAAAATATGAATACCTAAAAAATTACAGCGTGTGCATTGGAATGTGTATACTTGAATGAAAAATTTCTTGTTTAATTTTATAACTGTGATGTTTACTACCGAGTGGATAGTTTTGGAAGGTATCGAATTAGAAAGCACAATTACTTAAACTTAATTTATTACTTGTCACCGTTAACATTACTCAAATACAACTGAGCTCAAGATGGCTCTTCCGGCTCTTCTTTCCCTAAAATGTCCCCTCTGGAGTCAATGATAACTAATATAATTTTATTCCCGCCTAATTTAAATCAAATATTACAATAACAGTAGTATTTTTGTCTCAATAAATAAATATTTTAAATTTGTACTTTTTCATCAATTAATAAATACAGTATTTTATTTAATAAAAAGCAATATTTAATTATCAAATTACATCTTTTCTTATCTAAACATGTGCATGTAATTCTATCGGATATAAAAAACAAATACATTACAATATTTTTGCATTATAATCAAATGTATTTTATGTTTGATTTATTTTATGTCATTACATTTAAGGGTGACCGTTTGAGCAATTATCCACCTGTCGCCAATTTAGACTAACAGTGAAAAATTAATTATCTCTCAAGGAATGCTTAATTAGGATTTTATAGAGAATATACATTTTAAAAATTTCATTGTTACATTTTAGAAATGAAGTAATGAAATAATTTAATTAAAATTCACTATTTTTTATCATTAATTTTCAAATAACTTCGAAAATAGAAGCCTTAATCGTTAGGAATTTATAATTTTGCAAAATATTTAGCTGTTTTTTCTCTTTATGTTAAATATAACTTAGTCTATTGATGAATATCACTGCCATAATTTATGGAATTGATTTATTATTAAAAATTCCGGCTAAATAAGTATCTGAGGGAAAGGAATAAGAAACACTATAATAGTTAAAAAACTATTTAAAGCTTTAAACGAATGTTTTCCACTCCCAGGCTAAGCATGAAGTAAAATTTCGAGTTTAGAAAAGCCTGAAAATTTGGTTTGGTCGCGTAGCGCGAAGCGCGGAGCGGCCAAACCAAATTTTCAGGCTTTTCTAAACTCGAAATTTTACTTCATGCGCCATGCGTATAAATCACTGATCTTAAGTGAAGTTCAAAATATACGTCTGTAAAATACTGCTTTAGTAGCATGTTGTGAACTTCAAAATATTTGAGTGTTTTATACGCGTGGCGCATGAAGTAAAATTTCGAGTTTAGAAAAGCCTGAAACTTTGGTTTGGTCGCTCCGCGCTTCGCGCTACGCGCCCAAACCAAATTTTCAGGCTTTTCTAAACTCGAAATTTTACTTCATGCTTCGTCTGGGAGTGGAAAACACTCGTTTAAAGTTTTAAATTAAAATCTTGAAAAAACAACGAATATCTAAAAATTTACAGAATAATTGGGATATGCATACTTAACAGAAAAATTCCCTGTATATTAATCGTTGAAAAAGTTAAATTTATAATTTTCAAGACAAAACAATTAAACTGAAGTTTAGTAATAAAAATCAAATTTGTGTTTAATTTTCAAAAGTAAACTTGTTGAAATCAAATAGCTTTTAAATAATGAATGAATGATTTTTTTTAATGGATGCCATTGTTTATTAAAAAATGTGTTCATGTACGCGTGCTATTTGTAATAACATCACATTTAATTATAAATCATCGCTTGTGGGCCTCCATTTAAATTCATAGGCGTGTGTACAGGAGACGCACAAATGTGCAATTAAAACAATTAATAAAAATAACCTCTGTAACAAACAAAACAAAAACAGAACGCGCGCGCCCTTAACTTTTAATTAAAATAAAACTAAACTCATCGTGTGTACTAAATGAAATATATGTAATAGTTTATAGTTATTTTCAAACAGGTTATCAAACCTTAGGTCTTTTCACCAATGACTTTACTTTTAATTATCATAAAATTAATTTTAAAATTCGTGTGTGGTTGATCAAAAAATATTTGTAATTACTTATTATCAAACAGGTTGATAGATAAGGCGTTGAGGTGTTGAAAATCCATTTTCACTTTGTATAAATACAATTCTGAATAACTTTATGATTAACAACTTCTATACATTTTTTGGGGAAAAGCGGAAGAATTCAAAAATTATAGTTGTATTTTTCTAGCCAGAAATTTATTTTAATTTAGCCAATATTTAGCTTACGTTGTTTCTTCAGGGTAAGTTAAAACTTAATAAATAAATACAATGATATTTTTTTAAAGAGATTACATAATTAAGAGGAAGAAATCCATTTCTGGCTAGAAAAATACAACTATAATCATCTCCCAAAGAATTTATTTATTTATTTATTTATTTATACATATATACGGTCAAGCTTTAAAATCTACAGCTTTTCCTCAATAAGTTTATAGAAGTTTTTGATAACTTGACGGCAAAAACTACTAAATGTCATAACTTTATGATTTTCAAAAAAGTATGTTTATTTATTTTTACAACAATTGTTTCGCAAATGTATTACTTCTTCAGGTAAAATGAAAGCAGCTATTTTAATAACAACACATTTCTAGAAAAACAAATAAAACAAGATGTGGATTTGCTTTATTACAAAACGCTCTTTTAGTCTAATCAGAAATTGATACTTTGTGTATGCATGCATTTTATTATTTTCTCCTAATATTTTCGCATGAATATATTTTATAGGTAAAATTTAAATCCCATTTAGCTTGCAGGAGTTTTCTATATCTCTCTATATATCAATATCTGTATCACTATCATCATGAAACATGCATTCCCACAGATACGTTTCGAGCCAATCTGGCGAGAAAATATCGGGAGCGTTGAGCTTATCATAAAAATACATATTTGAAGAATATTGAACACACACCCACCACCCTTGATGCAGCTTTTCCTTTGAGATAAAAACCCGCGGCGCGCTTACCCAGGAAAATAACTCGCAGAAGGAACGAATAAAAAATATATATACAAAGCGCGCGCCCCAGCTTTTTTTCATCTTCAAAGACGCGCGAAATTACAGAAAGTTGATTAGTGTAAAGGAGGATCACAAGCAGATTTATAATTCGGTTAGATTAGATCATCAAAGTGGTTTAATTATATTATTTTTTCCTTCTTTTTTGATTTCGGCTTGAGTTGATTAGTTCAAAAAAAAGAGCAACCACTGTGTGATAAAACATGTTGCAGTGTTCAACAATAAAAGTGAAACCCTCCGAACGGTGTCGTTTTATTTCAAATTAAGAAAAAAAAACATTCTGGTTATTTTGCTTAATATTTAATTAACAGTAAACAATATCTGTTAATTTTATCGTAACCCTGCCTCTAACGTCAAACAAGGTAAATCTTTAATGTCGATAACAAAAAGAGAGAACGAAAACCACCCTATTGGTTTATAGATCGAGTGTAAGTGATCGACATTTTAAATCAGGGTCAAGTTGGGAAAGGTCCGAGTTTTTCCTCCCCAGACGGCAATTATTCTTCGCCCGCTTCCGATTTAAATAATGGTCGACCACGAGCGGAACACCCCCAGGAACGATACAATTTGTTAGTACAACATCAAATAGAAATCCACTTCCTCTCAATCCCCCATTCCGGCACTGAAACTTAGAAACTCGTGAATGCCGAGTGTTTTATCGCTCGAAATAAATACATTTATTCGCAATTCGCAACTTTCAACTTTTTTTTTTAATGGAATCCGCACTTTGGAAAATTTCACGATTGGATTTAGATTTGTCTTTCATCCTCGTGAAGGACAAAAATTGTTTTATTCGCTCGTAAATAAAACACAAGCTGTCATATTATACATTTTAATGACCCATCAACATATTAATAGTCGCGCAATTTTAATTTAACTCCGAAAGTTGATTTTAGGGGGAATTCTGCACTTCTTTTTATGATTTCTATGAACGACTTATTATAGTACGAAGGGTAATCAAAAAGTAAGATTACAAAATGTACACTTTTCATTGCACACTTTGTAACTTGGAATGTAAACACCAACACTTTCTTCACAATATTTTTTATTTTTGCTAGATGTACAGGGTGATCTAATTTCGATGTTGCTTGTGGGCATCTCGGTAAATATAAGAGTTAGAAAAAAACCGATTGCGCAGTCGCGATCCCTTTTTTTGAGACTAGGATAATGCCGAAAACAAAAATGTACCATCTTGTTTCTTTCAGAAATTATAGGGCAAAATCGGGTTTTCTTGATTTTTAACTATAATTAATATCTGGCGTAGTTTGTGAGATAGACAATAACTATGAAAACACTTTTTTGAGTAGAATCCAGTAGTGTAGGCATTTTTTTTTATTTTATCCACACATTTTCGAGTTTTGGCCAAATATTTTTTTTTCAAATGTAACTCATAGTTGGCTTTGACACAGTTGAAATGAGTGTTTTTCACTGATTTCAAAATTAATGTTATTTATACAGGGAGTTTTTCATTTAAGTATACGTATTCCAAATTCAGTTATACTTGTTGTTTTTTTTTTAAAGTTCAATTTAAAGCTTTAACGAGTGTTTTCCACTCCCAGACTAAGCATGAAGTAAAAAGCCCAAAGAATTTGAATTTGGACGCGCAGCGTCCAAATCCAAATTCTGGCTTTTCTCAACTCAAAATTTTACTTCATGCGCCACGCGTATAAAAACGGTAATTTATTTTAAAGTTTCTTTTCATTTCACAAAAATGATATAATTATTATTTTTACTTGCTGTTTGTTGTGACATTTTTAATGACATACCTGAAGTATAAACAAATAAAATAAGGGTTGTGCAACATTATGTAATAAACATAACCATAAAAAGGCGGACTTTTATTAAAGTGGGATCAGAAATTGATTATATACTTTTGCGAATTTATCTTAAAAAACAGTGTGCTTATAGAGCAGAAACTAGCTTTTAATCTCCTAAATAATTTAATATGGAAGATAACAGCCATTTTTGATTTTCTGTATGCTCAGTTTTAATTATGATAAACATTATAAACCAAAGGTTTTTTAAATAATAATAATACTTTTTTGAGTAATAAATATTTTATTAGGACGAACATAATTTTATTTAGAATATTTATTAACATTTATATTTATTAAGAAAAAAACACTTATTTTAAATGTTCAAACTGATAGCCATTATTTTTAATGCATCTCTGGCATCTATCTCTTACAGCTTGAATGGCGGTATAAATTTTAATGTTAGGAATATTTTCTATGAAAATCATTAAAATGTTGCTCCAATACGTCTAAATTAATTATAGGCTGCTTGTAAATTTTATCCTTCAGGTATCCCCATAAAAAAAATCTAACGGTGTCAGATCTCGAGATTTAGCAGGCCACCTAACTAATCAGGCCGGTTTCATAATCAAGTTGAAGCTACTTTAAATATTTAAAGTCGACTTTAATATAAAATTCTTTTTCATAATGCAAATTTAAAGCAAAAGTCGGTTTTAAAGTTGAAGACAGCTTTTTGACACTTTTAATAGAAAAAGCTGGCTTTAAAACTAACCTAAAAATATTCTCAAATGTTAAAAAGAACCAATCGCGTGCTTGACATGGCTGCAAAGCTAGGGCTATTAATTTCACAGAAAATTGTGTTGATGCATTCAGCGGTACCGATTTTTCCCCCAAACTTTGATTATCAAATATAAATTAAAGACAAAAGTTTACTTGAATCGAAAAGGTTAATTTATTAAATTTATTTTATTTCGTTTAATGGTACATTCAGCCAATTCAGCAAATAATTGAATGCGAATTGATACCGACGTTTTACCTTTTTTGATTGTGACAATTTATTTGTTTTTTATTGCACTGAATTTTGTTGTTCTCAGTGTTAACAAGTTAAATTAAATGTAATTCCTCTTTGTTTGTACAATTTATTCCTTTAATGATTTTAATGGAATTTATTCCTTAAAAAACCTTAACATAAGAAGAAATAGCGCCAGAATTTGTTACATTTTTGCATAACGTTAGAAATGGATATTGCTTTTGACGTAAATTTTACTTCAACATAATTTGATATTTATAATTTGTGTTATGTAACTATTTATTACTATATTAAATAAAATACTTAAAAAAAATTCATCACCAGGTCGTAAACGTAAAATTTCTGTAATGCAATATGAAAAATAATTTTATTTTAATAAATTGTAACGATTTGAACTAATTTTAACAACATGCGATGTTTTAAAACAAATTAATAAACTCCCAAAACCCAAATAAAATGGTATGGGATATCATAAAATCGCATGATAACAATAATAATAACAATAAAAACAAAAAACCAATCGTGCTAATTGACAATTCAGCAACAATAACCGATCCCCAAAAATTATGTGATATGTTCAGTAAGCATTTTATGGAAATATCAAACCCATATAAAAGGGATGTAGCTACTGATAGTTTGAGAGAGGAAAGATACACATCTGCATCGTTTTTTCTCCACCCAGTGGTCAAACAGGAAGTTCTTAACATCATAAATTAACTACCCATAAATAAATCCCCCGGCATTGATAATGTTCCTGGTTTTATAATCAAAGATGTGGCTATACAAATAATAACACCGCTCACTCACATAATCAATGAATCGTTTGAACAGGGCATTTTTCCAACACGACTCAAATTCGCCAATGTTTGCCCCGTTTATAAAAAGAAAGATAGAAGTAATATTAATATTTATAGACCAATCTCGCTCCTGTCCTACTTCGCAAAGATATTCGAAAAGGCTGTCCTAACACGACTGGTGTCATACTTCACAAAATACAATCTGCTCCACAACACCCAATCAGGTTTCCTCAAAAACAAGTCTACGGTCGACATGTTATTCGATTCACTAACAGCAGTGCATAGCGCCCTCGACAGGGGTGATGTGACACTTGGCATTTATTTCGATTTGTCTAGAGCGTTCGATCTCGTCGACCATGATCTGTTGTTGAAGAAATTGCATGCCTATCGTATATTTGGTAACGCACACAGTCTCATAAAGTCTTTTTTAAATAACCGCACGCAACGAGTCACTATTCGATCGAGTTCGGATGATATAGCCAATCACGAATACCTGTCCAGAATCGAAGAAATCACACAAGGCACTCCCCAGGGCTCGATTCTAGCCCCTTTTATCTTTATAGTATTTATGAATGACCTGGACGCAGCTTTCTCAAGCATGCCAGGCGTTGGGGTTTGCAAATACCCCGACGACACTTCGCTGTTAGTCACCGGTAATACCCCGGATATTGCATACGCCAACGCCTGCCTAGCTGTCGAGGTCTTTCAAGAGTGGTGCCTAAATAACAACCTACTTTTGAATCCCGACAAATCAGGATTCATTCAGTTTAGAAATCCTAGAAGCCGCTCTCTGGATCAAGTTCCTAATCTTACAGCGCATAACACTAATATCAGAGGGCTAGAAAGAGAAAGTTTCCTGGGCATAGTTATAACACCAACCTTATCCTGGCAAGAGCAAATCGAAAAAATAAGCTCAAAACTAAGATCCGCCAGCTATGCTGTGCTGTCAATGAGGGTTGCGGTCAATAAAAACGCTCTCTTGAAATTTGCATACGTCTGTAGCCACCTAACGTATGGCATAATCATATGGGGTGTCTCGCTTGACGCTATTAGACTATTTAGACTCCAAAAACAAATTATCCGGAGAATTACATTCTCAAAAGGTAGAGCAGGCTGTAAACCTCTATTCAAAGCACTGAATCTACTTACATTTTATTCATAATACATATATAATTGCTTCTTATATGTCTTTCTACACAAGAATAAATTTGCAACCAATCAAACATACAACAGGAGCTCTGCTACTCGTTATCAAAGTGATATTGCGGTACCCACGCATCGCACCACACTATACAATCAAAGTCCCTATTACATGTGCCTGACCCTTTACAACCACCTGCCTTGCAATATAAAAATGCTGACACATTTCAACAAATTTAAACATTTGCTCAAAGATATGCTAATAGAAAAGGCATACTACTCAGTCAGCGAGTATCTCCAAGACAGAAACTTAAACCAGTAGAAAATTAACCAGTAACATTCTTCCTCTAATCACAAGACATCTGCAGGCATTTCTCTGCCTGCACTGTTTAGTACTACCTTGTTTTACTGTTATCTGTAGCTTTGTTTATATATTTATTTATGTCCTTTTACAAATAAATTAAAAAAAAATTATACTTTAAAGCACAATGAATTTTCTAGAAATGATAAAAGGATAATCAAATATTTCAGTTTTCTATAAAACGCCAAAATTAATGCTGCAAATGTTTGTAATATGTTATTTATACAGGGAGTTATTCTTTAAAGTATACGTATTCCAAATTCAGTTTATTTTCGTTAAATCTTTAGATACTCGTTGTTTTTTTAAAAGAGTTCAATTCAAAGCTTTAAACGAGTGTTTTCCACTCCCAGACTAAGCATGAAGTAAAATTTCGAGTTTAGAAAAGCCCCGTGAAAATTTGTCGAGGGTCGCGCAGCGACCCTCGACAAATTTTCACGGGGCTTTTCTAAACTCGAAATTTTACTTCATGCGCCACGCGTATAAAACACTATAATATTGTGAAATTTATCTATATTGGAACCTTTTATACGCGTGGCGCATGAAGTAAAATTTCGAATTTAGAAAAGCCCAGAAAATTTGTCTCGGGTCGCTTCACGACCCTCGACAAATTTTTACGGGGCTTTTCTAAACTCGAAATTTTACTTCACGCTTATTCTGGGAATGCAAAACACTCGTTAAAAGCTTCAAATTGAACTCATTTAAAAAACAACGGATGTCGGCAAATTTATAGCTTATACTCGGCTTACCTAAAATAAAATTTCAAAGTATATTATTAAAACAAAAATGTAATAAAAATTCGGAACTTTGAACTTAATGTTAATGTTTTTTGTCAGTTTTTGTTAATCATAACACACTATTTATTAAAATGTGCATTAAATTTAAAAATTATGACGTTTTGTTTTATGAATTTACAAGATTCCAGTTAATCTTCAAAACTCTGATGATTTTAATGATTTTCTTTAATTATAAAAATTTGGATAATATTTATAACTTTTCGCCAATTTTGAAAATCTCGGAAGTTTTTGTACATTTTCTAAACTTTCGTAAAACTTAAAAACGTAGACGATATTCATAAATAGCACACGCATTTAGTTAATTTTTAAATTGTTGACGACCTTTTAGTCAATTTTTGAAAATTTGTCGGTTTGCGTAAATGTTTAAGATATTTGTTAATCTTCAAAATTTCGACATCTTATACGAATTTCTAAGATGGAACAATTGATGTCTTTAATATTTTTTTGAGGTTTTTAAAAAATAATTTAATCTTGAGGATTTTCGTTAATTTCATAGGACGTCTTACATACATTTATTTACAAGATTTCGATTTTTAAAATGTTCATGCTTTTTGTAATTTACAAGATTTTTATAAAAATTGATGATGTCATTTTTTTACTGGAAAAAATCATAGTTTGTTTGTTCACTGTTAACAAATTTCATAGCTTTTATTAATACTTACCATTTTACGACTTTTCTTAATATTGAATATATTTTTTAATTAAACAGAAAAACACAAAACAAGCTATTGACAATTGTCGAACGAGTGTTTTCCACTCCCAGACTAAGCATGAAGTGAAATTTCGAGTTGAGAAAAGCCCAAAGAATTTGGATTTGGACGCGCAGCGTCCAAATCCAAATTCTGGCTTTTCTCAACTCGAAATTTTACTTCATGCGCCAGGCGTATAAAAACAGTAATTTATTTTAGTTTCTTTTCATTTCACAAAAATGATATAATTAATATTTTTACTTGCTCTTTGTTGTGACATTTTTAATGACATACCTGAAGTATAAACAAATAAAATAAGGGTTGTGCAACATTATGTAATAAAAATAACCATAAAAAGGCGGTACCAACCTATATTCATTACCATTAAGTCGACTATCATTAAAGTGGGATCAGAAATTGATTATAAAACGTATCAATATTTAAAGTCGACTTTGACTTGAAGTCGACTTTTGTTAAAGTTACTTTACCCCAATTATTATGAAATCGGCCATAAATGTACCCAACCAACCTAAACCAACCTAAATTTATATTGAAAATCAATCTGATCCATCTTGTTTCAAGAACAGAACACTGCTGTTGCAATGGAATAATTAATTAAAATTGAGCATACCAATGATCAGAAATATATGCTAGTTTCTCCCCTATACGCTCACTGTTTTTAAAGATAGATTCACAAAAGTGTACCTTTTTGAAATCAGTGAAAAACACTGTTTTCAACTATAATTTACATATAAATAAAAATTGGCCATAACTCGAAAATTTATGCTATAAAAAAATGCCTAAGCCAATGGATCCTACATAAAAAAGTGTCTTAAAAAGGTAATTATAGTTTTTTTCTATCTTAAAAATTACGCAGGATATTAATTAAATTTGAAAATCAAGAAAACTGGCATTTGCCCCATAACTTCTAAAAAAACAAGATGGTGCATTATTCTTTTCGGCATTATCCTAGTCTCAACAAAAGAGATCGCGATTGCGCCATCAGTTTTTATATTTACCGAGATGCCCATAAGCAACATCGAAATTAGACCACCCTGTACAGTTGCGAGAGAATAAACTAGTAAAGCAAAATATTTGGCTATGTGATCTGGACTCACATTGATTTTTTAAATTATCAATCAAACTGACAAATCTGCGGAAATGTCAAACGAAATTTACATGTCTCAACTGAATGAAACGCAAAAATACCCAACCATCGCACAATTAATCCAGTCAATAAGAAACAAGTGCACCGCATTAGAAACATTTCTGCAACAGCATCAATTAATGAACACTGGCTCAAACCCGGAGAAGAACATAGTCTGACTATTGATGGCTATAGAATTGCTAATATAATAACTCGTTCGAAATCTCAACATGGAGGCACATTATTAACAATAAAAAACAATATGTATTACGAGAAAATTGTCGAAATCGACATATTATCAGAAGAAGTTATATGCGAGGTGTGTGCAATTAAATTAAAAACCCCCAACATAGCATTTGTTTCAATTTATCGATCACCCTTAGGCGACTTCCAAGACTTCTTGATAATTTTTGAGAAAATTTTGCAAAATTTACAATTAATTGACATGCCTTCAATAGTCTGTGGAGATTTTAACATACATTTTAAGAGCAGTAGTCGCGCTCTCCTTGATTTTAGAGCAGTTTGTGAAATCTACAATTTCAGGATTACCAACTAATATATAGGTATTTGATTGAAATTCACTTGGTTTGTTTTACTAATAAATAGTTTTATTTTCAACTAGTTTCGGCTTAATGCCATTCTTGAAAATGGCATTAAGCCGAAACTAGTTGATAATAAAACAATTTATTAGTAAAACAAACCAAGTGAATTTCAATCAAATACCTATATATTAATAGAAATGTTTTACCAAGTGATCAATGAGAAACAAGTTAACGATATATTACCAACTATTTTGCACAAGAATAACTCCATTAAATAGAAGCTGTTTGGACAATGTGCTGGTCAATAGTTCGATAAAGTACAGCAATCAGGTAATAGATCCCGTTATCTCCGATCATAGCTGCATAATAACTACGCTGTACATACTTGTCGGGAACGAACCCGAAAGCTTCACGACAAGTAAACGCGTAACGCCAGAAAAATTAAGCATTTTTAATAATAAAATGAAAAGCATATATTTTCCTCGGACCTTAAATAAATCAAATGATTCACAACAATCATTTTCGTTATTCTTTACCGAATTTATGAACACTTATAATGCTTGTTTCCAATCAACTCGCAGCCATTCATTAAATATAAGATCCAATAAAAAGAAATGGTATACGGATGAGCTGCAAAAAGAGCAAAATACAATTTAGGCGCTTATAACAATTTATCAAAGTACTAGGCATACCTTTTTGAAAGAGGAAATCCGACGATTGCAAACAAATTATAAATTTAATATTATCGCAGCAAAACAGAAATATAATAACGATCGAATAGCTACTGCACTGAGTAAGCCTAAAGAAATGTAGAAAATAATAAATGAAAATAGTAAAAATGTGTCTGTACCCAAAATAAATTTAACACCAAACGAATTACAAAATCACATCATTAACTCAGTTGCCGAAATATATAAGAATCTAAACAACGACAACTTCAAAAAGTCTGTAAAAAACCTCAAAATAAAATCGCAAAATTCCATATTTCTAGAACCTGTAACATTTCTCGAAATTGAAAATATCATTAAGACCTTAAAATCCTCAACGGCCACAGATGTTTACGGTTTAAGTGTTAACTTTATAAAGAACATAAGTCATACCAAATGCCCCATATTAGAGCATTTAATAAACCAGTCATTTACAGAGGCCGTGTTTCCCAACGAATTAAAACGATGTAAAGTCATACCGGTACATAAAAAAGGAAACATTCATTTGTCAAACAACTACAGACCAATCAGTATTACCCCGGGATTTTCTAAAGTGTATGAAGTAGCCTTAAAAAATCATATATTCTCTTTTATAAGCAAATTTATAAGTAAAAACCATTATAGGTATGTACCAAAAAAATCGATTCTGCAAGCAATACAGAATTTATCTGAAAATATCTTGCAGGGATCTGAAAAGGGAGATACTACAACTGCTGCCTTTTTGGATCTCAGCAAGGCATTCGATACAGTGTCTTGGGAAAAACTACTATACAAATTAGAATACTACGGAATTTGAGGCAAACCACTATTGAATTTCAAATCATTTCTTTGCAATAGACAACAATTTGTATGTTTCCAAGGTCAAACATCACATCCTGTGGACCTTAAACAAGGGATTCCTCAGGGAACAATTCTACGGCCCTTATTGTTTGTCTTGTATACAAATGACTTGTGTGTTAATGTCACAAAAGCTAGCACTTATCAATATGCTGATGATACCACGCTCCTAAGTAAACAGACACCACAGGAGCTGGGATTCGAAGAGGAAGCAGTAGAGTGGTTTAAAAATAACAATTTAGCTATTAACACTAACAAAACCGAATTTATGAGCTTCTCACTATGCATTAGAAATAAGAACGATAGTATAAAGTTCCTTGGAGTAACCCTTGACCCTCAATTATCATGGGATAAACACATGGAGACATTAAGCAGTAGATTGTGTAAAAACGTTTACCTCCTGCGTAAGATATCAGAGTATTCTTATCCCAGCACCGTAAGTGCCGCCTATTTTGCCTACATACACTCCTTAATGGTGAGTGACATACTTTTATGGGGAGGTATGTCGTCCAGCAGGAGGGTATTTTTACTACAAAAGAAGGCCATAAGAATAATCGAGAAACTAAATTTTAACGATAGTTGTAAAGGTTATTTCAGTAAATATAACATAATTACTGTGCCGGGGCTCTATATATATGCCTGTTTGCTGTACATGCACGATAAAAAAAGTACACATTATTGCAATGAAAACAATCACGAATACAATACTCGACATAAATCGCAGGTACTTATACCAGCACATCGCCTAAATACAACCCACAAAAGCTTCATTGTTCAAAGTATTCAGTTCTATAATCACCTACCTGATAGTGTTAAACAGTTTTCAAACATAAAATTCAAAACGAGTATCAGGAAAATGCTAATAAAAGCCGAACTATATAGCGTAGAGGACTATTATAAGATAAACTTTTGAATCGGCAATTTTAATTTGTTTGTAATTTTTATAATTTTTGCCATTCTAATATGTTTGTAATTTTTGCCACTTTAATATTTTAATATGTTTGTGACTGTATATTAATTTTATCTATGTTATCTTAGTGTTTTCAATATTTTAATATTTTTAATATGTTTGCCACTATATATATATATATATATACATATATTATTTGTACCTAGCTCACTGTTCAAACACATATTTTCTTTTACCTCGACAAATGTAAACTTTTATATATAAGTTACACGAATATATCTTACTTACTTACTTACTACTTACAAAAAGCGATTATAACGACCCGTTTAGAAACGGTGTTAGCATTAGAGACATTGCTATTGAAGTGCATGTCAACGATAGCACCGTCTTGTTGGCCAAGAAAAAAAATGCTGTTAACCTGTACATGACAAGTTTGTTTTACAAGAAAAAAATACGATATTTTAGAAGCGCCTAAAGCTTTCTGCTGTACTAGGTTATTTCTTTCACAACTGTACGTTTCGAGTACTATATACTCATTATCAATAGCTTACTGACTTTTTAACCTTATTTTTCGATCACCCCTCGTACATACTTTGCAGTTTTCTTTTAAATATACATGTTGTATACGCTGTAAATAATCAGGCATTCGTCAATTATATAAAAGAGTACAATTTTAAGTTTCGAACGAGTGTTTCCACTCCCAGGCTAAGCATGAAGTAAAATTTCGAGTTTAGAAAAGCCTGAAAATTTGGTTTGGTCGCGTAGCGCGTAGCGCTACGCGACCAAACCAAATTTTCAGGCTTTTCTAAACTCGAAATTTTACTTCATGCGCCACGCGTATAAAACATTGTAATATTATGAAGTTAGAAACACACGGAAAATACTTAAGCATTTTGTTTTAAATGAGTAAATATTTAAACAACAAAATATTTACATTTTTCAACTCATATTATTAAGTTAGGTGAAATAATACAATGGTTCAAATTAAGTTAATTTGATACATTGTATTATTTGACCCAACTTAAAATTATGAATTGAAGAATTGTTTGAATATTTCGATTTAGCTCGTTATTTCAAATAAATTAATAATGTTGCGTTATTGTAGCAATGCATTGGTATATGAAATTTGTAATCAGCGACCTCGAAAACCCGTATATACCTATAAAATTCCGAACAATTTATATTGAAGTGATCCGCCATATAGGATCCGCCATTTTGAATTTTAAAATTATACTATGAAATTCGTAATCAGCGACATCGAAAACCTTTTTATACCAATTAACATTTAAATCTCAAACTTCTTTCGATTTTAATCCAACTTTTCTGAGATCCAGACCACTGTGTATAATAGCGTTTAAATTATAATATTTCTGTTTTGTGTTGTAGGCGTTCACTTTGTGGTAAATATACTTTTAAATAAAATACTTTTTACTTTGTTTTACCACTGTATTTTGCACTTAATTTGTGACTATAGTTTCGACTATCTAGTAGTCATTATCAAACTTTAATTCTACTTTAAGTTTAATAATGACTACTAGATAGTCGAAACTATAGTTACAAATTAAGTGCAGAATACAGTGGTTAAACAAAGTAAAAAGTGTTTTATTTACAAGTATAATATTTCTTTGTAAGCGTTTGATTCCATTCTCTTATTTATAATTAAATCTTTAAAAACTGCCGGAATTTAATAACACTGGAATTTCAACGTCTTAATAATTCATTAAACAAACACTTTTTGATCGTTTCATTAATTATATCAGAGCTTTAATTAATTACGCGAATGACCGTCGGATTTTAGAGGACGAGAGGGATGTTTCTATAAAAATTGTTTGGATAGGGGGGCAAGAGGGGCGGTACCGCCTCCATTAATCATCACGACCCGCCGGGGGAGATTTACTGTTTAAAAGATGTCGGTCGGCCCAAATAGATAAAGACTGAAAATGATTATTACATTAAAGATGAGAGGGGAGAGAAAAAAAAAACGAGAATAAAAAGAGTTTTATCTTAAATGGCTGTTCTCTTTTTTGTAGTATAACTTCATCAATGAATAATTGATGGAGTGAAAGTAAGAGTTTTCCTAATCAATAAATTAATGAGGTTTAAATAAATAAAATATGTATATAAAAAGAATTAATTTAAATGAACTTTTAAAATCATTGAGATTTTTTTTTAAAACAATTTTTGCGAACAATAATATTAATTAAGCTATACAAAATTTTATATATATATCTCGGGCCTCGAGATACCGTGATTCGGATATATCGGGGTCATTTTTCAGGTTTCTTTTTTTTAAAAGATGTTAATTTTAACAATTGACTGTGTACCGCCCTGATTAGGTTAAACGTTCCGGCGTCATAATTGTATTATATAGTATGTCTTGTTATGTAGGTGGCTACTGCACATAATAGGCATTAAGCCTATTATGTTAAGGGGATTAGTAAATACTGGGTCCCTTGAATATATATATATATATATATATATATATATATATATATATATATATATGTATATATATATATATATATGTATATATATATATATATATATATATATATATATATATATATATATATATATATATATGCGCGTGTGTATGTGACTATTATACAAATTACATATATTCGGATATACCGTGTTTTCCTTATGTCGTGCTAGGTATAGCCAAAAGCCATCCCGGTATAACGAGGTTCTACTGTATAATATCTTTATTTACAGAATACACAGTACAATAATTAGATTGCATAATAAGTATATACAAGAACAAATATTTAATTCTGCGAATTGGCTATCGACCCTGGGGTCTTTCAGTCATAAAATTTTATTATAACTACAATATTTAATTAAACTTTTACAATCATTGAAGTTTTCTTTAAAACCAATTTCTGTAAACAAAAATATTAATCAAGCTATGTAAAATTTTAATGAAACTACAAAACAATAAATTTTAAATAAATTAATTACGTGATATCAATTTATTGGAATTATCTTTCTCTTTTATTATTTATTTCTTTTTTATTATTATAATTAATTTAATCTATAAATAACACAGACATCGTCGTAGTAAACTGTTTTCTATTTCAATTTTTTACGTTTAGCTTCAAATGTTTAAGCTTATCCAGACTTGAAATATTAACTTCATGCTTATTCAAGGAGTTAAAAACATTAGTAAGAAATTTCAAAAGAGTAAAATCAAGTTTGGCAAATAAAAGCACTAATAATCTTTCTTTACACGTTAATTTGAATTACCAAATGTACATACATTTCGGACACAAAGTGACCAATGTCAATGGATTAACACTGCTTGAAGCGTTAATCCATTAATAATGGTCACTTTGTGTCCGAAATGTATGTACATTTGGTAATTCAAATATACGTGTTAGGAAAGGTAATTAGTGCTTTTATTCGTCAAATCAATTTGATCTTCACGTAACTCAATCAATAAACTTAGTAAAATCAAGCATTTTTACATAATTTATCAATATGTCATCTAACAGAGGGTCGCTGTTTTCTAAAAAAAAAAATGACAATTTCACTGCCATAGAAAACCAATCCCCAAAGGTACCTAGTGATGTTTTTTTTTTTTAATAATAATATCCTGAGAATTAAAAACTTCACGCCATATTTAGTCAACTTTAAAACAATAAGTTTCGATTTTTACAAACTAAACGCTATGTATATTTTTACAAATTCTGACACAGAATTCAATTCTGCATTGATCTATATTAGCATTATCTGTACCTATCTTTTTTCGTTTTTAACAAAAACACTTTAGAGCGAAATATTCGGCTAGAATGAGCGTTTTGACCACTGTGGAGGTGTCAGATTGAATAAGAAAACTCTGTCTATGGTTTAACTTTCCTTTAAGGTATTTTCATATTGACATTATTTCTTCTAATTGTGTGTACTAAATTGCAAAGTATGCTGAACTCTCTTAACTAGGAGATTCATATTAATATAGTTATTTTAATTTGAACTTAAATGGCACAGCACACCTCTTGTGAACTGGACTATAGTTTGTTTTCCTTCATTTTGGGTTGTACAACGAATTTTTCTTTTCAGTAATTCGTTAATTTTTAAGAGTAAGAGAGCACTAAAAGTTTGTGTAGATTTTTAGTGCATAATAAATCCGACATAGACAAATTTGAAAAAAGTGGCGTATACGAAATCAAGTACGGAGATTGTGATTGTGTATATATGGGACAAACAGGAAGAACTTTTAAAATTAGATTAAGTGAACACAAAAAATCAATATTAAATAAATTTTCCACCGGACTTTCACAACATTGTATAGAAAATAACCATTTTTTCAATAATAGTAATTTAAATATTTTGTATTCAGGTAATAAGGGACGTAACTTAAATCTCCGAGAGAGATTAGAAATAAACAGAGCAATAAAAAATGGAAAAACCACGCTTAATAACATCGAAGACATTTGGCTTTCCACCATCGCGACGGCCCTTATTACCTGAAATTAGCTGTAAAATTTGTATAAATATCGATACATTTGTAAAATTTTGTACATATCTCCTTGAGAATGACCTAAGGTCGAAACTAGTTGGAGTAAAAATAAAAAATCAGTGAAACAAACCAAGTGTTTTAATCAAAGCGTATTAATTAAATATGTTTCACCACGGGTTAAGTGAGAAATTAATTCATCATACTGATTTAGAATTGTATTTTAAACTTCACTAGAAATAAGTTTTTAATACGCGTGGCGCATGAAGTAAAATTTTGAGTTTAGAAAAGCCCAGAAAATTTGTCTCGGGTCGCTGCGCGACCCTCGACAAATTTTCACGGGGCATTTCTAAACTCGAAATTTTACTTCATGCTTAGTCTGGGAGTGGAAAACACTCGTTACAATCTTTACATTGATCTCCTTAAAAAAAGCAACGAATATCTGAAGATTTACAATAAATAATTGGGATATGTATACTTAGAAGAAAAACTCTTTGTATGTATATTTATTTAAGAGTTCAATATCAGCGTAAGGAGTGATTGCACTCATTGATTAAGCATAAAATAAATATTTTAAGTTTAGAAAAGGTCTAAACAGGCTAGAAGATTTGTATTTTTTGTGCCAAGAAGTTTTTAAAGTGTTTGTTTCACTGATCATTGTCACGGTTTTACTAGCAAAAAATCCGGCAGCACTGCTTTAAATAATAATTCTTGATTTCTATAATCATATCAATTTATTATTTCGGCAAGTTTTTATTTCTAGTCATTTCAAAGATTATATGTTTTCTCTTTAAATAGATGTATCTGTTGATATATTTCCATTTTTTCTTTAATTTAGATATTTCTACAGTACATTTTTTAAATTAAATTATTTGAATCTAAACACGTTTCTCGCATTAAGAAGAATCCCAATCCAAGAGACAATATCCTCTTATTTCCCGTTATCATCGATATCGAACGATAATCAGGAGGAACGAGGTGGAAACTTTCATAAAAGCCGGTCGCTTGGTTTATTTTGTCGCATTAAATCCGAACGATTTATGACGATTTCGGTCTTAGGGCGAGAAAAAGACGGAAGAGGGAAGAAGTGCGCTTTGTTATAATGGACGCATCATTCGAACAATCTTGGATTCCTCGGGGAGAGAAAGCACTCGATCGCTTGGAGTTGTATGTCTCCCAGATTTTGTTTTCTGGTGCGTTTTCCATTCCGGATCCATTGTGCTTTTTATTGAATTTTTTATGGGTATCTTTAGGTAAGTGTCTTACGTAAAAAGCCAAGAGAAAAAAATTGAAATTTATCTGTTCCTTATATATTATTAATTGTATGAATATAACATTTTCTCCAATTAATTAAGTTGTGAACAAAGCTCTCAAAAAAAAAACTGTGAAGCAAATAGTAATGAACAAAAAAATACATAATTAGACAATACATGTAAAAATTTGTAAATTAGATATTTTATGTTTGGTGTCTTACGTAAAAAGCCGAAAGAACAAATGGAAATTATCTGTTCCTAATATTTTATTGATTGTGTGAATACAACATTTTCTTCAATTAACTTAATAAATTTATATTTTTATTTCCTTAGAAATTAAGCTGTGAACTACGCTCTAGGAAACTAAATAAATTATGAAGCAAATAGTAATGAACAAAAAAATAAATAATTAGACTATACATAACGAAAATTATGAAATTTAATTAGGTAAATTAGATGTTTTATAAAAATCAATTCGAATTTCCATCATGTAAGTGTTATCCGATAATCAATTGAATTACCTAGAAGCAAAGAGGTGTAAGTGGTTAATAAAAAGAAAAAAAAGACAAGATTTTAAGTTCAAGTTATATTAAAACCAAGAAAAAAAAAATAGCAGAGTGATTATGTAGATTTACAGAAAATATATTGTGTACCAGTACATATCAATGAAAGCTCAATATATTGGGAATTTTTCTTTTAAATATACATACATATATGCATGAGCTGTAACATAGATAATCGTTCGTTTTTTTAAAATAGTTTAATTTGAAGTCTCAAACGAGTGTTTTCCACTCCCAGACGAAGCATGAAGTAAAATTTCGAGTTTAGAAAAGCTTGAAAATTTGGTTTGGTCGCGTAGCGCGTAGCGCTACGCGACCAAACCAAATTTTCAGGCTTTTCTAAACTCGAAATTTTACTTCATGCGCCACGCGTATAAAACACTGGTTTTATACGAAGTTCAAAATATTCTATTAAAACAGTATGCTAAAAAAGTGTATTCTGAACATCACATCAATGTTTAGTACGCGTGGCGCATAATGTAAAATTTCGAGTTTAGAAAAGCCTGAAAATTTGGTTTGGTCGCTCCGCGTTTCGCGCTACGCGACCAAACCAAATTTTCAGGCTTTTCTAAACTCGAAATTATACTTCATGTTTAATCTAGGAGTGGAAAACAGTCGTTTCAAAGTTCAATAGGAAATATTTGTAAAATCAACGAATATCTACGAATTTACAGCTTATACAGCAGAGTGGGGCAGTATTCGAGTACTTTTGTATTTTAAGTAAAGTAATTGATTATAAATGTACTTGATTACTAATTTACTTAAAATTTTAGGTAAATTTGTAATAAGTACATTTGCAATCAAATACTTTGTATTTTTTTATTTAAAATACAAAAATACTCGAATACTGCCCCACTCTGGTATACAGTATATTGTGATATGTATACTTAAAAGAAAACCTCTCTGTATCTTTACTCAATAACAAAAAAAAACTGTACCCCTTGCATGTACTCCATATTTCTAAGTGCTTCAATTGGTTTATAAAAAAATTAAATTCTCTTGTATTTCTATAGACACTTTAAAAAGTAAGTATACAATTAGTTTTGCCTTAATACCATGAAGGCATAGGAATATTTATGCCTTCATGGTATTAAGGCAAAACTAGTTGCATATATGGATAATTTTTTTGAAACACTCCAAGTTTAAATTCATTAAAAACCTATACATTAATATACCGGGTGTTTGATTAAGCCACCGGCGGAATCTTAAAAAACTATGTAGCGTAGCATGTTGGGGTGAAAAATTGTATAATGAAAGCGGCCAAAAGAAATTACTAGAAATTAGTTTTAAGTCCATACCTGCGCCACTAGAGGGCGTAGCATCAGTCGCTAAATACCAAAACAGATTTTTATTAAAAAAAACTGCTAGATTGGGCTAGGATAAAAATATAAAAATCGTAATCTACTGTAAATTTTCCTCAATTTTAACTATTCACTTGTTTCTTTATCTCGCACATATGAAGCAAAGGAGAGCGGGAAAGCGTGATCATTAAACTGCGTGTAACTTTTGTTAGGATTAACCGAAATTAATTAAGTTAGTCTCATTTGATAAGTAATTGAAAGCACTTTAAATGATTGTTTACTCTCGTTTACTTTAGTTCTTGTAGAAAGCGCCAGATTGCGTCTTTTGAGCAACCGACATAATTTCTAGATTTTCTTAAAAATTTCAAATTATAACCTATATTTTTTCTAGGCTAGTTTATTACAGGAAAGAATACTGAGAAAAGTGGTGAAAACCTTATCCTGATATCTTTATCCTAACTAATGATATGGTAAAAAGTTTAGTAGATTTGTCCATTTTCAACCGCGTACTATATAAAAATATATTTTTAAATCTAATAGGCCATTAGACTCTTTTGTTTTATGTTTAAGATATCAAAAACAATACTTTAAAGAATAACGAAGATCCATTTATTTGTTTTGGAGAGCGAATATGTAAGTAAATACATGATTATTTAAAATCTTAAAATGTAGTGGGCTATGAGATTAGTAGAATATTTAAAACATCGGATATTTACTAGAATTATTAAACACTTGTTACAATACTTTATTAGAACAATAACAAACAAACAAAAGAAAATAAAACGAATACAATAATCAAATCTATCTTCGCTGGTAGAGGGCGCTATATCTACGGGAAAGGATAAAAACAAGATGGTATTTAAAATGCCACATTAAGTTACAAATATTAATCTACTCTAAATATTGATTTACTCAAAATTTTGATCGATTTCAATTACCTCCTCGTTTCTTTAGCTTTTACATAAGATGCAGATGAAAATGAAAAAGTCTAATCATTAAAATGGTTGTAACTTCAGTTAGGTTTAACCAAATTTAATAAACTTTAACTAAATTAATAAATAATTAAATGCACTTTTAAGCACTGTATATTCTGATTAATTTAGTGTCTATAATATATATATATCAGAGGGCGCTGTTAGTACAAAATACCCTATTCTGCACAAGTTTTAATATATCTCCGGTTAGGATACAGATATCGGGATGCGGTCTTCGCCAGTTTTCGCACTATTTCTTATTTTAATCACCTATCGTAACTTGCGTATACCTTTCGTTTAAAAAAATTAAAGAAAATGGGGAAAATGCGTTGGTTGCCTCAATCGCACCCTCTGGTGCTTAATATCGAAACTAAAATAAATCAAAGTAAATTACGTTTTAAAGGGAATTCAATTTTCTAATAAATGAGCCAAAGTTTTTTAAATTCAGTAAAACTTAACAAAAGTTACAGCCATTTAAATAATTAAACATTTTCGTTCTCCCGTGCATCTTATGTGAGACATGAAAAACAAGAAGATAGTTAAAATCGGTTAAAATTTACCGCAGATTAAGATTTTCATATTTTTCACATCGCTTAATTTGGCATTTATTTAATAAACATTGTTTTAATCTTTTACTATAGAGATAGCGCCCTCTTGCGGCGAAGCTATGAACTTAAAAATAATTTTCAGCGTTTTATTTCAGCCACTTTTACAGTGAAATTTTTTACCGCAAGATGCTACGCCTTATAGTTTTTGAGATACTACCGATGGTCACGGTTAATCAAACTCCCGGTACATCGTTGCTTGTCAAAAACAAATGTTTCTTTTATTTTTATCTCGTGATGGATTATTGTTATTGTAAATATAGTATGTTTTTAAACTTTACAATAAGCAAGTATTTTAAACGCGTGGCGCATGAAGTAAATATTTCGAATATGGATTTGTGTTCAGTACTCATTCATTCATCGGATAACTATATACACGTTTACTTAATATTTAAATAATTAACACTGATTACTTTTTTGTAAACTAACTAGTTTGATAATGGCTCGCTGTTGAGCCGAAACCAGTCACAGTTAAAAATAAAAAGTGAATACAATAAAGTAATCAGTGTTAATTATTTAAATATTTACAATGTGTTACAAAGTAAGCTAAGGGGCATTAGATGGCGTTTACGTTTTCGAAACATATGTAAATATTTCGAGTTTAGAAAAGCCTGATATATTTACTTCATGCTTAATCAAGGAGTGGGAAGCTCTCTTTAGAATAACACTGCGGATTACAATTTAAGTATTCTGTTTCCATTAAACTCAAACAAAGTAATTATCTCAGAGTTATTATAAGGTGCTTTCAACCGAGCATAAGTGAAACTTGTTTATCTGAATATTAATTATCAAATTCGTGTTTCTATTATCTTTTTTGAATATATATTTAAAATGGCTACAAGCATAATGACTTTATTCTAAACATGATTACCATTTAATTATCTTGTTTATATTAAACTTAAATAAAGTATTCAACTCGGAGGAAAATTTATAATTAAGTGGCAATACGGGGTAGACCGAGACGAGTCAGACTTAACTTCAAGGACTTAATTAATAATTCAAATTTATTCTACGTTTTCGATACTTGCGTGTTAGGCCCTAACTATTAACGAAAACACTAAATTATCCGATGAATTATTTATTAAGTTGCATTAATTTGCGATACTCAAAAACAAAAATGATAAAAAGACACACATACGCATTCTTACATGTTTTTAAATATGATTTTAAATTCATATTATTATATAAATAATCTTTATTTATAAAGAAAATTTAACATAAAGAAAATTTGAGTTTGTCAATAGTTTGCAGAATATTTACAAAATATAAAAACGAATTAAAATTAATATCTACAGGGTAGGGCAAAACAGACAGTGCAGTTTTAAAGGGCTATTAAAAACAACGGCGCAATTTAAAGAAATGGGGTTTATTTTATCTAAATCGGTACATCATGCCGTTTTATGCATTATGTCCTGAAGATGACTGAAAGATGATGATTCCCAGCAGCGATACATTGATGAAGGCGATTTCTGAAATTTTCGGCCGCATTTTAGCACATTTCGATGGGTATAGCGGCGATTTTCTCCCGAATTCGATCCCAGAGTTCTTCCAAGGTGCGAGGTCGATGCCTAAAAATCTTTTCCTTCAAGAAGCCCCACAGGAATAAGTCGCAAATGCTCAGATCAGGCGAGCGTGCGGGCCACTCCACATCACCTCTCAGAGAAACTAGACGCACAGGGAACACCTGTCGCAGTTTCGTCATTGAAACTCGAACAGTCTGGGCCGTATCCCCGTCTTGCTGAAACCGGATGTCTCCTAGATCTGCTTCCTCCATCAGTTCTTCCAATCGAGGTTGAAAAAAATGTTCCAACATGAAAGCACAACGTTGAGCAGTGACAGTTACGGTTCGTCCTTCCTCTTCAAAAAAATAAGGCCCAATCACCCGAAATTTGGAAATCGCACACCACACGGTGACTTTTGGGGAGTGAAGTGGTCTCTCGTAAAGTTGCCTTGGGTTATTTACAGTCCAGTATGGAAAATTTTGTTTATTCACCCCTCCATAGAGATGGAATTGGGCCTCGTCACTACTGAAAAAAGTTGACCTCACATGGATCCGGTTTTCATAATCAGGGGGCATTAACTTTTGAACAAGCATCATCTTGTAGGGGTAGAATGAGCCTTCATGTTCTTACCGTTCTGGGTCTTCCTAAACCCCTACGTCTTTGTGTGGAACCAGTTTCTTCTAATGTACGCACCCAACTCGCGATTAAATTACGGTGAGGGACGGGATCACGACGCGCAAGATTGAAATGCAACCGCAAGGCCCGCTGGGTGGCGACGGCATAACGGCCATTTTCAAATAACGTGCGGACTGCGAAGCCCCGATGTTCTCCAGACCAAACCATGGTAACGACTAAAAACGGCACGATCCCCCGACACAATGATATCCCTCCCAGGTAGGTACCCCCACCACACAGGATGTACTGGGCGTTCCAATCTGCACTGTTTGTTTTGCCGCACCCTATACTTTCTACAAAAATGTTGTCTCATTGAGACATTCCTGTACGTTTACTGTTTATTTTAATTATTCTTTTTGTATTGAAAATCTAAAGCATAGCTATACTGATGAGGAATAAATCTCGAAACGCGTCTATAGATGGCTTAAGACAATTATTATACATTTCCTGTAATTTTTAATTTATTTCAATCTCCTGTTGTTTCATTTAGTTGATGAGAAAATAATTTGACCTGATGTTGCATTTTGCATATAAATTATGCATAGAACAGTAAAGCTGTCGTACAACTCAAATATTCATTATATAATTCAATATCTGTCAGGGTATTAGCTCGCGAAGTAGCTGTTTCAATGAATATTTGGAGACTTGTTCTAATGAGACTAAATTTTTGCAGAAAGTCGGTATTAATTTCAATTCGTTTTTAAATCACTATTCAGACATAACATTTTTTTGTGTACCAATAAAATAATATAATTAATAAATAAGTTTGTTAGTACGTCCTTGTCTGGGCTATCGACCGTCTTTTTGCCTTCTATTATTATTTTAGTTAAATACGGAAAAATGTGGTTACACATAAAGGTTCTTGAACTAACATACAAACTGGACATATTTCTCTTAAGTGTTCATATTTCGATGCAAACGCTGAAAAATGTCAGGCATCTATTGCTTCTTTTACAAGCGTTCAATTTGAAGTTTCGAACGAGTGTTTCCACTCTCAGACTAAGCATGAAGTAAAATTTCGAGTTTACAAAAGCCCAGAAAATTTGTCTCGGGTCGCTGCGCGACCTTGGACAAATTTTCACGGGGCTTTTCTAAACTCGAAATTTTACTTCATGCTTAGTCTGGGAGTGAAAAACACTCGTTTAAAGCTTCAAATCTAACTTTAAAAAAAAAACAACTAATATCTAAAGGTTTACAGAAAATAGGCTGAATTTGGAATACGTTTACTTTAAAAAACAACTCCTTGTATCTATAAATAAAAATACTGTAAATTTTCCGACATTCGTTTTCTTTTTTTAAGAGTTCAATTAGAAGCTTTAGACGAGTCTTCTCCACTCCTAGCTAAACATGAAGTAAAATTTTTGGGCTTTTCTAAACTCGAAATTTTACTTTATGCGCCACGCGTATAAAATACTGAAATATTGTGAAATTAAAAATATATCGCTATATATACATTTATTTAATGGATTGGCTTGAAGGGTTAGGCTAAGTTTTTTTCTTGCCTCTAAGAAATTCGTTGAATTGATTTGTTAATGGAAGGGAAAATAACCCTCGGATATCGCTTACAGTTCATACTGTAATATTACTTGAGACGGGGCATTGTGATATATATCCTTACCGGAAGATGATGGATCGCTACAAAAGGAATCCAAGAAATACACAAACCCATCACGGATGTCAAATCAAGAAACGAAACGTTTATAAAGACACGCACACAGAAAAGTAAACTACTATTTCATATCCACATACACATTTTCCTCACAATATCAATTGTTTATTTAATTAAGATTAGAAAATTGTTTTTAACAAGTTTCTCATCTTTTACGTGGTATTAAATATTAGTGAAATATATCCAAGTGTTTTCTTTTTCAAATCACTAGAAAATTGTATCGTATGTTCAATAAAAAAAAACCTCTAGTGCCATGATTTCATCTTTTTTAAAATTTAAGTTGGCTACACGCATATAATTTCAGAGTTGCCAACTAACAATTCTTTCCAGGGCACTCTAGAGGTTTTTTTTAATTGAACGTACGATATTAAACTATTGTTTATGTAATGTATGTAAAATGAGTGAATGTGTGCGTAGATGAGAGCGAGCGCGCAGGCGTCAAAGAAAAACCGAAAAACGGACAGTACACGTATGGCGACTGGCGAAATAAGACGGCCTCGAATTTGTGCGACTTATATACATACAATACAGGTTTTAGTGTAGCGTGTGGGGGTTTAATAATGTATTTGTGTTTGGGGAAGTATACGTGTTTTCGTCAAACCACCCTCCCAGAAACACTACAGTTTACATATTCATTTATTGTCTAATTATAATATATTTAATTAAAACACTGTTTTTTAATGTAGTTTTACATTACTTCTTAAAAAAGCATTATTTCGCTTAATGCCGCATACCACTTATTATGCAATGCATGGTCCTATAATTAAAATTATGAAGTATTGTAACATTCTAAATTCTAATCCTAATTTTGATGTATTTGATGTCTCAATTATTAAATTTTAGAATCGTTTACGGCTTATAGATTTAAATATTTGTTTGTAATACGGATCCTTTATGCTTTATTTACGTTATATAATTTCTTCTATTTTATCTTTATTATATTAATATTCACTATATATTTTCTATTTTTTATATTTTTTCTATTTAAACTACTACTTTCAGTTATCTAGTTTTCCTTGTTTAAGGTTACATGAATTTAGTTTCTATATATATTTTTTTTGTATATTGTTTACTTGTACTCTCTCTTTTGTGTACATTATTGTTGTTGCGATGTGGTGTTTGTTTAAAGTTTAACGAATTATCTCACTGGAAGATATCACCACTCTAAGGCAGATGTTTACGTTTTTTGTATAAAGAAAAACACTTCGAAGCACATTTAACTTGGTATATTCAAATTCAAAATAATTACAGGTATTTACAGCGAAATGTTTGACAGTTGATGTTTACATGTTTAAGATTTGTTGCTTAATATTTGATGGTTATAGTTTGAAGTTCAAAACTGGAGTGTTTATCTTGAAATTATAAAATATAAATTGAGAAAAATATGTTTAGGAATGTGGGGGCAAAGTCGCTGTTATTGATCACTCGTATTTCGGGGGATGGTCCCAAAAAGAAGTGGTGGTAAGAAATTCCTTGGAATTGAAAATCTGTATTTTTTCTTTAAAATATTGTTAATGAGTTTCCGAAAATACGAATGACCAAAACAACTCCCCCGCTGTGCGATAAGGCGCGACGGTTACGAATTGCTCCACCCTAACAAACTCACAAACCTATTCAAAATAGATATCTTTTGTTCAGATAAACTTTCAAAACGTGATAATTCACAAACGAGAGAATTACAAGATTTATTTCGTATTTCTGGAAGACGACCTAATTTGAGGAATGTCAATAGGGTAGAGCAATAAATAATAAAATAAAAATATACAAGAACGATTCGTAACAATTGTAATAGGTGATTATCCGTCAATAAACTAAACTAAACTAAAGACGACTAAAGGTCGAAACTAGTCAAAGTAATTATAAAAAAATGAAACAAACCAAGTGTTTAAATTAAATATACTGTAATTAGATCAAAAAATGTTTCACCACAGGTTAAGTAAAAAATGAATTAAATAGTTATTTATTGTGTTATTGTTCAGTTCAAATATTTATATTCAAATTAACTTATTATTTGCAGTTAAAATAATGATAATAATATATTTATTAGTGCCCGCAGGTAAATACGTCATAATATTACATTTAATAATCCTGAATTGTAATTTCGTATTCATTTATCAAGTAATAACCCACTGAGCAAAAAACAAATAAATAACATTATATCAACATTGTAAAAAAAACGTTATTTTAATGTTGATAAAACATTACTTAAATGTGATAAATTCAAATTCAAAACTATTTGAATTCGAGAAAATAAGCTTACGCTTCTTATAGTTTGCACACTTTAAACATAATATATAAAATTACGAAAAACTATTCGTGAAAATGCAAACAGTGTTTTAATTAATAAGACAATTTAAGACGATAAATATCCATTGAAACAACTACTTCCCGTGCAAATACACCTCCGGATATTGAATTATACAATGAAATATTTAAAATCTTATTTAATTTTACTTGTTACAACGCTCTATTAAAGTATATGTAACGTTTAGGTCAAATTCTCTTCAAACCAACTAACAATACAATTTAAAATGAAAGGAGAGATTGCAACAAATTATATATATATTATTACTTAAATGTGTTTGTTCAGTAGGAATAATTATTAATATCTTTCAAATTTGTTTCTTGAAATTAATGGAAGTCATTTTTTTAAGAGGAAGTACGTTATACATTTTAATTACCAAAGTTCTCACAATTGCTGGTTACTTTCCTTTAGCTAGTTAAAACACATACTTATCAGCTGCGTCTAGGGCACTCGTTCTTAAAATATTCAGAGTCACGGATTACTCTCAAATTTACAAGATTTTTGCGGAGCACTGTGGTAAAATAAAATAATGACTTTTTTGTCGTTGTTTAATTTTCTCCGTATGCAATTACAAAAAAAAATATTGTTTTATTTTAAAATACAATAAAGTTTGATTAATTCAAAATAAATTAAAGAAATAATATGTACACTAAATAAGACTGTTATTCCTTACTTCGCTTTTTAATAAAAAGTGAAGTAAGGAATAACAGTCTTTTTAGTGTAATAATAACTTCACGCAAACTCAAAAACATACAGTTGAATAATAGATACTTTGTTCAATTTTGCTCACAAAATACGTTCATGAATTAATTAACAATAATTAAAGTTCACTTAATTCTAAGTAAATTGAGTAAATTATATATTGTTGATCAGAATCATTAAAACATACAAACAAATATAAAAATACGATAAATTCAGATTAAATACTATTTGAATTCGAAAAAATAAGCTTACGCTTCTTATGGTTTGCACACTTTAAACATAATATATAAAATTACGAAAATGTTATTTGTTAAAATGCAAACAATGTCTTAATTATTAAGACAACTTGTTGTCTTATTCATTGAGACATTGTTTACATTTTCACGAATAACATTTTCATAATTTTATATATTAAGTATAAAATTGTCACCGTTAAAGGTAAAATATAGTAAATATTGCATTAGGTTGGGTAACATAAAAGACTCGATGAAAATAGGCATTCCTTCAAAGGGGGTCGATGATAGAAAAAGGTTAGGAAACCCTAATTCAAAGCCTCGAGGAAATTCAATTGGAAATTTTGGTAATAAGAACTTTTTTTCAACAAAACAAACTCATAAAAATTCCAAACTGTGTCTGTGTAGAATTTCTAATTTTGCAAAAACAAATATAATTTTAAATTTATCAACTTTGAAGCAAGCATAAAAGGTTAGTAATTAATAATATCATATGTTTAATAAAAAAAAAAACCTCTAGAGCGATTTTATCTTTTTTTAAATTTAAGTTGTCTACACGCTTAGGAATTGGCATACAGAGAGTTTCATGTAACACCGAACATATTCATCCTATACAATTTGACACCTTTAATTTTAATATAATGTGTAATTTGGGTTGCCTATATGACCAATACAAATTGTAGCCAATCAATCGCAATTAATGCCTCAACTTGTACATACAGGGAGTTTTTCTTTCAAGTATACATGTCCCAATTACAGCGTATATGCAGTAAATCTTTAGATACTCGTTTTTTTAAAAAGTTCAATTTCAAACTTAAAATGAGTGTGTTTCGCTCCCAGACTAAGCATGAAGTAAAATTTCGAGTTTAGAAAAGCCTGAAAATTTGGTTTGGTCGCGAGCGCGAAGCGCGGAGCGGCCAAATCAAATTTTCGGGCTTTTCTAAACTCCAAATTTTACTTCATGCGCCACCGGTACAAAACACTGACATTGCGAAGTTTAAAACACCCCGCAAAACTTTACATTACGTCAGTGTTTTGTACTGGTGGCGCATGAAGTAAAATTTCGAGTTTAGAAAAGCCCGAAAATTTGGTTTGGCCGCTCCGCGCTTCGCGCTCGCGACCAAACCAAATTTTCAGGCTTTTCTAAACTCGAAATTTTACTTCATGCTTAGCCTGGGAGTGGAAAACACTCGTTTAAAGCTTCAAATTACATTCATTTAATAAACCGAACGTCGGCAAATGTACAACGTATGCTAATGTATACTTAAACGAAAAATTCTCATTATGAAAATGTTCGATGTTACATAAAACTCTCTGTATATAACGCCAGACATAATAATTATAATACATAATTACAGAGTTGCCAACCTACAATATTTTCCATGGCACCTAGAGGTTTTATTTAAATTAAACATACGATGTTTAAAATTACGAAAATTCGTGTAAAATGGTTAGTAATTAATTAGAAAATATGTATGTAAACAAAAAAATATTCTCTCATAAACTTACAAGTATTAAATCCCAAACATATTATGTTTATTAAATAAATAAATTTAAGGAAAATCGATACAAATATCTGTTACACTCACAAAACAAAAACACAAAAACATAAAGCTTATTTTTCACCTGAATTAATTAACAGCAAACATTCGAGAGAATTAAAATATCAACACCCAAATTAAACAACAGGAATATTTCCCAATATAAATATTTACCCGCATACGAATAAACCAATGTGTATTTCATATGGGGAAAGTAAACACGTAATGTTTCATATATAGCCAGTAAAACAGAATTGTTTGAGAAAAATAAAACATCCAAATAAATGTTTGACCAATATTTTTATTAGGTACACACAAAAAGTATCCGTTTACTTTCTCTATATACCCATTAAATTATTTTAAAAAGGGGTTTCATTAAATTCATCATCCCGATTTAACAAATCAAATAATTTTTGAAATCTAATACCCGTTTGCACCTAAGTCGATTAACCACTTTATGCACACATTAATTTTGAATTTCTGGTCAAAAAATGATTTCATTATTTTTGAATTTCTGGTCAGAAAATAATTACTTGATTTTTTTATAAAAATGTAGTTCGAAGTGAAAACGAGCAGGTAAAATTTGTTAAGGAGATATAACGGCGACCGTGACAGACATGAGCATGTACATGAAGTGGTTAACTTAATCAGTGATTAGTACTTCTTAAAAACAACAAATTTTATTTAAAAACTGTTTACACAATCGCATAGTAATGAAAACAAATGCGGATGTGTCCATCATAGTACTTTCCCCCGTAAATTGCGTATTAAATCACTTTTAAAATATTTGTAGCATTATTATTTTTAAAATGTCTTTAACTTTTTGATAACTACACCTTTTATTTGAAACATTTTTCAATTGGATCAACACATACTGACACAAACCAATGACTAGATAAAAAACACTATTTATTGAATATCTCAAAAACTAAGAGTGCTATGACAATAAGTGAAGATACAAAAAATCTTTAATATTTTATTACCTACAACTTTTATTTAAAACATTTTCCAATTGTATCAACACACACACTGACACAAATCAATGACTAGATAAAAAACACTATTTATTAAATATCTTAAAAACTAAGAGTGCTATGACAAAAAGTAAGTAAACAATAAATCTTCATTTTGTTATTTTCTACAACTTTTATTTGAAAGAATTTTTTGTTTGATGAACATTTATTGAAAACATCTGAAAAAACTGAGAAACGCTAAGAGTAAAGTACCACTTCCGGTTTTCCGATTTTCACCAAAAGCTTTTCAGTTCTTCCGATTGTAACAAAAAGGTTAAGTTTCAAGTTTCATCTCGATATCTTTAGCGGTTTTTGCGGTACAGCGCACACAGACACACACACAGACAGACAGACATTTTTTAAAAATGGTCTTATTCAACTCAGGGGACCTCAAAACGGATATTTCCGAAAAAATTTTTGATTCGAAAATTTTCACGAAAACAATACTTTCCCTTTGTATTACATACGGGGGAAAGTAAAAAATGTTTAGGATATGTTACAATCTTATAACATTCTTATATTCTAGAATGTTGATTTAATCAGAGATTTAATCGATTATTAGTAGGTGATTAAAGTTAATCAGTCGAGGTGCACATAAGCCTTAATGATTTAAAAAAATAATTGATGATCGAAATCTAAATTATTTTAAAAATTAATTAATTATCAAAATCTAATAATCGATTTCACCACAGACAGTTGAATCTTATTCAAAAATTAAATTAATTTGTGGATTGAAATAGACATTTTCCATGTCATTAACATCATCCCGATTTAGTCAATCAATTAATTTTTGAAATCTAAATGATTTAAAAAAATATATATTCAATAATCGAATGCTAAATGATTTGAAAAATTATTTATTTATCGAAATCTGATGTCCGGTTTCACCTACGTCAGTTAAATCATATTCAAAGAATACATTTATTTGTGGATTTAAATAGACATTTTCCATATCATCAACATCATCCCGATTCAAGAAATGAATCAATCCTTGGAATCTAAATTATTTTTAAAAAATATTTAAGAATCGAAATCTGAATAATTTTAAAAATCAATTATTAATCGAAATCTAATGTCCGGTTTCACCAACGTCAGTTAAATCATATTAAAAGAATACATTTATTTGAGGATTGAAATAGACATTTTCTATGTCATCATTATCATCCTGATTTAACAAATCAATCAATTCTTGAAATCTAAATGATTTAAATAAAATATTTTTAATCGAAATCTAAATGATTTTAAAAATTAATAATTTATCGTAATCTAATGTCCGGTTTCACCAACGTCAGTTATATTACATTCAAAGAATACATTTATTTGTGGATTGAAATATACATTTTCCATGTCATCATCATCATCCTGATTTAACAAATCAATCAATTCTTGAAATCTATATGATTTAAAACAAAACATTTATGAATCGAAATCTAAATAATTTTAAAAATTAATTATTTATCGTAATCTAATGTCCGGTTTCGCCAACGTTAGTTAAGTCATATTTAAATATTGAATTTATTTGTCGATTGAAATTGACGTTTTCCATGTCATCAACGTCAAAAACATATGGACTCATTAATTTTTTGGCATGTATCTAACTATTTTGTTCGATAAATAACTATTTGTAGATTTAACTAAATCGATCAGTTTATTTGTGGATTGAAATAGGCATTTTCCATGTCATCAACATCATCCCAATTCAACAAATCAATTAATTTTTGAAATTTTAATGGTTTAAAGAAAATTACTAATCGAAATCTAAATGATTTTAAAAATTAATTATTTATTGAAATCTAATGTGCGGTTTCACCAACGTCAGTTAAATCATATTCAAAGATTAAATTTATTTGTCGATTGAAATTGATGTTTTCCGTGTCATCAACGTCAAAAGCATATGAACTATTTTTTTTTTTGGCATTTATTCAACTATTACTAATTTTATTCGATAAATAACTATTTCTAGATTTATTTATTTATTTATTTGTCAAATCAACGGAAGCCATTTTAAGAAATACATAAATATAAACATGAATTACAATAGTAAAGGTACAAAACTTAAAACTAACTTAAATCTAATAACTAATTCTTAGAATATGTCACCTATACAGTCTGTTGATTCTGCATATTTTGTTATCTTGTATTTTGTCCCAATTTTCTTTTTAATTCACTTTAACATATAAACTTTAGTTTGTTTCATTTGTAAACATCTTTTGTCACTGAGAATTTTCAAAATATTTTATTTTATATTATTTGTCAAATGAACTTCCATAACTCAACTTCCTTAAGCCCGAAATAATTTTTAAAAGTAATTAATTGTTAAAGAAAAACCGTGCACATTACAAAACTGTTGCGGCTATTTTTCTTTTCGTGTTCAATACGGTTTAATAAAAACACGAAACTTTTATTTCCGGTTTTCCTTTATGAAATGAAACAAAAGTTAATTAAGTTTTGCATGTGTGTGTGTGTGCGTTTGCATTAAAAGCTTTTGTGCTTTCTCCTTTCGAATTAATCCCATGGGATTTAATGGAGGAGGATTTTGAGCCGTTTGAAATGGCGTTGTTTTCGTGTTAATAAAGTGTGAATGTTCACGTTGCTGTTGGCGGATTTAAATAATTTATAGCGTGTGAGGAATGAACATTTAAAATTTAACCTGTTAAAGTTGTTAATGGGTTTTTGAGTAGCCTGGAATATATGAAATAATATAGCGATTTTCGACTAATTTAATATTTAATTATTCTATTATGCAAAAATTATGCGAAATGGTATTCATTATTAGATGTTTTATGTAAACTTTACCGATTACATATTAAAAACTAAAATAACTGTTATTTTCACATAGCTACATACAATTCTGGATATTTAATTTAAACACTTGTTATGTTTCACTAACTAATTTTAAATTAGTGAAACAAACCAAGTGTTTTAATTAAATATCCAGAATTAGATTCAAACATGTTTCACCACGGGTAAAGTGAGAAATTAATTAAACATAGTTACATACAGAGCTGGGACGAATCCTCGTGAAAAGGATTCTAATCACGAATCCGAATCACCTTACATGATTCGAATAACGAATACTCGAATAAAGGATTCGTAAGAGATAAATATGATTCGAATCAAAGATTCTAATCCAGTTTTTTCGAATCGTGAATACAAATCCTTTAAGAATACATTTGATTTGATTACTTTTTTTACAACCATTAACATATAAATATCGTCATTAGCTGTTTTAGCAAAAATATAAAAAATCTAATTATTTATTATTAACACTGAACGTCGTTGATAACAGACTAAAAATCTGTATTACTCTGATTAAAGATGTATTTGTGTGTTTTTAAACTTCACTTCAAATCAGTGTCTTGTACGCGTGGCGCATGAAGTAAAATTTCGAGTTTAGAAAAGCCCCGTGAAAATTTGTCTCGGGTCGCTGCGCGACCCTCGACAAATTTTCTACGCGGGGCTTTTCTAAACTCGAAATTTTACTTCATGCTTAGTCTGGGAGTGGAAACACTCGTATAAAACTTCAAATTGAACTCTATTATAAAATCGACGAATGCCTGAAAATTACGTAAATAGAAAATTCACTGACTATCATTAAAACCGGGAAAGTCAGAGAAAAGTCATGGTATTTTATTTAAATTGACCAAAACACTAACAAAAAAGGCATATGAGTTTATTAATTTAGTCAAAATCAACAGGCATCATAAAAATTACAAAACACATAGTCATTTATAAAACCAACTTAAATATTGACAAAAACAATTCTTAATTCATTATTACGGGAGACGATTAAAAAATACAATAAATATACATAATAATCACAAAACAATACAAAAACAAACAAAAAATTCACAAATCAACACACTCAGAAACAGAAGTTACATCTAATAAAATAGGATCATATATATAATGATATAAAGGATGAAAACAATTTAACAAACTGAGGGTTTCCTATAGAAGAAAGTTATATTAGAAGGTGAGGTAAACAAATCTTGAATCAGGGAAATGTCGGAAAACTTTAACATATCAGATTGTGGATACCATGTCAGTTTTACTTCAAATAATGTTTAACAAAATTTTGAAAACTAGATCATTATCTTTAAAAACATTTTCAGTCATTTAATGTTCTTATCAAAGCAATCACTTTGAAGTTTCGAACGAGCGTTTCCACTCCCAGACTAAACATGAAGTAAAATTTCGAGTTTAGAAAAGCCCCGCGTAGAAAATTTGTCGAGGGTCGCGCAGCGACCCGAGACAAATTTTCACGGGGCTTTTCTAAACTCGAAATTTTACTTCATGCGCCACGCGTATAAAACACTGATTTAAAATGAAGTTAAAAATGCACTGAAAACCAACACAACTTTGATATATTTTTTTAAATTGGATGTTTTCTTTCCTATCCATGCTGTAAACCTTTAGATATTCGTTGTTTTCTTTTAAAAAAACTTCTAATCCCTGAAGTCCTTCGGTTTCCGAGGACCATGATTGATCCTTCGAGCTGTAGCCTTTGTAAAATGCTAATAAACTTAGTAATCTAGAGTGATCCTTTAATTTGAAACTTCTTCCACTACCAGACTAAGCATGAAGTAAAATTTCGAGTTTAGAAATGCCCCGCGTAGAAAATTTGTCTCGGGTCGCGCAGCGACCAGAGACAAATCTTCACGGGGCTTTTCTAAACTCGAAATTTTACTTCAAGCGCCCGCGTTTTAAACAGTGATTTAACGAGAAATTAAAAATAAAACACACAAAACAAATTTTTTATGTTAATCCTCACAATTAATTTGAATAATTTTTGACGATTTAAATCTATTTGTAAGTATTCGAATCCTATTGTAAATATTCGAATCCTTTTATAAATATTCAAATCCTTCTATGAGGATTCGAATCACCCGAATTTGGATTCGAATACGAATCTTCTTGAAAATATGTGACGAATCCGGGTCACGAATCCAGTTTAACTTAAGTATTCAAATGCCTCTTTTAAATCATCTTAAAAGATTCGATTCCAGGATTCGAATTCTAAATGATTTGAATCCGGCCCAGCTTTGGTTACATACATGTCAAAAAAGCAACCATTTCACATGACATTAATGTTAATGATATAGAAAATGTCTATTTCTATCGACAAATAAATGCAATCAACGAATAAGATTTAATTGAAGTTGGTAAAACCGGACATAAATGAATAATTAAATTCACGATATTAATTAATGTGAAATACTTACATATTTATTATCATTTAAGGGTTTTCCAATGATTATTAGAATACTGTATATTTATTTAAAAGTAGTGTGGTTAATCCAAAACGTATGGTTTCATTTCAATTTTTAAATATTTAATTATCTAGCAAAAATTCATTTTCATCAAATATCCAATTTGCATTCATGAAATTTTAATCAATTTGTTGGCATATGCTTTTATATATACATCGCAGATTGGCACTCAGCAAGAGGAACACAACAGTATTGTCAGCCCCTCGGTAGATTGTCAATACACCGAAAAATCAGCTACTTGTACCACCCGCGGGTGTGCCGCTCAATTGCTTCCGGTATCAGTCTGACAATCTGATTTGGGAGGCATTGGGTGAGGCCCCTGACTGGGGGTCAATGGGTTCACATTACATCAGATTCAGAAAGCTTTAATGTTTTAAGTTTGCCGCCTTGGTTGGGGAGGACTTTCGGATTGCTGACTTTTCGGTGTATTGACAATATACCCAGGGGTTGGCAATACTGTTGTGTTGTGTTCCTCTTGCTGAGTGCTAGTCTGCTATGTAGGCTTAGCCTACAATCAGGGTTGCCAAATCAGTGCGTTTGTCACCAAATCTGATGGTTTTAACTTTTAGATTAAGACAAATTGTTTGTGATTCAGACGTGGCTTAATTCTAGTATTTATTGGATGTTTTTAGTGACAATCTAGTGATTTACTGTCATGGGAAAGCGATTAAAGATAAAACAGTCGAACATGCCAAAATACTGTCAAAACTATTAACATTCGGAAATATCTATCTTTACATTCATAAAAATGTCCATGTCTTAATGAATCATCAACTTACATTACTAAGGAGTATATTTTAAACTTCACTTGTATTCATTGTTTTGTACACGTGACGCATGAAGTAAAATTTCTAGTTTAGAAAAGCCCAGAAAATTTGTCTCGGGTCGCTGCGCGACCCTCGACAAATTTTCACGGGGCTTTTCTAAACTCGAAATTTTACTTCATGCTTAGTCTGGGAGTAGAAAACACTCGTTTAAAGCTTCAAATTGAACTCTTTTAAAAATCAACGTATGTCGGAAAATTTTCAGGCTTCTCAAAACTCGAAATTTTACTTCATGCTTAATTTGGTAGTTGCAACACTCGAAAGGAGTTTAAAATTGAACGCTTTTATAATCTGACCTAAGTATCTCTTTACTAACTTAACCTGACAAATTGAGAACCAACATAACCTAAAAACGGATACTGACGACATAACGTAGCTTACCAATCAAGCTAGTATTAGGTTAGATGAAATTAATAACTGACGTCCAACTTAACCTAAGAAATTGGTAATCTAACCTAACCTGAAAATAGTTACGCATAACCTAAACTGATTTCACAATGTATCATCTAACCTATCCCTAGCTCAAATGCCAATTACTTTATTCATTTAATTAGAACTGCTACAAAAGCTCAGCAGTAAGTTAACCTAACTTGCATAAATATCCTAACCTAAACTAATTTCACAATATATCTTCTAACCTAACCCTAGCTGAAATGCCAAGTACATATATTCGTTTAATTAGAGTTGCTACAAAAGCTCAGCCGTAAGTTAATCTAACTTTTAATCTAACATTGGTGGTTAGATGTTATGAAATCTATCCTCAATAAATGCTACTTAATATAACCCAAACAACTTTCTCTAAAGTTCGATAAACTGCTAAGAAAGTTATAATAGCTTAGATAGCTATTAGTTAACCCAACTTATATAACTGTTATTCAATCTAACCTAACTTTTGCAATTGTTATTCAATTTAACCTAACTTTTCACCATGTGAAATAGCAAGTTAGATTAGGTTAGATATGATAACATGCAACATATTATCATATCTAACTTAATTTGTTATGTAACTTAACTCTTATCATTGTCAAATTAGATATTATTTGATAATGGGTTGGTTTAAATATTTTTTTATTTAACCTAACTGTAATCATTATGTTAAATTAGATATTATTAAATATCACGTTAAGTTACATATAGGCTAAATAATCTAAATGTGTATCTATCTCAATCTGGTTTAAATTAAATCCTACAATCTTGTTGATATTTCACTCAAATTTAGTACATGTTAAAATTAACGTAAGTTCACAATCGAAATACTATTTTAACTTTGTTTGTATAACTGAGACTTTATTAAGTGACTATAGTTTCGACAACTTTAACTTGTCATTTTCAAACTGAAAGTGAAAAAATGACAAGTTAAAGTTATCGAAACTATAGTCACTTAATAAAGCCTCAGTTATATAAACAAAGTTAAAATAGTGTTTCAATTGTGAATTATGATGTATAACGAAGTAGAAGCCCCCACCGTTAACATTTCTGACCTAAATTGTCAATTAATTTAAGCAAATGCTATCCAACCTAATTTCAATACAGATTTGTTAAAGATAACTAAATGTTCATAGCTGTTGAGTCTTAGACATTGTAATGGGTGTCCCATTAGTGAGTTCTTGAAGGATATATCGGCTCACGTTAAAGATAGAAAAAAAGTGTATTAACTAAAGTTGCTTGGTTTCAAGAACTGCATAACCTAAACATATTTTGATGTATACAGGATGCGCCGTAAAGACAGTAGAGGATGCAACTTGCTTATTTTACATGAATCACCCTGTATATTATTTGATTTTTGAATCCCTTATAAAAATTGAGTGTCTTTTTAATAAAACAATCGGTCTAAGTCATACTGCTTTGGAGTTAATAAAAAAAACTCTTAAAACTAAGCAACTTCGGTGTTTTGCTTATTTAACGTGAGTCAAGATATCCTCCGAGAACGCACTAATAGGACACCCTGTACATAATACTATTATAATTATACTATCATATCAATAGTAAAATTATCGTATAATGCATGTTTAGTTATTATAGGTTTTTTTTATTTATTAACGTTACATAGTGTTGGTCTGGTAATTTATATTTGGTTTATTCATGTTATAACAAAACATAAAATCTGGTAATTTCTGGTAATTTATTAGACAAAGTATTCAGACATCTGGCAGTCTAGAGATGGCAACACTGCCTACAATCTAATCTTGCCGTGCAATTAACCACGTGAAACCGGCAACGCTTTTACACAATGGTTTTTAGAATGTTTGTGCTGTCCCCAGTAGATATAGTTATTTCTGCTTTAATCAATTTATGACCAATAGTGGTATATACTTTTGCGCTAATGCACCAGTTTACTGGATAAACAATTCACGTTTCTGTAAATAAATGTTTATTGTAATGATAGATAGGTTATGCTTGTTAAAAGTAAATAAATTTAACAGTTTCAAATTATGATTCGCGTTTGAATTTTCCACTCATTTTTGACATCACTTTCCAATCATATTGTACTGTGTATAGATTTTCTATATGCTTGTACAACACGTGCACGGACCCATTGTTGGTCGGATAGGACGTGCAGACATTTCGCTGCAAGACTGAGCGGAAATGTAATTTCATCACCTTCGCATTTCACGAATGCTAGTTTGCTACTTGCGTTCGTAATAAATAATCGGGTTTGCTCCAGAGAATATCCTACGTTGACGTTTTAATTTATTAAACAATCTTACATTCGCCGGACTAACGAGAAACATATTTTCTACAAGAGGTGATTGTCGCATGCATTGTTTTTTTTTCTTTAGAAACGCCTCGTGAAATAATGGATATCTCACATGAAACGTTGAGTTTGATGAATTTATTGAAATGTCAGGCCATTTATAAAGTTGTATAAAACCCTTCCCAATATTGATTAAAATTTTATAGTTTACTCTATCAAATGCCTTGGAGAAATCAGTGTATATAGATAGGATCGACATGATGTTAATCCACGATAGCACCGACATGATGTCAATTCTTTAAGGCATCTAATATGTAAGATTGATAAACCAATAGATTTGTCACTATTGAACGGCCCCTAGCAAAACCCCTGCTGTTATTACTTACCTTTAATGAAATCAACAGCCATTTCCAATCCATACGTATCCTTATCACAATCATCTAAAATATGCGCTCCTAGAGTTATATTAGGCAACAACATATCCTCTTCCTGATTAAGCCTATCCAGCGTGTAAAGCATCGCCTCCAAGGCCTGAATCCCACCTTGAGGCATCACCGGCCCGCACGTGATCGAATCCTCCCTTTCATGGACCATCATCAACCCTCCGAGGACGATGTCGCCCTCCACAACCGCCTCCTTCTTCACAGGCCAGTTGGTAAATTTCACCGTGGAATTAACCCCTTCCGAAAACTGCGGTATCAACATAACGCCATCAAGTTGCGACTCCATTTCCTGAGTCGTATCAGTCGCGAGATAATCTGGTAATCCGTCCTGAAGTGCACTAATGTTGAAAGTTGAAACGGTAAAGAGGAAATTGTCGTTCGGGTGCGGTGTTGTTGCCGCCCTGGCGGTCGTTATTGTAGGTGCAGTGGTTTCGTTTGCGAGGGATGCTGGAAATAAAAATTAGGTTAGTTACTACATAAAACTTGTTACGAGTTTTGCATTTTTGAGTGTATATGACGAGAGCATCTAAAAAGTTCTTTGTTCCAATATGTGATTGTTCCCAGCATAATGTGCAATTGTAACTCTCAAAAAGTGGTAAAAATATAAAAGAAATGAGAATAATAATGTAAACTCGTATAAACTTTATATTACCACTTTAACGGGCTTAAGTGTAATTTGCATAGCGCATAATTAAGGTTTAAGTTTTACTTAAATTTTAACAATTGATGAGGTTTATTTAATAAATGTATCATACTGTATTTCTTTCTTTTTGTAAACAAGAAAAAATCATACTGTGATATCTACAGTACGATTTTGATTTGTTTTAAATACCAATTTTACATTTATAGTGAAATTCGGGAGAGATGTCCTATGACTCATTAATGTGGAATATGTGGATTACATTTTTTAGAGAGTATGTCGACAGTTGTATCTGCAACGATTTTTCCTAGTTGTGTCAAGTTTTGACGTTACATGATAATGTCATACTGTTTAGGTCGTGAGAAATTGTGTCAAGTTTTGACATTACATGATAATGTCATACTGTTTAGGTCGTGAGTATATTCGTGCTCTTTCTTTTAAAAAAGCTTTAAATCAATTTTTTTTCTAATTTTTGTTTTTGAGTATGCAAATCCCAATTACGTGTTTTAGATTTTTTTAATTTTTGTTGTTTTCTTAAAAGAGGTCAATTTGAAGTTTAAACGAGTGTTTTGCACTCCCAGGTTAAGCATGAAGTACAATTTAGAGTTTAGAAAAGCCTGAAAATTTGGTTTGGTCGCGTAGCGCGAAGCGCGGAGCGGCCAAACCAAATTTTCAGGCTTTTCTAAACTCGAAATTTTACTTCATGCGCCACGCGTATAAGACACTGATTTTAAGCGAAGTTTACTCGTTCACAATATATCAGTCCTTTCAGCGATTAATACGCGTGGCGCATGAAGTAAAATTTCGAGTTTAGAAAAGCCTGAAAATTTGGTTTGGCCGCTCCGCGCTTCGCGCTACGCGACCAAACCAAATTTTCAGGCTTTTCTAAACTCGAAATTTTACTTCATGCTTAGTCTGGGAGTGGAAAATACTCGTTTTAAGCTTCAAATTGAACTCTTTAGTAAAAAGCGTATGTATATGTATACCTTGTAGAAAATTCCCTGTATGTATACTTAAAAGAAAAAATGCCTGTATTAACAAATTAATCCAATGACTATTTGCCAAATCTACTGAATGCGCATACGATTCAACTAACGTTTTCATATGAGCCTACACAAAATCAACATAAATGCATTATTTATTTCTGTAAATACCTAAACTATTTAGTAGGTGTCGAAATTGGAATTAAACCACGCAAACTCACATTTAAAACGATTGTGCACATTTATTAAAATAATTTGTGGCTGGGTTTCTGCAGATTTAGTTTTACGAAACATTGTCAAAATGTGACGTTTATCCTTAAAATTTTAAAGCTGCATACTAGAACATACGTTTTCGCATGTTCCATCTAAAAACCATAGCAGACATATTATAAAGTTTTCTGTCTCTTTTCACACACGTAATTTGATGACATCAAACTATTTTCGTATTACATGTATTGGTGCAGAAAGTACTACAAATCAAGGAAACAATGGGACACCTTTCGTGAATTGTACCTTACATCAATTTTCTTATACACACCTAAATGCACAACCGTCTTTGTACTCACTGCACGCACAAACTCAAACTTTCACTTCGAATTAATCCAAATACAGCATATGAAGGTGACAAGCTTCGCTTTTTGAAAAAGATAGTATAATACACTACTATCCTATTCGAAAAGCGAGAGTGTCACTTTCGGATGCTGTATTTGGACTAATTTAAATTGAAAGTTGTATTGTGTTGTATAAAGGCGAATAAATATCGAGTTTGTTTATCCCCTTTTAATCGACGAATTCGTTACAAAATTTTTTTGACGTGCATAATTCTGATATAATGGATAAAATATATTCATATCTCTTGTGAACTCGACTAAAGTATAATTCCAAATAAACTGAATTACCACTTTGCTTATTCAGCATAATTTAAAACATAATAGATTTTAGGTAAGTCAACATTAACTATGAGCATATCAGTACAAAACACGCACACCCTCAAGGGTCGCCCCTCCCATAATTTATAAACCCCGCCGCACAACCCTTCGAGGATAAAAAACCAGCCGGTTTTTATCACACCCCAATAAATCAAGCCATTCCTCGCAATACGTTCGATTTATTGTCCATTTCCATTCCACACACTCTAACCCTGACCTTAAAGGAGAAGAAAAATGCCCTTTCACTTTTACCACCCCCTCTAGTAACCTAATTCTACATACGCAGTGTTCAAACAGTGGACACATTACCTGTTGCTCCGTTTCCGGTTCTCTCTTCACCCTCCGAACAATTCTTGCATTTGAATTCAGCCGGAGTTTTTGAGGTGGTCGAATGGAAATTGGAATTTTTTCCAGCGCCCCTTCGAGTGCTGTCTGATTGATCGTCGATTGATGATGGGGTTGTTAAAGTTGTTTGCGTCGTCGATGGATTAGATTCTTGCAACTGAAATTAAAATATGTTTTTCTTACAGCTGTTAAATTATACATCTCTTAAAAGTACGGTATTTTTTTAAATGCTAGCATATACAAAAATAATCAGCTCAAGGTTTAACGAGCGCAAACACAACAGAATCGCGAAGTTGAAGAAATTACGTTGACGTCAGAAAGGTTTTTATGACCATATATGGGTAACACATAAAGTTAACACTCATAAGTCAGGGGAACGAAGAAGTTGGAAAGCAGCGAAGAAACAATTCTAATAATCAGTTCGTTTTTGGATTAATTAAGTGAATTGGATAGCTAACGCCATCTAACGCTCTATAGTGGCATCGTCAATGACAAGAATGCACAAGTGAATATATAGGTCACTGTTTCATCCACGGAGCTATACTCTGTGTAACCACAGAAAACAAATATCAAAATTGTCTTTGAGTTCAGTATTCCGGCACCGGATACCCCCAGCCGTGCTTCGGACTTCAATGTCCTCTTCAGTGTGGCCCTAACCCAGTGCTGAGGAATACTGAACATTTCTTACTATATCAAACCGATATGTGAACACTATTAAGTGAATTGAATAGCTAACGCCGGAATACTGAACTCAAATACAATTTTGATATTTGTTTTCTGTGGTTACACAGAGTATAGCTCCGCGGACGAAACAGTGACCTATAGATGCACTTGTGCGTTCGTTGGGGATGTACTTGTGCGTTCGTGGAGCGTAGGAAGGCGTTAGCTATCCAATTAAATTGATAGTGTTCACATATAGTAAGAAATGTTCAGTATTCCTCAGCACTGGGCCGGGGCCACACTGAAGAGGACCTTGAAGTGCAAAGCGCGTCTGTGGGTATCCGGTGCTAGAATACTGAACTCAAATACAATTTTGATATTTGTTTTCTGTGGTTATACAGAGTGTAGTTCCGTAGACGAAACAGTGACCTATATATGCACTTATGCATTCGTGTCATTGACGATGGCACTATAGAGCGTTAGATGGAGTTAGCTATCCAATTCACATATCGGTTTGATATAGTAAGAAATTTTCAGTATTCCTCAGCACTGGGTCGGGGCCACACTCAAGAGGACCTTGAAATCCGAAGCGCGTCCGTGGGTATCTAGTGCCGGAATACTGAACTGAAATACAATTTTGAATTAGTGAATTAATGTTGATAAAATGAGTTAAGTGATGTATTAACAATGGAGTTTGGGATAACAACGTTAAAGGGACCATCATGTAAAAGTAACATTATTTCTGTACCAAATCAACTAATGGGTACAGTGTCGAGCCTACCCAAGTCATTGGGGCGAGAGCTGATCCCGTTGTTCAATTGTGTGAAGCAGGCATATTGTCGAGCCTACCTAGCAAAGAAAGGTAAGATAAAGGCAGAGTATAGGTTTGGTTTCACTATTTAATTATGTAAAGCAATTTTTGAGCGGGATCCACTTAAGTTTAATGACGAAAGCTGGTTCCACTATAAAAGAGTTAAGGGGGTAAGAAGTACGTAGGAGTAAGCTTAATTCTAGATCATACCAACTAAGTTGAAATCAAACAAATAAAACCGGCAAAATAATTTAAACATCTGGTAAAAGGGGAGGATGGGGGAAAGATGGAAGAGTGCAGAATATATGGATGAATAATGAAAGAGTCAAATGGTTAAAAAGAAGGGACATATGATGGTTGATGTGTATGGCTGACTTGAGCGAGAAAACGAGGTATGTCCTACTAATTTATCGACGCAGTCGATTGATGTGTAAGGCGAAACTGAGTTAGTATTGCGATAGATGTCCTATTAACTAATCACAAGGATGAGGTACGTATGGTGTTTGATGTGTCGACTTGAGCAAGAAAACGAGGTAAAAGGTCGTTCCACTCACCAATCAAGAATGTATTTGCGATTGATGTGTAGGGCCGATGTGAGAGATTGTCCCATTAACTAATCGCAAGTGAGTCGAAAGTGTGATGATAGATTCGGGATGGTTTTTGTGGGTTTCCCATCTCGTAATGCAAATGCAGAGACTAGTCAATTTCGTTCCCACAAGTAGTCATACAATTTTTGAGTGTAACTAAATGCACATGGCTTCTAAGCACACACGTTTGATAAAATATTCTGTGAATATAAGTAACCTAAGACAAACCAATTCATTAGAAATTTCATGAAAGGTCAATAAACTTTGCATACGTTAAGCTAATGTCCTGTTTTATTTATTGTCCACACATCCTTCTGGTCAAATTAATAAGAAAAGAAAGACGCAGTATTTACGATAATACATATTGATACAAACAACTAACCTGGCAGGAAGGGCAGGAAGTAAAGTTTTAAATCTAGAAAAGCCTGAACATTTGGTTTGGTTCTCCGCTTCGCTACGCGAGCGAATCAAATTTTCATGCTTTTCTAAACGCGAAATTATACTTCATGCTTAATCTAGGAGTGGAAGCAGTCGTTAGTAGCTTCAAATTGAACTTATAAAAAACAACGGATGCGTGAAAACGCATACACATCAAGATATGTATACTTGAAATAAAATTTTCCTGTATGATTATGTTCCCAGTCGTACTAAAAAAAAACTTTCACGAGCAGCCACTGATTATAATTGAATGAATCAGCGGAAATTGATTAGAGCAAAATCAGGGGCAAATATTAACGCTCGAATATTTTGTATAATCCTTGCCAACATAATTTTACCAACCGCAAACATTAGCCGTTCGTGCCCGGTGCTTATATTCAAGCACGTCACTGTTAATCCCTAATAACGAAAATTCAACAAATAAACAAGCGAAATTCAAATTTCATACCTCAATCGGAAATTATTGGAAATTAATCGCGCTTAAACTATAATATTAAACGCTCATTATCAATATTCCGGCTGAATATGCGGTTGATTGAGCGGATTTGAAGGTTGATAACTAATATAACTACCACACATAGACCGGCAAGTTTTTTTAATTTTTACTTATGAGCCTTTCTGGGCTTTTCTAAACTCGAAATTTTACTTCATGCGCCACGCGTATAAATCACTAAAATATTGTGAAATTTATGTATATTCGAAATTTACTTGAAATCTGTGTTTTATACGCGTGACGTAAGAAGTAAAATTTCGAGTTTAGAAAAGCCCAGAAAATTTGTCACGGGGCTTTTCTAAACTTGAAATTTTACTTCATGCTTAGTCTGGGAGTGGAAAACACTCGTGTTTTCCACTCCCAGACTAAGCATGAAGTAAAATTTCGAGTTTAGAAAAGCCCCGTGAAAATTTGTCTCGGGTCGCGCAGCGACCCGAGACAAATTTTCGGGGTATTTCTAAACTCGAAATATGACTTTATGCGCCACGCATATAAAACACTAAAATATTGTAAAATTTATGTATATTCGAACTTTCGAGCTTGAAATCCGTGTTTTATACGCGTGGAGCATGAAGTAAAATTTCGAGTTTAGAATAGCCCAGAAAATTTGTGTCGGGTCGCTGTGCGACCCTCGACAAATTTTCACGGGGCTTTTCTAAACTCGAAATTTTTTTCATATTTCCCTGTGAGATTTAAAGCTTCAAATTGAACTTAAAAAAACGACAAGGAATATCTAAAGATTTACAGAAAATTGGCTGAATTTGGAATACGTGTGCTTAAAAGAAAAACTCTTTATATTTAGTGTTAATTACGAGCGCGTGTTGTGTTTGGAAATTGGACGACCGTGAAAATGAAAATTCGGTATAAAATAGAACTTCATTTAAAGCGGAAATTAAGCCAGAGATTCGAAGTGCCATATATGTATATATGTTTACGTTTAGTAAACCGTGTACAGGGAATAATGGAAATTTTAGTGAAAGAGAGTTTTTGTCCGAATATAAATTAATACAGTTGTATCTGCTATTCATCTGAATGCCATTTGAATATACAAACTGTTTTAAAAACAAGAGTCTTTGGCTTAAAAATATAGCATTTAAAGGTTGTATTACCTATAAACCGGTTTACTAATTCACTAGTAAATCGTATATGTTCTTAAAAGTTCCACGAAAATTTGTTTTTTTTTAAATACACTGCTCATGCGCCGGATGTATAAAACATTGAAATACTTTAAAGTTTTAAATATATAGCTTATATTTGATCCCTAGGTTATACATTTTTTTAATATTTCACAATAAATCAATTTTACTTTGTTTGTGTAACACATTTTTATTGAATGTGACTGCAGTTTTGACAAATTTAGCTTGTAACATTAAAAGTGCGATTCTTCTGGCAATCTACAACTTAGTCTTACAAAGACTATATCAAACACTTATTGAAACAACTACTTCCCAAGCTAATACTCCGACGGACATTGAATTATACAACAAGTGTTTGCTGTTACATATAGTAACCTACTGCAAATGTTTCAATTTGGGTCAAATTATTCAGGCCATCTAGGAGACTACTACATCTAGGGGACTACTTTCGAGATTTATCTCTCATCAGTATACCTTTACCATTACCTCTAAACAATTTGACACCTTAGACTGGCAGTTATGTTGCGGTTCAAACATAAGTATAATTGAAATTGCCAATTCTTTGTAAGACTAACTTGTTGTAGATTGCGAAAAGAATCGCAAGTTTAATGTTTGAAGTATTCTGTAACCAAGAATTGGCAATTTTATTTATAATTTAGCTTGTCATTATCAAACATGAAGTGTTTCAATGTTTAATAATAACAAGCTAAATTTGTTGAAACTGCAACCACATTCAATAAATAAAGTGTTATACAAACAAAGTATAAAGTGTTTTGTTGTCAAATTAACATGTATAACGAAGTATAAGCCTTCACAACACAGAATTTTTTAAATATTCATTACGACTAATTACATATTACGATTTATGTATATTTATAAGAACAAAATCCCTTTACAATCTACTATATTACTTACAGAGCACTTTACCTTATTTATATAAAAAATGATTTTAATTACAAAGATGTTTTTAATAAAAAATGCTTTTCATTACAGAAATGTTTTTATAAAAAATGGTTTTAATTACAGTAAATAAAATTGTGCCACCGCATAATACTGCAGGCAAGTTCTCTAATATAAATTTATGATCATAAACGATAACCTAAGCTCAGCTTTATGATAATACGCGCGGAGAGGTAAATGCAATTACGGCCCTGACTGTTCATTAAAATTTAAATATAATCTGTAATTTCATCACTGGAGTGCATTATTAGAGAGCATTTCAGCCATAAATTGCAATAATAATGAAATAAGGACATTAAAGTCCATGAGTTTAATTTTTAGTAGATTTTGTTTTGGTTTATTTGAGTTGCTTTTTTAACCTTTTCAAGTGATTTTTATTCAATTATAACAACATGTTTCTAATAATAATAATATTTATTGATAAAATAAAACACTTTAACTTTGTTTGTATAACACAATATCTTGATATAATGTTCAGGTGAAAATATTGTGTTATACAAACAAAGGTATAGTGTTTTATTTTATTGAATTAACATGTATAACGAAGTAGAAACCTCCATCGTTCATAATATTTATTGGTGTCCACTGGTACAGAGGTCAATAATAATTACAGAAATTAATAAATGCGTATACTTACTTAAATCTAAAAAAGTATTCATGTAGTGAATAGAACTCATTCATGAGTCACATAGTTTTTATTTCATTCTTAAAATTAGCAGATTTTAGTTTTTTACATCGAGAAGGGAGGGCATTGTATATTTTATACCGAAGAACTGAGTACTATTTTGGGTACGTTTCAATCTATCATATGGAGTACGGACTTCATTTGCATTTGCATTTCTTGTCTCGATATAATTTGAGACACCATTGGCATTATAATGTTTTATATTTTTGTGGGTATGCATAAGGCATTCCATTATATATAGAGATGGAAGCGTGAGCAATTCATTTTTTTTAAATGTTCTCTGCAATCTTCTGTAGAACCAAGGTTGCACAGAACTCTTATTGCTTTCCGCTGTGCCGAAAATACAGTATTTGCACCATAAAATAATACCATAACGTATGCACGATTCAACTACAGACAGATATTATGTTCTCAATGTCTCACAATTTACAACTAAGGAAAGCTGGCGTAATAAAAAATATATTTAGAACCCTAGGAATTTGACTTCCTTAACAAGGAGATCGGGTATGAGTCTTAGGGTGAATTGCAGAGTTGCAGCTTTGGTGTTATTTAGTGACAGTTTATTAGCTGAGAACCAGTCTGTTGCCATTTTCAGAGTATTAGTGCTTTCCGTAGTTACCTCTAGTGCGACCTTCCTTGATTTATCAAGGTGGTATCATCTGCAAATAATATTATTTTGTAATATTTTCGCAGATATCGTTTATGTATATCAAGAATACTACAGTGCCCAATTTTGAACCCTGCGGTGCCCCCGTATTGCAGGTATATTCAGTCGATAGTATGTCATGAGCCATTACTGTCTGAACTCTGTTAGAGAGATAACTTGTGATTAAGCTACAGCTGGAGCTGTGAAAATTATACATTTAAAGCTTTTTGAAATGTGTTGCATGATGCATACTATCGAATGCCTTATGTAAATCAAGGAAGGTTGCCTGGATGAACTCTTTGCTATTAAAAGTGTTAAGGCATTTTTGAAAAAATTGCAAGGTAGCAGTTGTAGTCGACCGACCGTACCTAAAACTAAATTGACTCTTGGATAACAAGTCAGATTTATTGATAAATGTGACGAACTGGTGTTTTAAGAAATCTTCAAAAACTTTGGAGATAATTGGCAAAATGGATATAGGCCCATAGCTATTAACATTCGTTTTATTAACAAAAACAATTGCTTTCTAAAGGCATGTAGGGTAGAACCCTTCAAGAATCACCATATTAGTTAAGCGGGTTAATGGTGAAATTATAACCTCTTTAGCAGATTTGATTATGTCAGCTGTACATCCATAGATATTCACACTGTTACTATTTATCTATGGATGTACAGCTGACATAATGAAATCTGCTAAAGAGGTTATAATTTCACTTACTATTCATACTATTCATCAAGTGATTATTAAGAAGCAAACTAAAGATGCTTTTCAAAAGATTATTAAAATTGGAAAAAATGTATTAAAGGGCAGATTTTGAGGATCAAACCAAAGATACTTTTTAAAAGATTATTAAATTTGGAAAACATATATTAAAGGGCAGATTTTATTTTAATGTAACTAGTAATACTTCTACTAAATAAGCTTAAACAATTACGCAAGAGTAATGATCTTTCAAAACGATTTACGCCCGCGAAAAGTTTCTGTTTTATTTCCCTCGATTTCTTGCATCATACTTTTTTTCCTTCTGTTGATTATACGGAGTATTTTCCACGGTTATTTCAGAAAAATTAAGTCCCTCTCTTCGCACCGGCCGACTATATCAGGCGCCCGGAATATTACCCGAGAGCAAAAGAAATTAAACTTCACCACCACAAAAGCAAAGTTATTCAGGGTGTAATTCAAGCTGGGTTATTTAAACCCGACGGAAAAGAGAGCGAGAGGAAAAAATAAATGCGGGAGGCGGAGGAAAAATCCGAAAAGCTGTTGAGTCCACTTGGAAATCTCGGGAAGTTTCACACCCCGTGTAAATTAAAAATAAAAACAGAATAGAACACGATTAATGGTTTAAATGCGTATTTATTGGAAACTGTGTATGTATGTAAGTAAAATTAACAGGAAGAAGTGAAATTGATAATTGTGAAGAAAATACATAAGTACAAATCGTAAACATTTAAAAAGAGTAATTAAGAAATCAGTCCGTTTTAAGGCTCGGGTTTTTGACGAAAAAGTTGCATATGTATAAATGAAATTGCAAATTCTTGATTGCAGAATACTCCAAACATTAAAAGTGCGATTCTTTTCGCAATCTACAACAAGTTAGTCTTACAAAGACTATATCAAACACTCATTGAAGGACATTGAATTATACAACAAGTGTTTGCTGTTACACACAGTAACCATCTATAGACGCGTTTCGAGATTTATCTCTCATCAGTATAGCTTTGTTATTCCCTCTAAACAATTTAACACCTTAGACTAGCAATTGGGTTACCGTTTAAACATAAGTATAAATGAAACAAGTATAAATAAAAACGTTCCGAAATTCGTTACTTTTAAAGAGTTCAATTCGTTGCTTTTAACGAGTATTTTCCATTCCTAGATTAAACATGAAGTAAATGTTTAAGCTTTTCCATAATTGACTTTCACGAAAATGTACGTCCTATTAATTCTATTATTTCATGGAATTATGAATTATTTACTTCAATTAATCCTGGTAAAACATGCCCTGTACCAAAAACGGTGAGTGTGTTGCTGGGATTTTACATTCGCATCAACAATAGAACGTTGAAATATAGCGTGTAATAGTTATTTTATTTGATTAATAAATCCATGATATTATTACCTAATGCCATTAGCTCCGAACAACCGAAACGTATTGGTCGGGAGGCCGAATAATGCTTTATATTCGGAATACTAATTTCGGAATAATATTGCGGGATAAACAAGCATAATCCACGCAATTCCGAATTTAAATTATCTCGTTTGGCACATATTTATAAATAAGTGTCGAACTTCACAATATTTCAGTGTATTATATGCCTGTGATTTATATTCAAAGCGACCAAACTAAATGTTCAGGCTTTCCTAAATTCCTAATTTTACAAAATATAAAAAACGAATTAAAATTAATATCGACTTTCTGCAAAAATGTCTCACTGAGACAAGTCTCTAAATATTCATTGAAACAACTACTGAAATAATATCCTTTTATGTTCACTAGCCCCAGTTTTATGTACCTGTTTCGACGACACACTTCATAATTCCTGTAAGTTTCCTATTTATTTTAATATTTTTTTATATTGAAAGTCTAAAGCATAGCTATACTGATGAGACATATATCTCGAAACGCGTCTATAGATGGCTTAAGACAATAAATATTCATTTCCTGTAATTTTTTCAATTTATTTCAATTTCCTGTTGGTTCATTTAGTTTGGTGAGAGAATAATTTGACCTGATGTTGCATTTTGCATATAAATTATGCATAGAAAAGTAAATCTGTCGTGTAACTCAAATATTCATTGTATAATTCAATATCTGTCGGGGTATTAGCTCGAGAAGTAGTTGTTTCAATGAATATTTGGAGGCTTGTGTCGAGGAGCCAACATTTTTGCAGAAAGTCGATATTTATTTTAATTAGTTTTTTGTATTTTGTAAATATTCTGCAAACTATTGACAAACTCAATTTTCCTTTATGGTAAAATTTCTTTATCCCAATTTTACTTTATGCTTAATCAAGGAGTGGAAACACGTTGTAGAAGTTTTAATTTGAATGCTAATCTAAAAACCGGCTATCCTTAGAAATTCATTAACCCCCAAATACATTTTCTTACTTCTACTAATTTGAACTTTTCCAAAAGGCATTGAAAACCATGAAAAACTAGCGTACAGCGCATAGAAAATCTTCAATTAAAACGAAAATAACGAAACGCGTTAAACACATAAATTTCCATTTATCTTGATAAAGCATTACAAACGAAACTTTGACCAAGGCAAACAATTAAAACAAAAGTCGAAACTAAAGCAATCAGCACTTACTTACAACTCACAATTACTCGGAAATAAGAGATCCATCCTTCTCGCGCAAAACTAACTTAGATTTGCTCCTCCGCCATTGAATTAACAAATTTTCCTGATTAGACGTTGGCAAAATAATTAAAACCGATAATTAAGTTTGCTCAGGTCTGAAGAATTGATGGTTCCCAGTTATTTTACGGTCGGACGTTTCATTTTAATTTTCTCCGACTTTGTTCAGAGGAAAACTCGTATAATTTTAACAATGCTGCGAACGGGAGATTTTTTTATAATGTAAGTTTATAGTTTTAATGATAATTTTATTTACCGACTTGCAAAGTGAGATAAAACTTAGTGGATTCGTTTGTTAATTGCGAGTTTCACTAACTTTTTTAAATCAAACAATAGTTTTAAAGGAAATTATAGTATTTGGATTGATTGAGTTACTTGAAGATAATTATACTTTGATTAAAAAACACTTAGAACCTTTCTTCAATACTATATTTTGTAACCAAATGTACATTTCGGACACGAAGTGTCCATTATCAATGGTTTGATACTAATACGAAAAATATACATTTTACACTGATATATATACACTAAAAAATGAGGGAATTAGGGGGTGGCTGTATTCATTCAACACACTATCATTTAAATATGTTGGAGGCAATTCAAATGATAAAACAAGAAAACCTACTGTTAAATTTCGATTTAAGTCCGCTCGAAAATGTTTTATTAGATTTAGTGTGTCCACCTGAAACTCGGGTGTTTTCCTAATCCCTTGGAATCCCCATCAAACACGTACCTACTTACCCACAGATAACCTTTTTTCGGCTAAAATTAGTTTATTACCACCATAACCACACCCCCTACCGACACCCTCTAATTCCCTCATTTTTTAGTGTATATATATCAGTGTAAAATGTATATTTTTCGTATTAGTATCAAACCATTGATAATGGACACTTCGTGTCCGAAATGTACATTTGGTTACAAAATAAAGTATTGAAGAGAAATTATAGTAGCCATCAAATCCCATAAAATTATCATCGACTTTCTGCAAAAATGTTGTCTCAGTGAGGCAAGTCTCCAAATATTTATTGAAACAACTACTTTATATTTTGGAAATATTCTGCAAACTATCGACAAACTCAATTTTTCGTTATGTTAAATTTTATTTATGTTAAACCACAAAATTATAATATTTATTGCTTAGAACATAATTCATGTGAAATACCTGTCAATATTAGAATACTAATTATAAGCAGTATCGGCTCGTCTATAAGGGCTGTGGAACTGCAGCCCCTCCTAGTATAAATTGAGGCGTTGATTTCATAAACAGCATTTGTCCAAAAATTTCGTTTTGAGAAAATTACAAAATAACTGTTTACCTTTCCACCTGTTACAACTTCTATTTCACAATTATTTTTATTACACTGCGCCGCAAAATTAACGCAAAATTCGAAATTTCGTTTAAAAAAATTAATTTTATTGTTTTCCCTGAATTGAGCCTTCTTCTCTTTTTCTGTTTTCACAAAAACTGGAAATATGTATTAGTAGGCTAAAAACATACCTTATTATCTGCCAAACAGATCTTTATTTTCTTGTTAAAAAAGGCGGGTATCGTTTGATAAGTAAGTTCTTTGATTTCTGGAAGTTTATTTAGAAAATTGTAAAAACAAACAAAAATGAATCCCCCTGGACGAGTTTCAAGAAATCTTACACATGAAGAATGTGCTGTTGTAGTGGCGCTGCAAGAAGAAGGGTTTACTGCAACTTACATTGCCCAACGTTTGCATGTTGCTAATTCCACAATATCGCGAGTTCTTTCCCGCTTCAGAGAAACAGGAAGTCACGAAAGAAAACGAGGCCAGGGTCGAAAAAGAAAGACAACGCCGAGAGAAGACAGATTTGTGCAACTTCAAAGTTTAAGGCAACGATTCCTAAGGAGCACTTACCTGCAACAACAATTTGTTCTAACCTATGGTCGTCGACTAAGTCAGGATACGGTCAGAAGAAGACTTGCTGAAGTTGATCTTCGACCCTATCAAGCCGCTAAAGGTCCTTTGTTAACCAGAGAGCACCGACGAGAGCGCTTTAGGTTTGCACAGGAACATCTTATTTGGAACAATGCTGATTGGGGTAGAGTAATGTTTAGTGACGAGTCCAGATTTTGTCTGTATAGTGGCGACCGCCGTAGAAGAGTATATCGACGTCCTGGTGAAAGATACAGCCAGGCGTGCATACGAGGAACGGTGCAATATGGTGGAGGCTCTGTCATGGTATAGGCAGGCATCACGTCGCAAGCAACAACAGCGTTGGTACACATTAATGATGGTCGGTTAAATGCACATCGATACATCGAAGAGGTGCTTGAGTATCATGTTGTACCATTTGCCCCATTTATTGGGGATAATTTCCTTTTTATGCAAGATAACGCCAGGCCGCATATCGCAGGAATTGTGAACCAGTACTTTGACCATGTGGGAATTGTTCGTATGAACTGGCCAGCACGAAGTCCCGACCTCAATCCCATAGAGCATCTGTGGGACATTGTAGGGCAGAAGATTAAAGACTTGCAGCAACCTCCTGCAAACCTTCCAGAGTTAACACTCAGATTTACGCAAGTGTGGGAAGAAATTGAGCAGCAAGAAGTCAGAAGTTTTATTGACAGTATGCCACGAAGGATGTGAGCTGTCATCAATGCTCGAGGAGGCAATACTCGCTATTAAGACCAACTGTACGACTGTTACACGCTATTTTGCGGATCAGAAGAATCATTATTTTTTTGTATTATTGCAGTTTGTTGTTTATTTTCCCTTTTTTGTTCACAAATAAGAAAATTAGTTTTAATAAGTATCTATTAGGAACCACTTCGGGAAAAAGATGGAAAAAAAAAAATAAAAAACAATAAAATTAATATTTAAACGAAATTTCGAATTTTGCGTTAATTTTGCGGCGCAGTGTACTTATCATAGATAACTGATAGTATTAAGTGACTAATAATTCAGTCAGTTTACTTGTATTAAGAAAAAATAAGGAAAAACAGTTCGATTTATGTTGTTTTTAACAGAAACAGGCACAATGTTACAATAAACTCGTTTATTTTATAAAATAAAATAACATAAAATAATCATTAGTTACTGAAAATACAAATCTTGGAAATAATCTAGTTTCTACACTGATAAAATTAAAATGAGGCATAAGCCTCACATTCAATGCTGTTATCTTCGTTCTCTACTTTTGACTGTCCATATCCACTTTTCTACAAAAGGATTTTTTTAATAAAACTGGGTTGTTTTCTAGGTTTTTGAGAAATCCCATAAGGTTTTGGATTTTTCCTGGAGCTATGTTTAGGACAAGTGCATCTTGAATAAGTTTCTCATCTTTCATATGGTGAAGCATATTTAACTATGATTTAAATCAAAGGACAAGTGCTATTTTCATCAGAAACGATGTGGACTTATTCTGTTTTTACTGAATCAGCTAGAATTTAAAGCTTTGTAACTTTGTACACGTGTGGTTTTTAAAGAAGTACTTAGATCATCGGATAGCTTACAAAATACTCTATCAGATGCTGCTAAAATGTTTGATGTTTTCCTGGAGCTATGTCTAGGACAAGTGCACCTTGAACAAGTTTCTCATCTTTCACATGGTGAATCATATTTAACTATGATTTAAATCAAAGGACAAGTGCTATTTTCATCAGAAACGATGTGGACTTATGCTGTTTTTGCCGAATCAGCTAGAATTTAAAGCTTTGTAACTTTGTAAACATGTGGTTTTTAAAGAAGTACTTAGATCATCGGATAGTTTACAAAATACTCTATCAGATGCTACTAAAATATCGATTTATACAATTTTAGACATATACTGTTTATGAAATCAACGCCTCAATTGAAAGAAACCTATTTTACAGGGAGTGTTCTTTGAAGTACCTTGATATATACATTGTACATTTTCAGGCATTTGTTGTAATTGAAAAGCGTTCAATTTGAATATTCTAATAGGTGTTTCCACTTCCAGATTAAGCATGAGGTAAAAGTTCGAGTTTAGAAAAGCCTGAAAATGTGGTATGCTATCTCGTTTCTACTTAGTTTTGTAGTAAAATGCTGTTCTATTTATTAACGCAGCTTGTAAACTTTCAAAAGTAAATATCTTATAGTGGAGGCGGTTACTTTGTGAAACTTGTAAATTTTAAAATAATTAATACTGATTACTTTTTTGTATTTACTTTTAAAAGTGAATACAAAAAAGTGTTCAGTGTTAATTATTTAAATATTTCAAAAGTGAAGCTCTACTTCCTCTGTGCACAACTCATTTCGTTTTCGTTTTCTCGTTGTGTGAATTGCTTGATTTAAATGTTTTAATACTGCCCTAGACAGAAACTACAACATTTAGTTATTGTGCCGAAAGCGAACATAGTTTTCGTTATTTCATTAATATGCAACGCACAGTTTTCAATTAATTACTAACTGCAAATATTATAACATCAGTTATATGTACTTTAGCCTCAAGGAAAACGAAATTATTCCATCGCAAATTTTAGAGATTTAAAAATTATTAACACTCAACAAACATTATTGAAGCTAACAGATTATATTTTGTTCACAATTTAAAATATGCACAATTGAACTCTTCTAAAAATAACAACGTCAACAATTAACTTTTAGGTAAACATATGCACAAGCTGTACATTTTTCAACATCTGTTGTTTTTCAAAAGAGCTTAAACTTTTAATGAGTGATTTCCACTCCCAGACTAAGCATGAAGTAAAATTTCGAGTTTAGAAAAGCCCCGTGGAAATTTGTCGTGGGTCGCGCAGCGACCCGAGACAAATTTTCTGGGCTTTTCAAAACTCGAAATTTTATTTCATGCGCCACGCGTATAAAACACTGATTTCAAGTGAGGTTTAAATATACAAATATTTACAATATTTTTGTTTTGTGCGCGGAGCGCATGAAGTAAAATTTCGAGTTTAGAAAAGCCCTGAAAATTTGTCTAAGGCGCTGCGCGACCCTCGACAAATTTTCACGGGGCTTTTCTAAACTCGAAATTTTACTTCATGCTTAGCCTGGGAGTGGAAAACACTCGTTTAAAGCTTCATATTAAAATCTTTTGAAAACACAACGAATATCTAACGATTTAAAGAAAATATGCTGAATTTAAGAAGCGTATACTTTATAGAAAAACTCTATGTATGTATTTAAAAGAAACATTCCCTGTACCTCAGACCAACGCATATGTGGAAATTTGGTTGCCTATGCCAGGGTGTCATACATCAGTGTATAGGCAACTCAATATGCTGTACGTATATTTGCACGGTAAATTTAAAAGTGAACAAAGAAATATATATTCACTTCTAATTACATTCCACTGTAAATTAGACATTAGTAGATAGTTTTAAAAATCAATAATTCAATTTGAAGCTTAAACCGAGTGTTATCCACTCCCAGACTAAGCATGAAGTAAAATTTCGAGTTTAGAAAAGCCCCGTGAAAATTTGTCGAGGGTCGCGCAGCGACCTGAGACAAATTTTCTGGGCTTCTCTAAACTCGAAATTTTACTTCATGCGCCACGCGCACAGAACACTGATTTCAAGTCAGGTTCAAATATACATAAATTCACAATATTTTTTTTTGTAGGCGTGGCACATGAAGTAAAATTTCGAGTTTAGAAAAGCCCAGAAAATTTGTCTCAGGTCGCGCAGTGTTTTATACGCGTGGCGCATGAAGTAAAATTTTGAGTTTAGAAAAGCCTCGTGAAAATTTGTCTCGGGAGTGGAAAACACTTGGTTTAAAGCTTGAAATTAAACTCATCTAAAAACACAACGAATATCTAAAGATTTAAAAAAAATAGCTGAATTTAGGAAGCGTTTACTTTATAGAAAAACTCCATGTATGTATACTTAAAAGAAACATTCCTTGTACATCAGACATTTGCAAATGTGCAAATTTGGTTGTCTATGCCAGGGTCTCATATATCAGTGGATAGGCAACTCAATATGCTGTACTTATATTTCCACGGTAAATATAAAAGTGAACAAACAAATATATGTTCAGTTCAAATTACATTCCACTGTAAATTAGACATTAGTAGACAGTTTTAAGAATCAATAATTCAATTTGAAGCTTTAAACGAGTGTTTTCCACTCCCAGACTAAGCATGAAGTAACATTTCGAGTTTAGAAAAGCCCCGTGAAAATTTGTCGCGGGTCGCGCAGCGACCCTAGACAAATTTTCACGGGGCTTTTCTAAACTCGAAATTTTACTTCATGCGCCACGCGTATCAAACACCGATTTCAAGTGAGGTTCAAATATACATAAACTCACAATATTTTTGTTTTGTACGCGTGGCGCATGAAGTAAAATTTCTAGTTTAGAAAAGCCCAGAAATTTTGTCTCGGGTCGCTGCGCGACCCTCGACAAATTTTCACGGGGCTTTTCTAAACTCGAAATTTTACTTCATGCTTACTATGGGAGTGAAAAGCACTCATTTGAAGCTTCAAATTGAACTTAAAAAAAACAACTAATGTCGGAAAATGTACAGCTCATGCATATGTTTACCTATAAGTAAATTGTTCACGTTGTTTTTTTTTAGAAAAGTTCAATTGTGCATAATTTAAATTGTGAACAAAATATTATCTGTTAGCTTCGATAATGTTTGTTGAGTGTTAACAATTTATAAATCTCTAAAATTTTCGATGGGATAATTTCGTTTTCCTTGAGGGCCTTTCTAAACACAAAATTTTACATTATAATGCAAGCACATAAAATACTAATTTAAACTGGAGTTCAAAAACAATTACTTACACTATGTTTATGAGAATTACACGGACATACCAACAGGGCTAGAATACTTTTTTTTAAACAAAAAATAATAACTTATATTGGTTCAACGTAAGCGCAAAACTTCGCTGCTAATCAAGAACTTTTTCCAAGGAATTAACGCAGCACTTTTCAATTTCTTCCAAATTTTAACTTTCTAAGTTTAGCTTTGTGCTTATTTTATTTTATTTTGTTTTTTAAATTTTTTGTAACCTGTCAAAATAAACAATAAAATCAATAATTCAAAGAGTTCACGTTAACTTCTTTAAGTACCAAGAATGCTTTTTAATTTTGTATAATCTTTAACTCGTTTAACTCGTTAGAAGTTTCAAATTTACCACTTTTATATAAAACAACGAATGTCTAAAAATGTACAGCGAAAACATCGGAAAATTGGTTGTTTAAATAATTGTTGAATTCTCTGTTAATAATGTATTTTTTTATAAAACATATTAGAAAGTTTTCTGTAATTAATACCAATATTCTTTATATATAAAATGTTATAAGGTTCACTGTAATAAATATTTACATGTTTTTATATAATTTAATTTTCAAAAAGGTACAAATACAAATCATTTATTTTTTTCACTAATCACCTAACATCAACACGCAGTAACCATACAAAAAAAATATAAACAAAACGAATGTTAATAACTGTATTGGTTTACCTGAAGTGATTATTAAAATTGAATTTGTGCTCAGTATTCCGGCACCAGGTACCCACAGACGCGTTTCGGACTTCAAGGTCCTCTTCAGTGTGGTCCCGACCCAGTGCTGAGGAATACTGAACATTTCTGACTATTTCAAGCCAATATGTGAAAACTATTAATGATTTCGATAGCTAACGCCATCTAATGCTTCATAGTGGCATCGTCAGTGACGATGCCACTATGAAGCATTAGATGGCGTTAGCTATCAAAATCATTAATAAGTGAATATTACACTAATAAATATTGTTATTCCTTATCTCACTTTTTATTTTTATCGTTAGATATACATTTCGAGACACAAAGTGCTCATTATCAATAATAAACTGTTTGTTATTGATAATGAGCACTTTGTGTCTCGAAATGTACATCTAACGATAAAAATAAAAAGTGAAGTAAGGAATAACAGTCTTTATTAGTGAAAACGAATGTTGACATTACCCATTTGTATTCCCCTTTTCGATTTGAAGAATGAATTTTTGGTTTTCAATAGTTCAGTTTTCAGTCAAATTCAATAGTAAAATCAATGAAGCCCTTAACGTCCGTTTAAGCCCCTCCGACTCAACTCTTTACCTAAACAATGGATGTGATGTCGAAGCGAAGAGTGAACGTAAGGTTACTTAAAGAAAATATTACTTGACGTTCTTGAGTTCCACTTCGAAGACTAGTGTGGAGTTTGGGGGGATGGTGGGGGCAGAGCCCTTGGCGCCGTAACCCATTGACGGAGGACATGTTTGTTTTTATATATAAATTATTATAAAGTTTTCTGTAATTAATATTAAATATACTACAATCGCGATTAGATAAGAACTCTCTGTCATTAATTTCAAACTTCAGTTTAGTACGTGCAGATAAAACTTAAACGATATTTTACAAGGGTTGAATACCAGGATAAACTATTTCCTTTTATTACTTCATAAACGTTTCATCTGAAAAGCAGCGAAGATTTTTCTAAATGCAAGTTCAACTCGAATAATAAAAGTAATTAAATGTTAACCCAAGCAAACGAGAACGAAAGATAATAGTTTGTATTCTCTGCCTTTTACCTTTTAGTTTTTTTTTTAATTAAATACAAGTGTGGATTAATAATATTTTTAATAATTCTGTGAACTTCTTCTGAGTTTGGGTTTATGAACATACGATCATAAAAAACTCTATGTTTCTGTATTTAAAGCAAGCGTTAAATTATATTTAGAATAAAATGCTTGATTTCAGCTGATATTGATCAAAATGTCTAAGCATTCAACATTTAAAATCACTTTGAGAAACCGATAAGATACTATATTTTAAATAGCTGAGATGATTGTTCTCTAATTTTGGGTGAAAATTGAAAAAAAAGCTAATGTATGATGATAAAAGTTGTGAAAATTCAATAGTTTAATTATTGCAAACCTGACCGATTTTGTTTCTAAACAAACGCATTTGAATTATATTTTAAATATCATATGATTTTTTTGTAATTTTGAGCTATTGTCGACTTTATTTTAGTATTAGATTACTCAAATAAAGTCGACTTAGCTCAAAATTACAGAAAAATTATATGAGATTTAGAATATTCTTTGGTAAGAATTTCATATACACCCCTTGGGTATTATAGATAAAAATGATATTATTTGAAAGTACTCGACGAATACTATCAGATATGCAATTCATTCTGACCGGAAATGTTAAATAAATTTTAAAAAAATAGTTTTAAAATATAAAAAATATTGAGTCCTAGCAGTATGTAAAATAATCATCGTGCGCAAAGAGATTTACGCAATTTATTCTATTGCAAATCTTTATCGTAACCTAACCTAACCTAGAAGTATGTGGAATATTCAACGTGAGCAAACATTTGTTTCGGCGAAATATAGCCGTTGACACAAACTAGAATTTAGCCCAAACGAATTTCCAAGAATGTATTAATTTATGTTAGTTATTCTATAAATCCATATAAATCCAAGTGCAATGTGCTAATGTGTTATAATCGTCATCCGGTTAAATCTAACTTTAAGTTGAAGTTAGATTGAAGTATTTAAGTTTAACAAACATTTATTTCGACTTCCCCAATGTCTCCATTAAAGATTGCAATGGATAACAGCAATCAGTGAGGTTTTATAGAAGTTTCTAGTCAAAATTTCAAAGTTGAAAAACAGTGAACTTTTATCATTGCCGTGGTGAATTTATTGATTTTAATTGGTGATATATGTCAATACAATGTGAATCTATATTATAATGCATGTTATTCCACGGGGTGTAAAGTAAAGTCGAGCCTATTCTTTAAATGCGTTCGTTTTTAAACAAAAGTTATCTAAAAATATTTGTTTTTTTTATATTTAATCCGTGCTGATGCATTTAGTTATAGCTATTTTATTCAATTGACTCTCCTGTATATATATTCAATTAACTCTCCTTTATATATATTCAATTGACTCTCCTGTATATACTTTACCATAATTATCTACAAACTTTAATTTAAATTATCTATTGTGGAAGTCTGCACAAAATGTAATTCGTAATAAATTAACTCTTGAACTAATTTCTCAATTAATTCACTTATTTAAACCTGTTTTAATTAAACTGTGGAGGCTTCTACTTCATTATACATCAATATTTACACAAATAAGACACTTAAACTTTGTTTGTACAACTGTTAACTGATTACAATATAACCTCAGTTATACGCACAAGTTTCACTGTCTTATTTATGTTATAATTATTACGTTATCTAGTACAGTCCATCAGACTGCGGCTCCGTAGAACAACGTTATCAGCTATCACTTCCATATTTTTTTAGAACAGTATTAAATTCATGAATATTTCAAATTCAAAACTGTTTGAATTTAAAAAAATAAGCTTTCGCTTCTTTTAGTTTGCAAAACTTTGAACATAATATATAAAATTACGATAATTTTCATCTGCAAACAATAAGTCTTAATTAATAAGACTAGTAAGTAGGTATTTGAGTTTATAGGAACATTATCGTAATTTTATATAATAAGTATTTTATTTATTAAGTTTACTAAAATTATATCTAAGCTCTTATATATATCTGTACACTAGTAGCATAATCATTTTAAAATAAATCTTTCTCGGATATAATTTTAGTGTTGTATGAATAGAAAAATGGGGACACAATGAAGTTTTATAGCTGAATTTGTATTGATTTATTTTTAGGACGAATGTCCATTATTTACATTTCAAATGGGTTTCCTATCTCTGCAGCTTATGTAAGGGGTAATAAATATTGTTAGGTCTTTTTTCTCTTTTGTATCTGAAACTGTACACTGGACTTTTATGCTTAATTCATCTGTGATAAATTATTTATGTTATTTTGTTTCTGCAGTATTATTATACAATAGAGAATAGGGTTCTGGTTTCAATTCTTTATAAATTATACATATATTGTCTTTATTTTTATTTTTACGCAGGTTGAATTTTACAGAATTCAATTGGAATATCATTAGGCTCTTAATAAGTTGAAGTATGTATATTGAAGTAAGTGCGAATCTGCTTGAATTTTACTAGATTCATTGTCGTTTTTTTTTTGAAACAATTTCTTTGAATCTTTGAACGAATGTTTTCCACTCCCAGGCTAAGCATGAAGTAAAATTTCAAGTTTAGAAAAGCCTGAAAATTTGGTTTGGTCGCGTAGCGCGAAGCGCGGAGCGGCCAAACCAAATTTTCAGGCTTTTCTAAACTTGAAATTTTACTTCATGCGTCACGCGTACAAAACACTGATTTAATGTTAAGTTCACACTGTACGTCTTCAGCATACTGCTTTACTAGTATATTTGAAACTTCAGTTGAAATCGGTGTATTACATGCGTGCCCCATGAAGTAAAATTTCAAGTTTACAGAAGCCTGAAAATTGAAATTTTTATGGTACATTTTAAATACACTTGTAGGTAAAACACTTTTTTACTTTGTTTAACCACTATATTTTGTACTATAGTTTCGGCTATCTAGTAGTCCTTATCAAACTGAAACTAAATTGGACATATTTACTATTTACTTTTAGTTTGATAATGATTACTAGATAGTCGAAATTATAGTTACAAATGAAGTGAAAAATATAGTGGGTAAACAAAGTAAAAAGTGTTTTATTTACAAGTCAATATTATTACTTGAATAAGTAAGGACATTATATAAGAAAGTGATTTATATCCAACATGACTAATTTCCTTTTTTATCCCTCTTGGAATCGCATCAACCCGCGTAATGGACACAATCTGAAATTGTTCCCAAGACCCTTGTCTGTATCTATGCTCTTTCCTCCCATTTCCACCCCCCGCAAAACCCCGGACCCTTTAAATGCATGCCACTTGATTAATTACCAACCTACCTTGTAATCGCTTCCATTAGTCGTGTACTCTCCAGTCTGATCACGTAACAAATTAGCAACCCTTTCTAGCCCTTCTGCAGCACTTGTTGTTCTCCAAGAATCTGCCGTCGGTGGCGTGTCATTACGGGAGGGAGTTACCGGCTTCGATGGGTTTCCAGACCTTTTGATCATCGCCGGCTTCGTGGCGATTAATTCGATCAAGGATGGGTTTGTTAGGCGTTTTTGTAGTTTGCTGATTAGGTTGAGTAAGCGAGATTCTTCTTCGATTAACGAGTGGATTATGTCTAGGATTTTTGTAAGGTTTTCACCTTGGATTGTGTCTTCGAGTTTCAACGAAATTTCTTCAAATTTGCTTAATTTATTCTTATTTATAACACTTCCTTGCTCTGACGAGACTTCCGCACCTTGTTGATGAAATTGTTTAGGTTCTAACAAAAAATCGAGGTTATGGCTATTTCTTGGTTTATTAGAAGCATTTCTAGATTTATTCGCAATTACGGAAGATATTTCAAATCTATCCGCGAGAATTTCAGTTCGTGCTTTTTCAATATTTTGTTGATTATTTGAAAACTTTTCAGAAGCATTTTGAAATTTGCTTAGATAAACCTTATCAGATGAATCCACAAACTTTTGCATTGTAGATTTTTCAGTTGTTGTTGAAAGGCTTGGCAGGGTAGTTTGTTCAACATTTTGTGGATTATTTGATGATTCTTCAGATGTTTGCGTAACCTTCTTAATGATTTTTAGATTTACAGCATTAGAACGATTCTGGTGTTTGTCTAAAAAAGTGTATCTTTGTGAAGAATTAGTTGAAATATTTTTTAATTTCATTTCACTTTTATCCATCGATGCAAAATTATTTGCTTTTGGTACACATCGCTCTCCAATATTTTGAGATGTGTCGATTACATTGAATTTTCTAATATTATCTGTTGATTGCTTTAAATTACCTTCTCCAATATGTGTATATTTTCCATTATTTTCTGATGTGTAAGTTAATTCTTCAATAACACTTTCAGGCGTTTTAGTCTTTTTTTCTGTGTCTGTGTCTTCAATAATACTTTCAGGCGTTTCAGTAATTTCCTCTGTTGTATGTGTTAAGTCTTCAATAATACTTTCAGGCGTTTCAATATTTTCTGCTGTTGTATGAGTTAACTCTTCAATAAAACTTTCAGGCGTTTCAGTAATTTCTGTTGATATATCAGTTAAGTCTTCAATAATACTTTCAGACGTTTCAATAATTTGATTTGTTGTGTGTGTTAAATCTTCAATAATACTTTCAGGCGTTTCAGTAATTTCTGCTGTTGTATGAGTTAACTCTTTAATTATATTTTTAGGCGTTTCAGTAATTTTTAATGAAATATCAGTTAAGTCTTCAATAATACTTTTAGGCGTTTCAATAATTTCCTCTGTTGTGTGTGTTAAGTCTTCAATAATACTTTCAGGCGTTTCAGTATTTTTTGCTGTAGCATGAGTTAACGCTTCAATAATACTTTCAGGCGTTTTAGAACTTTCTACTGATATATCAGTTAAGTCTTCAATAATACTTTCAGGCGTTTTATTAAATTCCTCTGTTGTATGTGTTAAGTCTTCAATAATACTTTCATGCGTTTCAGTAAGTGTTGCTGTTGTATGAGTTAGGTCTTTAATAATATTTTCAGACGTTTCAGTAATTTCTACTGATATATCAGTTAGGTCTTCAATAATACTTTCAGACGTTTCAAAAAATGGTTTTAAAAGCGTTTCCTGTAAATAACTCAAATCTTCATTTATTATAGTTGATGTTTCTGCAGGCTCTCCTTTTATAAAACGTAAATCTTCATTTACTATAATTGATGTTTCTAAAGGGTCTACTTTTAAAGAACTTAAATCTTCATTTATTATGGTTGAGGTTTCTAAGGGCTCTTCTTTTAAAAAACTTAGATCTTCATTAACTATTATTGATGATGCTAAATCTCCTTTTATGATAATTGATGTTTCTAAAGGCTCATCTTTTAAAGTTCTTAAATAGTCATTTATAATGCTTGATGTTTCTGAAGGTGCTTCGTTTAAAGAAATCAAATCTTTATATGATAATGTTGACGACTCTTCTATTAAATAGCCTAACTCTTCGTGTTTTGCTCTTAATTCATTTCCAGTAATTTTTTTAGTTGAAAAATCATCCTTTTCATTAGCATTAAAACTGCGATCAACTCGTTCAGTTCTATGAAGAATTTTCTTCTGATTATTATTCAATAAATTAATCCCATTTATAATTTTTTTAACAGATATAATTTCTTCACTTTCCGTTTCAGTTTCCACTTCCTCTAACAATTTCATATCTTTTCTTGAAAGCGAACCAAAATCTTTATCATGATTGTAATTCCTTGATCCTAATTTTAGACCCTTATCAGGTTCAAAATTAAAATTATCATTACTCGTTGAAACAACACCAATTATTTTCATAGCAACATCTTCAGTTTTTATCTCAGTGTTCACAAGTTTTGAATTTCGACCATCTTTACGCCATTCCGTATTTATTATTCTTACACCAGCATCAGTTTTACTTGTTTTGACATTTTTGATTTGTGAATCAGCATTATTTTTACTCAATTCAACATTTTTTGTTTCTGAATCACCACCATTTTCACTCAATTCAATATTTTTGATTTTTGAATCAGAATTATGTTTATTCGATTTAATATCTTTGATTGTTAAATCAGCATCGTTATTACTCAATTCAACATCTTTGATTGTTAAATCAGCATCGTTATTACTTAATTCAACATCTTTGATTTTCGAATCAGCATTACTTTTTCTTAATTCAACTTCTTTGATTTCTGAATCAGCATAATTTTGGCTTAATTCAACTTTTTGGGTTTTTGATTCAGCATAGTTTTTATTTAATTTTACATCTTTGATTTGTGAATCAGTATTATTTTTACTCAATTCAACATTTATTGTTTTTGAATCAGCATCATTTTTACTTAATTCAATATTTTTTATTTTTGAATCAGCATTATGTTTATTTGATTCAACATCTTTAATTGGTAAATCAGCATCGTTATTACTAAATTCAACGTCTTTGATTTCCGAATCAGCATTACTTTTACCCAAATCAATTTCTTCGATTTTTGAATCAGCATAATTGTTACTTAATTCAACTTTTTTGATTTTTGAATCAATATTACTATTACTCAATTCAATACCTTCGATTTTTGAATCAGTGTTATCTTTATTCAATTCACCAGTTGTAATTTTTAAATTTATATGTTTACTCAAATCAGTGTCTTTTATTTTTAATTCAGCTGATTCCGGATCAACAACTCCTGTACTTGAATTGGCATGATGCATTCTTAAAACAACATCGTTACTAGATTCCACATCTTTAATTTTTAAAACAGTTTCATCATTAATACTTAAATCATCATCTTTTCTTAATTCACCTGCTTTAATTTTTGAATCAACTTCACCATTAATCAGCATTGCATTTTTAATTTTTAATTCGTTATTCGTTTCCTTTAATAAGTTGACATTTTCTTTCGTTGTAAATTCTATATCTGTCGTCGGCATCGTTGATGATTCTAAAGAGCCTTCTTTTAAAGAACTCAAACCTTCATTTGTATTAGTTGATAATTCTAATGAATCTTCTTCTTTTAGAGAACTTAAAATTTCTTCACCTGCTATATACAAAATATCTTGTTGAGCTTCTAATCCTTGATGATTTTTTCCAACTTTATGGTTCTTGTGCTCACTAATATCACTAAGAATAGCTGGGTTTTGATGATTATTCTTTGAGATTATTTTGGAGACATCTTCATTTGAACTAACGTAAAGTATATTTATATTTTTATGATCATTATTTATGATGATCTTTGATGCATCCTTCTTCAATCGAATATCTGTAACAAAATCCTGATTTTGATGATTATTATTTGCGGGGATTTTTGAGACATCTTCGTTTGAATTCATATCATTTTTATGGTGCTTTAAGATGATTTTTGAATTAATATCGCTATGCAAATCAAGATTTGTACCTGGTGTGTGTAAAAATATTTTTTTTAAAGTCTCTAAAGTTTTGTTTTTATTTGATATTTGCATAGAATTTGCGTTGTTAATAGCATTCATTAGAATTTGTGACGATAAAAAATCATTAACTTCTGTATTTTGTTGTTCTGCGGTTTGAATTTTGTCATCAATATTTTTTTTAAAGTCCATCCTGCGTGTTTCAATATGTCCTGTTTGTTTAATATCTTTAACAAACTTTACCGTATGATTTGTTTTCATTGAATTATTCTTAGCCTGTTTTGTTTGTTGAATTTTATGAACACCCTCCTTATTATCATCAATGTATTGAATGCTATCAATATCTGTCGCAATATCTTGTTTTATCTTACTTTCCTTAGTATCATTTATCTGTTTAATTGTATCGAGAATTTTGCTATCTATATTTATTGCACTGTTCCTAAAATTTCTCGTTTCTTGAATTCCATCTAAAACTTTTGTTTCATTTTGTTTTACGTCGTTAGTATCTTTTGTATGTTTAATTCCCCCAACGACTTTAAAAAATGATCCTCCATTCAAACTTGAATTATTGCTAACACTTATATTTTCCCCCTCATTCATCATTTTAGAATCATTTTGCATCGGAAAAGTCTCCTCCACTTTAAATTGATTCCTCCTTGAATTCTTGGTTTCATTAAGGGATTCATCGCGTCGCCGACGCCCGTCAAAAGGCCCGTTTAAATGTGCGTCGGTATTTACGGTTTCAACTTTAAGCTTCGTCTTATTATCAACGGGCCTTTTGTCATAATCCCCCTGTCCCGAGGCGGAGGGATTAATCGCAACTCTTTCCAGCCGTCCTCGCGACTTATTTATCTGTTTGTCCGTTGAATTTTCATGAGGTCCCCTAAGGTCCTCCTTGATTGCAGAATTATTTATGCCGCGTTTGTCAGCGTTATTATGCTGAAAATCTGGAGTTTTGTGAGAAGTTGAAGTTGCGTTTGCAATTGTGCTCTTTGAAAATGTAACTGGATTGTGGATTTTCGCATCTGCAGTTTGGTCCGGCATATTTTTATTTTCCTCATGAAAACCTGTGTTGTTGGACAATTTGCTTGAATTGTAGATTTTTGCATTTTCAGTGTGATCCCCCATTTCTTCAGAGACTAATTTTTGTCGTTGAAAACTTAGAGATTTATAAGTAGTTGAGGTCGTGTTTATTAACGTATTATTAAAAAAGGTGACTGGATTGTTGAGTTTCAAAATTTTAGCTTGGTCAAGTGGTTTAGGCTTTAATTTAGATGAAATTAAAAAATCTTCAGTTCTGCGTTGTTTTATTTCTGTATTATTAATATCAGCTTGGTCCTCTTTTATCTTGATACTACTTAAAAAATGATCACTGGAAGAGCTCTTTATATTATTTAAATTACTGGGAATTCGTGATGTAGAAATAGTTCTCTTTTCCATTCTAAATGTGTCATGGTTTCCTGGTGCAGAAGTAGAATTATGTTCAATTTTCAAACTGCTAACATTTTTTGCTTTATTTTGTTCAATATTGAAACTGATGCGATTTCCGCGTCTCTTTCCAATATTGAAACTACTGTACTTTCCTGATGCAGAAGAAGAATCATTTTTAGTATTGAAACTGCTAAGATTTTTTGATTCGGAAGAGGAACGGTTTTTTTCAATATTTACAGTATTATGTTTTCTTGGTGCATGAGAAAAATTCTTGTCAATTAAGCTTTCTAGTTGTCTTGCTACAGGAGAATTATTTTCAATATTAAAACTGGTTAGATTTTTTGATGAGGAATAAGTAAAATTATTTTCATTGCTGGAATTGTTGGGCTTTCTCGATTTTAAAGGAGAAAAACTATTTACAGGTCTGAAGAAAATGTTGACATTTTCTGTTGAAGAACTATCTTTAGTATCGGAGCTATTGAAGATTCTAGGTTTAGAAGCAGAATTATTATCTCCTGGTACTGTAGAAGAATTATTTTCCTTATTGAAGTTGCCAAGTTTTCTTAATGGGGAAAAAGAAGAATTATTTTCATTAATTAAACTTCTGAGCTTTCTCGATATAAAGCTGGAAGAACTATTTATAGAACTAAACGTTTTTAAATTTCTTGATGCAGAAGAACTGTCTTCAGTATTTGAACTATTGAAAATTTTGAGTATAGAAACAGAACCATTTTTAATATTAAAACTAATGTCATTTTTTGGTGCAGTAGAAGAGCTGTTTTCAGCATTAACATTTATTGATGTAGAGGAAGAAGAACTATTCTTAGTATTTAAACTATTGAGATTTCTTGATGCAGGAAAAGAATAATTTTTAATATTGGAAACACTTAGATTTCCTAATATACTCAATTCATTATTAAATTTATTACGATTATTGACAAGACTTCTAATGTTTGTAAAATTTTCTAAAATTCTTTCTTCTATCCCAACATTTTTATTGAGTGGTATTTTCGAAGACTTTCGAGCAAATTTTTCTTCTTCTGATTTATCGAGTATTTTTGAATTATTTCGGCCTTGTTTTATATCTTCATACCTGCTATCATATCTTTGACCTGTTATGTTTTCTGCTGCTTTTTCATTTGTTATCTGTACTCGTTCTTCATCATCTTCCTTATTGCGTAATTTTTTTGAAGTGTCTAAACCTTCTTTGGTATCTTTATAATTGTTGAGATTTGCAAGATCCGGTGTGTTTTGTTTTGTTTCTCTATTTGCTTGATATGGTATATTTTGTTTTGTTTGTATATTTGCATGATCTGGTATCTTTAGTTTTGTTTCTATATATGCATATTTTGGTATATTTTGTTTTGTATCTTTATTTGCATTATCTGGTATCTTTAGTTTTGTTCCTATATTTGCATAATTTGATATATTTTGTTTTGTATTTGTATTTGCATTATCTGGTATCTTTAGATTTGTTTGTATATTTGCATAATTTGGTATATTGTGTTTTGTATATTTAGTTGCATTATCTGGTATCTTCAGTTTTGTTTCTATATTTTCATAATTTGGTATATTTTGTATTGAATCTTTATTTGCATTAAGTTCATTTTCTTTATTTCGTTTTTCTGAATAATTTAATGCTTGTTCTGTATCTTCTGATTTGTTGACTTTTTTATAGTCTATTAAACTTTGTGTTGTTTCTGTGTTTGCAGTATCTTCTTCTTCTTCTTTATAAAATGGTGTCTTCGAAATGTTTGGATCTCGTTGTGTGTCTTCATTTGCATTAAGTTCTTTTATTTCTTCTGAATGAATTGGTATTTCTGAAATATTTTTATGTCGTTTCCTATCGTAATTTGCATTAGGTTCATCTTCCTCTTCATTGAGTGCTATTTTTGAAGTATCCAGACCGTGTTTTTTATTTTCATTTGTATAAGCTTCTTCGTTTTCTCCTTTATTGATAGATATTTCTCCTTGTTCTGTACCTTCAAACTTGTTTACATGTTTTTGGTCTATTATATTTTGTGTTGTTTCTTCACTCACATTTCGTTTTTCTTCTTTTTCTTCTGAATTAAGTGTTATTTCTGGATTATCTAGACCTTGTTTTCTGTCTTCATTCGCAATATCTTTCTTAGCTTCTTCTTTATTAAATGCTATTTCTAAATTATTTTGCTTTTCTTCTGTATCTTTAAACTTGTTGAAATTTGTATTGTTTCGTTCTTCTTCTTCTTCTACTATATTGAGTGTTATTTCTGGATTATCTAGACCTTGTTTTGTGTCTTCATTCGCAATATATTTCTTAGCTTCTTCTTTATTAAATGCTTTTTCTGAATTATTTTGCTTTCCTTCTATATCTTTAAACTTGATGAAAATGTTATTGTTTTTTATACTTTGTGTTTCTTTGCTCATGTTTTGTTCTTCTCTTTTTTCTTTATCGAGTAGTATTTCTGAAGTATCTTGACTTTGTTTTGTTTCTCCATTTGTAATTTCTTTGTGAAAAGTATATCTTTCATCCCCTGGCAAATCTGAATTAGACAATCCTGAAATTTGTGTTTTCATTTGATCAGATTTGACTACAGCATTTAATAAGTCTGTATGAGACAAGCCATAACTAATATCTTCTATAGTTTCATTTAAACTCAAAAAAGTGTTATTTAAAAGAAATTCTTCACTTTTCGTATCGTTAAAATCAAGTTTAGATGTGATTTTTTTAAATTCTTCAATCTTCCCACTAGCGTTAAGTATTCTATCAATTCCACTTTCCTCAATCTTCACAGATAAATCCCTCTCATCCAAAACAATATCACCCCCAGTTACAAACTCGCTCTTTATAATCGTTTTATTCCCCACTCCATATCTTGTGCTGTTACATCCCTCATCCCCTTTCCGATACCGATCGTTACCGCTGTCCTCCCTTTTTGTAAAAACTTTCGTGCTTCCTTGCAAGGTCGTTTGTTCTTCGGAATAATTAGCAGTTTCCGCAGCGCATTGATTGGGGATGATTAGAGCGAAGAGGGTAATCAGGCCCAACACTTTGAGGGCCATGGTCCGCAAGGGTTGCTTTCTGAAGGGCTCCCTGGTGTGTGATTTACAGTGGCTACATGTGGAGAGTCTGTATCTGGAACAAAAGAAATATAATTGCGGGATATATATTTTCTGGGGGGTAATTGAATTTAGTTGTTCAGATACGACCGGGGGGGGGGGGGGGGTGGGAAATGCGATTGGAATTTTATTAGGCGAGGTAATTGGGTTTGATTCTAGTGCTAACCTTGAGATAATAATTAGGATCTATACACTAAAGACTTTTTCTGAAAAAAAAAAATGCTATATCGGAAAGGAAATTTGCAATTAAGTAAACACCATCAAGTAAATACTTATAGCCATACTAACAGGGGCTGATTTCGGCTCGACTTTACTTTACATCCCGTGGAATAACATGCATTATAATATAGAATTACACTGTATTGACTTATATCACCAATTAAAATTAATAAATTCACTACGGAAATGATAAAAGTGCATTTTTTTAACTTTTAAATTTTGAATAGAAACTTCTATAAAACCTCACTGATTGCTGTTAATCATTGCAATCTTTACTGGTCGCGCAGCGACCCGAGACAAATCAAGTTAACAAAACTGTTTAGTGCGTATCTACCATGTGATCATTTAAATTATGATTTAGAGTAGGCGGCATTTTTTTGTGCGGTTGTCAAGAATGCTATTTGAATGATTTGAGGTAAACTATGTGTTAACAGTCAGTAGGGCCAATCTAATTATAATGAACATTATTCAATTTGTTGCAGTATTTGGAATGCAATAAAAGAATTCGGGTGAATTATTGAAATAGTTACAAAAAATCATAATATTTCAATATAATTAATAAAACAGAAGCAATATTATTTTACTAAAGTCCTTAATATTATTCTATAAAGCGTCTTCCACTCCCAGACTAAGCATGAAGTAAAATTTTGAGTTTAGAATAGCCCCGCGTAGAAAATTTGTCGAGGGTTGCTGCGCGACCCTCGACAATTTTTTACGGGGCTTTCTTAAACTCGAAATTTTACTTCATGCGCCACGCGTATAAAACACTAATCTAATCTGAAGTTCAAAAACACCCACTTGATTAGTGAAATCAAAATTAAGGATATTGATATGAGAAAAAAGACTTAATTATTTTGTATTTTTAGTTGTACTATATTATATATTTTTTAAATGAACTCCGTTGACCTAATAAATAAACAAAATATTTAAAATAAATATGATTAATAATTCAAGATTAATTATTTATTTAATCAAACAACGTATTTCTTTCGTTAAAATCCGTCCCCTTTTCGCTTCACAAATTACAAAAATGTGATCGCCATAGAGACTTCATTGTAGATGTTTAATCAATAAACTTGGCTCGTATCCAAAAGACAGGGATTTTATAAAATAATGTTTCCGAATGCCTTCATTTGATCAAGCAAATATCACAAGCAACATTTATAACTTTACTTATTTTAAAGAAAAAACTCGTTGATTTTCAAAAATTGGAATGTTTATTCACTACAATTGTTTCGGATTTATAAATAAAGTGTGATTTTGCATCAGTAATTAAACTCTACATCTTGCGAGGTAAGAATTAAAATAATTTGCCTAAATTAATCCATCATCAAAATAAATAATACATTTATTAAAATGTTATATTTAATAAATTTAAATTTATTTGGTTCTCCTGATTAATGATTCATAAAACATTTTAATCATTAAATTTGTTGTAGCTACTTTTCTTATTATTATTAAAATATTCATAAAAACTGTTATAAATTTTATAAATTAATAAACATCTCAAAATATTGATCTCATGATTTTTTTTTAAATCGACAAATTCCACAAAGTATCAGAAATTTTATGAAAATTTTATAAATAAAGAAAACGATTGTTTTCCACTCCCAGACTAAGCATAAAGTAAAATTTCGAGTTTAGAAAAGCCCCGCGTAGAAAATTGATGGAATGAATTCGAGGTTATGGTAAACTATGTGTTACCAGTCAGTAGTGCCAATCGAATTGTAATGAAAATGATTAAAATTGTTTCAGTATTTGGAATGAAATAAAATAATTCGTGTAAATTATTAAAATAGGCACAAAAAATCATAATATTTTAACACAATTATTATAACAGAAGCAATTTTATTTTACTAAAGTCCTTAATATTATTCTTAAGAGCGTTTTCCACTCCCAGACTAAGCATGAAGTAAAATTTCGAATTAAGAAAAGCCCCGCGTAGAAAATTGATGGAATGATGGAATAAATTTGAGGTTATGGTAAACTATGTGTTAACAGTCAGTAGTGCCAATCTAATTGTTTTGAAAATAATTAAAATTGTTGCTGTATTTGTAATGGAATAAAAGAATTCGTGTAAATTATTGAAATAGTTGCAAAAAATCATGATATTTCAACATAATTAATAAAACAAAAGCAAAATTATTTGACTAAAGTCCTTGGTAACATTCTAAAGAGCGTTTTCCACTCCCAGACTAAGCATGAAGTAAAATTTCGAGTTTAGAAAAGCCCCGCGTAGAAAATTTGTCGAGGGTCGCGCAGCGACCCGAGACAAATTTTCACGGGGCTTTTCTAAACTCGAAATTTTACTTCATGCGCCACGCGTATTAACGCTGATTTCAAGTAAAGTTAAAAGTATATACTTCAGGTTTGCCAGCCTGCAATATTTTTCGTCAGTTACTGATTTGTATTTCAAAAACAAACTTTACCTAAACTTTCTTTTTCTCTCCTACTCCTAAAAGCAAATAATTTCATAAACTGTCTTTAGCTCTTTTGCTTTCAGAGCTTTAGCTGTCCTGAAATTGAAATTCTAATACTGACAAATAGAGAATTGGTTTTCTGAAAACAATATTTATTTAACAAAATTGATGATTAGATAATTTAGAGTTGCCAGCCTACAAGATTTTTTGTCAATTACTGATTTGTATTTCAAAACTAACTTAACCTAAACTTTCCTTTTTATCTCCTATTCCTAAAAGCAAATAATGTCATAAACTATCTTTAGCTCTTTTGCTTTCAGAGCTTTAGCTGTCCTGAAATTGAAATTCTAATACTGACAAATAGAGAATTGGTTTTCTGAAAACAGTATTTATTTTACAAAATTGATGATTAGATAATTCAGAGTTGCCAGCCTACAAGATTTTTCGTCAATTACTGATTTGTATTTCAAAACTAACTTAACCTAATCTTTCCTTTTTATCTCCTATTCCTAAAAGCAAATAATGTCATAAACTGTCTTTAGCTCTTTTGTTTACAGAGCGTTAGCTGTCCTGAAATTGAAATTGTAATACTGACAAATAGAGAATTCAACAATATTTATTCTACAAAATGGATGACTTGATGATGGCAGTCAAATTCAGTCTGAAAAGCAAACTCAGAAAACCAACACCGAACCCACTCAACAAAACCGACGCGATAAAAATATTTAACCGCACCATAAAAGTCTCAAACGTAGGTGTCCTCACTTTAACCCCAGAATCCCAACATTTGCTAAAATGCGAAATCGGGGAGGAAATAACGTACAAAAAGCCCTGGGCAAAAATCGATAAAATCCTAATTTTGAAAAACCTCGACACAGAAGAAATAATTGAAGAATACCAACCTTTCCTACCTTACAAACAATTTATAATTGATTACCCTGAAGATGCTCTACTGATAATCCACGCTGTTGATGAATTACGCGAAGAAGACGAGTTTTACTTATGCCTAAATTTCGAAGAGGAACAGATTATAATCAAGGAAATAGAACGAATCAAAAAAGATCAGGAGGCTAGTATTTCAAACGCGGTTATCAAAAAAGCAAAGCCATGGAAATCTTTGGGAAGCGAAGAGGATGTTGATTTGAACATCCCGAAAAAATCGCGGGGTTTATACAAAGTCGAGCTTTACGCAAAGTACCCCATTAGGGCGAAACAGCAATTACGATTAGAATTAGCAGGATCGCGAAAATTCAACTACACCGATTTAACAGTTTCTGAAAAATACAGAAAGGAAATCGTCCAGAAAAAACGGACAGACGCTGAAGTCCAAACAAAACCGTTTAGTTTTAGCAAAGAAGCACAAACAACTTACAATTATCCGAAAAATATGTGGACGCAATATGAGTACAGTTATGCTCCTGTTGAGGATGTTGGGGATTTCCCGAATGATGATTTAAGGAAAAAGTGTGTGGATTTGAAAGGAGAGATGTTGGTGAATAGTAATTTGAATTTCTATACGGATGATTATAAATTTTTGGGCAAGGCCGATTTTAAAAATGGTGGAGATTTAGTTGGGAGAAAGGAGTACATGTCTGTGATTGATGTGAAGTCGAAAGGAAAAATCGTTACAGATTTTGTTTGGCATCCGTTGATTTCTGGGATATTGGCAGCTGCTTATGGTTGGGAATCAATGTTGGTCAGTAAAAAGTGTGATGGTTTTTATGAAGGTAAGATTTTTAGGTGTTTGATTTATGTAGTTATAAAATCTTAGGAATAACAATTGTGAGTTTTATCAAAGTTTATTAAACATAATGTAACATTAAGTTTGCCAATTGTTTGCAGAATATTTACAAAATATTAAAACGAATTAATATCGACTTTCTGTAATTTATTTGTCTATAAAAGACCTTTATATATATATATATATATATATATATATATATATATATATATATATATATGTTAAAACGTAGATTTTCGCGGGCGTAACATGTATCACTGTTTCTTCGGGTTTGGTCCCGCGTATTTTCTGAAAAAAAAAAAAATACGCGGGACCAAACCCGAAGAAACAGTGATACATATATATATATATATATATATATATATATGTACTCTCAGGTTAAAAAACAAATTTTATCAGGTTAGATTCTAGTAACATTCACTCACACAGAACAGTGAAACCTCCTTGATTTTTCTAGTTCTTCTGGCAATACGTGGTCAATACGTTTTATAATATTAAAAAAAAGAAATTCCTCAAACAGGAATTTAAGGTAGATCATAACCTACACAACTAAGGTTAGAATGAATGGTAAGATGGTGCGGCCAGGGGGAGACAGGGAAGGGCGGGTCAGTGTAATTTTTGCATACGGTTTCTCTAGTAGATTGCTGCTCGTAACTTTTCATTTAGTTATATTTTTAGTTGAATATTTGTTAACGTTAATACTTTCTCCTTCACAACTTTTCTGATCAAGCGATAACGAGCACGATCGCACAGATTAAATCTACGTCATGTGTACCCTATACGAAATAATAGTCACATACTTATCAATGAACAGATAGACACGGCATACGACGGGTAGAGCGCGGGCGGCGCGTTTTTCGAATTCTTCGAATTTAAAAAGCCCGCGGCTCGGGCGCCCCGTAAGTAACGATGTTGGCAGCCCTGGCCTCGCGTGCCTTCCTCTCTCGGTGACAGAGTGAGAGGGAGACAGGCGGGACCTGTTGCTCCAACATCCGCCATTGTGTTTATTTCCGCACTCGTGTTCACACAAACACTGCACCACTTCATGATGCGGCGGCTTCAATAATTTTAAACAACATTCAGTGAAACAACCAATGCTCCATTTTAATCAGTTTTAATTAGTTACGTGTTTTTAATGTGTCAGTGCAATAGCAATATGTGTTTTTTCTACTTCAACGCCAACTTAACCTCACATCAGCCCTCAGCACACGTGCCACGAAAATAAACAATCGTTGTAATTATAATGCATAGTAAATACCGTCGGTGCGATGACACCAGTTTAGTTCACAATTCTCAAATGTAAGCAATTAACATGACACATACAGTCAGATCATGTATCAAATCCAAACTCATTGTTTTGTTATAGTGTAACCCTGAGGAAGGGACAAAGTCAGTCCCGAAAGCTTGGTAAACAATAAAGTAGATTACAATAGCAACTTCTGCCTCCTTTTTTGGTCGAATGCCCTGTTAGGATCCGTCTTCCGAACGTCTCTGTTCTTATATATGTATATATATATATATATATTTATTTTTAGGTTTTCGCGAGCAAAATATAACTGGCTGGAGGTTTTTGGGCTGCTTTCCAAAAACCTCCAGTTCACAAATCAAGAAATTTTAGCACCTTCTACATCGAGTGGACCAATAACACGCAGCAGATCTAGACTACAAGTCCCTAGTTTACAAAACAAATGTACTGACAGTGAACGTGATATCACTCAGTATATAAAAATGCTCCTGAGGATGGCAGAAGTGATGCTGCCGAAACGTAGAGCGCAAATAAATCAATTAACGCGAGAAAGCAGCCCAAAAACCTCCAGCCAGTTATATATATATATATATATATATATATATATATAATATATATATATAGTGGCTATTACCCCTAGTAGAGGTTACGCCATTCCATCAGGAGCTTTCTAAATCCTTATTTACGGGGTTGATCATTCCCCTTTCATTCTATTAAACTTTCTTGCTAATCTCTGTCCATTTATTTCTGTCCTTTGTTTTGTTATGCCAGTTTCTAACGCCAATATTCTTCAGATCTTCTATTATTACCCCTAGTAGGGGGTATATATAGTGGCTATTACCCTTAGTAGGGGTTACGCCGTTCCATCAGGAGCTTTCTAAATCCTTATTAACGGGGTTGATCATTCCCCTTTCATTTTATTAAACTTTCTTGCTAATCTCTCTTCATTGCTTCCTGTCCTTTGTTATGTTCTGTCAGTTTCTTACGTCAATATTCTTCAGATCTTCTATTATTACCCTTAGTAGGGGGTATATATAGTAGCTATTACCCTAGTAGGGGTTACGCCGTTCCATCAGCAGCTTTCTAGATCCTTATTTACGGGGTTGATGAAATCTCGTTTGGGTACAGTAATGTCTTCTTCGAGAGTTTGCAGCTTTCTGTATGATCTCAACGCTTCCTGAATTTATCAAGTGTGTTGGAATGTAACATGTTACATAGTGACAGGGGTGTCAATCGCACTAACGGCTCTGGCCAATGCATCAGCCCTCCTGTTACCTATGTTTATATCGTGCCCCTTCACCCAGCAGATTTTAATGTTGTTATGCATTGCTGCCTGCCGTAGTTTTTTATGGCACTCTAGTGTTGTCTCTGAAGTATATAACTTCTTCAGAGACACCAAGGCTTGCCTACTATCTGTTAGGATCAGTATGGCTTCATTTGACACTTTACGGTCTAAAATGATGTCAGCCGCAAGTGTTATACCCATCGTCTTCAGTTGAGCGACGGTCGCATACTTACCCATGGGAATTTTCGTATAGATCTTCAGGGTTCTAGAGAAAACTCCAATCCCTGACCCCTATAGTTTTTACATATTTCTTGATCCTCTTTTTTGTGAATCGTTACTATATTGCCTATCCTCCAACCTTCGGGCATCTTTTTCTCTTTCAATATGTTCTTTATGATTCTATATAGTTGCTCCATCAATTTTTCTCCTCCATATTTTAACAGCTTGATATTTATTTTGTCTGGCCCAGGTGAATTTCCGTTTTTACTTTTGTTGACTATATCTTCGATTTCTTCCGTAGTTGGTTTTTTTATAATTCTGTTAATATCTCCGTCTTCTCCTTCATCGTCTTCTTTTTCTTTGTCAGGTTCTGCCTCATTTGGTAATTTTGAAAAGTATTCTACCAACACATTCTTAAACTTATCCTCTTCTTTTACAGTCTTTCCATGTTCGTCGTTTATCCCTGTAGTTTTACTTTTAAATAGCTTATTCTGTACATATGTTTTCATACAGAATATTTTTGAGTTCCTACTTTTGTTTTCCAATTCAATTTCCTTCATTTTGTTGTGTACGCATTCCTTCTTAATCTACCTTATTATGTTTTTCGATTATTTTCTAATTTCTTCGTAGTATTTCTTGTCTTCCATTTTGTTTGTTTTTACCCACTTACTCCAGGCTGCATTTTTGTTCTCCACTATTTTCATGCATTGCTTATTGTACCATTCTATTTTTGGTTTGTTCTTGACTGTTTCTATTGTGTCTTCTGCGGCCTTACTAATACATTCTTTAAGTTCAGTCTATTCTATATTTTTAATGTTAATATGTTCAATTTTGTTTGTAATTTGTTCTTTAACTCTTTCTTCATAGTATTTCCTAACTTCTGGGTTGTTCAGTTCTTCTATCTTCCATTTGGATTTTTGTTTTTTGTTTTTCTTGTTGATTTTAAATTGTTGCCAATTCTTGCCAAATTCTTGCCATTACCATAGTGGCCCGAGTCTGCACAAGCTCCTCTTGTAGTTTTTATATCTCTGATTGTTGATTGCTTCCTTTTTGTAATTAATATGGTCAATTTGATTATATGATTTCTGATCAGGCGATACCCATATAGTTTTATACCATTTTGAATGTTGGAACTTTGCCTTTTAAATGTTGGAACTTTGCCATTTTGAATGTTGGAACTTTACCAATTTGAATGTTGGAACTTTGCCATTTTAAATGTTAGAACTTTGCCATTTTGAATGTTGGCACTCTGCCATTTTGAATGTGGGAATTTTGCCATTTTTAATGTTGGAACTTTGTACTTATGGAAGACCTATAACTGTTTTAATAAATATTTGAAAAAGTCTTTAGACAAAATGTTTGCAGAAAATCGATATTATTTCGTTTTTTAAATACATCTAACTTTTAAACGCATTGAGATATGTTGAAAAAATTGTGTGTAAACATTATTCTGCAACCTAAAATTATTGTTTTATACGCGTGGCGCATGAAGTAAAATTTCGAGTTTAGAAAAGCCCCGTGAAAATTTGTCTCGGGTCGCTGCGCGACCCTCGACAAATTTTCTACGCGGGGCTTTTCTAAACTCGAAATTTTACTTCATGCTTAGTCTGGGAATGGAAAACACTCGTTTGAAGATTCAATTTGAAATATTTGTAAAAGCAACAAATATCTGAAGATTTTCAGCGTATACAGTATATTCTGTATACTTAAAAGAAAAACTCTTTGTATATCTAAAATAGTTATAAATAATATGCAGTATACAAAACATTTTTTTGGGCACTAGAAAAATTCGAGGGCTGAAAGGGTTAATATAAAACGGATAATAGTTATAACGTACGAAAAATCAAAAACCATTGAATACAAATCAGTTATTCATTGACAATTTATCGTCATTGTCAATGAAAAACTGATTTGTATTCAATGATTTTTGATTTTTCGTACGTTAAAATTAGTTGGAGAAATAAAGAAATTAATGAATTAAAATTCAAAATTAGATAAAATTATTTAACAATACATTTCTTTCTTTTTTGCAGAAAAACCTATCTATGAAGAATTTTGGGTATTAATCTGGGACATAAACGACACTTTCCATCCAAAATTAAAACTAGCCTGTGATTCTGAAATCCAAACCCTTTCTTTTTGCCCGCACTCAGAAAACGTTTTAATCGGAGGAGGAAAAAACGGGCAAATAATTTACTGGAACTTACTGGACAAGCTGAACTTGAACAAAAACCAAAATTTGAACCTCAACCAAAAATGCTATCGCAAAACAATCTACGCTATCATGCAATGGAGGGATTACGAAAACACCCCGATCATTCCAATAGCGGGAAAATCACAAATTACAAACTCACACCGAGGGACTGTAACTGGAATTAGTTGGGTTGGAATTGAATTAAAATTCATGAGTTCAAGCAGTGATGGGTGTGTAAAATTTTGGGATTTAAACGCGCTGGTTTATCTGGAGGTTGAAAATCAGATTAGCAGATTGTCGAAAAGTCGAATCGCCTTTCTAAATCCTGATTTGAGCAAAAAGTTGATCATAAATGCGTTCCCTGTGAGCTGTATTGCTCAGCCTAGATTTGATTTAGAATTTGATGAAGTGAAAACTGAGTTAGGGGGTAATTTTTTTGAAACAATAAAGCGGAGTTTTGTGAAATCTAATAGCCAAACAGATTCGAAAAAGTATCTAATTGCAGGAACTAATTTGGGCGATTTAATTACGTCTTCTTGGGGCGATCAGGAGGATGATGAAAGTACTGATGTTGATACAAGCGTTATTAAAGTTTTAAATATTGAATCGAGGTTTCACGATGGTCCAATTAATTCGATTGAGCAGCATCCAAGCTTGGAAGAATTTTATTTAACGACAGGAGGAAAGGTGTTTGTAATTTGGAAACTATTAGAAAACACGCTGAAGCCGGTTTTTTGGAGGAAGTCAAAACACTTTTATACGCATGCGCATTGGAGTTTATACCAACCAACCGGGTTTCGTTTAAACCGTTCGGATGGAAACCGCGAAATTTGGGATTTGTCGATTAAAAGCGATACTTATCATTATTTGAATAGTTACACGGGAAAATCCTTGCTTAAAGCTGCTGTTCATCCGTTTAAAATTAAAAATAACGTTTTTTGTTTATCGGATGAACAAGGCGCGCTTAGATTAGTTTACATCCCTGAACATATTAAAGCAAGCCAGGAAAATTCTGATAAAATGAGGCTTATTTTAGAAAATAATTTCCAAATTAAATACTCGCTTATTTCGTGGCAAACCGCGTGGATCGAAAAATACGCGTCGCATTTGATCGAAGATAAAAAGCGTTCGGAATTGGAGAAAATCCGCAAGGAAAAAGCGGCGCACAAGGAGAGGATTCGTTTAAAGGAAAAACTAGCGCGTGAGGCCGAGTTGAAAGCTCAACTTGAAGAGCTTAAAAAGCGCCCTCCGCCTGGAAAAAGGGCTGAATGGGCGCATGGGAAATGGATCGAAAAAGAGCACAAAACTCTATGCAACATAATGCTAAATAAGAAAAAATTAAGCAGGGAAACTTTGAAGGAAGATCGCAAGCCCGTGCAAGCTAAACACAATGAAAAAGTTAGGCTTTTGATTAAGAAAAGGGTAACGCTATCAGGAGCAGAGTTGATTTTTGGGAAAACAACTGGCGCGCTGTTTCCTTCGATTTATGAAAGTGGTGAGGTGAAAAAGGAAGAAGTTGTTGTAAATAAGGATGAATTGTTTAAGCAGTATTTGGACGCGCTTAGAGAAGTTGGTTTTGTGTGTGAGAAGTTCTTGCACGAAAATCCTTATCAGAGTCAAATTGATTGGAGTAAGGCTTTGAAGAATATTGTGATGAAGAAAAAGGATCTTGATTGCGCTGCGTTGAAAGGTCGTAGATTTAAAACTAAATCTGAATTAATTATATAGTTTATTGGGTGGATTAAAGGCAAAGTTGGGCAGGATTCGAATTATTTTAGAGGACCTAAAAGAGGTGTTCGAATCCTTCAGTGTAAAAGGATTCGTGATCCAGATTTGTTACATATTTTTTAACAGGATTTGTATTCGAATTAGATATGGGCAACATGGCTCTTTTTAGTGAGCTGATACAAAATATCTGACTCACTTTAAAGAGCTGGTTCAGTGAGCCAGCTCAAAAGAGTTACATGACTCAGTTACGAGCTAGCGATCCGCCGAGAGTTCTGACTCTTAGAGATTGATCTGATTCGCTAACTTATTGAATTGAGCGAGGTGGTGATTAATTATTACGGTTATACAATGATTGCAATAATTTTATCATAATTTATATAAAAACGTAAAAGTGAATATTAAATCATAATTATACTAAACGCTTATTCATTTCATGCAATTACACTTTAAGTGTGTTTAAATATATTGAATACGTGTATGCGCCTATGAAAACACACATACATACATTCAGCATACATTAAAAATATTCTGTTTTTAGAAATGAATTGAGTAGTGTACAAATGGAAAAAGTAAAAAGTGCATGTTCAGTAAGGCTGAGAGTAGCCTGTCGATCTACGAGCTGCGTGAAAATTAAGATCTGTTAATGCATTGCGAATCTACATTCACTCTAGAGCGGGCGAATCAAAATGAGTCATGGCTCAAAAACAGATATATATTTCGAACTGAGTCACTTGGCTCACTAGCTCACTTCACTGAGCTAGCTCTTTGAATTGATTCGGTCAGGAGTTACCCATCTCTAATTCGAATCCAAATGTAAGTGATTCGAATTCTTATAAAATGCTTCTAATACTTACGAAAAGACTCGAATCCGCTAAAGGGATTCGAATCGTCTAAAGGGATTCGAATCGTCTAAAGGGATTCGAATCATCTAAAAGGATTCGAGTCGTCTCAAGGGATTCGAATCGTCTAAAGGGTACCGAATCGTCTAAAATAATTCATTGCTGGGATTCGCATAAACATTTTTTTTGTGTGTTTTTCAGACCAAACCAGATTTTCAGGCTTCTCTAAATTCGAAATATTTACTTCATTCTTAATCAAGAAGTGAAAAACACCCGCTATGGAAAAAGTATTGCTTGTAAATGAAGTGTTAAAAAAAACATATATTTATTTCAAATAAAAGAATAACGTTAATTTGTAATTTCCTAATTTCTCTTGTGAGTTTAATAAAAATATCATCTGTTCCTATTTTTTTTTATAATTTATTACTTTTAAAAGAGCACAATTTTTTTTCTGTAAAGTGAACAATGCTTCATCAATGTGTTTATTCGGAGGGTTATAATCTGTGTCCCCTAGAATCAAACAAAGCTAAAAAGAAGCGTAATAAATTAGTTTCATGTTTAAAACACGTTTAAAACGTGTTTAAAACAGAACAATCAGAGAATTTTTCATTTAAGTATACATATCCCGATAATTACAGCGTTTTTTAAATTTGCGGGAATTCGTTGTTTCAAAGCGGTTTCTTTGAGGATTTAACGAGTGTTTTCCACTCCCAGACTAAGCATGAAGTAAAATTTTGAGTTTAGAAAAGCCTGAAAATTTGGATTGGCCACGTAGCGAAGCGGAGCGGCCAATACAAATTAGGCTTTTCTAAACTCGAAATTTTACTTCATGCGCCACGCTTAAAAACACTGATTTATATTTAAGTTAAAAAAACACACACATACGACAATGATTATAGGCAACCTAATATACGTTATAGTTATTGGGTTATCTATAATCACCGTTTTAAACAATTTGTTCAGCGCGGAATTTGACTCACGTTTTACTCATATCTACATATTGAATTTTTGTAAGAGCACATATTTTTTTCTGTAAAGTGAACAATGATTTATAAATCTGTGTGCCCTAGAATCAAACAAAGCTAAAAAGAACCGTCATAAATTAGATTCTGGGTTTTGGTTTAATGTAGTTTTGATAATGTTTTGTAAAGTTGTGGGCGGCCAGGGTTGAAATTCGCTGAAGCTTAATTTATTTGCTGATAACTCAGTTTGTGATAAGTTTCAGCACGTGCTATTTATTTACGACCGGTTGAGCAAAGGTCTAATTTGTACTTAATTTATAACCTTATCAAGTACATTCATCATTCCTAATTTAAATTTAATTAATATTATCGCCTATTAATTTCAAATTGCTTGTTTATTAATGTTGAAAATGCATAAGAAATCATTTTTCTTTTGTGAATAAAACACTTTTGTTTACTTAGTATAACCGCCTGTATTTCGCACTTAATTTGTGACTATAGTTTCGACTATTTAGTAGTCATTATCAAAATTAAGTGCAAAATACGGTGGTTAAACAAAGTAAAAAGTATACCCCCATTTTTAAAGCTGTTTTGTAATCCAATTAATTGCTTTTTGTATATATACCTGTTTTGTTTTTAGTTTTATTTACTACACGTTTGATAATAGAAACCTAAAGTTGTCAAAATTGCAGTCATTAAAAATAAATAAGTGTTATACAAACAAAGTTTAAAGTGTTTTATTGTTAAAGTAAAAAGTGTTTTATTTACAAGTGTATTTAAGATGTAACACAAAGTGAACGCCTACAACAAAAAACATTTTTCTTTTATTCATATTTTATATCATAGGTTAAATGGTGAAATATATAAGAGTTTTAAATTTAAAAGTGTTTTTTTTATCTGAGTTATTTATATAAACTGCGGAAATCAATAGCTTTAGAGATAAATTGCTAGAGGTGTGAAGGCTTGGGTTGGATTGGAACATCAGAGAGGGTTTTCCCTCCAGTTATCTTTGATAAAACTCGATTGAATCCATTTATTGAATTATATTGCCTGTAGCTCGGTGTTGTTGATTCGAGTGATTACGGGGTGTTTTTTAAAGGGGCGAAAAAATTGAATGAAGCCCTGGGGAGGAGAAAAAATATTTGCTCGGAAATAATAATAACATGACGAATGTTTTTTTGTAATGCAACAATAAGAAGCTATTATATCCAAATAAATTTAACAGAAAAAAGGAAAATAAAGTTAATAACAAAGCCTCAGTTATTTATAATAAAATTAAAAGATAGTTTTAAAACTTCTATAAACAACATATATAAAAGAAACATTCCTTTTTATTTCTGATATACCCCGCTTTGGTAGAAATTTCTACTTGCACCTATTATAAACAGACAGTTTTTACATGGGGTCTTAAAAAAATAATTTTATGCATTACTATTATTCACATTCATGATTTACAAAGTACTCGTGATTGTTATTTGCATACATACATACATACATGCATAGGTGAGGTATGATGTCGGATTTTTTTTTGTCGGTGTGAATTTATCTGGGCGAGTTATTTGCAAAACAATGGGTATTATGTAAGCATTTTTCGAGGGGGGCTGTTCAGCGATGAATGTTTTGAACGATGAATGTACTCCACTCAAAAATTCACTCAATTGCTGACAACATGAATAATTACTGGCCGAGCCAATTGAATCGTTTACAATTTTTATTTGCACAAACGGGAAATAAAGCATCGACATTTCTGCACTAGCAGATGAAAAATTGTAACAACGTACACACTAAAATTATACATTTAATTTAAATCTACGTAAATATCGTATCACAGCGCAAACTTACTCTAGGTAACAAATTCTCTACCAACCCCAACAATTTTGAAATTTTAAACAAATTCTGTCTCTCCCAAAATGTTGTCATTACTTTTAAATACAAATTTCCCTCAGAAAAACTTGGCTCGTTTCATTCAGATAGTTATAATACTTATTGATCATTAATCTTTACATAACAAATAGTAAATTCAGACAGGGCAGAAAGATCGTTGGTCGATAGCCTAGACCAGTGGTCTCCAAACTACGGCCCGCAGGCCAAATCCGGCCCGCGACTTGCATGAATCCGGCCCGCGATTGTTTGTAATTTTTTTTGTAAATTTTGAAATATTGTAACAATTGTTCCTTAAATTTTTCAAAATTTTATAAAATTAATCGGATCTTGGCCGACTTTATTATGTAGAATTGTATTTGTGGCCCGCGAAGAAGATAGTTTGGAGACCCAGGGCCTAGACAGACTAACACATTAATAATATATAATAGATAAGTATAAATGTTATAAAATTAATTGTAATTGTCTGAATAAAGGTGAACTATATATATCGTATATTCAATAAAAAAAACCTCCAGAGTGCCATGTTGTAGTTTGGCAATTCTTAAATAAATTATTGATTGTGACTGACGTTTCATATGTCAATTCCTAAAGCGTGTAATCGACTTAATTAAATCATGCCAGTCTAGATGTGTTTTTTTTTTTATTAAACATATTATATTATTATAGAATAAAAAGATCTCAGCGATTTGTTTGTCAACGTCTAAGCTTAGACTTAAATGGTATCATTAATTCAGATATTTTTTTCTTACTCAGAAACCTAATTAACCCTTTCGGCCCTGATGGTGGCGTTTGCCACCACTAACATTTGGTAAACATACTGGGAATTTTGCTTTTAAATATACATACATGTATTCATAAGCTGTAACCTTTCCCGAAATCGTTTGTTTTTTAAAATAGTTTAGTTTGAAGTCTTAAACAAGTGTTTACCTCTCCCAGATTAAGCATGAAGTAAAGTTTTGAGTTTAGAAAAGCCTGATAATTTGCTTTTATATAAATAATATTACAATATATATTTGAAAGTGTTTAATTTCAAATATATATTGTAATAACGTTACAATTGTTTCGACACACTGTGGCTTCTTCAGGCGAAGAAATGATAAATACAATTTGTCGGGTCGGGTATATATACAATGTTTATGGGGGGGTTTCAAAAAAATGTAAATCTAAGAGGGGCGAATTAGTTAAATCTGTTTGATCGTTGACAAGATGTCCTGAAAATGTTCTTTTATTGATTACTAAACACTCCATGATGTTGAGTTTCCGACCTACGCGCTACGCGACCAAACCCAATTATCAGGCTTTTCTAAACTCAAAATTTTACTTCATGCGCCACATGCGCCACGATTTTAGGTGAAGTTCTAAATATTCTACTAAAGCAGTATGCTAAAAACGTGTATTCTGAACATCAAATCACATCAGTGTTTAGTACGCCGACCAAATAAAATGTTCAGGCTTTTCTAAACTCGAAATTTTACTTCATTCTAAATCTTGGAGTGGAAAACACTAGTTTAAGGCTTCAAATTGGACTCTTTAAAAAAAACAAGGAATATCTGAAGATTAACCGAATAAACGTTGTAATTGGGATATGTATACTTAAAATACAAACTCGCTGTATAAACAAAATTAAATAAAATGACTTAAATGAAAGCCGGGTAAATATTTAATAAATTATCTTGCTTTTAGAAAAATTAAGTTTAGACTTGAAAGCTGGGCTTACTTAATTTACTTCTTTTACACCTCTCAAACACATCTAATTTCTAATATTCTTGGAGACCATCTGGGGAATACAGATTGGGAGCAGTGTCGTTTCATGTCGTCTCCGATTTTTCCGGAGATCAGAGAGGTAATTAAATTAATGGCAGATTTAATAAATGGCTTTACGACCCTTGTTCGTATTTCTTATCGTTTTATCCGCTGGCTTACATTAGATTACTCGTTTCTTATCGAACTTTTAGTTCCTATTTCACCCCCCACCGGCTCCTTATAAAAGTTTTATTAAAAATAATTCCCTCAGTAATAACACTGGGAGTTAAATGGGTTGATTTATACTGAATGTTTCTTTTATGTGTACACAAAGTTTGTTTTTAGTTTGCTGATGAAATGAGTTTGATTAATTAATTATTTTATAAAGCCACGTTTTTAGTCCAACATGTCAACTGCGATGACATAAATATATCCTTAAGATACTCAATTTATTTATTAATTTATTTGTAAGTAGATATGTATTACAATAGTCAGCATAGTTATATATCTAATTTTCTTAAAATCCAACATAAAAAGTACTCAAGAAGAAGTTGTTCCATTGAATATTTGGAAACTTGTATCAATGAGACTAACATTTGTTTGCAGAAAGTCGGTATTAATTTTAATTAGTTTTTATATTTTAGAAAAAGTACTATTAAATTTAACAGAAACACACATAAAACAGTTTCAAACATTAATCATTTAAATATTCTGGTATTGAATAGTATGTTTTCTGTATTAGCAGTAATTTCAGATAATATTTGAAGTCCTTAGGCGATGATATGTTTTATTTTTTGGCAAATTATTAAATAAAGTTACACACATATAATAAGGACTTTTTTAAATAGTGTCGTGGAATAAAAAGGCACAGTATGTTTATTGCGATTACGAGTTACTGCAGCCTTGTTAAATTTAAAATTTGTACAAAATTTATTTTTGTTACAAAAAACATATAAACAGGACTTATACAGAGAGTTTTATTTAACACCGAACAACATTTTCATCCAATACATTTAGACACCTATAATTTGTAAATTATGTGTAAATTGGATTGCCTATATGACCATTACACATTGTAGCCAACCAATCGCAAGTAATGTCCCAACTTGTACATACAGGGAGTTTTTTTTCAAGTATACATATCCCAATTAGAGCGTATATGCCGTAAATCTTTAGATAACCGTGATTTTTTTTAATGAGTTTATTTTGAAACTTGGAATGAGTGTGTTCCACTCCCAGACTAATGAAGTAAAATTTCGAGTTTAGAAAAGCCTGAAAATTTGGTTTGGTCGCGTAGCGCGAAGCGCGGAGCGGCCAAACCAAATTTTCAGGCTTTTCTAAACTCGAAATTTTACTTCATACGCCACCGGTACAAAACATTGACATATAACGAAGCTTAAAACACACCGCTAAACTTTACATTGCATCAGTGTTTTGTACCGGTGGCGCATGAAGTAAAATTTCGAGTTAAGAAAAGCCTGAAAATTTGGTTTAACTATTTATTATTTATTTGTAAGTAGACATAAAAATATGTATTACAATAGTCAACATAGTTATATATCTAATTTTCTTAAAATCCAACATAAAATGTACTCAAGAAGAAGCTGTTTCAATGAATATTTGAAGACTTGTTTCAATGAGACTAACATTTTTTTGCAGAAAGTCGGTATTAATTTTAATTAATTTTTATATTATATAAAAAGTACTATTAAATTTAACAGAAACACACATAAAACAGTTTCAAACATTAATCATTTAAATATTCTGGTATTGAATAGTATGTTTTTTGTATTAGCAGTAATTTAAGATGATATTTAAAGTCCTTAGGCGATGTTATGTTTTATTTTTTGGCAAATTATTAAATAAAGTTACACACATATAATAAGGACTTTTTTTAAATAGTGTCGTGGAATAAAAAGGCACAGTATGTTTATTGCGATCACGAGTTACTGCAGCCTTGTTAAATTTAAAATTTGTACAAAATTTACTTTGTTACAAAAAACATATAAACAGGACTTTTACAGAGAGTTTTATATAACACCGAACAAAATTTTCATCCAATACATTTAGACACCTATAATTTGTAAATTATGTGTAAATTGGATTGCCTATATGACCATTACAAACTGTAGCCAATCAAACGCAAGTAATGTCCCAACTTGTACATACAGGGAGTTTTTTTTCAAGTATACATATCCCAATTAGAGCGTATATGCCGTAAATCTTTAGATAACCGTGATTTTTTTTAATGAGTTCAATTTGAAACTTGGAATGACTGTGTTCCACTCCCAGACTAAGCATGAAGTAAAATTTCGTGTTTAGAAAAGCCTGAAAATTTGGTTTGGTCGCGTAGCGCGAAGCGCGGAGCGGCCAAACCAAATTTTCAGGCTTTTCTAAACTCGAAATTTTACTTCATGCGCCACCGGTACAAAACATTGACATATAACGAAGCTTAAAACACACCGCTAAACTTTACATTGCATCAGTGTTTTGTACCGGTGGCGCATGAAGTAAAATTTTCGAGTTTAGAAAAGCCTGAAAATTTGGTTTAACTATTTATTATTTATTTGTAAGTAGACAGAAAAATATGTATTACAATAGTTAACATAGTTATATATCTAATTTTCTTAAAATCCAACATAAAAAGTACTCAAGAAGAAGTTGTTTCAATGAATATTTGGAGACTTGTTTCAATGAGACTAACATTTTTTTTGCAGAAAGTCGGTATTAATTTTAATTAGTTTTTATATTTTATAAAAAGTACTATTAAAATTAACAGAAACACACATAAAACAGTTTCAAACATTAATCATTTAAATTTTTTGGTATTGAATAGTATGTTTTCTGTATTAGCAGTAATTTAAGATGATATTTAAAGTCCTTGGGCGATGTTATGTTTTATTTTTTGGCAAATTATTAAATAAAGTTACACACATATAATAAGGACTTTTTTAAATAGTGTCGTGGAATAAAATGGCACAGTATGTTTATTGCGATTACGAGTTACTGCAGCCTTGTTAAATATAAAATTTGTACAAAATTTATTTTTGTTACAAATAACATATAAACAGGACTTATACAGAGAGTTTTATTTAACACCAAACAACATTTTCATCCAATACATTTAGACACCTATAATTTGTAAATTATGTGTAAATTGGATTGATTATATGACCATTACAAATTGTAGCCAATCAATCGCAAGTAATGTTTCAACTTGTACACACAGGGAGTTTTTTTTAAGTATACATATCCCAATTACAGCGTATATGCCGTAAATCTTTAGATAACCGTGTTTTATTTTTAATGAGTTCAATTTGAAACTTGGAATGACTGTGTTCCACTCCCAGACTAAGCATGAAGTAAAATTTCGAGTTTAGAAAAGCCTGAAAATTTGGTTTGGTCGCGTAGCGCGAAGCGCGGAGCGGCCAAACCAAATTTTCAGGCTTTTCTAAACTCGAAATTTTACTTCATGCGCCACCGGTACAAAACATTGACATGTAACGAAGTTTAAAACACACCGCTAAACTTTACATTGCATCAGTGTTTTGTACCGGTGGCGCATGAAGTAAAATTTCGAGTTTAGAAAAGCCTGAAAATTTGGTTTGGCCACTCCGCGCTTCGCGCTACGCGACCAAACCAAATTTTCAGGCTTTTCTAAACTCGAAATTTTACTTCATGCTTGGCCTGGGAGTGAAAAAGCTTCAAATTAAATTCTTTCAATAAACCGAGCGTCGTATACTTAAACAATACATTCTCATTGTGAACATGTTCGGTTTTACATAAAACTCTCTGTATACAGTAGAACCTCGCTATACCGGGCCTCGAGATACCGTGATTCGGATATATCGGGGTCATTTTTCAGGTTTCTTTTTTTTAAAGATGTTAATTTTAACAATTGACTGCGTTCCGCCCTGATTAGGTAAAACGTTCCGGCATAATTATTGTATTATATAGTATGTCTTGTTATGTAGGTGGCTACTGCACATTTGTATATATATATATATATATATTATATATATATATATATATATATATATATATATATTATATATATATATATATATATATATATATATATATATATATATATATATATATATATATATATATATATATATATGCGCGTGTGTGTATGTGACTATTATACAAATTACATATATTCGGATATACCGTGTTTTCCTTATATCGTGCTAGGTATAGCCAAAAGCCATCCCGGTATAACGAGGTTCTACTGTATGTACAATGAATGAAATGTCATTATCTGCAGATCTTTAAAAAAGTAACGACAGCTATCACGATAATTAGCATGCATAATTCTTTGAATAATAATTTTTTGTAGTATCAACAATCTGTGTGATTGACTTGAGTGTCCCCAAAAAATAACACCGTACGTTAGATGGCTTTGGATATGAGCATAGTAGTAAGCTAAGAGTGAAGAGCGACTTACCGACTCTCTTATTGATAAAATAGCAAAGGAACTGGAACGGAGCTTTTGGCATACGTTATCAATATGCGTTCCCCAATGTAATGTAGGTGTCAAGATTAATCCTAAGAATTTCTCCGATGTTACATGTTCTATTGATTGCTCATTGTATTTCAGACCAGCAACTGTTGGTACATTTTTATTTCTGGTATTGTTAAATTGAATATAACCAGTTGAGATAAATTTGGCACTAATTTGCTGAAAGTGCACCACGAGATTTTTTTTAATTTTAACCCCGGCTAATACATTTCGTCCAGACCCACTAAAAATCGACTCAGGCTCACCAGTGGATCACGACCCACAGTTTAAGAAACGCTGCTCTAGATTATTTGATTTTTCTGTTTAAATTATGTTTGTTAATAGAACAATATGTATGCTTATATTTGAGTTGCCCAGTAGCAAAGGTTTTGGTATCCCTGGATATTACTCGTCTGAGGCTACAATTTTAAAATTAAATTGACATTGAAAACTGATCCTATACCTTTTAGAATTAAGTTTGAAAAAACCTATCTAGTGTAAAACCTGCTACGTTTCTCGGTTGCAAAAGCTGACTTATTTTTTCATTTGCAGAATGTGTCAACTTTTTACTTAGTTTTATATAATTTTTCTTGTCCTCATTCGATATAATTCTTATTTAATACTATTTTAATTTGTTTAAAGAACGTTGCGAAATCAGTTTTAGTCATTTCGCCAAGTTTGACAAACACGTTTGGCTGGTTTTGCATCTGGGTCACTCATTTATAAATAATCCAATGACATGATTTTTTTTTTAAATTTATGGATATGTGATTTCTGTTGCGCATTTTTTGTTTGTTAATATTATCGAAATAATGTTCGATTACACAATGCGAAAAGAAATGACCCATGGAAACGTCGCACGCGCTATTACCCTTAAACACTTTTCAGCACATTGCATTTTCCTTTCACGTTGATAAAACATCCGCAATGGAAAAACCTCACCGGTGAAAAATTCAATAAATTACAAAATAACAATAACACGACACGGGCCATACATCAGCCCGACCCAAAAATTGATCAGAAAACAATGTCGCGTGAAGGAGGCAATTATTCACGACACCTTCCATGGAAAACCCGAGGGAAAAGAGCGCCGCGACGGAGATATTGTTATTTCGGGAAAAGGGCGTTAATTAAAGTTTTAAAACATGGCGTCCCCTTTTCGTCGAGCGCAAAAGCGTCATTTTTTGATGAAAAGGTGGCGGTTTTTCTTTGTGCGCGCGCGAGGTCTCCTTTGTGGCGCAAGGAAGATGTGCATTTGTTTTCCTTTTTTGGAGGGTGGAGGAATTTCTATGGCTTTGTCTTTGTCGCTTTGGTAATTGCTGCCTTTTTGACATGGTCTAGTTATAAGATTATTTATATCAAGAGAAGTAGAAGTAAAAATTGCAAGTCGATCAATATTTTTATGTTGTTTTAATTCCCTAGAATTTTAGACAATATTGCTGATGACAAAATGAGTTTTAATTGTTTGGTGTTGTAGGCGTTCACTTTGTGGTACATCTTAAATACACTTGTAAATAACACTTTTTACTTTGTTTAACCACTGGATCTTACATTTAATTGTGTGACTAGTTTCGACTATCTAGTAGTCATTCTCAAACTAAAACTTTAGTTTGAGAATGACTACTAGATAGTCGAAACTAGTCACACAATTAAATGTAAGATCCAGTGGTTAAACAAAGTAAAAAGTGTTTTATTTACAAAATGAGTTTTAATTTAAATTCTACAATTTTCTTGTAGTAAAGTTTCAATAATAACAATAATTTATTTATGCAAAATACACAATTAAATATTGTATGCATTTAATATTAAATTGTAGTATTTTTACACCTTATTTTTTGGAAATTTTCTAACATATAGTACGTTTATACATTACATACTATACGTTAAATAAAATAGAAAAATGTAAGGTGTAAAAATACTACAATTTAATATTAAATGCATACAATATTTATACTAAAATGGATTAAGGTTTTTTAATAATATATATACATATGAGGATTTTTTGTTTTTCAAAAAAAAATGTGTGTTTTAAATATCACTTGAAATCAGTGTTTTATACGCGTGGCGCATAAAGTAACATTTCGAGTTTAGAAAAGCCTGAAAATGTGGTTTGGTCGCGTAGCGCTACGCGACCAAACCAAATTTTCACGCTTTTCTAAACTCGAAATTTTTCTTCATGCTTAATCTGGCAGTAGAAACACTCATTAAGAATTTAAAATTGAACTTTAACAGAAATAACGAGTGCCTGAAAAATTACAGAGTACACATAGGTATGTGTATATTTAAAATAATAATACTCTGTATAAGATAAAGCTGTAATAAGAATCTGTGCAGGGATCATCGAATCATAATCAGCTGAGTACATTTGAGCCAACTCAAAGAAACTGATAACTAACCTAACTTAATTAACATTTATTCTAACATCAGAGAGTGTCAACTAAGTTAGCCTAAGTAACCAGCAATCAAACCAACCCAAGTAAACTAGGTTTTAATCTAAATGGGAATCTTTAATTGATGAGGCGGATACATGATGAAACTCCATAATACTATTTGAAATAAAACAACGCAGTTGGGAGGGTTTCACTTTTATTGTTGAACACTGCAACATGTTTCACCACACAGTGGTGAAAAAGGTATTCTATTAAATGACCAAATAGAAGTAAACAATTCACCCCTAATTAATATTTAGTCGCTCAAAATTGTTTGTATTAGTTTCAGCCTAATCACCTCATTACCCCCCCCCCTTCTATTAACTTAATTGCATTAGTATATAAGCTTTTACCTGTACTTTGTAAAATCATCATTTCATCTGCCTGATGAAGCCACTGTGTGGTGAAACATGTTGCAGTGTTCAACAATAAATGTGAAACCCTCCCAACTGCGTTGTTTTATTTCAAATAGTAAATGGGAATCCTTTGCTAATTGTTCAGATGAGAAACTCACGACTTAAGTACGATTAGATCACATTGCTTAACATCTAGTCAAATTTAGTTGGTTTGAAGAAAATAAAACTATTTTATTTTAACAAGTTTTCCAAGTTTAACAAGAAAACCTTGAAACAAGTGAAAGTTTATTAAATTGATTATCAAATATATATTAAGGACTGTTATTTAGTTAAATTTCCTTGTTTTGTTGCTCTTTATTTATTGAAACCATCAGTTATATTCTAACGAGTGTTTACAGTCCTACATTAAGCATGAAGTAAATATTTCGACTTTAGAAAAGCCAGAAAATTTGGATTGGTCGCTAGGCAATGCGGAGCGACCAATCTAAATTTTCAGGCTTTTCTAAACTCGAAATGTTTGATTCATGCGCCAGGCGTGTAAAACACTGATATTGTGTGAAATTTAAAATCATAAATAATTAGAATAAAACTAAATTAGATATTTGATGTTATCGCCAAATTTATTGGTGAATCAACATTAGAGGTTTTTTTTAATTTATTTTTAAAATAATATTCCTATATTACATCCAGAAGTTATATACAAGAATTTCATTCTTAGACATACAATTTTCTCTGTAAACCTTTTAACCTTCGTTCATTTAACTAAGTATCCTTTTCCTCTTCCCTTTCCTTTTCCCTTTAAAGCGATCGGTCCGACGATTTTCACATACATTTGCGCTTCGTCGCCATTATCTAACGGTCGCCAGATAACGGCGCAATGATAATGATGATTGATGATAAAAGATAGAAACCGCACAGCGCTGGTTGTAATTTATTAGAAAGGAAGTACTTTTACTAAACCGCAACATCGGGCTCAGCTCACTATTACTCCATATCTTTAATGGATCTATTTAATAAATCGTTTGCGACCTAAGTTATCTTTGTACTACAAGTAATAAATCAAAATTACAGTTGTTCTTTGTATGTTAATAGTAAATTTAACCCTTTCAGCCCTGGAATTTTTCTTGTGCCCAAAAACATGTTTTGTACACTGCATATTATTCATTTCTATATTAAATATACAGAGAGTTTTTCTTTTAAATATACACATCTCAATGTATACGCTGTAAAACTTCAGATATTTGTTGTTTTTACAAATATTTTAAATTGAACTTTCAAACGAGTGTTTTCCACTTCCAGATTAAGCATGAAGTAAAATTTCGAGTTTAGAAAAGCCTGAAAATTTGGTTTGGTCGCGTAGCGCGAAGCGCGGAGCGAGCAAACCAATTTTTAAGGCTTTTCTAAACTCGAAATTTTACTTCATGCGCCACGCGTACTAAACACTGATGTAATGTGATATTCAGAATACACGTTTTTAGCACAATGCTTTAGTAGAATATTTTGAACTTAAAGCGCATGCAGTAATACAGGGTGCGGCAGGGAAACTTGCCGATTTGAAAGGTCAATAAAAGAAAAAGTATTTCACATATCGATTTAATTCTTTTTTATCGTATTGTACACATCCTGAATTTTTGTTTCAAGTGGTTTTAAAAATGACATAGGACAAATGGCGGCTCTCATTAGCGATACACTGATGAACTCGCTTTTTAAAGTTTCGCTCCACTCTTTCGAGCATATCGACGGGAATGTTGGCGATGGCTTAGCGAATGTTGTCCTTCAGGTGTGGTAGGGTCCGTGGTTTGTCATTGTAAACAATGGATTTGAGATATCCCCATAAAAAAAGTCACAGGGAGCCAAATCGGGGGTGCGCGCCGGCCACAGTACGTCACCCCTCCAGGAGATTAGGCGCTCGTGGAAGTGTTTCCTCAAAAATTCCATTGAAGTTCTCGCTGTGCCGTGGCTCCGTTTTAATGGAACCATACGTCCCCAAGTTCCATTTCTTCAAGTTTTGGGAGAAAAAATGCCTCAATCATTTCTCTTTAGCGAACTGCATTCTCAGTAACAGTGTGTTCTTTTTCCTCGAAAAAGTAAGGCCCAATTATCCCAACTAGTTTTATTTTTACCCTTCCAACGAAAATCAAAGAATCGCTAGATTCTGATAAAAATAAATAAATAAATTATAACGAAATTAATACTTTTATACTTAGAATACTGTTGTCAATGTAAGACAGAGGATTTAAAATAAGTACGCAGTATTTTATTTTTTAACTAAGAAAAACATGAAGGAAATGAATCCGCAAAGCAAGTCTTAAAAAGAAAAACTAAAGCTACATCCCGATTAAACTTGCGCAATTTGCTATTAAACGAACCATCCCATTCCCCCATCCAATATCCATACAATTACAATTTGCATAACATAAGATTCCGCAATTTTCCCGACCTAGCATCAACATGTAGATTGCATATAATTCGCGAAGAAATTCAAGCGCGGGAGCATTATTAATGTGTACAGTTTCCTTTTGAAGTATGACTCTGCATAAATAAGCCACACACAGGCATGTGCAATTTCCTACTTTCTTTAAGTTGGAGTTAAGGTAATGATAAATAGGGCTGTTTGGTCTGGAAAGTGCAGGGGGTGAGAAGGGCACGTTTAAAGTAATAATCGGCCTATATATTTTCTCGGGAAGTGAAAGGGATTTGGTTTTTTTGCATACGTGGAAATTTTTTATTAGAAGTCAGCTCGTCAGTCTGGCTTTAGATCTTGGGATATGAGAGGTTTTTTATTGTTGGATGGTACAAGTTATTGTTAGAAGGTTTTTTTGTTATTAAAATATTAATAACTTCTTGTTTTCGCCACTTAAAAGATAGTAGTGTAACCTTTCATCGAAATGTTTTTTTTCGATTAGTCGACGTGATGAGTCTACTTTAAATGAGTGTTTTCCACTCCCAGACTAAGCATGAAGTAAAATTTCGAGTTTAGAAAAGCCTCGTGAACATTTTCTGGGCTTTTCTGAACTCGAAATTTTACTTTATGGCCACGCGTATAAAACACTAAAATATTTTCAAATTTATGTATATTTAAACCTCACTTAAAATCAGTGTTTTATATGCGTGGCGCATGAAGTAAAATTTCGAGTTTAGAAAAGCCCAGAAAATTTGTCTTGGGTCGCTACGCGACCCTCGACAAATTTTCACGGGGCTTTTCTAAACTCGAAATTTTACTTTATGCTTAGTCTGGGAGTAGAAGATACTCGTTTAAAGATTCAAATTGAACTGTTTTAAAAAAAATAACGAATATCAAAAGATTTAAAGAAAATACGCTGAATTTGGAAAACGTATACTTTAAAGAATAACTCAATGTGTAACTAAATTTATTTTAAGTTCCCGAAAGTCACTAGCTCGTATAACTTAATTTAAGATATTTAATTTATTTTTCAAACCAACCTTGATGCCAACAGTTTATAGACACTCGTTAGTTAACTGTATTTTATCTCTAAAATTCAGATGAATGTCAAAGTATACATTTTTTACATTCATTGAAATAGCAAGAAGTCGACATTGAATTACAATTCAGAGTTCTAGGTTTAAATTAGCTCCTAGTTTCCGAGATATTCAAGGAATTTCATATAGAGTATTAAAATATGAGTAAAGAAAAATATAACATCTTGAAAGAAGCTCTAATGAATAATAATTAATATCTATAAACCTCAATGTATGTACTATTTAGTACTTAAAAATTTACTTCGTGCTTAACTAAGGAGTTCAAACACTCGTTCGTAATTTTAAATTTATCCCTTTTGTACAAATAGCTAATGTCTAAACATTCATTAACGTTAGAAACTTGTTTCTAAAACATACAATAAATACTGAATTCAATACTTCACTGAAATTATTCGAAAACTGTTTTTTTCCTGTTCCTTAATTTTCTTGTTTGTTTAAGTGTATAAACATTATATAAGCATCAATCACCTCTGGCAAATTGAAACATTAAATCTTCAGCATCGGCCGTTCCGGCCGCAGGGGAGCCCGAGGAGCATAATCTGAAAAACAAATTGAAGAAAACTTTATCCATTCACGTTTCAATTCCGGGGGCCCGCCCGGGCCATAAAATACCGAACTTATTATTATTTCAGACTCAATTCCCTCTTTAAAACCGAATATTGTCTCGCGGATTATTTCACCGTTCCGACACAATGGTTCTTATAAAATTTTCAAGTTGTTTAGGAAACGTTATCGAATAAAAATAATCAACAACTTAAATGTTGATAGAATTTTATAACGAAGACAATTCCCGTCTTAAATTGCGATTGTTATAAAATGTTGATGTTATATTGTCTTGGTTTTTGGCACCAAAATGCAGGACCATCCACAAAGAAAAAGGTTTTATTTAGGGAAAATCGCATCGTTCTGCGGGGTCGATCGTTCCTGGGCCAAAATATTTCTTACCCCTCGGCGGGGCTAGGAAAGCAGTTTCTTACAGAAAAACGCGAAGACTAACTACAGCTCTTCGAGATTCAGATCAGGATCGGTCCACTCATACGGGGTTGTTTATACCAAGTCTGTAAATATGAAACCGGAATTTTTTTTATAGAAAATACGCATTTATTAAAAGAAGATGAAACAAAATATGTTATTCAAAGTATTGCTTATCGCTAGCTACACATTTTACCCATCTCTCTGGCAATTTGTGGATGCCACGCCAAAAAAACTGTTCCTCCTTTGAGGCAAATCAATCATCGAGCCATTTTCGTATATTTCCGTAAAAAATCAAGCGCTGCTCAGCAAGTGCGTGTCCCATCGATGCAAATAAGTAGTAATCGGATGGAGCCAAGTCTGGTGACCGCATGCGAAAGTATTTGCCACCTAAACGCTTCAATTGTTGCCTTGATCGGTTTTGCTGTGTGAGATGGTGCATTATCATGAAGCAAAATCACTTTGTGTTGCCTCTTTTGATATTCTGGTCGTTTTTCACGCATGCCTGGTTCTAATCCATCATTTGTTGTCGGTAGCGTTGAGTATTAACGGTTTCGTCAGGTTTTAGCAGCTCGTAATAGATAACACCCTTCTGATTTCACCAAACAAAGAGCATTGTCTTACTTCCATAGCGATTTGGCCTTGCAGTCGTTGTGCTGGTTTGCTTGGAGTTACCCATGATCTTTTACGCTTAGGATTCTCGAAATATATCTATTTATCATCGCCAGTCACAATTTGATAGGGAAATGATTTTCTTTTGGACCTAGCGAGCAGCTATCGCAGGTGTTTTTTCGGATTTCCTGCTGTCTTTCATTGAGTTCATGTGGAACCCATTGTCCTACCTTCTGGATCTTTCCCATGGCTTTTAAACGTATGGACATGGCTTCTCGTGTCACATCTAATTGATCCGTGAGTTGTTCTTGCGTTTGAGCGTCATTCTCCTCCAACAATTCTTGCAATTCTGCGTCATCAAACTTTCTCGGTGGTCTTCCACGTTGTTGGTTTTTTCACGTCAAAATCGCCACTTTTGAATTTTTAAACCACTCAAAGCACTGTAATTCACCAAGAGCATGCTTCGACAAGCATTCGGTGCGATTCTGCAGCAGTATTCTTCAAGTGGTAACAAAAAATCAATGATGTCCGCAAATCATAGTTTTCTGGCACAATAACAGTCGTTTTTACCGCTATGAAAATATATGTAGTTGTAATAAACTTGTATTGTTGTGTGTTAACAGTCTTTGACAAATGTATCCAAAAGACAATTGAACCAAAGACGCGGTTTGACAGTCACTATATTGACAATTAGAGTCATCTATGAGCAAATTCTGGTTTCATATTTACAGACCTGCTATTATAAAATTAGTTGGAGAAAGCACCAATAGATGGCACAACCAGTACTAGATTTGAATGTCCCACCATATTCCCTATTAAAAACGTAATATCTAGAAATTCCCTCTTATTCGTTTTTGTTGTGAGAGATAATTTTTAGGTTATAGTTCTTGAAATAGCATTATTTTGCGATTATTAGCAAGATATTAGATTTAAAGTATTTTGAAACGGTTATAGTGTGTCTTCTTTGCCATTTCCTGGATATAAGCTGTAGCGAAAGTCAATAGGGGTTAGAATTTTTTTAATTTTCTTTATAAGTTGAGGCTGGGGCTAATCAAAGGGGTAAAGATCGAGCAGGTCGTCTAAGATAACAAGGATCCGCAATAGATGTTTAAAGATCACGGTGGTACAGGCCAAGAGGCCATCCCAACAATTATCTATCTATCTAAGTTGAGGTTTGTTTGTAATCTTATTTTATATTATAAATACATAGTTTTTGGTCATCAGTGTTACTATTAACCTTTAAATTGGCGCGTGGCGGAATTTATAAAAATTATTTACTAGATATCAGCGGCGGCTCGCAACCTAACTTCAGGGTAGGCCAAAGACCCAAGGTAATATGTATCCGTTATTGAAAGGTGACTTTGTTATGCCATTCCTTGTATTTATAAAGCGCGATCCCAACCTCAAATTTTGTGTGCCTTGGCGCTGTGGCCTACCCTGAAGTTAGGCTGCGAACCGTCACTGCTAAATAACATACTTGTCCGGTTAAAAAATATGAATATAAATAACCTGACGTTGGCGAAACCAGACATAAGTGTTTTTGCCCATTATAGACACCAGCGATAGCTGTGTTATTTAATAACATTGTTTAAATGGATTTGCTCAGTGGGTAGTTTTATATGATTCAGATGATGTATGAAAATCGTAGCGGGTACTCATAAAAAATAGCTTCTTTCAAAAAATCCCACACAAAAAAAGCTGTATGAAATAAATACATGACAATCACCTGCAGACTCGAAGAGGACGCTCAAAATTTATTAACTCCGCATTTCATCCGACCCTCAGCCCTGCACTTGCTCCCCTTTCTCTTTGAAGATAAAAGGGTGTCACATATGTCAGGCATTACGGTAATAACGGCCAATTTAAACGCGAATGGCTAAGCGAAGCTATTAAGGCCCCGACGATCCCTTGATTGATGGATTCGGCGACTCGAGGATCCGAGGATTCAGAATTCAAGAGACGTACCGGTTTTCATTATCTTGCTGAACTGAATAAAAAGAAAACAAGGACGACTTTATTCTAGGGTAGCAAAAAAGTCGATTGATTGAGAGGTTCGAGTTGTCCACTGTTCACAAATCTAGCGAAATAGATACGGCTCGACTTGATGCTTCGGTTTAATTAAATGAAAAAGACGGTGACTGAAAGTGGGATTGATTGAGTTTATAAATTTTGTTGTTTACAGCTTTAAATTCAAAGCGCTGGATTGTTTGTTTCTTATTTTAGAAATAAAATAGTCTTACAACGGCTCGAGTTAAAAGCGGAATTATTTGATGGATGATTGCCCATAAACTGGAAGTAATGTAGTGTGACAATATAATCCGTTTTTTTTATAAAGCTATTTTAGTTTGAAATCTCTGTTAGTAATTACTAACAGAAATTCGAACTAAAAATACAGAGAGTGATTACTTAATTAGGGATATAGGTAAAAGGATTTGACCTTTGTCCTATCTGAAAGTTCAAAACGCATCTGTATTACCAGTGTCCAGTAATACAACAAGGTTGGATAATGCAACCTTGTTGTAATACTGAACACAAATTCAATTTAAAAATTAATCTTCTCCACTTCAGTAAATTGCATTTTTTGTTTTATAATTTAATTAAAATACTATCATCAAGGAAATATCCTTCTGTTTTTTTCCATTAAATTCCCTTATGAAACATAAATATTTATCAACGATGATAACAAATAACCGGAGCCATTCATATCAATTTAAAGTTCATTAGGAAGGCGCCCTCATCGATCACACGCCGTTGGAGAGCGCTCTCCCCGAAATTAATTTGCATCGACCGCGAATGAGGGATGCAAATGTTTACGGACATTTTTTTGCTCTCTTCCCACCAGAAAGATCATTTGATATGCATTACGCGAAAGTTACAACGCGTTAATACGATAACAAAGCATTTTCAGTTTCAAAGTCGCCATCAGCAAGCGTTTTCGCTTTGGGCGTTTGGGATCAAAAAGTTTTACTGGTTAAAGTTTGAAGGAGGTTTTTTTACTAGTGTAATATGGGATTTGTTGGTGGGAATAACATTAAACAACAACAGTGAAGGTAATATGGAAGTAGACTATAAGTTACAAGCAGCAAATAGAGCGTACTATGCCAATCAAAAGATGCTAAAAGGCAAATTCTTAGATATCAGAACAAAGATATATACAGAGAGTTTTATGTAACACCGAAAATTTTCATAACGGGAATTTTTCTTCTAAGTATACATATGCATACGTTGTATATTTTCTGACGCTCAGTTTATTAAAATAAATCATTTGAAGCTTTAAAGCGGTGTTTTTCACTCCCAGGTTAAGCATGAAGTAAAACTTCGAGTTTAGAAAAGCCTGAAAATTTGGTTTGGTCGCGTAGCGCGAAGCGCGGAGCGGCCAAGCCAAATTTTCAGGCTTTTCTAAACTCGAAATTTTACTTCATGTGCCACCGGTACCAAACACTTATTCAAGGTAAAGTTTATCAGTGCTTTAAACTTCGAAATATGTCAGTGTTTTATACCGGTGGCGCATGAAGTAAAATTTCGAGTTTATAAAAGCCTGAAAATTTGGTTTGGCCGCTCCGCGCTTCGCGCTACGCGACCAAACCAAATTTTCAGGCTTTTCTAAACTCGAAATTTTACTTCATGCTTAGTCTGGGAGTTGAACACACTTATTTTAAGTTTCAAATTGAACTCTTTTAAAAATACAACGATTATCTAAAGACTTACGGCATATACGCTGTAATTGGGACATGTATACTTAGAAGAAAAACTCGCTTTATGTTGAGACATTAATTTACTTATAATGGTCAAATAGGCAACCCAGTTTACACATAACTTAAAAATATAATGTGTCAAATTGTATTGAATAAAAATGTTCGGTGTTACATAAAACTCTCTGTATATACATAACAATAGTGAAACCGATTATAACATATGTCGCATAGACCATGTCATTAAAATACCAAGATTAAAATAAAGTGCTGGTTTTTGAAAGAAAGTTAAAATTCTTGTTTAGCAGTATATTTCTAATACTGCTTAAGCAGTTTATCTTCAATATTGATTTAGCAGTATAACTGATCAATTAGTATTAAAAATTAACTGCCTAAGCAGTATTAGAAATATACAAGAACATTTTGAATTTCATAATATATCAGTCTTTTATTCGCGGAGCGACCAAATCAAATTGTCAGGCTTTTCTAAACTTAAAATTTTAGTAGTAGCTTCAAAACAAACTTTTTAAAAAAACAAAGAATGCCTCAAAATGCATACGCATCAAAATATGAATGGTTTTCATGTAATTTTTATAAAAACTTATTAACAGTTTTAAACTATGATTTTTTTAGTAACATCCAAGAAAATAAATCTAACTTTAACCGAAAAAAAATTGAAAGGTGACAATCGGACCTTTTTAGATTTTTGAATATTTTTAATGAGTTAGGTTTCGTTAACAAACACACAAAATTGCATGGAAATGTAACGATTCTAAACAAAATTCAGTTGTTTTTTGTTTTTTTCAGTTTGTGGCGTAACGTAATTTTATTTGCCTAATCCCATTTACACCCCAACTAATTAACTTTAATCATCCACTAATCATTGATTAAACCTTTGATTAAGTCAAAATTTTATAATATCTTAATTATCCACTAATCATTGATGAAACCTTTGATTAAGTCAAAATTCTAGAATACATAAATTTGTAAGATATCCTAAACATATTTCTTCTATCAATATGCAACTGTGTAAAGAATTTGTAAATACAATTGTTGTGTTTTAGGAAGTACTAATCACTGATTAAGTTAATTAACTTGATTGCAAATGGGCATAAGAATATTAATTTAAATATTCTTTCATTAAATGTTTTCCTCTCTGTGCACTATGCTTACAAGAACTGTTGATAAAAAATAAGTTCGAAAAGTGGTTTGTTCTAACGTAACGAGAGCAATTGGTATTCCAAAGGCGAGTCGGTTGAATGGAGCATCCTGGATTTTCCCTAGACAAACGATGGATGTAGACATCTTCAAGTATAAGACGGGCATACGTGTGTTGGGTAAAGCTGTGTTATTGATGATTGATTTCCTGAAAGTCTGAAGAGGATTCATAATGTATTATCCCAAATTCCACACTCTTCATAACAATATAAGATTTATTCTTAATACGTTAACGCGTCCTAAGAATAAATCGCGTTTATTCTCGATATATAAAATACGTTTAGGATATATCGTTTTCCTAAATGGTACTCTTCTGAATTGATTAACAAAATCATCATGAAGAAGAAATTTCACACAGAATTAAAAAATTCTGGTTCATCACTACATTATAATGCATTAAAAATATTGCGGGCTGAGTGCAGGGTATTATCTAGCACTTGTAATAGAAACTATATCTCGCGGATCGAAAATAATATTAGATGTAATTCAAGCGCGTTTTGGAAATATGTTAATTTGACTAGATCTAGTTGTTCCTTATTACCTGATTCATTTGTCAGCAATGGTGTCACAATTTCGGGCCAAGATAATATACTAAGTTTATTTTCTGATTTTTTTGGTTCTGTATATATTCCGTATGTCCCGTTAACAACGGGGTACTTTTATTGACTCGAATCACATCAATTTACAGAATGGTCCTGAAATTGCGATTTCTACTGTATACGAAGAATTGTCAAAACTGAAGGCATCGAACTCTCTCGGTCCGGATGGCTTGCCGAGTATATTACTTAAGGAATGCGCATTCGTACTTAGCAGACCTATTTGGCTATTATATAATGTATCTCTAAAACAGGGCTATTTTCCGTCCTGCTGGAAGTATGCACTGATCACGCCAATTTATAAGTCTGGTCTTAAGAATAATGTTGGTAACTATCTACCTATCTCCACCTTGTCAACAATTCCCAAGATCTTTGATAAAATTATGTACCACTATCTGACTTACCATTTAAACCCAATGCTAATAGAACATCAACATGGTTTAAGAGCTGGTAGCTCGACTACAACCAACTTGTTGGTTTATGGTCAGTATATTGCGGATACCTTGGAAGTTGGATCTTCGGTTGACGCCGTCTATACTGATTTTTCCAAGGCTTTCGATGCAGTTGACCTTGAACTTTTGCTACGGAAGCTTCACCATATTGGTATTGGTGGTGGTTTATTAAGTTGGATTGAGTCGTATCTAACAGTCAGAACGCCATCTGTTCGTATTGGTAATCTAATATCAGTTCCTATTAAAGTTACCTCGGGTGTGCCTCAAGGGTCCCACCTGGGGCCTTTATTGTTCAATATATTTATAAACGACGATTTAGACTGTTTTAAATACTGCCAGTACTTACTATATGCCGACAACATGAAGGTATTTCTTAATATTAAAATTACACTGAATCGCAGAATATGCAGGAGGATCTAAATAGATTGAGCCAATGGTGTATCTCGAATAGACTGAGATTAAATATCGCCAAATATTTCACTATATCTTTTTCGAAAAAACAAACTGCAATGCGAAGTGCTTATAATCTCGGAGGTATTCGACTAAATCAAGTATACTAAATTAAAGATCTGGGGGTTGCTCTAACCAGTAATTGGTCTTTTTCAGTTGATATTTCCATTATATCATCTAAAGTAAACCAAATGCTTAGATTTATTAAGAGAAACACTGATCATTTCACTAATATCGAAACAGTATTATATCTTTACAAGACATTGGTTAGGCCACAGCTGGAGTATTGCTCTGTTATATATTTACAGCAAAAGATATCTCGGTTTTAGAAAGAACTCAGCGAAGGTTTCTAAATTACATCTCTTATAAATTTAATATTTTAGGAGCCTACGATGTTGTATTACAAACTGTCGGTATGCAACATCACGAAAAACGACGAAGAAATATAATGGACTCTCCCACCCTTGTTAATTCGTTTGGCATTCATGTTCCGACTGGAGTAGTTCGCAGCAGAGGTACCTTTCATATACCTTTAATGAGAAAGGACTATAAACATTAAAAGTGCGATTCTATTCGCAATCTACAACAAGTTAGTCTTACAAAGACTATATCAAACACTCATTGAAACAACTACTTCCCGGGCTAATACCCCGACAGACATTGAATTATACAACATTATATCACGCATCGAAAAAATATTAATCCGGAAACGAGCCCTTCGCTGGAATCCCGACAATTACAATGCTGTGGATAGGAAACGTGGAAATGAATAACACGCAAACATTGCGGGCATTTTTATGTCGGCGTTTGATTAATCGTACTATAGGTTTTTTGTTTTTAAGGGGTTTTTAATTTATTCGATGATTTATATACCATGTGTCCCACAAAAAAGACCCCAAGCTGTAGCGGCTTTATTAAAAAAAAAACTAAAAAGAAAAAAATAATAAATCCGTATATTGATTAAATAAATTAATAAATTGATTTTGAGTTACGTGAAGATCGGTATATTGATTGCTACAATCTGCCTGTAACAGATTATTTCTAATTGCGGCCATCTTGTCGTAATGACTTTATCTGTGAATAAATTGATTTTGAGTTACGTGAAGATCAAATTAATTTGATTAAGTTAATTTAATATATTGCATTATTTGTGCTGACTTGTGTGTGTGAAGAATACTGCAAATAATTTGTTATTTAGATATTTTGATTATTAATCAGAAAGGACTATGTCAGGAACTTCGGTATTTGCAGAATAGCGGCCAATTGCAATGCTTGCAGTATTGACTTTTTTCATAAGGACATAAAGTCTGTACGTCGTTACCTTAAGCAGTAGCGTATTGTCTAATCATTTGTTGTGTTTTATGTTTTTTTTTTTTTTAGTATTAGGTATAATTTTAATATGTATTTTAATTAAAGCTGGGTAAGCAATCACCCCTTTCTGTAAATGGTGTAACCCGTGTATTTGAATAAAATAAAAATAAAATATCGGACACTTTTTTCTCATAAATCATTTAGTAAAACATTTTCAAAAATATATTGGTTTGCAAATTAAATTCACTTGGTTTTGTTTAACTTACATGTTTTTTATTTTCTACTAGTTTTGTTTAGGATATTGGAATTTTTACTCGAAGCTTTTAAATAATGGCAATTTTAAATATTTAATAACGCCCTTTCCTTTCTCATTCCTTTCTCCTCCCAACTTCCAGCGACATAATTTAATAGCGACAACATAAAGACATTGTGAGTACATCTCGCGGGGAAGGGAATGTGCACTTCCACCACCCTTTGCCCTCGTGCTCCGCCAACTTGATTCTTAAGCGTGTCGGGAATACATATTCCGTCATTAATGGTGCGCTGTGCGGCCCTCGAATATCATAAATTTTGATGTGGCCCTCATTTCTTTTTTTTTGTCAACAAATATCACGCGTCGAAAAAATATTAATCCGGAAACGAGCCCTTCGCTGGAATCCCGACAATTACATTGCTGTGGATAGGAAACGTGGAAATGAATAACACGCAAAAATTGCGGGCATTTTTATGTCGGCGTTTGATTAATCGTACTATAGGTTTTTTGTTTTTAAGGGGTTTTTAATTTATTCGATGACTTATATGATTTATATAATAAATTGATTTTGAGTTACGTGAAGATCGGTATATTGATTGCTACAATCTGCCTGTAACAGATTTTTTCTAATTGCGGCCATCTTGTAGTAATGACTTTATCTGTGAATGAATTGATTTTAAGTTACGTGAAGATCAAATTAATTTGACTAATAAAGCACTAATAACCTTTCTTCACACTTTTATTTGAAGTACCAAATGTACATTTCGGACACAAAGTGACCATTATCAATGGAATAACATTGATAATGGTCACATTGTGTCCGAAATGTACATTTGGTAATTCAAATAAAAGTGTGAAGAAAGGTTCTTAGTGCTTTATTCGTCAAACTTTATCTGTGAATTGTGAAGTTTGAAATACACTTAAAAATACTATTTTAAAATGATTAATAATCAAAATATCTAAATAACAAAATATTTGCAGTATTTTTCACACACACACAAGTCAGGACAAATAATGCAATATATTAAATTAACTTAATACATTATATTAAATCACCTGACCTAAGAATGTAAAGAGAAAAAATAAAATATTTGGACTCCTAATCATTAAAGAATAACAACAATTTTTCAGTGCATTTCTAAAGTAAAATTTTAAGTTTAGAAAAGCCTGAAAATGTTACTTCATGTTTAGTCTGGGAATGGAAACACTCGTTCGAAACTTCTAATTGATCGCGTTTATAAAATCGACGTATGTCTGAAATTTTACAGAATACATATTGTTTATTTAATACGAAAAATCCTAGAGTGTAATATCATTAATAATTCATGGAAATCATATAACGAAATGCAGAATTTCATGTAAAATCAGCTTTTACAGTTAACTCTGTAATTGCTTGGTTCTTAATAGGTTAATCTTGTTATGTATTATTTTTATTAATATTATTAAAACAATGATGTGTGTGTTTTAGAAGTTCTAAATATTTTATTCATTTATATGTTTATATTAAGTATTTTATGAAATAGAACACTTTTAACACGACAAGAGAGATAATTGATAATATTGCCTGTTCTAACAAAACGTTCATACAATTTAGAAAATTAATTGTTAATTAGTAATGTTTATAACAAACGTATTAAGAACTATATAAATTTTAAATAATTTCAAACTTTAAGCGAGTGTTTTCCACTCCAGCTACGTGAAAATTTGTCGAAGGTCGCGCAGCGACCCGAGACAAATTTTCTGGGCTTTTCTAAACTCGAAATTTTACTTCATGCGCCACGCGTATAAAACACTAAAATATTGTGAAATATATGTATATTTGAATCTTAGAATCAGTGTTTTATGTGCGTGGCGCATGAAGTAAAATTTCGAGTTCAGAAAAGCCCAGAAAATTTGTCTCGGGTCGCTGCGCGACCCTCGACAAATTTTCACGGGGCTTTTCTGAACTCGAAATTTTACTTCATGCTTAGTCTGAGAGTGGAAGACTCGTTTAAAGATTTAAATTGAATTCTTTAAAAAAACAACGAATATCTAAAGATTTAAAGAAAATACGCTTCAATTTTATTACTAATATTTTCCGACATTCGTTGTTTTTTAATAGAGTTCAATTTAAAGCGTTAACGAGTGTTTTCCACTCCCAGACTAAGCATGAAGTAAAATTTTAGAAAATTAGAAAAGCCCAGAAACTTTGTCTCGGGTCGCTGCGCGACCCTCAACAAATTTTCACGGGGCTATTCTAAACTCGAAATTTTACTTCATGCGCCACTCGTATAAAACACTGATTTTAAGTGAGGTTCAAATATACATACATTTTTGTTTTGTACGCGTGGCGCATGAAGTAAAATTTCGAGTTTAGAAAAGCCTAGAAAATTTGCCTCGGGGAGTTTGGGCAGTTATCAAATGATTTTACACAGTTGATATTTTAGTTAAATGATTTTTTACAAGATATAAAGTAACTCAAGTTGTTTCCAACATCAAGAATGTACTTTGTGATTTTTTTCCGATTATTATCGATGTTTTGTAATTTTTGTAATGGGTAGGTTAAGAGAAAATCGTAATGATACCTTATTTTTTTATTACAAAAAAATGTACAGACCCTCTTAATAATTTTAGAAACAATTTAATCTGTTGATTTACTCAAGAAAAAAAATGTAACCAAATTTTTGCACTTTTGAAAATAACAGGACTGTAATTAAGCCACTAAAATGTATTTTTGTGCGCTTGTACTAATCACAATTTATTAATCTTGAAATATATTTATACCTCAAATTAAAGCTCATTTAATTTTAAATCGACTACTTTTAAAATGAAATAAATTCATTATGTATTTTACATTTAGGCTGTTGATTTAATCAAGAAAAAAAATTTAACCAAATTTTCGCACTTTTGAAAAAAACAGGAAGGTAATTAAGCCACTAAAATTTATTTTTGTGCCCATGTACTAATCTCAATTTTTAAGTCTTGAAATATATGTATACCTCAAATTAATGCTCTTTTAACTCTAAATCGATTACTTTTAAAATAAAATGAATCCATTGCGTATTTTACGAAATTAAGCACTTTTAACGAATCAAGAGAATAAATTGTAAAGATTGTTTGTTCTAACAAACCGTTCGTTAAATCCTAAATTTTAAATCTAAACGAATGTTGTTTATAGGAAATGTGTTTAGGATTAAATAAGTTTTATATATATTTGAAAAAAAAATCCCTGTTCGTTTATGTCTGCAGCCAAACAAAAATTCTCACTGCTGATGTTTTATTCAATCAATTTCCTTATTAAATTAGTTGTTTAAATTGTCAATATTTTCTATAATTACTGTAACGTATTTGTTCAATGCGCTAATTAATGTTGTTTATTTGAATTAACACAATCGAAAATATCTAAACCTAAGTTAGATAAACAAGCGTGTGAATTTACACAATACCAAGCATTAAATTTGAATTACACAAACGCATATATTTCTTCGAACGAATAATTAGCATGTTCGTTTGCCGCATTTTATGTAAATTTTCCATCCGTAAAGACAATATAATAAAACGGCCGTAATCATTTGTACATAATTGGCCATTAAAATCTCGTTAACTAAAAAAAAAAAATTAAACCGAAATTCATGTTTATTCAGGCCTTTCGAAATAGAAAGGAATGAAGACTTTAATATTAGTTTATTATGGATAATATAAAATGTATTTTTTTATATTATGTTTATGAAAAACAATTATTTTATAATTGCTGATTTAATTACATTGTATAGTTTTTTTGATTTTACTATTAATTGTCAATGCCAAAATTTCAGTGAAAAATCAGCAAGTATGAAAAATACATTATAAGCAGAGCTGGGACGAATCTTTGTAAATAGGATTCGAATCACGAATCCGAATCACCTAATATGATTCGAATCACGAATACTCGAATAAAGGATTAGTGAGAGATAAATATGATTCGAATCAAAGATTCGAATCTTGTTTTCTCGAATCACGAATACAAATCTTTTGAGAATAGATTTGATTTTATTATTTTTTTGCAACCATTAATATATAAATCTCGTTACCAGTTGTTTCAACAGAAATATTCAAAACCTAATTATTTATTATTAACACTGAACATCGTTGATAAGAGACTAAATATCTGATTCCCTGTTACTCTAATTAAAGATGTATTTTTGTATTTCTGAACTTTACTTCAAATCAGTGTTTTGTACGCATGGCGCATGAAGTAAAATTTCGAGTTTAGAAAAGCCCGAAAATTTGTCTCGGGTCGCTGCGCGACCCTCGACAAATTTTCAAGGGGCTTTTCTAAACTCGAAATTTTACTTCATGCTTAGTCTGGGAGTGGAAACACCCATTCAAAACTTCAAATTGAACTCTATTATAAAATCGACGAATGCCTGAAAATTACGCAAATAAAAAATTTACTAAATATCATTAAAACCGGGAAAGTCAGAGAAAAGTCATGGAATTATATTCAAATTGACCAAAACACTAACAAAAAAACCATATGATATTATTAAATTTGTCAAAATCAGCAGGCAAATTACAAAACACGTAAAAATTTATAGAATTAACTTAAATATAGACAAAAACAATGAAAAGAATTTAACAAAATGGGGATTTCCAACAGTAGAAAGTGATATTAAAAGGCCAGGGAAAAAAATCTTGAATCAGGGTAAGGTCGGAAAAATTTAACATTTCAGATTGTGGCTACCATGTCAGTTTTACTTTAAATAATATTAAACAAAATTTTGAAAATTAGATTAATATCTTTAAAAACATGTTCAGTCATTTAATGTTCTTATCAAAGCATTCAGTTTGAAGCTTCGAACGAGCGTTTCCACTCCCAGACTAAGCATGAAGTAAAATTTCGAGTTTAGAAAAGCCCCTCGACAAATTTTCTGGGCTTTTCTAAACTCGAAATTTTACTTCATGCGCCGCGCCGCGCCTATAAAACAATGATTTAACGAAACATTTTAAAACACACTAAAGAATTTTTTCACGTTAATCCTCACAATTAATTCGAATTATTTTTGACGATTCAAAACCTTTTGTAAGTATTCGAATCCTCTTATAAATATTCGAATCCTTTTATAAGGATTTGAATTACCCACATTTGGATTCAAATACCAATCCTCTTAAAAAAATGTAACGAATCCGGATCACGAATCCAGCTGAACTAAAGGATTCGAATGCCTCTTTTGAATCCTCTAAAAGGATTCGAATCTAGGATTCGAATCCTGCCCAGCTCTGATTATAAGTTAGTAGATTCTAACATAATTATGTGAGGTAATTTTTTACAGCCACGACTATTTTAAACTTCAACTTCACTGTTTAGCTCATATTTTTCTTTATGTTCTAAAAACTAATACCCAATTTCTGCAAATCAATTTAATTCAGTAATGAAAATGAAAATTTAAAATAATATACATAAAACGTACATAAAATATCCTAGAAGTTCATTCACAAAGCTCTTTCTTGTTTAAATTCTTGTTTTGAGTTTTAAGTGTTTATATCTTGTCGGCACTTCAACTTCACTGTTTAGCTCATATTTTTCTTTAAGTTCTAAAAAGTAATACCCAATTTCTGCAAATCAATTTAATTCAGTAATGAAAATGAAAATTTAAAATAATATACATAAAACGTACATAAAATATCCTTGAAGTTCATTCACAAAGCTCTTTCTTGTTTAAATTCTTGTTTTGAATTTTGAGTGTCTATATCTTGCTTTGAAAAACAATTTACACATCTTATGTTTCTGAAGTCAGAACCAGCTGAGATACCGACAGTTTATAGCTACTCGTTATATTATGAGGAAGTCGAAAGCTCTCTAAACGTATAAAACTAAGCATAATGCCGTCTTAATTACATCCTTTTTTAGGGATGAAATATTTTGAAAAAAATAGGTATACTTTAAAGAAAGTACAATCTTTAAGCCTGTCTCAATAAAATATTTTATACTTTTACCTTTATTTCATAAAATAATATCAAACATTGGTAAACTAGCAAAATCGCGTTCCTAATTTTATTTTTGTCTGCAGTATCTATAAAAAATATTGAAAAACTAAATCAGTCACATTGTAGATAATTCTTTTGCAAAGATATGTGATTTTTTTCATTAATTTATGTGGTTAAATATAGTCACTAGGATGTCGCGCGTAAAATAGTTTTTCAAATTTTCTGAAACTTCAATATCGCGCGACATCCCAGTGAATTTATTGTACGATAGAAATAATTGGAAAAAAATTAAAATTCTTTAAAAAGAATTCTTCTACAATGTGACTGATTTAGTTTCCCAATATTTTTTATAAATGTTGCAAAACAAAATTATATTGAAGATGCGATTACGCTAGTTTAACAATGTTTGATATTTATTTATAAAAGAACGGTCAAAGTGTGAAATATTTTATTAAGACAGGCATTAAGATTCCACTTTCCTTAATGTATGAGTATTTTTTCAAAATAGTTCATCCCTAAACAAGGATGTAATTAAGACGGCAGTATGTTTAGTTTTATGCGTTTAGAGAGCGGCCGACTTCCTCTTAAATAAAAAAAAAACACTTGGTATTGTTTCACAGATTTTATTTAACTTCCCTACCAGTTTTGACTAGAAGTCATTGTAAAGGCATACTAAAAAGTCAGTGTTTTAATTAATCATTTATAGTTTAAGACGTCTTAACACAAGTTAAGTGAATCATTAATTAATCATTTGTAACAACAGATAATTGTATTTTTTGTTTTAAATACATAAAATAGCATTTACGTCGTATAAAACACCCGATTATTACAGTTTGTAGCGACATATCTGACAAAATATTTTACATTTATATCTGCACTAATTATTATTCCAATTATTTAGAAGACTCGCGGCATTTGAGAGAGTTTTCAGGGCCGGAAGTAAAAGCTGGATGCTGAAAAGGGTTGACTGGGTTAAGAGCGCGTTTTCTCTTTCGCTTCCCCGAACGTCCCATATTTCGCAATTAACCCCACTATCTAAATAGAATTACTATTTTATTTTTAAGCGTTTGACATCCTTTCAAGACCAGCCGACGGCCTGTTGGATTTTTGATGGATGCAGTAAATATTGTTTGTATCGCTTTAATGTCATAGGATTACACGTTCTCCGTTGTTTCTCCGAAAAATGAATAGTTAAATATGCTTTGCCCATATTTTTAATAAGTAATAATTTATTGTTCTGTTTAAGTTTTAAGTTTTGTGTAGAGTTAGTAAATGTATTTCATTTCACTTACAGCAATAATTTATTTAACGAATAATTATCACTGTTGTATCGTTTCTTCATACTTTATTTTTTATCAATTTAATCGAGTGCTAAGTAATCATTATTAATAACAACTTTTCAGTTGTTGTTGATAATAAGTGCTCTATACTCCCAGATTAAGCATGAAGTAAAACCAAACCAAATTATCAAGATGTAAATATAAATACAAAATTGCTACAAGATTCATTTCTACTACTACGTTTATTTTAATTAAGAATTCTTTAATCCACCATCCCATTATCGTGGTTGTAAATATAAATATTATAAAATAAATCCAATTGTCAATAACTGCTGTCTTCCCTTTCGTTATAAACCTTTCATCATCGTCCGCATCGTAAAGACGATGAACCGAGCGGGACCCCCTCTATTCCCCACGTCTCACTTTCACCATCATTATTTTATATCTCTTCGAACAATTTTTAATCCACTAAAAATCGAATATTTGATATATTCATAATTTGTTTTATACATTTTGCAATATAATTGTGTAATATATAATATCTGTTATTTGTATGTAAATTGATTGTAAAATAACCGAGAACGTAGGCGTCGACTTTTTTTAAAATCGGGGAATAAAGGGTGGACATTTAATTTTTATTTGCGTCGTTATATAAATATAAGTCTGATCTATTACATGTATTTTTTTCAATTTCTTATATGTAGCCAATCAATTTATATAAAATGTTAAAGTTGATCTTAGTAAAAATCCACAAAAATGTAGGTACCTTTTTAAACATTTTTATTAATATCTCAGTAAATAAATGTGATAAAAATTTGATTTTCTCAAAATAAATGAGGAACATTCCAAGGAATGAGAATACGTATTTATATATTTTCAAAGATTTTTTCTTTTGAAAATACAGCATCCGAAAGTGACATGCCTCGCTTTTTAAAAAGGATAGTAGGGTAGTGAAAAATTTACCATTAAATGTTTATTTCATGCTTAAGCAGGGAAAAAAAATATATTAGTACAATTATAAAACAATAAAAAAATCGATGAATAATTCTAAAAATTCAATTGAACAGATACATTAATCAAATAAATTATTCAGCAATGCATTGATTAATTAATCCTCTAGTTTAATTCCGAAGGTGGAAATTGCGGAGTGATTTATGGTATCAATGCATTCGCATTCGCATTCGGATCTAACAATGATCCGTCATTATCGAGATTACTGAAGGCAGCAAGAGAGAAGATGGAGTGTCGATTTATTACACTGCCAGAATTTTGAAATTTCTCCAACCCAAAAACTCTTAGTGCATCCATCAATGTTTAAAATTTGTATTCATGAATCCGGTGTGTTTACAAAAACCCAAATCTCAGGGCTTTTTGTTTAATTTGGGAGGTGACTTAACATAAATAATTAATTGATCTGCGAAAAACAAACGTGTTTGATTTGTGTGATTGTGTAGTAATTAATTGAAATGTACAGGGTGAGAAAAAATATATTTAATAAATAAAAAAACTTTATTAAGATATGAAAAAAAAGCTCTCAACTACACAGACAGAGATAAATAAAACTTTATTGATATACAGGGAATTTGTAATATTTTTATACATACTTATTATGTGCGTTATAAATGTTCAATATAGAAGCATTCAATTTGAAGTGATTAACGAGTGTTTCCACTCCTTGATTAAGCATAAAATAAAATTTCGAGTTTATAAAAGCCTAAAAATTTTTTATAAATCTCTGTGAGATGTAACATTTTTATACAGTTTTGAAGAAATTAAAATATAATCAGAAATATAGACATTTATCGACATTCGTTGTTTTAAAAATGAGTTTAATTTGAAGCTTTAAACGAGTGTTTTCCACTCCCAGGCTAAGCATGAAGTAAAATTTCGAGTTTAGAAAAGCCCCGCGTAGAAAATTTTTCGAGGGTCGCGCAGCGACCCGAGACAAATTTTCACGGGGCTTTTCTAAACTCGAAATTATACTTAATGCGCCACGCGTATTAAACACTGAAAGCACTGAAATATTGTGAACGAGTAAACTTTGCTTGAACTCAGTGTCTTATACGCGACGCATGAAGTAAAATTTCGAGTTTAGAAAAGCCTGAAAATTTGGTTTGGTCGCTTCGCTTCGCTACGCGACCAAACCAAATTTTCAGGCTTTTCTAAACACGAAATTTTACTTCATGCTTAACCTGGGAGTGGAAAACATTCGTTTAAAGCTTCACTCTAGCCCCTAAGAAACTCTATTCATTTCTTTTTTTAAAGAACTTAGAAACATTGAAAATGAGTGTTTGAGCTTGTGCGTTATATTGTGGCATTTTTAATTAATTTGACTGTTTGTACTTACATGACACTTGTTAGGGTAGAAAGATAATGTGTTGACTATAGTTGACCTTTTCAAACTATTTACGTAGTAATTAATTAATAACAATTGAGTAAATTATAAATTAGGATGCAAAATATCTCTGTGATAAATTATAAATTTAAAAGTAGCTTCAAGTGAGTCTGGTTTGGTCGCTTCGCTTCGCTACTCAACCAAACCAAACTTTTAGGCTTTCCTAAACTCGAAATGTTACTTCATGCTTAACCTGGGAGTGGAAAACACTCGTTTAAAGCTTCACTCTAGCCCCAAAGATACTCTATTCATTTCATTTTTTAAAGATCTTAGAAACATTGAAAATGAGTGTTTGAGCTTGTTCGTTATATTGTGGCATTTTTAATTATTTTGACTAGTGTTTGTACTTACATGACACTTGTTAGGGTAGAAAGATAATGTGTTGACTATAGTTGACTTTTTTAAACTATTTACGTAGTAATTAATTAAAAACAATTGAGTAAATTGTGAATTAGGATGCAAATTATCTCTGTGATAAATTATAAATTTAAAAGTAGCTTCAAGTGAGCAACGGACGTCTCTATTCCGAGAATACTCTGGCTTTTACGGTCGCATAATCATCATCAAGATCCATTAGTTGGCGCAATATCAGATTTTGAAAGGGGTTTTCGCAGAATGCAATATTGTGGCGAAACGGGCGTAAAGGACGTTCTTCACGATCCGCGCACTCTGGCGCGTATATTAAATTCTCCAATGGTAATTTATATTTAAATGAGTGTTCATCCGTGCATAAAGTCAAGCCCGGATTCTTAAAAGTCGACAGTGGGAATTACACAAAATTTAATATAAATATTATTAACGTTTACGCGCAACTATGCTCAAGTGGTTTATGAATTGTGCTAACGAAATATTATACTGAAATTTTACAATTCTCTTTAATTTGTAATCCAATTGAATTAGAAAACAAAACTTGTAACTTGAAAACAAAGTCAACACAAACGTCATTGAGAATTAAAAGCAGTATCTAAGTAAAGAGCCCGCTTTATAACCATTAAGATGGGTAAACAGAGGAGGAGAAACTGCAGCTTACAATTTATTTTATAAACTTTGCTCTGAGAGCTTTCAGTGATCACACTTAAATTTGTAATTTGCGATACGTCTATTTAGCCTCGCGCCGTGTACCGAGGGATGTCGCTGTCGTTATAATTTATACGGGTTTTCTATTTTCCGTTTTCCCGTTTAGCGAATTTCCCAGTGTCTCTGATAAATTACGCTTTAACAAAACCGAAACTATCTTGATAATACTACACAATACAATATCGAGGCATTTTAATGTAAAATTATTTGATTTTCTGTATGACAATTTGGGTTCGCCAGTCCTGATTTAGAACATTTCATAACATTTCTCAATATTCAACGCGCCTTCTATTTTTTCTAAAACAGATATTTTTAGTAATTTCTGTTTTAATTGTGGACTATTTTTTATTTATATATCAACGGGATACGTGTATAATTAAAGACTACATTGCGTTAAATTCAGCTAGATTTAAGCGAATATTATATGGTCTAAAATTCATCCGTTGGATTTACATTAAATTACATTTTATTAAATCTATGGTATAAAACTTAATGGAATGGAATTTACTTATAATTTTTTACCCTTTAGAATACGTCAAGAAATAGAAACAATGAATGTTTTTAAATTATTTTTGAATAAATGTATTCATTTTTCATCTGGTGTACCTCAAGGCTCACACTAATGACCATTTTCATCTGGTGTACCTCAAGGCTCACACTAAGGACCATTTTCATCTGGTCTACCTAGTCTCACACTAAGGACCATTATTGTTTGCTCTACTAAATTATTGTTTGTTCCTTTTAATAATTAAAACGCATTTTGTAGCCAGTGATAAACCTATAATATTAACCGTTAACCAAAAAGTCAAGCGTTTTCTTTATATCAATACTGAAAATGTACTACACGTAAACGCCTCTAAAACTCAAAAATTAATCATTATCGTAATTGATCTCTACCATATACAGCACAGAATATTATCAATCAAGCTGCACATATTTTATTCAATTTTATATTGAACTCCAAGTGATAATACGTACACAGACATGTCAAAAGTCTAAAATAAAAAAGAAACAATTAGTTTGATTTACTCTTGTTCGTAAATTTGAATTTGTACAACTTACTTGTAAAGATGACGAGAGTTTAATATCGTACAAATAAATATTAAACTTTGGCTTATCGAGGATGCTCAGTGAAAATCGTTTAACGCACTCTTTGACACCCTTCACTTTCGGATATTTCAAATAGTATTTATGGATTACATTTCCCGTTCTGGAAAACTGAAACATAATAACGCGCTATGTTTTGAATTTCCCAAAATTAAACTTTGAGAGCTTATACTGATCGCAATGCATGCGTTACAAAAAAAGAGTTTTAAGCTAAAATGAAAATAAATTTAATTTTTATTAAGCTGTTTCAGTAATTTACGAAAATTTTAAATGACTGTAATTATTTTTTAAATGTACTTATTTTATATAAGGTTTACAAATATAACAGATGAAAACCCATTCGATAAACTTTAAGTGCAACATATAGTTTAAGTATAGGTAATTTAAACTGCTCTTAATGTACATTAACGCACTTATTTACTAGAGACCGTTAATTGATTTTGATGCATTAATTTAATTTGTATACTTGTATACCGGGTAATGCATCAGCTTAGGACGTATAGGAAATCCAATATACATTTTAAAGAGGCCAATTATTGTTTCCCCTATATATTTTTAAAGAAACTCGTATTGAACCTTTTTAAAGTACTAGATTAGATTTAAATACCTACCAATCCTAAATACTTTCTACTAAGCTATTTCGAAGTTATTTTCAAAATTATGTCCCGAAAAAAAATATTTTGCACAAGATCCTAAAGCTGTAGTCACCAATAACTATCAAAATAAAAGAGATGTGGCTCAAAATGACTTTTTAGTTTAGGTTACAGTATTAGGATCTTATGCAAATTAAATTTTTTTAGGACATAATTTTGCAAATAACTTCAAAACGGTTCGGTAGAAAGTATTCAGGGTTGGTAGGTATTCTTATCTAATCTTGTACTTTAAAAAGTTTCAATACAAGCTTGTGCAAAAGTTAATAGGGGAGCCAATAATTGGCCCATTTAAAATTTATATTTCCTATATGTCCTAAGCCGATCATACGGTGTACACGGGCAACAGAAAATAATTTTATTTTATCATTTAATACCTCGTATAAATTATCGCTGACAAACGCGAAAGGAAATATTAAACCACAAGTGACGGCAAGCGTGTAAAATAAAATCAACGCTGATTTAACGTTGAATCCAATTTTATTCGAAATGAACAGATTAATCAAAATACTAAGATCCAAACCATACTCCATAATCATCGAGAAGAAGAATAAGAAAATGTAAAATCTCCACATGCCAATTATGCTTAAATACACAGTTCGAATTTTCTCATACAACATTTCCGAATAACTGAAACAAATGCAATTATTAAAAAAAAAGACGATTCGAAAATCTAAATTAAACACAAGTAATTTTTATGTTATATTAAGACTCGTAAAAAGTAAATTAACTGTCATATTTTTGATAGAATTAATACAGGCTCCTGAAAAATTAACAATAATTCTGTGATTAAAAAAAATAATGAAGAAGTATAACAGATTTGTGTTTTATGATAAAGAATCTGCAGCTCGGTTTCACTCATAAATATTATCGATGATAATCATACCACATGTTATATTATAGCTGAATATACAATTATTTTTTTATTAATAAATGTCGGTTGAATTCAAAAATACAAAACAAAAAATGCATTTAAATATACAGCGATTACTTCGGAATACTGAAACAAGAGAGGAAAGTCTCAGAGAATTACTAAAAGTGCACTTTCCAGCCTCAACAATCCTCTCAGAGGAGGGCATACTCGACAATCCCGTCGAAAGGCGAAAAAAGCCAGACCGAAATTATTGGAGGTTAGCCACAGAGGTCACAAGACCAAGCAGAATTAGATGGGCCATAAGCAGGTTCCAACTTTATAAGTCCGATGGGATGGATGGGATCTATCCCATCCTGCTACAGAAGAGCATATAGGAGCTGGTGCTGCATCTTTCGAAGATCTTCAAGGCCTGTCTGGCATAGGGACACGTACCAATGGCGTGGCAAAGTGTAAGTATAATCTAGTTGCCTAAAATAAGTACAATCGCAGATATATGACCGAAGTCTTACAGACCCATCAGCATATCTTCATTTCTACTGAAAAAAATGGAGAGATTGGTCGACAGATACCCACGAGACGAGATACTGGGGAAAGATCCCCTTAGTAATCGTCAGTACGCTTACCAGCCAGGAAAGTCTACGGACTAGGCGCTGGACGACCTAAACAGGCTCATCGCAAAGTCAGTGGAGGACAAAGAGATAGCTATGGTCACGTTCCTAGATATAGAAGGGAGCGTTTAACAATGTCACAACCAATTCGCTTATAAAGGCACAAGCAAGAAAAAGGGTTCCGCTAAGGCTCTATCAATGGATAAGGGTTAGCCTGGAGGAAAGGACAATCATATCCACTCTAGGAGGGCACACCATTGAAGCTAGAGCCGGCGGACGCTGCCCGCGGGGAGGGGTACTATCTCCACTGCTATGGGCAACTCTAGTGAACGACTTACAAAGGAAACTGTCCGAAGAAGGCATCCACTGCCTAGGGTATGCGGTGACTTGGCCATAGTTATCAGAGGCCGGTTCGCTGGAGTTATCTCACAACGAACACAAAGGGCCCTAAACATAGTAGACAATTGTTATCGAAGGGAATGACTGACAGTCAATCCCGAAAAAACACAAATTGTCGTGTTCACAAAAAAAAGAGTGTTAGAAGCATTAAGGCCACCGACGCTCGGGGGCACAAAAATTCCCTTCGCCAAGGAGGCGAAATACCTGGGGGTAATCTTCGACGACAAAATGACGTGCAGGGGGCACGTCACGATAACCGCTAAAAAAGCCTTAATAGCATTGGGAATGTGCGGGAAAAACTGGGCGCTCAACCCCGAAATGACCCTCTGGTTATATACAAGATCAGGCCCATAATAACCTACAGGGCAGTAGTGTGGTAGACAAGGACGGAGCAGCAGCGGGCGATAAGCCTCCTGAACAGCACACAAAGACTAGCTTGTCTCAGTGTCACACTATCCTAAACCTACCACCACTGCACATCTTCATACAAAGGGAGGCCAGGGCCGTAACATACAGGCTAATGCAAGGACAGGTTCCCATAAACCGAACACACTCAAAAAAAATACTAAAGGCTAGAAGAAGAGCTGAAGGCAAACCCTAAAACAGGAATGCCAAGCGATGCCATGGTCAAGAAATATTATTTCGACAGGAAATACAACGTGATGATCCCGCAGAGTAAAAATTAGGCGGACGGCCCACCAACCGACGCGGAATCAAACTGTTATACTGACGGCTTAATGACAGATGAAGGAGCCGGAGTTGGAATATACAGCACAAAACACGAGACAAAGATTTCAATCAGTCTGGTGAGGGACACCACAGTGTTCCAGGCAGAGGCGATCGCGGTTCACCTCTGCATTGGAGAAATAGCAAGGCAAGACAACAAAAGTCGATAGCTATTTTCTCGGACAGCCAAGCACTGCTAAGGACACTAAGCACCACACAGATCGATTCCAAGCTAGTGTGAAACTGTGTAAGCGCTTTCAACGAAATGGGTGATCGCAAAAAAGTGACAATGATATGGGTCCCAGGACACAAATGTTCATCAAGGGAATGATAAAGCACACGAACTGGCCAAACAAGGCTAGTCAAGCGCATTCCCTGGCCCGGAACCCTCCTGCGGAATCGCAAAAACCACAGTCAGAAAATCCATATTGAAATGGACGAAGAGACAGACTCAAACTTGGTGGCTTTTACGACCGCACTTCTCAACCAAGAGAGGAAAACGGTTAAGGCAATAGTACGTCTACTGACAGGACACTGTAGGATCAACAAGCACATGAGCAAAATAGGTCTGGCAGAGGATGCGATATGTAGATTCTGCCAGGAAGAAGAGGAGAACCCTCTCCACATCCTGTGCCAATGTGAGGCTCTAGCAAGGGTTAGATACCTAAATCTGGGCAGCACTAATCCAAGCGCAGAAAGCTACACCCAAGGCTCGCTGTCAGGGTTAATAGGGCTAATCAAAGAGGCGAGCATGTCGTCTAGGATAACAGGGATCCACAACAGATCTGCACAGGTCGCGGTGGTACAGGCCACCGCTACAAATATCTAATCTAATCTTCGGGATATGTATACGTAAAAGACAAAATCGCCTATATTATGAAAAGGAGCACATTGAGAAATGTAAAATATAAATGAAAAATCTAGAAAAAATTATAGTATTAATAAATTTGTAATTTTACCTCAATTTATGAAAAGGGCACAAATTCTTCAAATCAATCCGTACGATTTTATTATAGCAAAAATCGCAATTTAAATGAATCTCATTTAAAGTGTTTTGTAATATATCATTGATAATCATGCAATATTCAACCACAAAAATCAATATAATTGCACCCACAGCCGTGGCCGAATAAAGTCCGTAGACAACCAATTTCGCTTTCAGCGAATCTTTCAGCGAATCATCGAACAACAAATAAAAATAAATCAGATGACAAGGAATTCCCAAAACCACGACGACATTACACATTAATTTATACAGAAACAATGTGAAATATTTTAAATTCGCAGTTGGGGCGACTTTCATCGGTTTCATTAACTTTCTCAAATTTTCGAATTTGTTTATAAGGGCCACCAGTTCTTTTTGTAGCATGAATGATTTCGTGGGCATGATGAATAAAACTGCTATGACTAAAGTGTATTGGTACACTTCAGCTATGTTGATCATAAGACTGCTTGCATTGCATTTTGGGTATAAGCGCCAAGAATGAAAAATTGCTATAGTGTACCATATTAAGAGTAATAGTATTGATTTTAGTGAATAATCCGGAAAAAATTTGAATTTTTCTGAGTCGTATTTTATGTAATTGTTAGATGAATATTTTGATAGGATTAGTATCATTCTGAGACTGCTGTCTATGTTTAATGGCATTTTGATGTATCGTTAGAAATGCGCTTTAAGTTAGTTGGTTGGTATAAATGAAATTGCCAATTCTTGGTTGCAGAATACTTCAAACATCAAATTTTACTGTTAGTTGGTTCGGTTTATTCTGATATAAATAACATTCGTGTTTGAAATACATTGTATTGCGTATTAGATTTGTATTCTAATTTTAGAGTAAATGTAATTTGTAAGGAATACAATGTTTACCCTAGCATTCGTATATGTTTTATTATTAATAATTATATAATGGATTTTTAATGAGGCTATTTGGTTTTCTCTAGTAGTACAGGAATTTTCTTAAGATCATTAAAATGTTCTGTCCATTTTAAAGAATTCGTTGTTTACATTAATTCAACTCTATTCAATTCTAACCAATCGACCAATCCATATTCCATATTTTAAGATATTTTAAATTCGAAATTTTACGTTATACGACTATAAATACAAAGGATTTTACTTTTAAGTATACGTATGCGTACACTTATTTTAAGAGTCAATTTAAAGCTTTAAACGTATGTTTTCCACTCCCAGACTAAGCATGAAGTAAAATTTCGAGTTTAGAAAAGCCTTATTAAAATTTGCCGAGACAAATATTCTGGGCTTTTCTAAACTCGAAATTTTACTTCATGCGCCACGCGTATAAAACACTGATTTGAAGTGAGGTTCAAATATACATAAAGTTCACAATATTTTAGTGTTTTATACGCGTGGCGCATGAAGTAAAATTTTGAGTTTAGAATAGCCTGAAAATGTGTGGGGTGTTATAAATGGATTCAGGTTATTAATCCGAATATCATTCATTTCCCTCGGCTCTCCCTGACGTGTTAATTTGCTATGGGGCCGCCAAAACGGCCGCACTCACGCATGAAAGCCTCCCTGATAATGATAATTCCCGAAAAGTGCCAGGGCTAATATCGGGACATTAACACCTGAACAAACTGAAAGTAATTCGATTACGGCGCGGAATATCAGCCGGCCGACGAGGGTGATAGTTATTTGCTGAAATTTTAATGCGCCCCAATTAAATTTACTTTACGGACACTCGCATTAATAATTGTCGAGGGATAATTGCTTCATTTATCCTAATTATTGTATTAAAAGTTACGATCATAATTGCTGTTGTTTAAACACAATTCTATTAATAACCCAAACCTGTGAAAAAAACAATAATTTATCTAATCCTTTATTTAATTATTAATGGATTTAATAGCTAACGCCATCTAATGCTTTATAGTGGCATCGTCAGTGACACGAATTTACAAGTTTCGTCCACGAACGAGCTAAACTTTGTTTGTGAAACCAGAAAACAAATATCAGAATTGAATTTGTGTTCAGTATTTCGGCACCAGATACATACAGATCTGGTGCCGGAATTAGAGATGGGCGAAATGGCTCTTTTCAGTGAGCTAGTTCAAAAGATCTGACTCACTTTAAAGAGCTAGTTCAGTGAGCCAGCTCAAATGAGTTACATGACTAAGTTACGAGCTAGCTATCCGCCGAGAGTTCTGACTTTTAAAGATCCATCTGATTCGCCAACTTATTGAATTGAGCGAGGTGGTAATTAATTATTTCGTTTATACAATGATTGGAATAATTCAATCATAATTTATATAAATACGTAAGAGTGAATATTAAATCATATTTATAGTAAACGCGTATTCATTTCGTGCAATTACACTTCAAGTCTCCAAGTGTTTTTATAGGCGCACACGCGTATTCAATTTATTTAAACAATTGAATACGTGTGTGCGCTTATAAAAACACAGATACAAACATTCAGCACATCGCGATCTAACTCCGAACCTCGGAGCTGGATCCCGATGAGTGAGCTATAGCTCAGTCGGATTCAAGATCTCCGTAAAACGAGCTAGTTCAGTTGGATTCGAAAGCCGTCGTGAATCATCGCGATCCGAATCGCGGAGTTGGATCCCGATGAGTGAACTAGCTCAGTCCGCTCAGTCGGATTCAACAGCCGCCGTGGATATTTTAGAGTCGACTCGCCAACTCAATGGGTTTATTTAACTCCATTCGCAAGCGTCGTAATTCAAATCGATGATTCTGCAATAACATGATAGAAAAAAAGCGATAGTTATTAGCTTACTACAATAAAAAAACACTTCTTAATAAATTTACAATTTTGGTTACATAAAAAGCGACGAAAGAATAAGTGCACTTGTAATGTTTACTAGATAGTAAATAACGGCGTTTGCTTATGATATTTTAAATTGTAGTATCTCTGAACTAAGAAGAGGCAAATTTCAGTCTAAATAAACGAATAACGCAGGTATAGAAATTAACGTGAAAATATTCAGTTTTTAGAAATGAATTCAGTAGTGTACAAATGGAAAAAGTAAAAAGTGCATGTTCAGTAAGGCTGAGAGTAGCCTGTCGATCTACGTGAAAATTCACTCTAGAAGAGCGGGCGACTCAAAATGAGTCATGGCTAAAAAAAAGCTACATATTTTGAACTGAGTCACTTGGCTCACCAGCTCACTTCACTGAGCGGACTCTTTGAGTTGATTCTAATCTACATTCACTCTAGAAGAACAGGCGAATCAAAATGAATCATGGCTTAAGAAGAAAGAGCTACATATTTCGAACTGAGTCACTTGGCCTACCAGCTCACTTCACTGAGCTCACTCTTTAAGTCGATTCCCTCAGGAGTTACCCATTTCTAACTTGAATGCAAAAATTAAACTTACAAAATGTTAACTTGAATAAGTTATATAGAAAACAATGATTTAATTTACAATTCATAAAAATAAAATTGTCAACTGAACTAACTTCCCTGAAGTTATTTCAATGCAAAAATAAGCAGGAGTAAAACAGTCGCCAGGAAACGATTTAAGGATATAACCAATTTTTCAAGACTGAACTTTCCGCTTTTGTGTGTACGCAGCGTTTTCTTGTATATATTTCTTTTTTCTATTCTTTCCGGAATCGCACAATCCATTTCTCCTTTTCCCTTTCCTCCCAAATCTCATTTATATCTTTGCATTTTATATGAGCAAGTTGGCTCCGGGAGAAAGTTAATACGCTTGTATACATGTAAGTGTTGTTCATTTGACTAATTCAAATTCTAACAACAGGCTGTAAAAATAAGTTTATAAAATAACAACAACCTAATTTTTTTTATTAGGTGAGGCAGTTATTAAAAAAATAACATCAAATTGATTAAAAGGGATGATTGAGTTGAAAAAAGCACAATATGGTCACTTTATGTCCGAAATGTACATCTGGTAAATAATACATTTGTGAAGAAAGGTTAAAAGTGTTTTATTTCAAGTTATTGCTATCATTATTTCTACAACTTGACAATTTTTTCACATGTCCGACCCTAATTTTGCCCTGAAGAAGCCAACAAATTTTGTCGTAATATAGGCACATATATTCTGTTTTTTATTTAATATGACCAATCAAATTTGACATTTCAAGATCATAGTGTGGTGCAGGTTGTGGGTTTTAGGTTAGGACAAGATTAATCACATTTTATGCTGTAAATCAATTTTTATTTTGTAGTTTATGAGAAGGGAAATCTGACATTAGTATGACAATTCAATTAACTCACAAAGATTACGATTACGAATAAGTCGCCTATTTCCAAAAACCCCTCAATCCATTTGTTATCAATGGATTTAGGTTTTTTTGGAAATAGGCGACTCAAATGTATTTTTTCATGACTGCCTTAAATTATTTGTCAAATTTAATATAGTGTCTCTGAGGATCAGGTAGGATGGGAGGATCAGGTTATATTCCTTGTTCAGGAATATCTGTCTTCTTTATAATCTGCCCATTTATATGTTCAAATTTTAAAAAAAATCCATAAACAAGGAATTTTTCTTTTAGGTATGCATGTTACGATTTTGCAATGTGAATTTTCAGACATTCGTGATCATATTAAAATCTTTCAATTTAACAACTCTAAAGAGTGTTTTCCACTCCCAGACTGAGCATGAAGTAAAATTTCGAGTTTAGAAAAGCCTGAAAATTTGGCTTGGTCGCGTAGCGCAGCGGAGCGACCAAGCCAAATCAGGCTTTTCTAAACTCGAAATTTTACTTCATGCGCCACGCGTATAAAACACCGATTTAAAGTGAAGTTCAAAATATAATTCGACTTAATTTTGTTTAGTTCATTAATTTTACAAATGTTTATATGGAATATGTGAAAGTATACTTAATCGAAAAAATCCCTGTATGTGTTGTGAAGATGCAAGTTGTAGCGTTCTCTTTTTTGAAAATCTTTGCGTGATAATTAATTTGATAAATTATGATTTATTTGTCACATTGATAACCATTTACCAACATTATAAAATTTGTTGTTTAAAATATCCTACTGTTAAAGCAGGACTACAGCTGTTCGCAGTAAATACACACTAAGTTTGGTCATATTAAAAATAAACAGAGTTTATATATATTTTTATAAAAAATAAATTGAAAAATAATATATTACGTCACGAGAGTGGTATGCAGCATATTACATATGAGCGGTTATGTTGTGCACAAGCGGCGCAGCGGCGAGTGCAGTATTCCGCGAGTATGTAATTGCTATACCGCTTGAGAAACGTACGATACTACGCCCTAAAAAATTAACAGTCAGAATGAAAGAACAACTTATTTATTAAATAATTTTTGACAGTAACATGACATTGATGAAAACTAAATTACTACTTAATCAATATACATCAAGGATATGTAATTTGGTTGTACGGTAATCAATCAGCTGTTCAGCTGTCAGCATGTAATATACTTGTCAAAGCTATTACGTGCATGTGTAGGTAATGTCAATCATACGCGTCAAGATGACAGTGTTGTGTGATCCGGTTACTAGATGCCCTATCTAATAATTATATAATTTATTTTTACCTACGCTCTGTAGGTAAAAATAAATTATATACATATTTCTACAATAAAGTCTCCCTCTTTATTAGTTTTTAGAATTAATTTCGCCGCTAAAACCAAAAACCTAATTAATGTTGTTATTACCATCTTCACGTAACTTCGTCGGTTATATAAATCAACGAATGCCTGAAAAATTACAGCGTATACATTTCCTGTATACATTTTTTGCAATCATTCCTTTGTTTGTGTGTAAAACGTATTTTAACTATAAATTATCCCAAACAAACTCGTATATTTTCCATGGTACATAATTACCCAACTTGTCGAGGATCCACCAAAAAATAATTAATTTAGAACCCCGAGATTTCAACATCATTTTTTGCTCGTTTCCAAATGAGGAAAAAAAATGTTTTCAACGTATTTTATTCAAACAATTTTTCCGGCTAGTTTGTTTGAAGGGGAGCTTCCGTTTTCATTTCCACTTCCGTTTCGGTGTTCACACACAAACACACATAGAGGAGAAGATAAAAAAAATATAACGGTTTTCAGCATTTGAATATGCAGATGAGGCGTTCCTGAAATAATTCCGTCACCGTGTAAAGAGTAAATTTGCGGCATAATTCGGCAATATATCATAATAACGTTGAGCAGATTAATGTTGTTTATAAGCTGGGAATGTATGCTAATATTTGGACGTGAAATGTTTAGCTTTCAAGTGATTCATGCGATGCGGTTTGCTGAAAGCTTCACTGGATTTTTTTTTGTGTTTGTGTATAGTTTTTTTGTTGTTGTTATGCGTAACCGGTTGCGTACACATAGACATGTTAATATGTGTCAGTTTTGTTGTCAACATATAAAATTATTTGGTAGTTTGAAAAATCCTAAAAAACATTCATATTTCTACTAAAATGCGGGTATATTTTTTCGTTTATGTAAATGTATCTTTCCACTTTATGTTTTTGCTGTAATTCAGTTTCTCCTGTGTTGAATTAGTTACATAAATAATCGAAAAAATGTATATCAATCTTATGTTATTATTTTTCTCTCTAATCACTTGCTAAAACATTTTCAAAAATAAATTTGTATTGTATTTTGTATCACTTAATTAAAACGCTTTTCTACCTGATAAATAATTTTAAGTATATATAAGATTGCAATGTTAGTTTTAAGTAGTTAGTTTGAGAATGACTCGCTGTTGAGTCGAAACTAGTCACAGTACAAAATAAAAAGTGAATACAAAAAAGTAATCAGTGTTAATTATTTAAATATTTACAATGTATCACAAAGTAACCGCCTCCACCACAAGATATTTAAAACGCAGTTATATTCCTTTCTTCATTTTTTTTTTCAATGCTAGATAGACATTTTTGTCTATTAAACGCACTTGGTTTTGTTTGGCTTGATAATGGGCATAAAGCCGGAATTAGGATTACAAAAAAATAGTGATGTGTCTATCATAGTACTTTCTCTTTGTCGGTTTAACTTTGAGTTAAAGTTACTTTATTAAAACGTTTCTCCTTTTTCCAAAAAAATATAAAAATCAATTTTACAATTGCAAATTCAAACATAACAAAATGAACAACCAAATTTTATCATCATAGATAAAATAACACTAAATAAAAAATATTTAAACTAAAATAGAATATAATAATAAGAAAACAGACATACATTAACCCTTTCAACCCTGGCGGTGGCTTTGCCACCACTAAAAATTGCTAAACATACTGGACATTTTTCTTTAAAATATGCATACATGTATGCATAAGCTGTAACTTTTCTGATAAACGTTTGTTTTTAAAATAGTTTAATTTAAAGTTTTGAATGAGAGTTTTCCACTCCCAGACTAAGCATGAAGTAAAATTTTCAGGCTTTTCTAAACTCGAAATTTTACTTTATGCGCCACGCATATAAAACACTGATTTTTGGTGAAGTTCAATATATTCTACTAAAGCAGTATGCTAAAAACGCGTGTACTTAACATCCCACCACATTAGTGTTTAGTACGCGTGGCGCATGAAGTAAAATTTCGAGTTTAGAAAAGCCTGAAAATTTGGTTTGGTCGCTCCGCGTTTCGCGCTACGCGATCAAACCAAGGCTTTTCTAAACTCGAAATTTTACTTCATGCTTAATCTGGGACTGGAAAACACTCGTTTAGAAGTATAATTTGAAATATTTGAAAAAATAACAAAAATCTGAAGATTTACAGCATATACAGTATATTGAGAAATGTATACTTAAAAGAAAAACTCTCTGTATATCTAAATAGTAATAAATAGTATGCATAAAAAACTGGTAAAACAAAGTTAAGTGTTTTAATTAAATTGTTATGAAGATGTACCATAAAGTGAACGAAACCAAATCAATAATTTAATATGCAGTGTACAAAAACTTATTTTGGACACCAGAAAAATTCCAGGGCTGAAAGGGATAATAGTTAAATACTGTCGAAAAGGTCAGAATATTGGAACAGTGTTAAAAAATTAACAAAATTATTGATTTCAATATTAGTACCTAGTTTAGAAGAGTGTATTAGGCCAAGGATTTAATGCGAAATGGGACATTTATTGACCACACACATTTATTCACAATTCTGCCAATTTATAAAATATTTACAATAAGTGCATTTTTGCACATCTAAACAATATATGTATTTTGAACTCGACAATATGTCAATGTTTTAGACGCGTGGCGCATAAAGTAAAATTTCGAGTTTAGAAAAGCCTGAAAATTTGGTTTGGTCGCTCCGCGCTTCGCGCTACGCGACCAAACCAAATTTTCAGGCTTTTCTAAACTCGAAATTTTACTTCATGCTTAGTCTGGGAGTGGAAAGCACTCGTTAAAAATTTTAAAATGATTCACATGCATTGACAATTTTATTCATATTTACTTCATGCTTAACCAAGGACTGAAAAACACGTATTATGCAACAACAAACAACCTAGAAAAAAAATATTTTTAAATATTTGAAAGGAATATTGTTTGTTTTATTAAATAAATTAAACGGAATCCTCGGTATTGACAAATACAAGATCTGCTGCAAGTAACTTTTATTGTGCAATATAACTTTTACGGTTATTACTTTACAAGCGGAAAAAGCTAGAATGTTTCGAAAATAAACTGCATATAATGTATATAACAGGGCCAAGAGGGTTTTAGATATGAACCATATTTTATGAGCCACGTTTGGCCCATATTGTTAATATTCTATACATGATGCAATAGTTTTAAGACGTATAAATTATTAAAAGATAGACCTGTACATTATTATTTACTGAACAGAAATTTATTGAATATCTAGATTAAATACAGAGCCTAAGTGATCGAACATTTTTAGATGATGCGCTAAAACATCGCAAGTTATTTTTAATAGTGAATACAAGATTAATTAAATTCACTATAAATATGAATTTCATTACATTTTATTATTTCTTAGTAGTTTATTTTAGTTTTTTATTGATAAGAATTTATACAGAGCCTTAATAAATAATCGAACGTTTTTAAATAACGTCCTAAAACATCGCAAGTTATTATTCTATTTGTAGGTGACAATAACCGGCAATTTATCATTGGCGTTCAAATTTCGTTCATGTCAATTTGTGTATTTTGGGTTCAAATGTTTAGGCTTTTCTAAACTCGAAATTTTACTTCATTCTAGAGATGGGTAATTCCTGAGCGAATCCACTCAAGGAGTCAGCTCAGTGTAGTGAGCAGGAAAGCCAAGTGACTCAGTTCGAAATATGTAGCTCTTTTTGAGCTATGACTTATTTTGATTCGCCCGCTCTTCTAGAGTGAATGTAGATTTGCAATGCATTAACAGATCCTTACTGAACATGCACTTTTTACTTTCTCCATTTGTACACTACTCAATTCATTTCTTAAAACTGAATATTTGTAACGTCAATTTTTATACCTGCGTTATTCGTTCATTTAGATTGAGATTTGCCTTTTCCTAATTCACAGATACTATAATTTAAAATATCATAAGCAAACGCCGTTGTTTACTACCTAGTAAACATTACAAGTGCACTTTTTCTTTCGTCGCCTTTTTTGTAACCAAAATTGTAAATTTAATAAGAAGTGTTTGTTATTGTAGTAAGAAAATAGCTATCGTTATATTTCTCTCATGTTATTGCAGCATCATTGATTTGAATTACGACGCGTGCGAATGGAGTTAAATAAATCCATTGAGTTGGCGAATCGACTCTAACCGCCGGTTGCACCATATCATCTTAAGATACATCTTATACAAGACTGTCTTACAGTCAAGCTGAACTTAAGATTTAATTGTGTTGCAACAACATGACAGATCTCTTGCCTTAGCCAAGTAAGTGCTTGAGCTGGCAACTATTGGCAACGTCGCAAAAAATCGCGAGCATAACCTCACTCCCATAACCTTCGCAGTAGTAAACATGAAAGAATAAAGTAGTAAATAAGTATTAAAACGTTAAAGAAACACTGAAAATGTCGCGAATAAACTATTCGGCGATGGAAAAGGAAGTGTTGATAGAGTTGGTGGATAAATACAAAAATATCATAGAAAATAAGAAAATAAATTTTGCATGCTAAAAAGTAAATAAAGAAAATAGCAATCCGTTTGATAACGATGAAGTAGAATCTGGTACGTATTTAAATTATAGATCTGTGTAGGCCAAAAAAGTGCACATTGCTAATGGTAACCATTAAATGGTTAGCAATCTATTTTATAATAGTCATAAATTTAAAGTTTTGTATTATATTATTAACAAAAGCACATATTTTGTTTTAAAAATGTCACATTTTGAAATACATGTATATATGTGCCTGATGAAGCCACTGTGTTCACGAAACAATAATTAGGCCGGCCGCTCATTGGGTACGTTTTCATATAAAATTTAGTCTTACGAATACGCACTAACATTCCTGATCTACAAAGTACTTTGGCAGCTCTCGGACTGCGTACAAATGAGTCACATGACAATAAATGTGACGACACTATTAGTTGACTTGATTTTGTTTAAATGTTAATTTTTAAAATTTGCTTCACTAGAGAAACAATGCATCGGTTTCAACAAACTCGAATGGAAAAATGACTTTATACTACTATTGTGGAAAAAACAAATTATGTTTTTGTTAATGATTAATATGGATTTTTATAGTATACACAACCACTTTTTTAATTTTGAAATTTAATGCCTTTAGACATTCAGGAAGAAATGGGCGTAGATAACGAAGAAAACCAAAAAGAAAACGTAGACAACGTAGACGACACCATTGTAACCAGCAAAGAAACAAATGTGACTAAAAAGGAAACAAGGGTAACTAATAAAGAAGCAAATGCTACAAAATGGTCTGCTAGACGTAGACCACGATTAACCGACATGACTAATATCGAAAAGGCTAAGATTGAAGTATTAAATGCCCAGCGAGACGTTTATCTACTGGACATTAAACATAAAGAAGAAAAAAGATCCACGGCGGCTGTTGAATCCGACTGAGTGGACTAAGCTAGCTCTCATCGGGACCCAGCTCCGCGGTTCGGAGTTGGATCGTGATGATTCACGGCGGCTTTCGAATCCAACTGAACTAGCTCGTTTTACGGAGTTTTTGAATCCGACTGAGCTATAACTCACTCATCGGGATCCAACTCCGAGGTTCGAAGTTGGTTCGCGATGTGCTGAATGTTTGTATGTGTGTTTTTATAGGCGCACACACGTATTTAATATATTTAAACACACACTTGAAGTGTAGTTGCAGAATATGAATACGCGTTTACTATAATTATGATTTATTATTCACTCTCACGATTTTATATAAATTATGATTAAATTCTAAGAGTCAGAACTTTCGGCGGATCGCTAGCTCGTAACTGAGGCATGTAACTCTTTTGAGCTGGCTCATTGAACCAGCTCTTTAAAGTGAGTCAGATCTTTTGAACCAGCTCACTGAAAACAGCCATTTCGCCCATCTCTACTTCATGCGCCCCGCATATATAACACTGATTTATAGTGAAGTTTAAAATATACTGCTACTAATAATAATAATAACAAACTATCTTTATTTTTAAATTGTGGCAGGTTTTTTTTTGCATTTTCATATTAAAACAGAATTTAATCTCAAACCGAAACAAAACAAAAACATACACATAAAAAGGGATACACACCCGCAGCGATATTATTTATCCATCTGTAAGGATCATCTACTTAATTCTCCTCTCCGGGAAAAACAACACACCCGTAAATGCCCCAATTTCACACTGATTAATAGTGAAGTTCAAAATATACTACTACTAATAATAATAATAACAAACTATCTTTATTTTTAAATTGTGGCATGTTTTTTTTGCATTTTTATACTAAAACAGAATTTAATCTCAAACCGAAACAATCCCTTTTTATCCACCCGCAGCGATATTATTTTTCTATCTATAAGGATCATCGACTTAATTCTTCTCTCCGGGAAAAACAAGACACCCGTAAACGCCCCAATTTCACCACTTGCAGAAAACACAATGGTTTTTCCATCCCTCGTCATTTTTATCTCAATCAACACACAATTTACCAATTAAGCCATTAGAAATCTTCCAATTTCAATTCCGTTTCTCCGCGCTAATTTCCTTTTAATTGAATCGCCCAAGGCATTCTTTTTCACCGCTGGCATTTCCTTGAGCTCTCCGAGGCAGAAATTATTTATGATTTTCATCCGTTTAAGCGGACATTGAGATTAATTTGTTGTGCGAATAAGTGGGTTAGATAAATTCATTTACGCTTGGGCGTTATTAATTATACCCGCGAAATTTGATGGAAGAGAATAATTAATTCTGGTTTTTTTTTGTAATCGTTGTGTGGTAATTGTTTTTTGGAGGAGAATTTTAGAAACGAGGAAAGAAATACTAGTAATTGATTTTATTAGTTATCAATTACTAATTTTATTTTCCTGATTTAGTTTAATTTAAACTGAATTTTGTTTGAAGAATTATAAACAAATCAACGCTTCTTTTCGTAAATTTCAAAATTACAGCGTTTGCTAAAAATTGAACGAGCTTCAACATTCTGAAGAAAAATGTGTGAAAATGCAAATATGTCAATTTGTTTTTCTGAAATATCGCGTCAATGTGGAATTTTCATAAGACAAAGAAAATGTCGAGTAGGCACCGACATTTATTTATAAAAAAATGAAAGCGTCACATCATAAATTTCAAAACTACAGCGTTTGCTTGAAAATGAACGAGCTTTAATATGTTGGAAAGAAAATTCAGATAAAGTATGATTTACGAGAGGTGTCCCATGGTTTCTTTGATTTGTAGTGCTTTATGCACCAATTCATGTAATACGAAAATAGTTTGATGTCATCAGATTACGTGTGTGAAAAGAGACAGAAAACTTCATAATATGTCTGCTATGGTTTTTAGATGGAATATGCGAAAACGTATATTCCGGTATGCAGCTTTAAAATTTTAAGGTTAAACGTAACATTATGACAATGTCTTCGTAAATCTAAATCTGCAAAAGCCTAGCAACAAATCATTTTAATTAATGTGCAAAATTATTTTAGATGTGAGTTTAAGTGGTATAATTCCAATTTCCACATCTACTTAATAGTTCAGGTATTTACAAAAATAAATAATGCATTTATTTTGATTTTGTGTAAGCTCAAACGAAAATGTGAATTAAATTCAGTAGATTTGGCAGATAGTCATCAGATTGATTTGTTAATTCAGATAATTTTTATTTTAAGTATACATACAGGGAATTTTCTATTAGGTATACATATGCATTTTTTATAAAGAGCTCAATTTGAAGCTTAAAACGAGTGTTTTCCATTCCCAGACTAAGCATGAAGTAAAATTTCGAGTTTAGAAAAGCCTGAAAATTTGGTTTGGTCGCGTAGCGCGAAGCGCGGAGCGGCCAAACCAAATTTTCAGGCTTTTCTAAACTCGAAATTTTACTTCATGCGCCACGCGTATTAAACACTGAAAGCACTGAAATATTGTGAACGAGTAAACTTTGCTTGAAATTAGTGTCTTATACGCGTGGCGCATGAAGTAAAATTTCGAGTTTAGAAAAGCCTAAAAATTTGGTTTGGTCGCTACGCGCTTCGCGCTACGCGACCAAACCAAATTTTCAGGCTTTTCTAAACTCGAAATTTTATTTCATGCTACAGCTGGGAGTGGAAAAAACTCGTTTTAAGCTTCAAATTGAGCTTTTCAAAAAAATGCATATGTATACCTAATAGAAAATTCCCTGTATGTATACTTAAAAGAAAAATTATCTGTATTAACAAATCAATCTGATGACTATCTGCCAAATCGCTTCGCGCTACGCAACCAAACCAAATTTTCAGGCTTTTCTAAACTCGAAATTTTACTTCATGCTTAACCTGGGATTGAAAAACAGTCGTTTAAATTTAAAATTGACCTGTTTTAAGAAAACAACGAATATTTCAAAATCTACAACAAAATCTAATTGGGATATGTTTACTCAAATGAAAAAAATCACTAGAAATTATGATTTGAAGCTCTTCTAAAAGAAAGAACACTAATATACTGACGGCCTAAACAGTATGACATTGTCATGTAACGTCAAAATTTGACACAACTAGGAAACATCGTTGCACATACAACTCTTTCTCTCTCTAAAAAAAATTTGAACCACACATTCCACATCAATGAGTCATAGGACAGCTCTCCTGAATTCCACTATATGTTAATTTGTTTTACTAAAATATCGAGTCAAAGCGGGTTTTTGTTGAGACTAAGTAAATGTCGAGTTTAAGTTGAAATTAAAATGAAACGAAACTGACCAACAATAAAATCTAACTCAAATTGAAATAAATCTCAGACCCTCGATATTAATCCAAGCACAAATACAAAATTAACGCTAACACATACAAACATAATCATAATTAATATCGCAACATTAACGTCAATGTAATTTATGAGCGTCCCATTTCCCGGAAGCCTTCCGTCTTAAAGCCCGAGTTTAGAGCGCTGCATTTAATCTAGGCACTAACTCAATATAATTAGCCAAATCTTCACTTAACGACTGAGTTAATAAGAACAAAACTGAACACTCCTGTGTATTCGGCTAATTAAATATAAATTTGCAATTATTACTGGCTGCACAACTGTGTACCGTTTATTATTAGCTCGCTGTTTACATAATTAATTATTTACAAATGTTTATTTGGTTTAATGCGGTGCGCGGATTTATAATTTCCCTGTTTTATTTGATTATCGAATTATTATTCTGTTTTAATTATGTTGTGATAATATAATTCATATTTTTCTGTAATTATTTTATGTTGCTTTATTGAAATAACTGCACCAGGATTTAATAAAGGGTATTGAACTTCAATTAAAAATATTTGCGACATGTATTTAGTTTGATTCTCAATAATCACTAAATTAATAATGATAATGTTAATAATAATGCAACGTACGAAGGTGTTGTTTGTCGTTACGGTTCTTTTATATATTTTAGACTTCCTGTATTTGTCGTAGAAGACGCGATTTAGTCAACTTGGGTCCAATCACAGAGATTTAAAGTTTATAGTTTTACTTGGTATTTAATTTGATACTTAATAAATGAATTTACAGATTAAAACAGATTTAGATTTGAGATTTAGAGTTAGAGGATTCCGAATTTAAGATTTAATATAGAGATTTAGAATTAACTGTCTTGATCAACTGTTGAAGTAGAAGTGTTCTTCTAAGTATACATATATCAATTACTGCGTATATGCTGTAAATCAACAGATCGTTGTCTTCGTTGTTCAGTTTGAAGCTATAAACGAGTGTCATCCACTCCCAGACTAAGCATGAAGTAAAATTTCGAGTTGAGAAAAGCCCCGCGTAGAAAATTTGTCTCGGGTCGCGCAGCGACCCGAGACAAATTTTCACGGGGCTTTTCTAAACTCGAAATTTTACTTCATGCGTCACGCGTATAAAACACTGATTTTAAGTGAAGTTTAAAATATTCATGTTTAGCAGTATATTTTTTAACCTGCTCTAGCAGTATATTTTTTAATACTGATTTAGCAGTGTATTTTTAATTTCACAATATTTCGGTGATTTTACTCGTGGCGCATGAAGTAAAATTTCGAGTTTAGAAAAGCCCCGTGAAAATTTGTCTCGGGGCTCAACACCAGAACAACTCCATTTCTTTAGTGATAAGAAAACGAGATTATAATTACTAAGAAAAGATTTGGAATGTGAAAAATATTTGAATTGCGGATTATTTGCTATATCCAATATTATCTCCACAAGTTGATAATTTAACTATAATTATATATATATATATATACAGAGTTATTCATAAACACATTAATATAAATTAAACTGAGAGATACATTACAATAACTTTATTTAACCGGTAACACATATACAAGATAGATAGATGTAGATACAGAGACATTTATAATAATCATTATTCATATTTTGTTTATTTTAATAAAAATAAGTCAATAATATATTTGGATACATCGTATTAAATTATTGATATTTTTATATATGTTAAATACATGAATATTTTGGTTTAATTCTTCAAAAATATCGATAATTTGTAGTGATATACAATTTTAAATGATGTTGATTCAATTACACTTATTTTTTATACTAACCATTAAGTAACGTAAAGGTTAATAGCGTGTATGAAAAAGTAATTGCAATTGAACAAATTTTCAGGCTTTTCTAAACTCTAAATTTTACTTCATGCTAAATCTAGGAATGGAAAACACTCCTTTTAAGTTTCAAATTGAACTGTTTTAAAAAACCAACGAATATCTAAAGATTTAAAAAAAACAACAGTTAAAACATGTATACTTAAAATAAAAACTCCCTATATGAACGGAAAATCCTGTTCTACAGAAAAATGCAAATAATAATTAATGAACAGTAATTTTATAAAATCAGATGTTGTTTAACAAAATGTATGTGCGTGTAGAGTCTTTAAATTTGTAACTATCGTTTTTTTAAACATGAAGTAAATATTAATTTTACTGACTTTAGTGAAACCTAGTGTTTTAAATAATTATTTTCTTGTTTGGTTTCATTTTATTATATTCAGTTCCCTGGCACGTGCTTTAATTTAAAATGACGCAATATTATAATTTTTTTTTTTTTTTTTGGGTGTTTTACGTCATCTATTTCCGCTGCTAAGGCCAATCATGACGCCGGAGATTAGGTCTACAGCTATCCGGGAATTTTGCCGAACCCGGTGGGAGTTCCAACCCACCGGTAGGGATCTTTAACGTGCACGCAACATCTAGGCAGTACACGGGTCCTACATGCATTTAACGTCATATCCGAGAAGACGGAGTGTTTGGCATTTTTATCCTAACCTATATAAATGCAGACAACTTGTTAGGCCGGTATTTGAACCCCGGTCCGTGGCGTGGCAGTACAACACTCTAACCACTACACCACCAAGCTGCGTTTAATAAAGCGTACAATGAAGAAAGTATTTACCTTAATTTATTTCTATTCACTTCCTATTATAGGTTTAAAACTCTTATTTAAGCAATTTATTAAAATAAATGTAAGTCCATTGAGAATAAATCTTTATTTTGAATAAATCAACAAACGACATCAATAAAAACACCTGTTGATTTTAGAAGTAACAAGCTACATGTCCCATTTAATTAATCTCTTTGTAAAAAAAATTAGTAATCTTATACAGGGAATTTTTATTTTAACTATACAGGGAAACTTTATTTCGTATACAAATCCCTATGTATACCCAGATAAAAAAAAAACGCATTGGAACACAAGTAGTTTAGAAAACTAGCTTTTAATTTATCCTTTAATATAATTTATTAAGATTCAAACTGTCACACCAGATAAATTCAAATTCAAAACTATTTGAATTCGAGAAAATAAGCTTACGCTTCTTATAGTTTGCACACTTTAAACATAATATATAAAATTACGAAAAAACTATTCGTGAAAATGCAATTAAGACATTGTTTTCATTTTCACTGTCACACCAGTATTTCTTTTATGAACAAATACTTTTTCTATCAGTTCAGTAATTAATCAGCTGGATACCCGTCTCCAGGGGTGACATGTAAGCAAATTAAGAGTCCTAGGAGTTGTCTAATGGGTGAGTTACTTAACTTTTTCCAAGACACTCTTTACAAAAACAAACAAAAGATAAAAAGTTTACATATGAAATCTATAATAAACTATAAGTGTGATACATCATTGAATTCAGAAAAACATATTCTTCCAAAAAATATAAACATGCAAACTGGCGCCCTCTGTATACCCAGATAAAAAAAAGCATTGGAACAGTCGTGTATATCTACAGGGAATTATTCTTTTAGGTAAACATATGCATAAGCTGTAAATCTTCCGACATCCGTTATTATTTAAAAGAGTTCAATTTGAAGCTTTAAACGAGTGTTTTCTACTTCCAGACTAAGCATGAAGTAACATTTCGAGTTTAAAAAAGCCCCGTGAACATTTGTTTGTTTGTTATGGAGGGTCTTTAGATATTCGTTGTTTCTTAAAACAGTTAAATTTAAAACTTTAAACGAGTGTTTTTCACTCCCACACTAAGTATGAAGTAAAATTTCGAGTTTAGAAAAGCCGCGTGAACATTTTCTGGGCTTTTCTAAACTCGAAATTTTACTTTATGCTTAGTCTGGGAGTGGAAATCACTTGTTTAAAGTTTCAAATTGATAGTTATTTTTTACAAGGAAAGATTATATATTTTTTTTTTTTTGGGGTTTGGCTTTTGCCTGGCCTTAGTAACATAGACTATTGGCCAACATCAATTCTTAATTTTATTTATTCCATTTAAGTATTCGCTTATGCAACTAATTATGGACGGCACAACACATTCACTCACAACCATGGCTCCAGAGGGTGCCAATTTCCCCATAAGAAACTGGCACCCCCCGGTGGGATTCGAACCCATGACCCTCTGGCCCAAGAGCAGGAGCTCTACTCACTGACCCACGAGGGTCCCCGGAAAGATTATATACTTTTAAAATTCGGATTATCCGATGAGCGATGTAATCACAATTTTGACGAAAAGCGTTTGAAATTAGGACAAAGGGCCGCCCTCAAACATGACCCCATTCATATGTCGATTATGCCTCGTGCGAGATGTTTGCATCTTCGTAGAAAGTTGGATTTCACGAAGGGTCGCAAAGGGCGCCGTTGGTAGCCGCATTATGTGCCAGCGACGTTATGGTAAACACGTCTATCAAACTGTTTGTCCGGAAATATTCAGAAGCTTCCTCTCTAGAATGTTCATGAGGATGCAAGTTATGAATTATTTGATGGACAGATGATTGTCATTAAATAAAGTAAATTTGATATTTTTTTTTCATATTTCATTAAAATTAGTAAATATTTATCCTCAAAATACTAATAATGAGATGCTTTATAAAAATAAAGTAACATAATCCTATTTAGCTATTTGCTTCTTCAAACTACATAAATTATTACTAAAATTTAATTTCTAGCTAAAACCAAGTGTAATGTAAAAAAATATATTTTTTTATTTATTGCTTGATTTGGATGACCCATCAAACTTTTATATACAGTATTATAATTCCGAAATTGTAAGCTTTATATAAACAAATATTGGTTGTGTGTTCTACGTACCAATTTGTAATTTAACCAGATAATTAAGATGAGTTGATAAGTCAGAAATGAATTATTCATGATGAAGATTATTGGAATTAAAATTATATAGAAATATATTTTTTTTAACTGTAAATCAGAGGTTTATACTAGTGGCGCATGAAGTAAAATTTCGAGTTTAGAAAAGCCCCGTGAAAATTTGTCTCGGGTCGCTGCGCGACCCTCGACAAATTTTCTATGCGGGGCTTTTCTAAACTCAAAATTTTACTTCACGCTTAGTCTGGGAGTGGACGACACTCGTTACTTTAAAATACATCACAACTGTTACAATATGTATCGTATTAGTATTTTGTCATTAGATCACTATATTGACTGTATTTAATATAGTGACACAATCAAAAAAATTATTGGAGATTATTGGAATTAAAAAAAATATAAATATATTTGTTTAACTGTAAATCAGTGGTTTATACTCGTGGCGCATGAAGTAAAATTTCGAGTTTAGAAAAGCCCCGTGAAAATTTGTCTCGGGTCGCTGCGCGACCCTCGACAAATTTTCTACGCGGGGCTTTTCTAAACTCGAAATTTTACTTCATGCTTTGTCTGGGAGTGGACGACACTCGTTACATTAAAATACATCACATGTGGTAAAATATGTATCGTATTAATATTTTGTCATTAGATCACTATATTGACTATATTTGATATAGTGAATCACTTAAAAAAATTAAATTATTGGAGATTTTTGGAATTAAAAAAAAATATAAATATATTTTTTTAACTGTAAATCAGTGGTTTATACTCGTGGCGCATGAAGTAAAATTTCAAGTTTAGAAAAGCCCCGTGAAAATTTTCTACGCGTGGCTTTTCTAAACTAGAAATTTTACTTCATGCTTAGTCTGGGAGTGGACAACACTCGTTACTTTAAAATACATCACAACTGTTAAAATATGTATCGTATTAGTATTTAGTCATTAAATCACTATATTGACTGTATTTGATATAGTGACTTACAATCATAAGATCACAATAGCCGAAATACAGTCCATAGAGAGACATAATCAGACAAAATCCTAGCATAGTCAAAAGACAGTCAACCAAGCGACTTACAGTCCCAATTGTCAAAACACGGCCAATAAAGATATAATATGACAAAATCCTATGATAGTCCAAAGACAGTGAAGCAATTTTTTAAGTTTATTGAATAACTTTCTCATATATCACTTGGTGAAACATTTTGAAATAATATTAAAGGATACATTAAAAACACGAATAGTGAAACAAACCAAGTGCTTTTAATTTATCCTTTAATATAATTTATTAAGATTCAAAGTGTCACACCAGTATTTCTTTTATAAACAAATATATTTTCTATCAGTACAGTAATTAATCAGCCGGATACCCGTCTCCAGGGGTGACATGTAAGCAAATTATGAGTCCTAGGAGTTGTCAAATGAGTGAGTTACTTAACTGTTTACAAGACACTCTTTACAAAAAAAAGATAAAAAGTTTACATATGAAATGTACAATAAACTATAAGCGTGATGCATCATTGAATTAATAAAAAAATATTCTTCCAATAAATACAAAAATCCAAACTGGCGCCCATAGGAAAAACAAAAGTTGACTTTGATCCCTAGGTAAAAATACGGAAATAGATTTCTTAAATGATTAGTATTTAAATTCAATTTTCTTAGCGTTATTTAAATATCATACATTTCAACAATATTGAGTTGTTATATTTAGTTATAATAAAAGTAAACTACAATCAAACCAATCACATACTTTCTAAATTTCGGTTTACTCTTGTATCGCCAATACTCTGCTTTTTATGTACATTAATCAACGGAAACTCAAACACTCTCGATTTTCGTTTTGTTATTGCCAATACTTTGGTGTTTTTATTTGTGTGTGTGTGTGTGTGTGTGTGTGTGGAATCAGTGGAAACAGTGGCCGGTGCGAGCGATTCGCAATTAACTATTTACCTGGTACGTGAAAGGTAATCCCCAAAGGAGTTGCTTTCAGTTTGTAGAATTCCCCTCGAGTTTGAAATGTATGTAGCTTTTGTTGTTGAAACAAGCAAAAATATGCATGTGTTTATTCTCTTTGTTTGCCGTTCTTATTTAAGTGAAATGTTCTTGATTAAATGTTGACGCTAATAAAAGTTTGCTTTCGTTGGGGAATTGTAAAGGCTTCATGTACAAGAGTTTAAATAGGGTGTATTATGAACTAGTCTGGAATTTTAATCGACTGCAAGAAATTAATTGAACGTCAAAGTTATTAACTAAATTGAAAATTAATATCACACATGGTTTTATAGTCTAGTTCACAAGAGGTGTTCTGTGACATTCAAGTTCAAACTAAAATAACTATAATTTAATATAAATCTAGGGGATTTATATTAAATTATCGTTATTTTAATTTAGGAGAGTTTAGCATACGTTCCAAGCATAGCATAGGTTCCAAGCATAGCATACGTTCCAATTGAGCACAGAAAACCAAAATAAATAATGGTAATATGAAAATACTTCGAAGAAAATTTAGACCATACATTTTAAATCTGTAATCGTAGGACACCCCTCGTAAATTCTACTATAGTTCATATTTCGACGATACACAATTGCAATTAGAACATAAACTGTAACCAAATATTCAAATTCAAATCTAGAACTTTTATATCGCGAATGATTACCACACAGCGGCTATAATTTTCACGAAATTATACAGTTAATTCCTTGGAATATCGAATCAGTGCACTTCATTAAAGTTTATTACAGCATTTGCATTCGTTACGCGCATGCAAATTACATTTCAACTACGAATTACGTATCGTGTGTTACAAATTATTACACATACAATTGATTCATTCGGCTTAATTTGCATGAATTCCGATACACTTGTATTAATTGTAAATTCTGTTTAGGGCGCGCGTGTATTTTTATTTAAAATGCGCTGTATAAATTATTATTGATGGTGAGGTTTGGTATAAAAATTAAATGGGAATTATTCTCTTTAAATCTTTAGATATTCTTTGTTTTTTAAAACAGTTCAATTTAAAACTTTAAACGAGTGTTTTCCACTCCCGGACTAAGCATGAAGTAAAATTTCGAGTTTAGAAAAGCCCCGTGAAAATTTGTCGAGGGTCGCGCAGCGACCCGAGACAAATTTTCTGGGCTTTTCTAAACTCGAAATTTTACTTCATGCGCCACGCGTGTTAAACACTGATTTTAAATGAGGTTTGTGATGCCCGCCGCCCGTTACATTTTGCTCTAATCGTGAGTGTTTCATTTACTTTAAAATGAAACACTCACTTTTAGAGCAAAATGTAGTCTGATTTTTTATAGCATTATATATGTATTTATATAAAGACAAGATCAATTTACAAACAATGATAATTAGGATGGTCGATTCATATAAGAATGCAACGTACACAAGGGATATATGGGAAAACGGAGATTAGTTGAGTGCGGCGCGCGAAGAATAGATACGGAATGCAGCGTGTAAATAGTTATGTACGAAAATAACTATATACAGGGTGGACCAGAAGTCCGTTTAAATTTGAATCGGTAGCTACGACGAGCAGCGACGGCGGGGTGGGGCGGAGGGGTTACGAAGCACAAGAGCGGCCAATCGTTCAACGATAAACAACGTGCGTTCTGTGTACGCGAGTACTACCGCAACAACGATTCTTTTACTCTTGCGCAACGAACATTTTGCGCTCATTATAACATACGGCGTAAAAATGTAGCTCCATCGATTCAATTGATTCGAAAATGGGTACAGAAGTTCGAGGAGACAGGTTCAACAATGAATCAACCACGATCCGGCCCACCTAGAACATCAAGAGATCCCGAAAACGTCGAGCGTGTAAGAGCGTCTATTCGTGAAAATCATGGACTCTCTACTGGGAAGCGGTCTCACGCATTGGGTGTGCCCAAAACATCTTTGATTCGTATTCTTCACAAAGATTTATATTCACATCCGTACAAAATCCAAGTGGTACAGGAATTAAAGCCTTAAGATTACGCTCACAGGCTCCAATTTGCCAAAAATTGATATCCAAAAGAGGTGCCATTAACTCGCCACCTCATAGCTCAGACTTATCCCCACTGGACTTCTTTCTTTGGGGATACCTTAAAAGTAAAGTTTTCAACAGCAACTCAGTATCCCTAGAGGGATTAAAGGAAAATATTCGAGAGGAAATGCAAAACATTTCACGAGACACTTATGAAGCCGTCATTGCTCCAGGTTGTAGCAGTATCAAAATAGTCAAGGATCGCATATGGATGATGTAATTTAAAAAAAATAAAATTTCTATTTGTGTACTTTAATAATAAATTGAAAGTTTTAATTTCACATAACTAGTTTCTTTTAAATTATCATTTGAAATGTAAAAGAACTCTTGTTTAACCCTGTACAATCAAAAATATACAATTATAAAAAAAAACCCAAAACAAAAGAAGTTGAACTACAACAATGTAATAAGTTATGATTTTTATGTATATATCAATTATTCTTTCAATGTTTATTTATGATATAATTGATTAGTTGAGGAAGTTTTGAGAATAATTGAGTTCTGGTGTTGGCTGGGGTTTCTCAGGGGAGACCAAATTACTTTCAATTGTTCTCGCCTGAATCTCATTCTAATAAGTTAAGAGCTTTTAATCCAAACGTTGCCTTCGATTTGATTAAACTGGATTACACGAAAACGGCTCGCGAGGAGAACATGGACATATCGTTTAACGAGAATGAGTTGAGCCTTTGGGGAAATATATGCGTGGTAACATAAAGTAATTTCGTAATAATGTTGGAATCTTTGAGTAATTGAAATATATATTTAAATTTTGAATATTGTTAGAAATTAATTAATTCCAGTTGATATTTTTGTACATTTCATTCGATGCTTACTATGTATACTTCTGTGCAATAAAATTAACCAAAAGTCTTATGCTTTTTTTCACAATATTCTAGTTGTATAATTCAGGTCTGTTTTAATTGCTTAGCAGCAGTTTTAATAAATAATAAAACACCATACCACTTCTTTCCTGCTCCCAACGTTTCTTAACTCTGAAAACAGTGTCTTTATTCATGTTCACCAATTGAGCAATTTGTCTAATAGATGTTCTATTTGGTTAGAATTCGAATTTTTGAATTGTTGTCTAAATGAAGAGACATTTTGACATTAAGTAAATTGACATATTTACGTAACAAGGAAACTCATAATGTCCGGTTTAAACTCTAACATATTTTGTGTACTTAATTTTATTGCACAGAAGTGTACTATAGTTATACAAAGGAAAAACGGTTAGGAATCGTTACCCTGTTTAATTTGTGAGACAATGCCCCTGATTCCTTACGCGAAATGTTAAATTTAACGTATACTACCCTTACAATCTAAGTTTACAAACCAAGTACTAAGCGCGCTTAGACTGTGATGTTAAATAACATGTACGTTAAATTTACCATTTCGTGTACGGAATAGTCCTGAATACCTAGTGTTTTCCTCTTAATAACTTTAAATAGTGTAATGTTATTCTAAATCTATTAAAATATCTTTTAACAACTGCCATGCACGACTATATTTTACACATAAACACGGCTGTATCTTTTTTTCTGCGTTTTCGTTATTTGTAATATATAGAAATTCAGCACGTGGAAATTAAAAAAAAGTCGTTGTTGAACACACTCACTAAAAAGTTTTTCCATTTCATTTTTCATTGTAATGCAAGCAAACACGAATCGATAACGCGATATTTTGTAAAAATATTTCCCGACCTGTAGACATGAGATGTATTCCAAACAGTTCTTATGCTTCGCATAAATACATTGAAATTTGTAATAGTTTGTTTTTATATCTAAATTATTAGGTGGTGAGGAAAAAATATTATTAAATAGAAATCTGCGTGTTTTTTGCAAAAATCTCTTTATATATAAATAAACATTATTAATTTGAATAACGTTATCGTTATCATTTTTTGTTGTAAAAATGTTGATGTGACATTATTTATTTGTACTCAGTAGAGATGTTTCAAGTATTTAGTGTTTGATTATTTTGTGGAAATTGACTAATAAAGTCGTTCATACTTAAATGATTTTAATAAAACGGTGTCGTTCAGTCCTTGATTAAGCATGAAGTAAATATTTCGAGTTTAAGAAAGCCTGAAAATTTGTATTGGTTGCGTAGCGAAGTGAAGCGACCATTCTTAATTTTCGGGCTTTTCTAAACTCAAAATATTATCTATATGCGCCAGGCATACAGTTATAAGTACATATTGGTAACAATAAGTCTTAGTTATATCATATAAAAATATTCATTCGTTTACCTAGCCGTAAAAAATTCTCTGATTCGTAAAATAAATAAATAATAATAAATAATGTAGTCAATGGATAGATATTTTATATATATATATATATATATATATATATATATATATATATATGTGATAAAATTACGACTAATTATGTCCAGTTTATACATACATTGTCGTAATTCTATAGACTACATGTGGGCTTATTTTATTTTGTCAAATATAAATGATCAAAAATGATAAATAATTATTAAGAATTTTTTATAATCGCAACATAAAATAAACTGAAAAGGCGTAATTTTTTAATAGAGTCTCTCTCTATGTATGGTATACAGTAGTGATGGGAATAATTGGTACACTAATTAGTAATTAGTGATGGAAATAATTGATACACTAATTAGTAATTAGTCGATTATTGAAATATATCGATATAATCGATTATTATGCGGAAATTAGTATATACTAATTTAAGTGATTATTTGATCGGGTAAATTAGTAATTACTAATTAGTAATTATTAAGTAGTAATTACTAATTTAAGGGATTATTTGATCGGGTAAAATAGTAATAAGAATTTACGCGATTATTTGATCGGGTAAATTAGTATATACTTATTTAAGCGATTATTTGATCGGGTAAAATAGTATGTACTAATTTAAACGATTATCTGATCGGGTAAAATAGTAGATACTAATTTAAGCGATTATTTTTACGGGTAAAATAGTATATACTAAATGAAGCGATTATTTCGTCGGGCAAATCACTAATTGGCAAATTAAAATAATTTATTATTATCTTTGTAGACTGGACTATTAACTATTATAAACAATTATATCGCTTATTATCTTGGTAGACAGGACTACTAATTATTATATAGTAATATTAATAACTACTTATTTAACGGTTGTTTTGTATTTCATTAAATAAATCATTAAATAATTATAATTATACAAAAATTTTAATCCTTACTACTAATAATCATAAAACCACGGGCTTAAAAACAAACCCTTAAATGCACTCCTTCAAAAAACTATAAATTAAAAAACTTTGATGGAAAACCACACCTACGGAAACATAAAACACGTCATGAAAAACTACCCCATGTAAAAGGATTCCTAGAAAAAACATCTCCCGAAAGGAACAAATCCCTTAAAAACTATCCTTACTGATTCCTGAAATTCATCCCCCAAAAAAAACCCTCCATAAAAATCTCTCCCTGAAAAAAATACCCCTTGAAATACCACCCCCTCGAAATACCATCCTCTCGAAGCACCAACCCTTCGAAATACCACCCCAAAAACGACCCTCCGAAACAACTAACCATAAAAAACTTTGCCTGTAATATCAACGCCCCTATCCGCCACCCCCCCCCCCCCATAAAAAACTACCACTAAAAAAACGACCCCCAAAAATACCCCTGTAAAAACATTCGTGGAAAACCACTTTATATCGCTTGTTGTTTGTACTACAGAATTATTCATTTTACATTTAATCCCCCCCCTCATTATATTTTTAAACTGAAAGGTATACTACTAATTTTCAATTACAAATTAAATCGATTATTAAAATATCTCGTTTTAAAATAATCGATTATTAAAATATGTCGATTATTCCCATCACTAAAAATTATTAACATGTTTAAATATTAATGTATTCACATTATACAGGAAGTTTTTCTTTAAGGAAACGTATTCCAAATTCAGCCTATTTTCTGTAAATCTTTAGATATTCCTTGTTTTTTTGTAAAGTGCAATTTGTAGCCTTAAACGAGTATTGTCCACTCCCAGACTAAGCATGAAGTAAAATTTCGAGTTTAGAAAAGCCCCGTGAAAATTTGTCGAGGGTCGCGCAGCGACCCGAGACAAATTTTCTGGGCTTTTCTAAACTCGAAATTTTACTTCATGCGCCACGCGTATAAAACACTAAAATATTGTTAAAATTTGTATATTCAAACTTCGCTTAAAATCTGTGTTTTATACACGTGGCGCATGAAGTAAAATTTCGAGTTTAGAAAAGCCCAGAAAATTTGTCTCGGGTCGCTGCGCGACCCTCGACAAATTTTCACGGGGCTTTTCTAAACTCGAAATTTTACTTCATGCTTAGTCTGGGAGTGGACAACACTCGTTTAAAGCTTCAAATTGAACTTATTTAAAAAACAACGTATGTCAAAAAATTTACAGCTTATGCATGTTCACCCAAAGTTTACTATGAAGTAATCATATTTAAATTCAGCGCGCATTTGTGACGTAAGCGATATCTATCTGTTAATCCTTCTTACCGTATACTCGACCGTTCTTGGTTTGTACTCCATAATTATTCATTATATTTTTAAACTGAAAGGTTAACTACTAATTTTTACTACTAATTTAATCGATTATTAATATATCTCATTTTAAAATAATCGATTATTAAAATATATCCCTACTCTAAAATCTTCGATTCTGTTGATCCTTCTTACCGTATACTCGACCGTTCTTGGTTTGTACTCTATAATTATTCATTATATTTTTAATCTGAAAGGTTAACTACTAATTTTTAACTACTAATTTAATCGATTATTAAAGTATCTCATTTTAAAATAATCGATTAATAAAATATATCGATTATTCCCATCACTAGTACACAGTGAGGATTTTTTGCTGAACATAGGTTTCCTATGTTCAGTTTTTGAAAGTCCATGTTAATACATTGTTTCATTTAACAACAGCTGTTAAATTTTTGGAACTTCTTCGAAGAGACATTGAAACCATGCGTTCTCAATATTGAAGACTTGTAGTTGTGGTATCAACTACAAGTCTTTAATATTGAGAACGCATGGTTTCAAATGGAGGGCGCTCCACCACATTCTACAGCTCCACCACATTCCACATTCTATTTAGGTTATCTTCAATCCAAAATCTAGAACAATATAGCAATAGAGAGTACAGAAGAACTAAAAAATAAAATAAGTACCGCCTACAATGAAATACATTTCAAGTACTACTGTACAAGAAATACTGTACAAGGATTTTACAATCGCTTGGCATATTGCCTGAAGCAGAAAGGTGGTAACTTTGTACACTTTGTACATTTGTACTAAACCAAATGTAAAATTTCAGTCTCTTCAAAAGTATAAATAAAATGTCAGTCCCTTCAAAAGTATAAATAAAATAACTGTAATTTGGTTGCCTAATGTGAAATTATTAAAATGTGAAATTATTAAAATAATGTATTGACATGGACTTTCTAATACTGAACATAGGAAACGTATGTTCAGCAAAAAAAAACCTCACCGTATGTATAAAACATTTTTGAATAAATTTATTGATATTTCTTTAAGTAAAGTTTTTTTGTGTTTCTCGTTGATTTGCGAAAACTTTCAATGCATCTTAAACTAATTGCGACAAATCGACATTGGCGCGCTCCCACCTTAATTTAATTCCGTGTTCCGTTTCTTTCGCGTTTTAATGAAAAGCGAATTACTCGCCGCCACTCCGGATCCGAGGTGGCCGTTTCTCGGGGCCGCAATTCCCCCGTCGATTGAATATTTATAGAAATACACGTCGAGAAAGTTTTCCGGGTCGTCGGCTCCGAACCTGCCAGAAACTGCTTTTATTTAATTCAACACCTTCCGAAGACGACGGTGGTAAATTCATTACCTCCTAAATCGAAATTCTCAGTAGGAATATAATAGAGTTTTTTGTTTCGTTTTACATTTATAAAAAATAAATTTTGTGTTTAATAACAATATATTATATTTAATAATAATTCCTAAAAATTCCAGTAGGAAATAAATCGAAAATCTCATTAGAAATGTAATCGAAGCTCAAATGGTAAATGCGCCGGGACTGTAGGCTAATTTTGAGTATCGGTAATTTAAATTCTCGCCACTGATTTGTGCACTTTCCAGCATTGAACTAGAATTTATACATTTGTTAATAAATAGCTGTATTTATGAAATATTTGACATTCTGTGAATTGTTAATAATTAGATAGCAAAAAACCTCTTACAATACTCTTGTTTTCAATAATTATTAGGCGTCTACGTTTTCAAATAACATAAAAATATATAAATATAATCTGAAAGCAAGAATTATATTTTTTACTCATTTTGAAAAGATTTCATAAAATTTCACTAAGCGCTTTTAAGTTATACATTTATTAAAGTTAATTGAAAATTCCAAGCCTCTACAAAAATGTTCCGTTAAACACTAAGTTGTAGAGTTTTTAATCAAATAGACTATTTTAACACACTAGCTTAAATAAGCTTAAGTTAAACATGACTAGAGCCTATAATGATTTATTAAGAAAACACTTGGTTACATTTCACTAATAATTTGGTTTTTTATTCCAACTAGTTTCGACTTTGAGTCATTCTCCTTGAGAATGACTCAAAGTCGAAACTAGTTGGAATAAAAATCCAAAATATTAGTGAAATTTAACCAAGTGTCTTCTTTATTAAATCATAGTTAAATATGTTTCACCATGTGAAAGATGAGAAACTTGTTCAAGATAGAGCCTATAATATAATTATTTAAATATTTTTGTTTTTTAAATGTTCTCTGTTGGGCGATAGAGAATATTATTACTTTTATTAATATAGAAATACTTGCTTTTCTGCCCTTATGAATTTCATATAAAATATTAAATTAAATATTAATATTAATTTCATATTAAAAGAATAACATAATGTTTATGCAACTTTTCCTGCAACATCTTATCAAAACGAATGAACAACTATCTCTTACTCTTGTAAATTTAATCTGAAATGTAGAAGAACAAAACGCTGTTTTTGAAATTAAAGTCTGAGTTTTCAAACAATATCTTACGAAAATCTCATGTTGTTTACACTGTGGTCGTATAGCTATCAAAGCTGCAGTTTTTTTTTTTCTTTCCGGAAATTCAATTAAATTTCTTATAAACGCTGGTCTTTTTATTAAACTCTCAAGTTTCCTTTCCGACGTGCACGAAGACAAGTAGCCTAGATAATGAACAAAGAAAATACGGGGTGTAGTTAAGGGATTAAACAAGTGGATCCTTCTTAATTCATCGTTTTAATTTAATTTAATTCAATCAAAACATTAGCTTTCAAAAAAATTCTCATATTAAAAAATAAACAAAACGCGTTGTTTTACAGCAGAGGGGCCACACTTTTAAGTTAAACGAGGTGGAAAATAACGAGGATGATTCGGTTTGAGTGTAAACGCGGTTAGCGAGAAATTTGCGAAGTTTACGGAAATCGGATGGTCCATTTGCAGGTAAGTGGAAGTAGTGGAACAGTCCGGGTTCGGGATTGGGGTTAATGGATGAAGCCGCCGGATTTAGATAACTTTGGTCGGCTAAGTGTGTGCTAACAAAGACTGTAAGCAAATTATAAATTCATCCTACTCAGCCAAGGAGGATGGGCTGTGATTAATATGCATTTAAAAACTAATTTAATAACCTGGTTTCTATAATGAAAATACAATAATCAAAATAATTAAAAACGGAATAACTAGAATTGTTTAACGACAACAGAGGGATAAAACACGAAATTTTAAAAACTATTTGAGTTTGAAAAAAATAAGCTCAATGCTTCTTTTAATTTACCAAATTTTAGGAAAAATATATGCAATTACGACTAATTGTTTGCAGTTTATCCGAACATTATCGCAATTTTTTATATTATACATAAACTCTTTTAGTATACGAATTTAGAAGTTTATTTTAAACTTCACAATATTTTAGTCTTTTATACGCGTGGCGCATGAAGTAAAATTTCGAGTTTAGAAAAGCCCCGTGAAAATTTGTCTCGGGTCGCTGCGCGACCCTCGACAAATTTTCTACGCGGGGCTTTTCTAAACTCGAAATTTTACTTTATGCTTAGTCAGGGAGTGGAAAACAATCGGTTTGTCAATTTATAAAATTTTCTTGAGATTTTTGATACTCTGTGATATTTGTTGATTTAGAAAAAATTCATGAGATCAATATTTCGAGATTTTCATCAATTTATAAAATTGTCATGAATATTTTCGATTTTACTAGATTTTTGTAAACTTTTAAATTTTTGTATATTTATAAAATTTTATTGACATTTTTAATACTTCATTTTCTTAAGATTTTCAATATTCTATATCGAGATTTCCAATTTATAAAATGTTAATGAGATTTTCAATATGTCGAGATTTTCATCAAATTATAAAAATTATTTCGTTAAATTATAAACAAAAATATTTCTATAATTTGACGAAAATCTCGCCATATTGAAAATCTCATTACCATTTTATCAATTGGAAGTCTCGATATTGAATATTGAATATCTTAAGAAAATTAAGTATTAAAAATGTCAATATAATTTTATAAATAGACAAAAATTTAAATGTTAAATGTCGATATATTAAAATTCTCATTAACATTTTATATATTGAAAATCTTGAAATATTGAAAATCTTAACAAGATTTTGAAATGTTCGTAAGATTTCAGGATTTTTAAAATTTCGAGATTTACGTCAATTCATAAAATGTTTATCAGATTTTGAATATTTGTTTTAAGCAAAATAAATAAAATTACGACTAATTGTTTGCAGTTTCTACGAACATTATCTTAATTTTATATATTATACATAAACTCTTTTAGGTATACATGTATTTAGTATACGAATTTAGAAGTTTATTTTAAACTTCACAATATTTTAGTCTTTTATACGCGTGGCGCATGAAGTAAAATTTCGAGTTTAGAAAAGCCCCATGAAAATTTGTCTCGGGTCGCTGCGCGACCCTCGACAAATTTTCTACGCGGGGCTTTTCTAAACTCGAAATTTTACTTCATGCTTAGTCTGGGAGTGGAAAACAATCGGTTTGTCAATTTATAAAATGATCTTGAGATTTTTGATACTCTGTGATATTTGTTGATATAGAAAAAATTCATGAGATCAATATTTCGAGATTTTCATCAATTTATAAAATTGTCATGAATATTTTCGATATTACTAGATTTTTGTAAACTTATAAATTTGTGTCTATTTATATAATTTTATTGACATTTTTAATACTTAATTTTCTTAAGATTTTCAATATTCAATATCGAGATTTCCAATTTATAAAATGTTAATAAGATTTGCAATACGTCGAGATTTTTATCAAATTATAAAAATAATTTCGTTAAATTATAAACAAAAATATTTCTATTATTTGACGAAAATCTCGCCATATTAAAAATCTCATTAACATTTTATTAATTGGAAATCTCGATATTGAATATTGAAAATCTTAAGAAAATTAAGTATTAAAAATGTCAATATAATTTTATAAATAGACAAAAATTTAAAAGTTAAATGTCGATATATTGAAATTCTCATTAACATTTTATATATTGAAAATCTTGCAAAATTGAAAATCTTAACAAGATCTCGAAATGTTCGTAAGATTTCAGAATTTTTAATATTTCGAGATTTACATCAATTCATAAAATGTTTATCAGATTTTAAATATTTCTTTTAAGCAAAATATATAAAATTACGACTAATTGTTTGCAGTTTATACGAACATTATCTTAATTTTATACATTATACATCAAGAGATTTTCTCTTTTAAGTATACATATATTTAATATACGAATTTATAAGTTTATATTTAACCTTACAATATTATAGTGTTTTATACGCGTGGCGCATGAAGTAAAATTTCGAGTTTAAAAAAGCCTGAAAATTTGGTTTGGTCGCTCCGCGAAGCGGAGCGACCAAACCAAATTTTCAGGCTTTTCTAAACTCGAAATTTTACTTCATGCTTTAGTATATGTACCGCCGAAGCTAGTACTGAATGGATAAGAGAGGATGGGGCCGGGGTAAGGACGCTGGAGAAGTTGGGGGAAGAGAGGGAAAGCAGAAGGAAGAGATTGGGCAGCGATTAGTGTAGATATGGATGTAATGTAGTATTATGCTAATAAAGGTTTTTTTTTACTTAATGCTTAATCTAGGAGTGGAAAACACTCTTTAGAATGAAATTAGTAATCAATAAAAACATATACTTTAAAATTGAAAATGTACTACAAAGTAAACGCCTGCAAGATTCAAGAATCAATTATTGTAATATTGTAATAACATGCTATGCCACAATTGAACAGAACTGAGATATTGGACTTCATAATTTAGAAAAAAAATGTAAAATGTATTACTATGATATTAAGAATTAATAGTAGATTGTTTGACAAGTTTTGAAAGCTTCGGTTTGCATGCGAAGATGAGCATACTGTAGCTTTTTTTATTACTGCTTAATCAAATCGAAAAATAATACAGCATGTTCTGTTTGTGTGGCTTATCTTGTTATTACAATAAGCCCTTTAATTAAATGTAATTTTTTTATTTAAATAAACATTTCCAGGATCTATTGGAATCGATCAATCAATTTATGTTTCAAACGAGTCCAACTGTCAAAACTTGCAGGCCCTTATACCAAACGAATAAACTTTTCCAGCAAACAAAAACCAACTAAAACAAAATCGAACGCGAAACTAATAACGAATTCAACGACAAAACTACTCCATTCAATTCCCCTGGATGTATAAATATAAATAAAATCCCTCGCTCGTTTCTCCTACTTACCTACTTATCATTCGCTCGCTTTATACAAACAAACATAATAAAAATAAATAAACATAACGAAATGGATTCCACTTTATTAACATTTTAATATCCGAGTCTCTCTTTTTCCCTGAATAGTTTTTAACTAGGCGTGTTGTAGTAGGTACGTTTTTCAACGGTTTAATAAAATTTTCGGGATCTAGCTCAAAGTGGTTTTTGTGTCGCAAGAAGAAGAGACGATTTTGCCTGTTGTAATTAAATCTCGACTTGGATAACTATATTAGCCCTTAATCTCGAAACGATTACTTCCACTTAGGTAAAGGGGGGAAATTAAGTAGGCGCTTCTGGATCAGTGTGTTTGGAGGAGTTCGGAACATAATTTAAAGATAAACATGTTGTGAGTAAAAGGTAATTACTTGCGTTGTCAAAATTATTTCTTTGGATTAATGAAAGAAAATGTTAGTAAAAGATACATATACAAAAAAAAACTTTAAGTTTATATAAATATGTCCACAATATTTACTTTATTTATGATTCATTAGAATTGTATAACGAAAACAGAGGGGAAAAAATAATATAACATATACAGAAAAAAAAAACATTAAGTTTATATAAATAAGTCCACAATATTATTACTATTTATGTCTTTATATTAATAACTCATTTTTTCAAATGGACGGAGCTCCTCCACACTCTACGAATGAGGTAACGCGGTTTTTGAACCAGCATTTTCCTCGTCGGTGGATAGGAAGATATGGTCCCATATCTTGGCCTGCACGTTCGCCCGACCTTTCTACAAATGATTTTCTTCTGTGGGGGTATATGAAAACAAAAATTTATAGTGATGTTCCAATTAAAAATGTGGTAGAACTTCAGACTCGAGTACGGTTAGTATGTGAAGAAATGAATCCAATTTTTTTAAGAAATGCTGTAGAATCATTTTATCATCGTCTAGTATATTGCTTAGAGCGCGAAGGAGGTGATTTTGAAAATTTATTATAAATATTACTTCTTGCTAATAAACTATATTCTTTAACTTATTGGCTAAGTATTTAATAAAAGGTGAATAGTAGAATTATTTATTTGGTTCTTTTAAATTACTCTTTATGCCTTCTTTAAGTAATTTACTGATTAAAAATATAACAGAAGTTGATATGCATTCCGTTGAACTAAAATATCCATATTACAACATGTTGCACTTGACATGACAATTGACAGATTTATTTAATTTTTGACAGGAAGAGTGTAAATTGGGTTGACTATATCACTATTAGAAATCGTAGCCAATCACATCGCACTCAATGCTGTGATGCGTCCCAGTACACATCGAACATAGGAAAATTAACATTGAGTACATTTTAGCATGTTCGGTGTTACATAAAACTCTCTGTATGTATACCATAACGTAGGAGTAGAAACCAAAATTATATATTTGTTTGTATTAAGACGTAAAATTAAAAGAAGTGGTAATTATATTTCGAATAGAGAATAGGGTTTCTTTACGCATAGATACTCATACAGGCGAGCTTTAAAAATTGTTCGATTATGTATAGCTTTAATTTCGCTTGGCAAAGCATTGAAATATTGCATGGCAACATAAGAGGGGTGTCTTTCATAGAGAGATAGACGATGGATCGGCAGAGCACAGTTTGTATAGTTTCAAGTATTGTATTGATGCTGGTGTTTAGTAGAATTATCGGTATACGTTTTTAGATGTCTTAAAATCGTTTCGTGCAAATATACTCAATGACATTAGAAGCGTTACACCCAGAAGGAGTTATTATTTTAACTTGATTTTTTGCCAGTATGGTAGTCTTACATCAAGAATAAAATGATTACATTTTCAAGAAATTTTATTAAAAAACAATCTAAAAAAAATGAATAATGTGTTTGGCGACCCCTTTGCTGTATACACTCCTGTAGACGTCTGGGCATCGACAAAATGAGATGGTCGATGTCTTCTTGAGGCATCTCGTTCCAAGCAACTTGAATTTCATCGATCAACTGTGATAGAGTCTGTGGAGGATGGTGCAAAGAGAATATTCTTCTTCCCATGATATCCTACACATGTTTAATGGGATTTAAATCCGGCGAACGGGGCGGCCACGCCAAAACATTAACACCAGCTTCATTAAGAAAGTTCATAATTCGACGAGCAATATGGGGACGTGCGTTATCTTGTTGAAAAAGTACGTCTGGGCGGCCATCTAAATAAGGCAACAAAGTCGGTCGTATGACGTCCTCAACATAACGCGCAGCTGTCATACTGCCTCGAATGAATACAAGAGGTGATCGACTACTATAAGCAATAGCCCCCCAAACCATTACTCCAGCAGTCCTATGTACATGCCTCTCAATAGCAAACCTAAGATCAGGTCGTTCTCCACGGTAGCGTCGTACCCTTCTACGGCCATCATGCGTGCCTAGACAAAATCGTGATTCATCGCTGAATACGACATCGTGCCATTCTGCCTCCCAATGCTGCCGTTCTCTGCACCAGTCCAACCTTTGGCGATAGTGTCACGCTGTTAAAGGAAGCACTAATCTTGGGCGGTACGAAAGAAGCCCATGGATTGAATGCGGCGATATAAGGTTCGCATACTAACGGGCCTACCTTCTTCTCCCTTCACCTATTTGACGCGTAGTAGCGAAACGGTCTCGCAGGGCTATTTGTCTTAAGCGCCGATCTTGACGTTCTGTGGTACGCCTTGGTTGACCAATTGGTCTTCTTCTTGCTTCTCTACCTTCTTCTGTCCATACCTGATACACACGTATTACAGTTGCTGCAGTGGAATCAATACGGCGGGCAATTTCGCGATAGGACATACCGACATCTCGATAAGCAACAACTCGACCCCGGTCAAAATCGCTCAAATGGTGATATTGTGGACGTCTTCGGACTCGAGGCATTTTATTTAAGCTTAACACACTCAACGGAAACACGAAAACTAAAAACATCTGTACTAAACAGCTCATATAAATAGTTTTATCAAAAAAGAAAAAGTGATTTTTTTTTCACAATAAATATAAAAGGCACAAGGTTGAAATTGTTATCAATGTATGCCTTAAATATAGTCACTCTGTTGCTAAAATATGAATTCAAAAAAATCATTCCTTCTTGGTGTTACGCTTCTAATGTCATTGAGTATACATACCATAAAATATCAATATGTTATAAGCTCTAAAATATCCCCTGCAGGAAGTTGAATGAGGTAAGCCAAACATAATTCTTATCACTCTTTTTCGGATTATAAAGATTTTGTTTGCATAACTACTACAACCATAATACGTTATGCCATATCGCATCCTAGAGCAAAGATATCCATTATAGACAAGTTTTAAAATATCTATTGGAGCACCCATCCTCTTCAGCATTCTTGACATGTAACATACAGAACTCATTTCTTCCTCAACTTTTTCAATAGGGGGTATGCTATTTAATTTTTCGTCGAGTATGACTCTAAGGAATCGTACTTGTTGTGCAGGAATTACCAGATTATTATATATATTTAAGTTCGGAGGATATTCTAATTTCGATTTACTTGTTTTAAAAAATATTATTTCCGTTTTTGAAGTATTTAATTGTAGTTTAATGTTTGATAGCCATTCTTCACACTGGGATAAAAGTTGATCAACTACTATCTCAGCATCATTTATATTTTTACACAACATTAACAAATTTGTGTCATCTGCACATTTCAATGCCACTACTGAGTGCTTGAGCAACCGGAGCTAGATCGTTGATGTATGAAAAGTAAAGGTCCCAATATGCTTCCTTATGGTATTCCCTTTGTAACATTTAAACGATTCGAAAACGTATGGTTAATTTTAACATTTTGCTCTCTGCCAGTCAAGTTCAGTTTTATTAGATTTAATGGTATCCCGCGTACTCCATATTTCCAAAGCTTATCTATTAAAATGTTGTGATCTAAACTATCTAAAGCCTTTGATAGGTCTAAAAGTATTCCGACTGGAATTTCGTTACATTCTATTGTATCCATTACATTCTGTAAATATTTATGAAGGGCGGTTATGACTGATTTTTTTTTCGAAAACCATGCTAAGAAGAGGTAATTATGTTATTAATTATTATTTCAAAAATGTTGGCAAAGCAAGTTGTTGCGCTGATAGGCCTGAAATTATTTAAGTCATCTGAGTTAGCCTTTTTGTATATTGGCGTTACAATAGATTTTTTTAATGCACCAAGAAAGATTCCAGCTTCTATACCAATACTTATAAGATATGTGAGAGGCTCTAATATTTCGTTTAAAGTGTATTTAGAGATTTTGTCATACCCAGGAGATGTATTTGATTTTATCGAATATATTGCGTTAAATATTTCAGTTGAATCTACAGGCTTTAAATATAAAAAGTGACTGTTACATTGATTGCCTAACTCTGCAAAGTGTTTATTAAAATTATCTGCCAATGTTTTTAAATTATCAAATTTATCCGTTTTAATAGTAATTTTTCAACTCTTTTTATAATTAACTAGAATTGTATAACGAAAACAGAAAGGAAGAAAATGTTAGTAAAATATACACATAAAAAACATTAGGTTTATATGAATAAGTCTATGATATTAACTCTCTTTACCCGAAGAGGTCGCTCCAATTGTAGTGAATATCCACTGAAATTCATAAAAATAAATAGTTTATTTTTTTTAAATAAGTAAAGTAAGAAGGATTTTTAATACATATATCTCTTAACAATTATATATTAAATCCATAATATTGCGAAACAATCGTAGTGAATAAACATTCATTTTTTGAAAATGAAGACTATATTCTTTTAAATAACTAAATTAAAATGGATTTTTAACACATATATACTCTAACTATTTACAAATCCATAATATTAATCTAATAGTAATACACTCACTATATATCCCACTTAAAATAATATTAAGTTTAAAATATACTTAAACAATATGCTAAACCAGTATATTTTGAACTTTAAACAGAATTAAAATATTATTAATATCATTTGCTCAAAATATATTGGGGTATTTTTATCTTTACTTTTATTGAGTAAACGCTAATCTAAATGTATTCGCATGCAAACCGAAGCTTTCAAAACTTGTCAAACAATCTACTATTAATTCTTAATTTCAAGTAATACATTTTACATATATTTCAAAGTTCAATATATCAGTTCTGTTCAATTGTGGCATATCATGTTATTACAATAAGCCTTTTAATTGATTTTTTAATCTTGGAGGCGTTCACTTTGTGGTACATTTTCAATTTTAAACTATTATGTTTTTATTGGTCATTCATTTCATTTTAAAGAGGATTTTCCACTCCCAGACTAAGCATGAAGTAAAATTTCGAGTTTAGAAAAGCCCCGTGAAAATTTGTCGAGGGTCGCGCAGCGACCCGAGACAAATTTTCTGGGCTTTTCTAAACTCGAAATTTTACTTCATGCGCCACGCGTATAAAACACTATATAATAAGGTTTCAAATAAACCTCTAAATTTGTATACTAAATATATGTATAAAAAAAATCTTATTGTACATAATAGAGATAAATATATATTATGTATAATGTAGATAATGTTCGTATAAACTGCAAACAATTACTGGTAATTTTATATATTATGCTTAACATTTAGTAAACTAAAGTAAGCATAAAGCTTATTTTTTCAAATTAAATTAGTTTTAAATTTAAAATATCAAGTTTAATCCCTCAGTTTTCAATATACAATTCTAGTTATTCCGTTCTTAAAAATACATATATTCCGTTTTTGAAAATACAATAATAAAAGTAATTCTTTTATTATTGAATTTTCAAAACAACAAAAAATACAATTAATTTCATCATTACTTTTATTGAGTAAACGCCAATCTAAATTTCATATTCTCACAATTATAAAATCAGCAACAATTTCAGCATTATTCGTGGCAGATTTTATATATTGGGTAAATAACAATAAATACAGTTATTTTCATATTTACTTTTATTGAATAAACGCTAATCTGAATTTCATATTCTTACAATTATAAAATCAGCAAACAATTTCAACATAATTCCTGGCGAATTTTTTTTTCTATCTAATATTTATGAATAAATTTAATTTTATAATCATGTTAGAGAAACCGTTGTGGGTTTTCGAAAACCTCTGAGAAAGAAACGCAATTCCGGGCCGGACCGGATGGGATTAGTGAGGGTCCGGGTCCGTCAGACCGTTGCAAATGCGGGACCGTAAATATTTCAACTCGGAATACTTTCAAAATTTTAATCATCGGGAATAATCCTATATTTTAATACAGGCCCGTTTCCCCAATTAAAACATTATCTGCAGTGATATTAATCACGAAACTTTCCGAAAACGGAAAGCCGAAAAGTTAGAATCCCCCTTCAACTGTAACGTGTAAAATAGATGGAGGAGGATGGATCGCGATTGTTTGGGAAATTTGTTTAGAAGTTCAATTTAAATTGGATTTCATAATTTTACAGATAGAGATATGAAGATTATTAAAGGTTAAGGGGAGAATGCGTAACGTTTGAGTGATTAATTTTAGGCAACTTATTTTACACACTTGTACTAATACGAGAATACAGGGGAATATACATATCTTGATGCATACGCAAATTTTCAGGCAACGAGTGCCTTTAATAGAGTTCAATTTGAAGTTTCTAAAACGTGTTTCCACTCCTTGGTTAAGCATGTATTAAAATTTTGAGTTTAGAAAAGCCTTAAAATTTGGTTTGGTCGCTCCGCGAAGTGAAGCGGAGCGACCAAACCAAATTTTCAGGCTTTTCTAAACTCTAAATTTTACTTCATGCGCCACGCGTATTAGACACTGACATATTCTAAAGTTCGAAATATTCTTCTTTAACATACTTATTTATTCCATTTGAAATCAGTGTTTTTTACATGAAGTAAAATTTTGAGTTTAGAAAAGCCTGAACATTTGATTTAGCCAAATTTTAAGGCTTTTTTTAAACTCGAAACTTTACTTCATGCTTAATTAAGAAGTAGAAACACTCGTTAGAAGCCTTGAGTTGAACGATTTTCAAAACAACGAACGCATGAACAAATGCAGCATCGATATTATTTTTATTAAATCGTCGATATTTTGACATGCATTTTTGAAAGAAAAATTCTCTGTATGTAACTATACAGTTTAAGTGAAAATTCGATAAGCAACTTATCATACACTATAATAATATATACAGTAAAAAGAATTAAAAAAATAAAATTAAAATTGGATTCTATGTTCCAAAAATGGATATTTAGATTAATAAAATTTAAGGCGAAAATTTGTAATGTTTTAGAATGTTTAATGTGATTGAAATGTTCATTTTTACTGTGTACATTTTTTTAAAGAAAAATGACTCCGTATTTTATTCACTTGTGCTATTATCTACATAATTTTTAAATTAGTTTTAAGAGTAATTATCTTTAAAAATTAATGCTATAATTGCAAAAACATTAAATGATTAACCTTTTTTAATCGCCCTTTAATTATTACTATTGTTCAACAAATTTGGCAGAATAGGTAAACACAATAAAAAAAAAAAAAAAAATATTTAGAACTGGTACAAAATTAATACTACAAATAAATCACATTTATGAAAAAAAACCGTAATTCAATTAATCCTGTAATTGATGGGTTTCGTAATTTATTATCAAAAGTAGGCGTACACTTCAGGGACACCTTTTTTTATTGCTCTCTCGATACGGTAATAATTCAATAACAGAAAATGTGCGTAGATTTATTACCCTCTGATTGATATTATAAATGTCCTCGTTGAAATTAAATTTATGGATATTCCGGCGTCCTTTCCTTCTAAAAGTATATTAATATTGAGTGGATACTTGACAGGATTAATAATAATGTCCCTTTTATAGGAATTTAAGAATTCCGCATTATAAATGACAGTTTATATTAAAAAGAAATGTATTTAATATACATTTTTGTTAAAGATTGTGAACGAAGAAAAATTGGAAAATTAAGATCAGCTCATGTACGGCTTCGTCGATTTGAAAGAAAAATTTCCAGTATATTAACCAAATTTTAGTAGTGGCAAATGCCACCGTCAGGGCCGAAACGCTAGAAAAGTGTACAATTATTGATTAACATAAAACAGCGGTGATTTTTTTATTTATTTCGGTCAACCATTTTCAAATGATCTTGAGTTCTTTTTAATGCAGCTCTAGAGTGCGGTAGCTTTTAATAAAACCAGTCTCGTTTTAATTACAATACATTTAGGCCGGAACAATAAATACGAAATAACGATACGATTCTTTCTCTGTTTTTCTCTCGGAGAAAAATACTCGCTTCCCGTCCGGATTTTCCGCGATTTCCTCCAACGGAAACGCATAAAGGTTATTTAGAGTTCGGCCCGGAAGAGAGAATGAAATTTTATTTTAGAAGAAGAAAAGGTTTCTTATATAAAAATAAATTATCAAACCAACAAAAAGAACTTGTCAGCATACGCATACACATGGGTAAATTAAAACAATTGATCAATTAAGAAACTTGCACAACTATCCAATACAGGAATGCGATATTCAAGAAGTATATTTTTATATAAAATTCTAGATACATATTTATTTTATTCAAGATTCATGACATACAGTGATTTTATTTTTAGCATACTTCTATTTATTCCAAAACAAATAGCTCTTAAGCTATTTGTCGTAAATTTGTCTTAACGTTCGGAATTATCAAAATAAAGATTTGTAAGATTAATTATTATGTAATTTTTTAATTATACAAATTAATAAATAAATAAATTGTCTTAATTTAAAACCAAGAAACAAATACAGGAGAAAAAAATAATGCAATGTAGAGCAGGCGATGTTCAACCAGCCAAGTATGACTTTAATTGCTCTTCCACTTAACCTGCTTTGAGAAAATAATTCCATAGAGGAGTACGTAGCTACATTAACAAGCTTAAATAAAAGTAATTAGTCTATTGTTATCAATGATATTCTTGTTGGAGTTACGTGAAGTGTTAGTTATAGATATCTATGTAGTTAAATTCCATTATCTTCACTGTTTTATTTTAATTCTAAATGTACATTTCAGGCACAATTTATTATTTAGAATTAAAATTAAACAGTGAAGATAAAGGACTTTAACTACTTACATATCTATAGACTTTTGTTGAATAAACAAAGTATATAAACACAAGTTAAATCAAAAATAAACTCAAATCAAAATCAAACAGACATGGCCTTTTTGAAAACAAAGGGTGACAGCTGTTTGAGGTTAAAGCGTATTTTATTAATAATAGAATTTAGGAGGTGAGATAGTTCCTCTAAACCTCCAATTTATATTGTGTACGTCTGAACGATACACGATCTTGTTATAGAGATAGTACATGTATAGATTCTTGACTTTTAGAGGCGTTCACTTCGTGGTACATTTTCAATTTTGATATAAAGAAAACACTTAATTTTTTTGTACCACTTTTATTTTACTTTCGTGACTAGTTTCAATTACACGGTAATCATTTTCATCATTTTCAAACTAGTTTATTCAAACTTAGTTTAAGTTTGAAAAAACTAGTTTGAAAATGATTACCGCGTAATTGAAACTAGTCACGAAAGTAAAATTAAAGTGGTATGAAAAGTTAAGTGTATTTTTACTTCAAAAAAGTTAATGTAAAGTTCTTTAATTGTATAATTATTTGTAAAATATTTGTAAAGAGGTAAATTCGTTAAATTTATAAATTGAGATGGGATCAAACACAAGCAGTGTATTTTAAACTTCACTTTAAATCAGCGTTTTATATACGTGGCGCATGAAATAAAATTTTAAACTTCACATTAAATCAGCGTTTTATACGCGTGGCACATGAAGTAAAATTTTGAGTTTCGAGCGAAGCGAAGCAACAAAACCAGGCTTTTCTTAACTCGAAATCTTACTTAAAGCTCAATCAGAGATTGAAAACACTTGTTTTGAAACTTCAAATTGAATACATTTAAAAAAAGCGACAAGTTTCTAATAGTTTACAGTGAAATAAATTGTTATATGTACACTGAAAAATAAATCCCTTGTATATTTTTCTCATACAAAATTAATTACATTTATTTTTAAGAATAAAACACTTCAAACTTTGTTTGCATAACACTTATTTATTTTTCGTGACTGTAGTTTCGGCCACATTAACTTGTTATTATCAAACGTGTAGTTATTTTTATTTATACAATTAGGTAAAAATCATACAGAGTGGTTTGTTAGACAAAAAAATAAGCTTAGATATTGGTACTTAATATTTTATTTTATCTTAGACCAGGTTCAAAAGATTTATATGAAAATAACTATTGTAAAGCAGCTAGTAAAATTTCCATAAAATTTAATACGAGTTAAAGTGATTAAATTCTTATTATATTCTGGAAAGTGCAATATATCTCTTGAATTTCATTCCGCTGATAAAACTCGTATGCACTGCGGCTTTCCGCCAAGAACAAAGAGCTAGGACAAGAATTATATCGTTATTCTTTCAGCGCAATTTCCCGAGATAAGATACTCGGATTTCAAAATATGCAATTTTGTTTATGGACGCTAAAGCTTTATTCTTAAACTTTCACGAATGTTTACGCTATAAGTTTTCTCGTAAACATAAGTATTTAAAAATATATTTTCTGTATAGTATTTATTTAAATATTTCTCAAATAACAATCTTATTTATTACTCGGCTAGTAAACTAGTTCGGTAAATAGAAAACGATTAGTTAAACTAACCAAGTATTTTTGTTATCATGTTTTATGTTATTAATATTACAAATATTTTCAAAGAAACATTTATATTTTGGAAAGCCACAAGGTTTAGGATTTATTTAAAATAAATAATAAATATTGCTTAATAAATTATGAACGGTGGAGGCTTCTACTTCGTTATATATGTTAATTCAATAAAATAAAACACTTTAACTTTGTTTGTATAACACAATATTCTTATAATCTCTGTTTGATAATGGCAAGTGCAGTTGCAGAAACTGCAGTCACGAAAATAAAAATATTGTGTTATACAGGGTGGCGCAATACTACCGATATGGATTTAATGTTTAATAACTTTTTAAATTTATTTATATTTTTTATTTTTATTTCAGAATTTTGTGAAGAAAACGTGGGGAATTTGTAATGGAACAGTACACAACAGAACAGCTATCAAAAATTGTTGAATTTTATTTTGAAAATCAACGGTCAATTGTTTTGACACAGCTTGCTTATCGTCGTTTTTTTAATGTGCGTACTGGACCTTAAGCATCAACAATAAACCGCCTAGTTGCAAATTTTCCACAACATGGTACAGTAAGACCCCTTCTATGTACCGGAAGACCACGTACGGTCCACACGGAAGAAAATATCCAACGTGTTGTGGATAGTGTGCAGGACAGTCCAAAAACATCAACAAGAAGACGTTTGGCACAACTGGGGCTATCGCGAAGGTCCGTTCAGAGGATTTTGACCACATTGCACATGTTCCTGTATAAGGTTCAGCTTGTGCAAGAATTGAAGCCGATGACTACCAAATCACAAAAAGCAGAAGAAAATCGCGATTTCATTAACAATTTGATAATGAGCGATGAAGCCCATTTCCTATTGAATGGTTTCGTAAACAAGCAAAATTGCAGGATATGAGCTACGGAGAATTCAAGAACAGTTTATCAGCGACAATTACAACCACTTAAGTGTACTGTTTGGTGCGGTATATCGTCTGAAAGGATCATTGGTCCATATTTTTTTGAAAATGCACATGGCGCCTCAGTTACGGTAAATGGTGCTGAATATCGAACGATGCTGGACAATTTTATGAGACCAGCTGTATAAAACCATCCACAGTTGTGGTTCCAACAAGATGCAGCCACAGCCCACACTGCAAGGGACACAATGGCTCTGTTACGGCACCTCTTTGGCGAACGCGTTATTTTGCGCCGAAGCGATTTCCATTGGCCCCCACGTTCACCGGATTTAACAGCTCCAGACTGTTTTCTTTGGGGTTATTTAAAAGAAAGGGTATACGTAAATAAGCCAGCGACCATACCAGAGCTAAAACAAAACATTGGCAATGAAATTCAAGCCATAACACCGAAAATTTTACGAAAAGTTATGGAAAATGTACTGGAAAGAGCACGAATGTGCGAAGCCGAAAATGGCCACCACTTGCGGGATATATATTTTGATACTTAAGCCAAAAATATTCCCCATTAATATACTGTATAACAAAAAAATAATAATAATAATTAAACATTAAGGGGGTCTTCCGGTATAATTTTTTCAAAAAATCGATTATTTTTTGTATGAAATCATAGCTAAACATGTCTAGAATATGTGGGTAAAATGCATCGCCGTCCCGAGCGGTATGGGTCGCGCAGGTATAACTTTAATCTCGAATTTCATAAATTTTGTTGAGTATGAGTTTTTTGGTCCGCTATATTGGATCCGCCATTTTGAATTTTTCAAATTTGACCTCAGATTCGTATTCAGCGACCCCGAAAACCTGGATATTGACTACTGTTTGCGAATTTTCCGCCGAATACTTTGAATTACACAGAAAAAATGTTTCGCAAACTTTAAACGCGTTTTTCTCGAAACTACATTTACAAAACTGCGAGCATTCTAGCGTTTGAACGGTTCAACCAACTGACTTCGTTTTTTTGCTTCTGATTTTGAAATCACTTTTCTTCATGGAATGAACTAACCTCCTGGTGCAATTTGCAATTTTAAAGATTTTTTACAGCCTGTCAAAGTAAAAAAATCGACCGAAAAACACGACTTTTTTTTCAAATGCCCGCCATTTTGTCAAATTTTGAGTTTTTTCAAAATTTCGTAGTTCATTCCATTCTCTGAACTATACTCTTCAAGAAACTGAGCTGATTTTGTTTCTAGGTGACGAATAGCGACCCCTAGGCTGCTCGCAGTTTTTTAACATTTCCGCCGGGCAGCCGTCATATTGGACGCCGTTTGGATTTTTTCGACTCGACAAAAATCCCAATTCTAGAGCAAGGATGAATAAAGATTTAAAAAGAACCCAAGTCTCTAATTCCAGTTCCCTGGAAAAAAAATCCAAAGTTAGGGTCAATTATACCGGAAGACCCCCTTAAATAAAAAAGTTATTAAACATTCAAACCATATCGGTAGTTTTGCGCCACCCTATACAAACAAAGTTGAAGGGTTTTATTTTATAGCTCAATAGTTCGTTTTTCAAAACTGAATAAGATTTATTTCAAACTAAATTTTAAGGCTTTTCTAAACTCGAAAGTTTACTTCTTGCGCCACGCATATAAAACATTATATACATTATAATATTACATTAACTGAACACCTGATATAATCATATATGATTAATGGAGAAGATCAATATTAATACCACAGTAGTAATTGTTTAAGTTATTGTACAAATCCAACAAGAAACGTAATTATTTTTTTATGGGAAAATCTCTGTATGAAATATGGGAAAAAGTTGGGATCTCTTTTATGGCCCTCAATCGGAAAAAATCGACGGGCAATAAAAGCACGCTCCATTTACTCCGCTAAGTTTTGCCCGAAAAAATTCCCCCGGAATTTATGGTGTCCGAGAAAAATCCGGATCAGACCGGAAGGTATATATTCCTCTACGTCTATCTAAAAAAAGTTCCCCAAAAAACATCTTACATTCAAGTCTTGTTAATTACACAGCTATTTCCATTATTCTGAACATGTTTCGTGTGGAAAATTGCCAAAATTAAATTATCCACAAACTGCACGATAACTGCAGCAAATGTTAAGATGTGACTGGATTCTTGTATCATAATGTTACCTTTTTGCTTCTTATTAAACTAAATTAAAACTACAAATTTAGAAATGAGAACAAATTCATCACGTTTTCTTTGTAATTATTATATATACCAGGTGTTGACTTGGCGGACGCAACATAGAAAATCCCATGTACATTTTGAAATGTTCAAATTTTGGCAAATTATTCGTGTTAACATTTATCACTTTACGTTTTTCTAAGTTAAAATAATTAAGAAAAAGTAATGTGATTTTTATAAAAATAATGACATGCCATGGAATTGAAACAACAATTGCGGATGTCGCAAAAGATATCGCAGTCACTTGATTAAAGTAAATGTTTTCGGAATGATTTACACTATACAAGAAAAAATCCTCCTAATAATGTGGTATTATGCAGACCACAGTTATCACGATGTTTGCGTTATGTTTTTTGTCGTTAATTAAGTAACAGCAATATCTTGTGCTATTCTGACATCCGCAATTGTTGTATCGATTCCATGGTATGTCATTATTTTTATAACATCACATTAATTTTTCTTAATTGTTTTAGCTGTAAATTTTTGGAAATTCTTTGGTTTTCAAAAGAGTTCAATTTGAAGCTTGAAATGAGAGTTTTCCACTCCCAGACTAAGCATGAAGTAAAATTTCGAGTTTAGAAAAGCCCTGTGAAAATTTGTCTCGGGTCGCGCAGCGACCCGAGACATATTTTCTGGGCTTTTCTAAACTCGAAATTTTATTTCATGCGCCACGCGTATAAAACACAGATTTTAAGTGAAGTTCGAATATACATAAATTTGACAATATTATAGTGTTTTATACGCGTGGCGCAGGAAGTAAATTTTCTGGGCTTTTCTAAATTCGAAATTTTATTTCATGCTTAGTCTGGGAGTGAAAAACACTTGCTTAAAGCTTTAAATTAAACTTAAAAAAAAAACAGGATATATCCGCAATTGTTGTCTTAATTCCATGGTATGTCATTATTTTTATAAAATCACAAAACATTTACTTAATTATTTTAGCTGTAAATTTTCTGGCATTCGTTGATTTTTAAAAGAATTCAATTTAAAACTTTAAACGACTGTTTTCCACTCCCAGACTAAGCATGAAGTAAAATTTCGAGTTTAGAAAAGCCCCGTGAAAATTTGTCGAGGGTCGCGCAGCGACCCGAGACAAATTTTCTGGGCTTTTCTAAACTCGAAATTTTACTTCATGCGCCACGCGTATAAAACACAGATTTTAAGTGAAGTTCGAATATACGTAAATTTGACAATATTATAGTGTTTTATACGCGTGGCGCAGGAAGTAAATTTTCTGGGCTTTTCTAAATTCGAAATTTTATTTCATGCTTAGTCTGGGAGTGAAAAACACTTGCTTAAAGCTTTAAATTAAACTTAAAAAAAAACAGGATATATCCGCAATTATTGTCTTAATTCCATGGTATGTCATTATTTTTATAAAATCACAAAACATTTACTTAATTATTTTAGCTGTAAATTTTCTGACATTCGTTGATTTTTAAAAGAATTCAATTTAAAACTTTAAACGACTGTTTTCCACTCCCAGACTAAGCATGAAGTAAAATTTCGAGTTTAGAAAAGCCCCGTGAAAATTTGTCGAGGGTCGCGCAGCGACCCGAGACAAATTTTCTGGGCTTTTCTAAACTCGAAATTTTACTTCATGCGCCACGCGTATAAAACACAGATTTTAAGTGAAGTTAGAATATACATACATTTGACAATATTATAGTGTTTTATACGCGAGGCGCATGAAGTAAAATTTCGAGTTTAGAAAAGCCCAGAAAATTTGTCTTGGGTCGCTGCGCGACCCTCGACAAATTTTCACGGGGCTTTTCTAAACTCGAAATTTTACTTCATGCTTAGTCTGGGAAAGGAAAACACTTGCCTAAAGCTTTATATTGAACTTAAAAAAAACAGGGTAGATCAGCAATTGTTGTATCAGTTCCATTATTTTTATAAAATCACATTACTTTTTCTTAATTATTTTAACTTAGAGAAACGTAAAGTGTTAAGTGTGAACATTCATAAATTTAGAATTTTTCCGTCTACAAAAAAGTGAAATACATTTTGTCTCTAAAATAAATAGCGAAGCCAATATTTGAACACTTTAAAATCAACATGCGATTTCCTATTTTGTTCTTTGTCTGTCTGTTAGTCATGATTCACGTGAAATGTTATGAATTGATGAATGGTGATTTGTGGATGTGAGAATTTAGGGGGGATGTTTGGGTTTAGTGTTAGGCATAGATAATTGAGAATAAAATTATTATTAAACAACAAATCGAGAGAAAAGAACAAATTATACACGTTTTTCATATACTGGGTGTCTAATCCATTGAAATAATATCCGATACAAAAGGTTGGGTATTCATTTCCATAATATTATAATAGATATTTAAACAAATATTATAGAAAATTTAATCTTTAAATTTAGGGATAATATGCCGAGAAAAAAATTCGTTAAGTATTCAGAAATACCCATTTTTTGATATTATTTCTGAATACTCAACTTTCTTTCTCGACATACCATTCCTAAATTTGATGATAAAATTTAAAAATTTTTCCATGTAAAAGTCAATTTAAAAAATATTTGTGAAGGACATAAATCAAAATAAAAATATGTTACGTAGTATTAATTGTTATTTGTGTTTATTTGTAAATGATAATTATTGAAGAAATTCCTTTTTGTAATATTGGCACAGAGGCCAAAACTTTTAAAGCGGTCATTAGTTGTTGATTGATTTGATACTTTATTATTGAGTGCAAACATGCTGTGGTTCGTGTGTTTCTCTTCCGAACAAAAGACCATTAGAATAGGCTGATGAATATGCACATATGCACATATTAAATTCCTTAGTAATCCGGAAGTGCAACGAACACGGAGAATAAATTATCAGCTTTATCATCAGCTGAAGCGGTTAAACCTTTATATGGGAGATTGAGTTAGACTCGTTTTATTTAACACTTAGTACCTGTCACTGGGTTAAGCTAGGGATAAATGTTTGTTAATTCTATGCGCCCGGATGATAAATTATGTTGGTTGTTTATTCTGGCGGTTAAAGCATTTTGTTGAACACAAAATTTGTCATAGAATCTAGACGAACAACGAGAACTTTTATAAACTCAATTTTCCTAGAGTATTACACTAACGTAAATCTCATTAATTTTTTAAAAACGAACTATTGAGCAATTAAGGAATGAAAACACTCGTTTGTAACTTAAAAAATAAATTAAATTTTAACATTAAAAGTGCGATTCTCTTCGCGATCTACAACAAGTTAGTCTTACAAAGACACTCATTGAAACAACTACTTCCCGATCTAATACCCCGACGGACATTGAATTATACAACAAGTGTTTGTTGTTACATACGGTAACCTACTGCAAATGTAACAATTTGGGTAAAATTATTCAGGCCATCTATAGACGCGTTTCGAGATTTATCTCTCATTAGTATAACTTTGCTGTTCCCTCTAAACATTAAAATTAAATCTGCTTAGCTCTTTAAACTATAGAACATTTAAAATTAAGTTTCCAATCTATAACAGAATGCAATAAAGGATAAGGTTAGTCATTGCACATGTTTATAGAAAATATTACTAATTTAACACAATTTTAGAACTTTTTATGAATAACAACAACAAAAATAAAATCTTTAATTGACAGTGATAGTAAATACAATAAAACATTATTACTACATAAGCGAGAGATTAAATTTTAAAATTTTAAAATGTCAAAAAGGCTATCGACCGTTAGTCTTTCTGCCTATTGTTTTATTTTTGTATGTGTTAGTTATATAGTATTATTGTGAAAAAATTACACATTCAAAAATTGTTTTATGGGGAAATTTGTATTTGGGTGCGATGTTAAGATTTCTATTAATGCAAAATTGAGTGGTATGCGGAAATTTCATTCTGATTTCGAGAATTTTTCAAAGAGAAATGGATAGCGTTCATCTATTAGTATAACTTGTGTCAGGTAATACAATAATTCATTTGATGGATTAAATATTATATTGTTTGGATTTTTAATTTTTGTTAGAGTTCGAAGCAAGGAACGTTCTGCTACAAGTATATGGTACAAAGTTCGAGCATTGGTCGGCAATTTGATTTGTAAATTTTGGTAGCTGTTTTTGTCGAAATACCTCTATTTCTGTAAGTTAAGCATCGAAAATATTTTGTTCTTGCTGCAATGTTGGATTTTATTTTTTTGGAGGTTTGGCGAAAAAGAAAGAGATTCCTAGATACTTACAAAGGGGTGTAGGTGAGATTAGAATATTATTTATCGATATTGATGGGGAGTTATCAGAAAATCGGTGATATGGGATTAACATTTGGGATTTGTTTGGATTGATCGATATCCTCCACTTTGAGAACCAAGACTGCGTATTATCAAGGATAGTTTGTAAGGATGAAATTGCCTTATTTAAATTTGAAGCATGAGAGATGAGAACTGTATCATCAGCAAATTGTAAAACATACTGCTTTGGGTTGAAATAATTTGAGCCTACATTATAAATGTCATAAGAGAATATATTAAATAATAAGGAAGACAGAGGTGATCCTTGCGGGATATCTTGGCTAGAATTGAATACGTATGAGACTTTATTTTTAAATTTAACTTGTATAGATCTAATAGAAAGGACTTTATCTAAGATAAATATAATATAAATAGGCAAATTTAATTTATGACATTTGAATAATAGACCACGAATCCATACTGAGTCAAATGCCTTTTCAATATTTAGAAATGCTAACGCTGAATGAATATTTTTTCGATTATCCAAAGATTTATTAAAACCCTCCTTTATCAAACGAATTACGTAAATTTCTGTAAAGGAACACAATTTTCAATTTAATTACACTCAGTTTGTTTTTCTTTACAAAAGAATGTATTTAATTATATATATTTACATCCTCTTTTTTATATTTAGTACCCCGGCTAATTGAAACCCGTGTCTCTCTGGATTCCATCGCTCGTGGCTCTAATTAATTCCATGAATATGCAAAACAATGGCTTAAAGATTTCTGTAATAAAGCTCAACCCAATCAAGTTTCCAAGACACTGGCGCGAATATTAATAATGTTATGTAATTGTGATTCGGAGACAAATCAAAGGGGAATCTGTGGAATGTTTGTTATCGATATTTAATAAATTGAACAAATCATTTATACGCTTAATGTAATACGGAGTATTTCAATAAACGTATTGATTTCGCTTTCTGATGTATATGTTTGGTAAATTTCGATGTGTTTATAAAAGCGATTAATTTGAAGCTCACAGAATTGAAGTGGAATATCATAAAAAAACATTAGGCTGTTAAAAATTAATTGGAGTATGTATATGCTAATCTGACTGAATTTTACTTGATTCGTTGTATTTCTAAAAAAAAAAAAACAATTTGAATCTTATGCTGTTAGAAGTTAAATTGGAGTATGTATATGCTAATTTGCCGGAATTTTACTAGATTCGTTATATTTCTAAAAAAACAAAACAATTTGAACCTTTAAACGAATATTTTCCACTCCCTGACTAAACATGAAGTAAAATTTCGAGTTTTGAAAAGCCTTAAAATTTTCAGGCTTTTCTAAACTCAAAATTTTACTTTATGCGCCACGCGTATAATACATTAATTTGCATTAAAGTTATAGATGAACTTCTCAAGTTTTATTTTAAGTCAATAATTATTAGAAAAGTTTATTTCCTGTAAACAAATTTTTGAAAAGAATAGCCTAGAGCAATTTGCTTCCAGGTTGATAAGCCTAAAACAATTTGCTTTCGGGTTTTTTATTCTAATTATACTTACATATCCTAAAACAAATTGTTCGAATTAAAAAAGCCTAAAGCAATTTGCTTTCAGGTTTTTTTCTTCTAAGTACACTTACCAAAACAAATTGCTCAAATTTTTAAAGCGCAGCGGTTACAGGAAATAAATATTTGTAAAATGTATTACCATGAATGTTCTTTTTGCAGTTACGTAATAGTATATTACATAATGAGAGTGGTATGCAGCATATTACATATGAGCGGACATGTTGCGCATGAGTGCAGTATTCCGCGAGTGCAGTATTCCGCGGGTATGTAATTGCCATACCACTCGAGAAACGTACGATACTTTACCTCCGCCCTAACAAAATAAACAATGAGCATGAAAGAACAACTTATTCATTGTATTTTTTTCTGTCAAAGACAGTATCAATTAACATGTTACAGTTTTTCATCATTTGCCCAATCATATATCGATTTGTAACATTCATTGGTTTGCCTGGACCACATCGGACTTCCCGTAATAATTTTTAATAGTACCATGACAATGATGAAAACTAAATTAGTACTTAATCAATGTACAAGGAATAAATCAGTACATTTTCCGACATTCGTTGTTTTTTAAAAGAGTTCAATTTGAAGCTTTAAACGAGTGTTTTCCACTCCCAGACTAAGCATGAAGTAAAATTTCGAGTTTAGAAAAGCCCCGTGAAAATTTGTCGAGGGTCGCGCAGCGACCCGAGACAAATTTTCTGGGCTTTTCTAAACTCGAAATTTTACTTCATGCGCCACGCGTATAAAACACTAATTTCAAGTGGGGTTTAAATATGCAGAGAGTGTACAATATTTGAAAACTAAATTACTACTGGATCAATATACAAGCAATAAAGCTGTACATTTTCTGACATTCGTTGTTCTTTAAAAGAGTTTAATTTGAAGCTTTAAACGAGTGTTTTTCACTCCCAGACTAAGCATGAAGTAACATTTCGAGTTTAGAAAGCCCCGTGAAAATTTGTCGAGGGTCGCGCAGCGACCCGAGACAAATTTTCGCGGGGCTTTTCTAAACTCGAAATTTTACTTCATGCGCCACGCGTATAAAACACTGATTTCAAGTGGGGTTTAAATATACAGAGAGTTTACAATATTTTAGTGTTTTATACGCGTGGCGCATGAAGTAATTTCGAGTTTAGAAAAACCTGAAAATTTTCAGATTTTTCTAAACTCGAAATTTTACTTCATGCCTAACCTGGGATTGTAAACACTCGTTAGAAGCTTTAAATTTAAGGGTCTATTAAAATCAACGAATTTCTGAAAATTTACATGCGTAAGCATCGGAATATGTATACTTTAAAGAAAAAAAGTCACAACTAGAATAATAACTTAATAAATATGGAATATTGATTTATTTTAGTATAATTCTATTTATATTTATATATTTTTATTCTGATATTAAAGTACCTAAATTCAATCGATAAATTTATATATTTTTCTTCTGATAAAAAAGTACGTAAACTCAATCAATAAATTCCCCACCTGCTGTTGGAAAACTAAACCTTTTTCAACCGCTTTAGTTTTAATTTAAATAAGAATAATTTGCACTCAAAACGTGTAAACACGAGGAACCGTTGGAACATTAAATTAGAAATAATGAAAAAAATATAAGAGCAAAGAAAGGAAAATGCAGTGGCAGATGGGGTCATTAGATTCCACTCAAATTTTAATTACTTTAATTGCTGGGTTATTAGGGCCTTCCTCTTAATGGAAACCGCTAAGTGTAGAGTGTAACTCGACGCTAAATGGTGGATAGATTTTGTACATTTATTTTAAATACATTTTTTTGTCTGTTAATTGAGGTGATTAACAGACAAAATAATGTATTTAAAAAATGTGTATACTAAAACATTAATTAAAACACTTTTAACCTTTCTTCACAATTTTTATTATATACCAGATGTACATTTCGGTCACAAGGTGTCCATTATCAATGGATTGATACTGTATCAATCCATTGATAATGGTCACCTTGTGACCGAAATGTACATCTGGTATATATTAATAATTGTGAAGAAAGGTTAAAAGTGTTTTAATTAAAGTTATTATAATCTTTACGTAACTCACCCAAAATCCAATACTAAAACATGTTAATTTATTCTACACCCAAACAAAAACGAAAGTATTAATATTGTAAAAAAAAACATAAAAGTGAGAAATCATAATAATAATAATAATAACGTTTATTGCCCAACAGAAGATCCATTTACAGGACAATTTTACAGAATAAAAAATAAGAAATATATTAGAAACAAAAATGCACATACAACAAAACAATCGATCGAATATTAATCAGACACTATATTACAGTTTATCAAAAAATATATCACTATAATGTTTCATAGCACTTCGACACATAACTGGCACAGGCGCACGGCGTAGACAGTTGGTACGCGCTCCGGGAATGTAGAAGGGACTGCTGTGTCTAGAGTTTAATCGCGGTATATGGAAATTAATTCTAGATAGAAGAAACGGTACATCTGTCACATTATGAACAATTTTCCAGAGAAAATTCGCAGCCTGCTCTTCTCTTCTCGCAGAAAGGGAGACCATATCATGCTTCTGCAGCAGTAAATCCTGTTCTATCCCTCGCTCGGGATACACTCCATCCACTCTGAATGAAAGGTACTTTAAGAACCTTCGATGAATCCTGTCCAAAGGCATATTTTGACTCATATAAATTGGAAACCAGATGATATTACAATATTCCAGTTTAGAGAGAACATACGCAGAATAAAGTGTTTTTATGAGGTTAATATCTCTGAAGGATACACAGACTCGCATTATAAATCCAAGTGTACGAGATGCAGCCATTGCAATATTATTAATATGTTTTGTAAAACTCAAATCAGTACAAAATAAGATACCCAAATCTTTCATCTCGGTGCAGGATTTAAGTTGTAAGTCATACATTCTGTATGGCAGTGAGAGTGAGTTTGTTTTTTTAGTGAAGGATACTGAACAGCACTTATCAACGTTGAGGGAGAGTTTATGTTTGTCACACCACTCCGTAAGTTTATTAATATTATTCTGCAGTGACAAAGCATCACTCAATGTTGTTACGACAGCAAAGAGCTTAATATCATCTGCGTAAGCAAGCGCATGACAGGTTAATGACTCTAGCAAAGAATTTATAAAAATTATAAAGAGAAGCGGGCCAAGGTTTGAGCCCTGTGGAACCCCAGAATTGATTACTAACGCAGAGGAGTGGAATCCGTTGTAGGCAACGTATGCTTGTCGGTTAGTTAAGTACGATTTTACAAGTAGTTGAACTTTTGGGGCAGCGCCTAAATCCATTAGTTTCACAAGCAGTATATCATGATCGAGAGTGTCAAATGCACGGGAAAAATCCGTGTATATGACATCTACTTGTCCTCTATCGTCGATCACTTCAGAAACAAATTGTGAAAAGCAGCCAAGATTGGTTGTTGTAGATCGGCCCGGCATAAATCCGTGTTGGTTAGGAGAAATATATGAGCAAACATTCTTGAAGATCGTGTTATAAATAACCAGCTCAAATATTTTAGAAAAATTGGACAATAATGAGATAGGTCTATAATTCGTTAAAACCTGTTTGTCTCCTTTTTTATGAACCGGGCTAATCTTTGCGACTTTCCATCGATTGGGGAATTCAGACGCGTCAATTGCTAAGTTGATAATGACACAAAGCGGACTAGCAAGAACAAATCTACAATCCCTAATTAGGTACGAAGGAACGCCATCATCACCAGCAGACATTTTGTTAGGGAGTTTAGCCATAATCTTAATCAAATCTGATTCCGAAGTAGAGTCAATTGTAAACGATAAACACTTGCTTTCATTATCAGGAAGAATTGAATGATTGCTGGGTGTATGCGGCTGACTGAATAGGGACGCGAAACCATTAACTATGTCGGCATCATGAAACAAATACAAACATCCAGATAGCAAACAGTTTTAAGTAATGTTTTAACATTAAAACAAGACTTTGTGTTGTTAATAATGTTTGTTTAGGTTTAAAAGTTTTAATTTTGAAACCTAAACAAATTAAGTGTTTAATTAAAGTGATATTATGGAGTTTCAAAAACTAATAGCCTCAGCTATACGGTTATAATGTTGATTATATAAAAATGCATTTGTTTCTTTTTTGTTCAGTGGGTACTTACAAAATAGATTAAGCCTGCGGAAATTTAAGTGATTTTAAGAATTTTAAAGAGAATAAAATACAAATCCTAAACATTAACAAAACTTGTTGAAAATATTCATGTTTGCGAAAACCATAAAGATTATTTTCATTTATAATTGAAATATTGCGAAAACCCAACAAAATTTGTCAAAGCTGGAAAAAAAATCGTAAAAATGGAACATACTTTAATTGATAAATTTAACTAGACCTGAGAAAAATCTTCTAAATTGACATAATAAAGTAAAATAAGTTTTAAAAACGCCAAAATTGCAACTTCAAGAATAACTGATTTTTCTTCACACTGTATTAGAGATGGGTCGTTCATGAATGATTTGTTCGAAAAGAACGATTCTGTGCTGTGATTTGAATGAACTGATTCCGTATTTCAAGAAGAATTGATTCGCTAATGATTCATTCTCTTGAAACGACCAACCGAACGATTTAGGCCAATCGGAATCGTATTCCCGATTCGGATTTATACCGTTTTATAATCCGCTTGACCCATAAACGATTTTTTTCTGATCAGCTGTTATGTAATAGTAATGTTATTTTTAGGTCTATATTTAGTGTGAATTTCTCTGTTCATTGCAAATGAGGCAGGGTACTTTTATCAGCTGTTTTTTATTTCTCTACTTATGAGACAAATCACAGAATATGTGCAAGACGAATTCAAGGCACCGAAGTTTTATTTAGATTAGCTTTACGAAACTTACGACTAAAAAGGCAAAATGTGAATTGTGTTTAGCGACAATATCAATTAAATGTGGTTTAGCAACCAATTTGATAATGTAAGATCACTAGCTTGGTAGACATTTCGTCCGTTTTTCCTTCTCTTTCAAAATTATTATTATTATAAGTGATTCGTTTACGAACCATTCAGAATAAATCACTTTTAAGGAATGATTCGATTGATTCGAATCACATGAAAGATTCGAACTTCCCATATCTACTCTATGTATTACATATTTAATTTCAGATTAAAATTAATCCATAATTAATAATCTTTTATTCGATTGACATAAAACCTCAAATCAAAAAATACAAACTTATCTGACTCTTAATTTTAATTTTAAATATTTAGGTAAGTATATAATAATAATAATAATAATAATAATAATAATAATAATAATAATAATAAAATCATTTATTGCCCAACAGGAGACCCATTTACAGGACAATTTTACAATTAAAGAATAATATTTAAAACATTACATGAGTATATAACATAATAATTAATAAAATAACAATCAAACAACATATCACAATTTAACAAAAAATATGTCATCATAATGTTTCATTGCATTTCTACACATAACTGCCACAGGCGCACGTCGCAGACAGTTCGTTTGTGCTCCGGGGATGTATATATGCTAATACAAATTATTTTTAATAATTTAATGGATTTAAACTTAACGCTTCACTTAAACTAAAAACAAATCTAATTAGATTCTAGTAAAAAACATGGTGAATATTCAGAATTTTTTTTTAAATTATTCAAATTCGTAAAACTCAAGCTGTAAGCATGATAAAATAAATCCGCCCCATAAAGCGCTCATTCACAATTCCTTCTTCCACCGAATCAGACAAGTCAAATAAAGGAATAAACAAAACATTTGAGTGCAGTGTAAAGATTCGGTAACGAGATGCTGAAAAAGGATTTTCTAGGACGGATCATAATATACACATATATATATATACACACACATAAAAGATAAAATGGAGAAACCCATAAAATAGTACTTCTCGGTTTGAGAGCACCATAAAGGAATGTAAATTTGTAAATGGGCTTCTGGGTCCTTTGAGAAATAAAAGTTTCGAAAAGTAAAATAAACAATTGAATGAAATTGTTATTTAACCATAAATATAACATTTTTTTCAAGTAGTATCATGCAAATGTATTGAAGAATTTTAAAATAAATGTCTCAATAGCATAAGATAACAACTATTATAAATGAATTTGGGTTAGTTACGTGAAGATGATAAATGGAGACCCATTGTATCAAACATTAATTCTACTACGTATTTTTTAGATAAATGGTTGGTAAACGAATTCAAAAACCTTAAACTTAAGAATGATTTGTCAATACATATTCATTTAACTGAAAAACTTCAACATATTCAAATTGCACAAAATGAAAAATTAGTTTCCTTGGATGTTGAAGCACATTTTTTCCCAGCATTCCATTACAGGAAACTTGAAATGAAATATTAAAACAAATTTTAATCGAAAATTCAACAGAAACAGACAAAATAGAAGAATACTTAAAACTAACGAAATTTGTAATGGAATGCAATACTTTTATATTCAACAACACGTACTACAATAAACATACTTTCGGAACAGCAATGGGAAACCCCCTGTCACCTTTCCTAGCCAACATTTTTCTTAACCACCTTGAAAATGAGGCTAAGAAAACAATCACTAACTTTCCGAGGGTTTGGTATAGATACGTATATGATATTATCGCAATAGTTAAAACAGATACAAATGTGAAAGACAAATTCCAATTTAAATAAACTTTTTCCCTGTATCAGTTTCACGCATGAAATAGAAATAAATAATCAAATATCATCTCTAGATTTACTTTTGATAGATGATAATAAAAAAAAATAGAATTTAATATATACAGGAAAAACACACACACACTTTTAATTACAGCCCACTCATCTTCATCTTCTCCATTTAAACATAAATTAGTAGCGTTTATTAGCATGATTTTTCGAGCAATTAACATACCAATATCTAAAGAAAATAGAGAAAAGGAATTTAGTTAAATCAGGAAAATAGACATTTCACTAAACTACAAAATAGACACAATCATTAAATTAATTAACAGACACATTAGAAATCACAAAATAAAATTAAGTACCACCCTAATCAACTCGAAAGAAGCCGCCCCAAAAAAGTTTGCTAGATTCATTTACCACCCATCAATTTGTATGAGAATTGGTAGTTTATTGAATAAATTCAGCATTTCTCCTGCTTTTTATGTCAATACAAAATTAAAAAAGTTTACTTGGCAACACTTTTGCAAAAACAAACCACCTAGAACAATCCGGACTTTATTCAATAAACTGCAACAATTGCAATAAAATACACGTAGGTCAAACACAACGCAATATATTAAAAAGTTTCAAAGAACACCAATTTTACTTTAAAATTCAAAACCCGGACATATCAGCGATGGCACACCATTCACTAGAAACAGGCAACACATTTTCGGTTAAAAATATTAAACTTTTAAAGCAGTCAGGTCATCGTAGATTAAATATGCTTGAATCAATTGAAATGTACAAAAATAAAAATGTTTTGCTAAATTTTGACCTTAATCCCGTAGATAATACATTATTAGATTTATTACCAAAAAAGTACCCCACACAGAATGTAATCCCACCGAAAACCATGCCGAACCCTTAGCCCCCGTAACACCTAGCTAATTACTTATTGGTTTTCCCAAATCCCTTTAGATATATATACCGCGCAAATAATTTTATTTATAATGAGCACTTTGTGTCTCGAAATGTACATCTAACGATAAAAATAAAAAGTTAAGTAAGGAATAACAGTCTTTATTAGTGCAATAATCACTTTACGTAAACTCAAAAACATACAGTTACATACAGGGATTTTTTTCTTTTTAGTATACATATACATGTGATTTTTTTAAAAGAGTTCAATTTAAAGCTTTAAACAAGTGCTTTCTACTTCCAGATTAAGAATCAAGTAAAATTCAGAGTTTAGAAAAATCTTAAGTAATCAAGTAAATTTAGAGTTTAGAAAAGCCTGAAATGCCAAATTTGTAGACTTTTCTAAATTCAAAATGTTACTTCATGCGCCACGCCACTCAAACACTGAAATATTGTAAATAAGTGAAAGTCACGTGAATTCAGCGTCTTATACGCGTGGCTCATAAAGTAAAATTTCGAGTTTAGAAAAGCCCCGTGAAAATTGGTCTCGGGTCGCTGCGCGACCCTCGACAAATTTTCTACGCGGGGATTTTCTAAACTCGAAATTTTACTTCATGCTTAGTCTGGGAGTGGAAAGCACTCGTTTAAAGCTTCAAACTGAACTCTTTACTAAAAACCAACGAATATCTGAAAATTTGCGGCATATAATTAAGATATGTATACTTTATAAAAACTCCCTGTACAAATAATAGAAAAAATGTTTCGAAGAAACTTACGAAAAAAAGAAATAAGCAGAAAATTGAGAAAAAAAATGTTTAAAAATGTGTATTTTGCACACAGTTTTAAACAAATGTTGTCTCAATTTTCTGCTTATTTCATTTTTTCGTAAATTTCTTTGAAAACAAGGTATAGCTCGATTATTTTTACAGGGAGTTTTTTAAAGTATACACAACCCAATTTTATGCTGCAAATTTTCAGATATCCGTTGTTTTTTTGTAAAGAGTTCAATTTGAAGCTTTAAACGAGTGTTTTCCACTCCCAGGCTAATCATGAAGTAACATTTAGAGTTTAGAAAAGCACCACTTAGAAAATTTGTCTCGGGTCGCTGCGCGACAATCGACAAATTTTCACGGGGCTTTTCTAAACTCGAAATTTTACTTTATGCGCCAAGCGTAAAAACTAAATTCATGCGAAGTTCAAGATTAAATACTTATTACGTATGTGAATAATGTCTGAACATATTTTAGCATATATACAGTGATATCTACTAGAGTCCTGCACGAGTACGTAAAAATATATCCTGTTAATAATCGCCGATTACGTTGCTACGCGATACGATTACATACTCGTGGAGCGGCATCGTCGGCATCGTCGCATCGTAGACCTGTAACGATTAGTAATCGGTGATTGCAATTTTAACATAATCATGTCAGATCTGTCAGGCTGTACCGATTATTAATCAAAAATAATAATTTGATTTAAACTCTCAGTATCGTTTGACATTTGTAATACATTGTGTCATATAAGTGGTGATCGATGTATTTTGTTGTTTGTTGGTAAACAATATCAATTACAAATTTATATTTCTGAAAAAAATTAAAATGTTTGCAAGAGTCGGGTACGAGTGCGGTCTAGCTTTTTTCTAAAAAGATGTCAACAGTGCAACGAAAGATATCGAACTATTCGTAATATGTGTGGTATGTGAGAAGATATTTCAATTCGGAAAAAGATGCAGTCCTTCAAATTTAAAGAAGCACGCGTGTTCCAAAAATAAATACAACCATGAGGATGATAGTTGAACAGGCACACGCGTACTCAGGAAATAATGAACAATTGTGTAAAATGTGTGGCTCGTGATCAACGTTCTTTTGATATTGTAAATAGGGAGGGTTTTAAAGCTTTGGCTTAGTCGCTTGTTGAAATTAGGGTTAATCTTGAAACGAAAAATTTCAAAATTGATGGTCTTTGTCACATCATTTCCTTTTGATTTTAAAAATTAGAACAAATATAATTATTCTAAAAGACCATAACGTAGTATAGTATAATAAGATACTACAGAAAATAAACTATTGGGTTTGATTCATTAATAATCTCTGTAGAACTTCGGCCGTTTGTTGGGGACCTTAACGTGCATCAAGGCCATTTCATGACAAATCTTTACATGTTTTATGTTGATTGTAAGTAAATCGTGTATATAAGATGTAATGAATATTTTTGTGTTAAATTCACGTTATTTTTTCTACAAGAAAAAAAAATCGCGATAGTAATTAACTAAATCCGATATCCAAAGTGCCAATTTTCGATATGTTTTTGTTACATTTATTAGAACTATTAAAAAAATAATATTATTCATGACAGTTATTAATAAAATGAATTACCGATGAATCATTGACTGTTAAGTGTCCGAGTTACAGACAAAGTGTTGGACTCCGACTACATTGGCCGGCCAGAACTTTATTAAACTTAATCTTCCATTTTTCAAAACAATAATAATATTAATTATCTCTCTTTGATCCTAACACATTGGTGTAGTAGTTTTCCTTCACGTCAATTCCTGACGGAGTAACATCTTGAAGACTGACGCCATATAAATTCCGAACACATCCCGAGTCGCCAATGTCGGGAAATTTCTAGCCACTTATTATATTTTACTTTAGCACAGAACACAATTTTAACCATCACTGAGCAGAGGCAACATGTTCCCAAAAATGACTTAAAACAATTTTTGTGTGTGAACTAAACGTAGACGTTGCAACACATACACCTTTTAAGATTATTTATTTTTGCAATTGATGTTGAGTATGTTGAGTAAAAACACAATATTTTTTTATATAACAGTTGTATCTAAAGATATTAATAACTGTTTAAAATCATTGAGAAAAATGTACCTGTATAACCGATTACTCATACGATTCTGCATAAATTAACGATTATAATCATGTAATAATGAGTACGATTACGAGTATGTTTATACTCATCGTTGCATCGCAACGATGAGTATTTGTATCTGTAATCGCCGATTCCATACGTACTCGTGCAGGTCTCTAATATCTACACAAAACAAAAATTGTCTGCTAAAAAACAAAAACAATTAAAACATAATTTAGAATTTCTTAAGTTTTAAAAATGTCAAAAATACTAAGAGAACTGTTTTGAGCTTCTGGATAAAAACAAAAAATCCAAAAAAACTTGAATTAAAAAACATACTGTGGTGCGGCCTTTAAAACATTTTAAGTACTCATTTTGGCCCTCGAAGCAATTTGGGTTGGCCAGCCCTATAGGTATAACTCGATTATTTTTAAAGGGAGTTTTTTTAAAGTATACACATCCCAATTTTATGCTGCAAATGTTTAGAAATCCGTTTTTTTTGTAAAGAGTTCAATTTAAAGCATTAAACGAGTGTCTTCCACTCCCAGGCTAAGCATGAAGTAAAATTTCGAGTTTAGAAAAGCCCTGCGTAGAAAATTTGTCGAGGGTCGCGCAGCGACCCGAGACAAATTTTCACGGGGCTTTTCTAAACTCGAAATTTTACTTCATGCGCCACCCGTATAAAACTAAATTCATGCGAAGTTCAAAATTGAATACTTATTACGTATGTGAATGATGTTTTAACATATTTTAGCATATATACAGTGATATCTACACAAAAATAGTCTGTTAAAAAAAACAATTAAAACATAATTTAGAATTCCTTGAGTTTTAAAAATGTCGAAAATGCTAAGAGAACTATTTTGAGCTTCCGGATAAAAACAAAAAATCAAAAAAAGCTTGAATTAAAAAAAGAGACTGTGGTGCGGACTTTAAAACATTTTAAGTACTAATTTTGGCCCTCGAAGCAATTTGGGTTGGCCAGCCCTATAGGTATAACTCGATTATTTTTAAAGGGAGTTTTTTTAAAGTATACACATCCCAATTTTATGCTGCAAATTTTTAGAAATCCGTTTTTTTTTTTTGTAAAGAGTTCAATTTAAAGCATTAAACGAGTGTTTTCCACTCCCAGGCTAAGCATGAAGTAAAATTTCGAGTTTAGAAAAGCCCCGCGTAGAAAATTTGTCGAGGGTCGCGCAGCGACCCGAGACAAATTTTCACGGGGCTTTTCTAAACTCGAAATTTTACTTCATGCGCCACCCGTATAAAACTAAATTCATGCGAAGTTCAAAATTGAATACTTATTACGTATGTGAATGATGTTTGAACATATTTTAGCATTGTACAGTGATATCTACACAAAACAAAAATTGTCTGTTAAAAAAAAAACAATTAAAACATAATTTAGAATTCCTTAAGTTTTAAAAATGTCGTAAATGCTAAGAGAACTCTTTTGAGCTTCCGGATAAGTACTAATTTTGGCCCTTGAAGCAATTTGACTTGACCAGCCCTGTAGGTATAGCTCGATTATTTTTACAGGGAGTTTTTTTAAAGTATACATCCCAATTTTATGCTTTTTTTCAGATATTCATTGTTTTTTTGTAAAGTGTTCAATTTGAATCTTTAAACGAGTGTTTTTCACTCCCAGGCTAAGCATGATGTAAAATTTCGAGTTTAGAAAAGCCCCGTGTAGAAAATATGTCGAGGGTCGCGCAGCGACCCTCGACAAATTTTCACGAGGCTTTTCTAAACTCGAAATTTTACTTCATGCGCCACGCGTATAAAACTACATTCATGCGAAGTTCAAGATTGAATACTTATTATGTATGTGAATGATGTCTGAACATATTTTAGCATATATACAGTGATATCTACACAAAACAAAAATTGACTGTTAAAAAAAAACAATTAAAACATAATTTATAAATTCTTAAGTTTAAAAAATGTCAAAAATGCCAAAAGAACTCTTTTGAGCTTCTGGATAAAAAACAAAATATTTAAATAACTTAAATCTGAAAAAAAAAATACTGTGGTGCGGCATTTGAACCATTTTAAGTACTAATTTTGGCCCTCGAAGCAATTTGGGTTGGCCAGCCCTGTACTATGAGTATGGTATTCAGATTTTATTTACTTGATTCGTAATCATTGGCTGTTAAAGGTTTATTTAGGTAATTTTTTATGACTTTTACCTTTAAGGTAAACGTCATTCAGTGAATAGAAAGTCAATATCACTTACAGATTTTGATATGTAAAGCTATGCTAAATGTTTAGACTTGCATGAGATCAAACAACAAGATGATTTAATGTGATGGAAATCGTTTGAATAAAACGCACACAACTATTTAACCGATATGGGTGACATGAAAGGACGTACTTTCAATTTTTGCCTAGAATTTTCCTTCAAAGGATATTGCATTCTAATACAAAGCTTGTCGTTGTGTGAAAAGGTAAATGGGTGTAATCGTACAAAAGGGCACTAGAAACTCTTTGAATTCAACGTAATGGCATTTATAAAACACGTTTCTGAGTGCGTTGAAAAACTTATTAAATTTACACTTTCGTAGAATTTGGTTACGACATAAAGAAAAATGTGTTGATTTAAATAAAAGTTTTTTAGGTAGTAAAATTTAAATGTTGACTTAGGTTTACCGTAGAAAATAATCATGCTACAGTAGTACGGTTTTTATAAAGTATTTTCAAAATACCGGTATTCGTATTCGATTTAGTCAATATTCGCTTACGTTTCTTTATTTGTATTCACATAATTCATTTTGAATGCGCGATTATTATATCCATTAACAATTTTATTATAATTAGTCATCATAAATTGAAATGGAATTAAAAGACTGGCAAAAAATAATTCTCTTAATAAGAATAATTCAAATTCAAAACTATTTGAATTCGAGAAAATAAGCTTACGCTTCTTATAGTTTGCGCACTAAACATAATATATAAAATTACGAAATATTTCATTGTATAATTCAATATCCGGAGGTGTATTTGCACGGGAAGTAGTTGTTTCAATGGATATTTATTGTCTCGAGTTGTCTTATTAATTAAGACATTGTTTGCATTTTTACAAATACTCTTAATACTTTTTGAGTTGTAATTGTATTAATCTAAAGATTAAGTGTTTTTTTTTTCTAACTTCACATTGAATTCGTGTTTCACCCGCCTGGCGCATAAAGTAAAATTTTGAGTTTAGAAAAGCCTGATAATTTGGATTTGCCAGCGCGTCTCGCTTCGCTCGCGCGCTGGCAAATCCAATTTTTCAGGCTTTTCTAAACTCAAAATTTTACATTATGCTCAAACAATGACTGTAAACACTCGTTTTTGATAATTTAGAACACTTCAATGACTGTGAAGATTTAAAATAAGAGATATTAACTAAGTAATACTAGTGTTATTATAAAATAAATTTTTAAACATGCATTTTTTGACAAAGAGAATATCCAGCACATTTTCAAGTTTGTCAAAATGTAAAAACCCAATGATTATCTAATCAACATGAAAATATTTTCTATTTTTTTATTTATTTAGGTAATTTATGTGGATTATAATAATGTTCACATTCTTCAGGTGCGTAGGATAATAAATACAATAGAATTGAATAAAATATATTACATAAAAACAAATAATAAGACTCGTAGCTCTTTTAGTTATTTAATTAAAATTGATTTAAAAATGTGAATTTTTCGAAATAATTACTATGAATAAGTGAGCTATTGCTAAATGACGTAAGTTTGACCTTATCCCGATTAATATTTTGTGGAAAACTAAAAACGTATAGTAAGTGAAAGCTATTAATTTCAAGTATCTAACATGGGAGAAAGTACAATGATAGACATATCAATTTTATTTCTATTGCAACTGTACTTCACAACATAGTTTTTAAATTTTTGCTAAATTGTCCAAACACAATTATTCGTTTGTATTTTTGTTGTCATTAGTGGGTTTATAAATTATACAGATAGGTATCATTGTATTTAAAAAAAACTTTATTTATTTATTTATTTATACATATAGACGGTCAAGCCATTTTGAAGATAAAATAAAGATTTTTAAAATATTACAATTAAAACAAATATAAACATAAAATAAAAACACCTACATACTAAATACAATAAATAACATACAATATTTCTTTTATAACGAGAACAGATTAAATTAAATTAAATTAAGTGCATTAAGTGTGCCTTGAAAGTGTTGAGGAAGTTTCCAAAAAAATCGAGCGATAATGCGACACTGCTAACATGCCTGACGATCCGTGGCATGGGACTGTTCATACCGTACGTGGTTCCATAGTGACCTATATGTAGAAGATCATTCGATCTTAAAGCTCGACCCTGCACATTGAGGTTAATCAAATTATGTAGATTTATGCAATTTATCATCCCATTAAGTAATTTGTACATAAATGTTATGTCCATTCCCTTCCTTCGAATGTGCAATTCAGTAAGACCAACATATTGACCGGATTGCTGGGGCGTAAGATATATGCCAACAATGCTCAACTTATATGCTAAGACCTTGGAAAATTTGTATTGTATAGACTCTAATCTGTCTACGTGCGTTTTGAAGGATGGTGACCAAATAAGGCAGCAATAATCCAGGTGTGATCTGACTAGTGCATTATACAAAATCACAAGAGCACGTACATTAATAAAATCAGTTGTAGATCGTTTAATAAACCCTAGCATTTTATTAGCCTTGTTCACTATGTAGTCAATATGTAGCCTGTAAGACAGTTTAGAGTCCAACAGCACTCCAAGGTCCTGGATACTATCTACTCTGCAGAGAGAGGTATCATTCAAATGATAATTAAAATATGTTGGTACTTTACAGCGTGAAAACGGCATAAACTGACATTTACTTATATTTAGTGCCATATCATTATTTGTGCACCAGCATTGTATTAATAAGAGATTATGATCAATGATTGAGCAATCATTGATGTTGTTTATTTGGAGGAAATTAATAAAATATATTTAATACATCATTTAATATTCACCTATGTATGAAAAAAAAACATGTTTTATTTGGACTAGAATATTTTTCCTGCATAGAACCAAAAATGTAATTGTTCATTCAGCATCCCCAATCGTGATTTACAATGGTTTTACGTCCGGGGCCAACAGCGGTTTGCATAAAATTTTATGCCCTGGCCATCGTGTAACGTGCCCAGATAACAAGATATTTACATCGCGCGAATAAAATAAAATACACGCAGGCAACAAAACAAATAACAAATGTCCAACTTTTCCACAATTACAGACACACACACGCATACCAAGTTTTTTGTTTGGATAAAATCCCACACACGCATACCAAGCTTTTTGTTTAGATAAAACCCTAAAGAGTGTTTTTCATTACGCTTTTTATTCTTTGTTATTCAATTCATTTAGGTGAGAGAAATAATACGATTTTTTGTTTAATGGATAAAGTCCAATCTGACTCCATGAAACAAATATTTTTTTGAAAATTAATAGAAATTAAATCGTTTGATTTGTTTCACTTGTTAAATATTGTATGGCGTAATCAAGTGATTTAATTTTGATTTAAATTTATAAAAAAAATAATTTATATTTAGAAAAGTTATGAATCAAATAAAAACAAGTGTAAGATAAAGAAAGAATAATAGTCATGTGTCTATCATAAAACTTTACCCTTCATTGAAACAATTGATAACTGACATACTAAACTTATTGCACTTCATATAGTCTTTGTAAGACTAACTTGTTGTAGATTGCGAAAAGAATAGCACTTTTAATGTAATTGCACTTGTCAATCGGTTAATAACTATTTCACATTAAATCAGCATTTTATACGCATGGCGCATGAAGTAAAATTTCGAGTTTAGAAAAGCCTAATTTGGCTTGGTCGCTCCGCATCGCTACGCGACCAAGCCAAATTTTTAGGCTTTTCTAAACTCGAATTTAACTATTTTATAAATTCGACGAATGCCTGAAAAACTTCTCAGTATATAATAGAATAAGTCATTCATAGAAAGCATAAACAACGTGCAGAATTTTACCTAAAATCAACGTTTAGTTACTTCTATAATTGCTCGGCCGTTAATGGATTAATTATAGTTAACCCATTAACTGCTAAGCAATTATATAGTTATACTATTGAAAATTCTATTAATAAAAAAATAATATTAAGGAAGAGTGGCTTAGCATTTGAGGCGTTCGCCTAGGGCGAATAATTTTTCTGACGAGAAATATTTGTCTCTAAAGAGAAGGGAGGGTAAGAGGGATACGGGAAGGTAATGAGATAAGCTAATGTAAAGGTAAATGTAATGTAAAGTGTAGAGATATACCAATAAAGGTCTTTTTTTTTATTCGTCTCAGATTCCATAGGTGTAAATTGTGTTGTCCACATTTTCATTAAAAACAATGAAATATAAATTTAACAAACTTGTCGTGACTAATTGGCTACCCGCCTAAGTCAATCCCCTTAAATAAATTTTCATCCCCCAACCCGACTTCCTGTCCATTACCATTCCTTAAAAAAAATGTTACTTTATGCTTAATTAATGAGGGGAAAACAGTCGTTTCATCATTAAAACAATTGATAATTGACAATACGTATATTGTTGTTTTACTAACGGATAAAGTGCTGTAAGGTTAGAACAGAATGTCTTCATACGAGGGTTTCCCACTCCCAGACTAAGCATGAAGTAAAATTTCGAGTTTAGAAATGCCTAAAAATTTGGATTGGCCGCGTAGCGAAGCGGAGCGGCCAATCCAAATTAGGCTTTTCTAAAATCGAAATTTTACTTCATGCGCCACACGTATAAAACACTGAAATACTATAAAGTTTAAAATATACGGCTTTAGCAATCTAATATGTAGATATGAGTAAAACGTGAGTCAAATTCTGCGCTGAACAAATTGTTTAAATCAGTGATTATAGGCAACCCAATTATTACAACGTATATTAGGTTGACTATAATAGGTGTTGTACTGTATGTTTTTTAATTTCGCTGTAAATCAGTATTTTTAAGCGTGGCGCATGAAGTAAAATTTCGAGTTTAGAAAAGCCTAATTTGGATTGGTCGCTCCGCTTCGCTACGCGGCCAATCCAAATTTTCAGGCTTTTCTAAACTCGAAATTTTACTTCATGCTTAGTCTGGGAGTGGAAAACACTCGTTAAAAGCCTCAAATTAACCGCTTTGAAACAACGAGTTCCTGCAAACTTAAAAAACGCTGTAATTATCGGGATATGTTTACTCAATAGAAAAATGATATGTATAGTTAATAGAAAAAAGTTTAAAATATACAGCTTTTGCAATCTAATATGTAGCTATGAGTCAAACGTGAGTCAAATTCTGCGCCGAACAAATTGTTTAAAACAGTAATTATAGGCAACCCAATTACTACAACGTATATTAGGTTGCCTATAATAATTGTCGTACGTGTATGTTTTTTAATTTCGCTGTAAATCACTGTTTTTAAGCGTGGCGCATGAAGTAAAATTTCGAGTTTAGAAAAGCCTAATTTGGATTGGCCGCTCCGCTTCGCTACGCGGCCAATCCAAATTTTCAGGCTTTTCTAAACTCGAAATTTTACTTCATGCTTAGTCTCGGAGTGGAAAACATTCGTTAAAAGCCTCAAATTAACCACTTTAAAACAACGAGTTCCCGCAAATTTAAAAAACGCTGTAATTATCGGGATATGTATACTCAATAGAAAAATGATATGTATGTTTACTAGAAAAAAGTTTAAAATATACAGCTTTAGCAATCTAATATGTAGCTATAAGTCAAACGTGAGTCAAATTCTGCGCCTAACAATTGTTTAAAACAGTAATTATAGGCAACCCAATAACTACAACGTATATTAAGTTGCCTATAATAATTGTCGTACGTGTATGTTTTTTAATTTCGCTGTAAATCACTGTTTTTAAGCGTGGCGCATGAAGTAAAATTTCGAGTTTAGAAAAGCCTAATTTGGATTGGCCGCTCCGCTTCGCTACGCGGCCAATCCAAATTTTCAGGCTTTTCTAAACTCGAAATTTTACTTCATGCTTAGTCTGGGAGTGGAAAACATTCGTAAAAAGCCTCAAATTAACCGCTTTAAAACAACGAGTTCCCGCAAATTAAAAAAACGCTGTAATTATCGGGATATGTATACTCAATAGAAAAATGCCCTGTACGTTCTCTTTTAAACACGTTTTAAACGTTTTAAACATGTTTTAAACACGTTTTAAACATCTTTTCATTTGTTAATGTTTAAAACGCTGTTTTAATAAAAAAAACACTTTTGTAGAAAAAAACTGTTTGTTGTAATTGAAATGAAAAAAATAACGTTTGTTTAACAACACTGAAATGTACTGCTGAAATAATAATAATAGATTATTATTACAGCAGTACATCCCAGGGTTGTTAAAAAAACATTTTATTTTTATTTTAATTAAAACAAACAGTTTTTTTTACAAAACGTGTATTTTAAATAGTAAATATCCCCAATTTATCGAACAAACAAATAAATAAAGACACATTAAAAGATTTACCCAATTGACGCCCAGCATTGACACTAAATTATAAATCATACAGCCGCTCGGAATCCGGATTAATTGCACCCTCCAAAAACCAATCGATAACCTTCGGCAACCAGCCTAATGTCTTGGAAACAATTAGACATTGAAAGATATCTTCATCGATTCGAACGTGCTGAATTATTCGGCTGCATTTTTCGCGTAAATTGCTCTTTTTCTTTTTTCCCTCTGCGGCCAACAATTTTTAGAAGGGCGGTCATTATTAGGAGCAATTTGTCGATGGTCGGACAGAGGGATAGGAATAGGAGGGTGATGTTGATGCGATGTTGGAGGAAATGTACGATATCGGTTCTACTCTTCTACTCCGCTTCCAGAACAGATGAAATCCTTTCTATTATCGCACAGGGATCAATTTGGTGTAACTGCCTGTTACATCTATCTATGTCAACGTTTACTTTTACAGTTTGAAAATTAGGTAAATATATCTATTTAATTTCACAATTTATAAAAAAAACAAACAATCTAATTATAAAAATTAAATTTGAGTTCAGTATTCCCACAGACACGTTTCGGACTTCAAGGTCCTCTTCAGTTTGGTCCCGATCCAGTGCTGAGGCATACTGAACATTTCTGACTATATGAAGCCAATATGTGAAATCTATTAATGGATTTGATAGCTAACGCCATCTAATACTCCATAGTGGCATCGTCAATGACACGACGATGCCACTATAGAGCACTAGATGGCGTAAGCTATCGAATCCATTAATAATCTAATTATACATTGAAGTAATATGAAAAAAATCTCCACTAGACTTTCTCCTGTACATGTCATAACATAAATACGGCCAAATATTAACTGATGCTTGCGGATACGTTAAACATTTTTTATATAAAACTTGTGTATTTTTTAATTGTCCATTGCGCTGTTTATATGTGTTTAAGAACTTTATTTTAATTGTTTAGCACGTCTAGCACTTGAAGTAAATATTTCAAGTTTAGAAAAGCCTGAAACAGCAATCCTTTCAGTTGCTTATTTTAAGCTTAATATAAACTGTCATCCTGTATCAATTTTGAACCGTGACACGACTCCTAAACGGAAGTTCACTTTGTCGTCGATTACACTCTGTAAAAACTCAGGCGTCAAAAAACTTGGTAAAACCATTTAGCTTACACCCAGAATTTTTGGCTTGGCGCAAAAAAATCATTCGCTTTTAAATTATATATTTACCGAATTCCCAGTAATTAAAAATGTCGGTAAAAGTCCCTGTAGATTATTTAAATCCTGTAGTACTTATTAATAAGGATTGTACTATTCCAAAGTACTACTAGATTTAACTCATCCATAGCTAACTCAGATTAATTTTATTGAACGCACTACATTATTTCACTAACTTATCTAACGAGTGTCTATAAACTGTCAGCATCTCGGTTGATTTAAAAAAAAACAAATTACATATCTTAGATTATGCCATACGAAACGGTAAGCGTTAAATACATTTAATTATATGTCATTGGGTAGTGTCACAGTGCTGAATTTAATTACGACGTATGTTTCTGAAGTCAGAACCTACTGGGATGCCGAGAGTTTATAGACACTCGTTAGTTTACAAACCAGCAATATTCTCTATATTCAACAATCGGAATCCTGACTAATTACACCGGAACAACCAGTAATGAAAGGAGCAACTAATCGTCCTGGTCTTAATCACAGTACAACATTTCCAGGATTAGCCACAAACAACATCCAATATTTCATCCATCCGTGTTTATCTCATCTCGGCTATGTTTATAAAGAGAAACATGGGAAAATTTATAAGGCCGTAAGAAATAATCTCGCAAAAGGCCTCGAGTAATAAAAGCATTAATAGCACGCACTCGTCCCGTGAACATAACCTAAGAAAAAAGATATTTGCCCTGTCGTGTCGTTTTACGCGCTATAGCTTTTTATGCATTACTATAAAATACAACAGAGGTGACACTGACATTGATGGTTATTACTATTAAGTGTTAGTGATACATTTTATGGTTATTGTTACATACAAGGATGTCTATAACATTAAAAGTTTTTTATAAGTAATTGAAATCAAATCAAGAATTATTTGAGTTACATATTGAAGTATGGTACGTACCCTGCAATCGTTTAAATTATGATTTAGAGTAGGCGGCATTCTTTTTGTGCGGTTGCCCAGAATGCTAATTGAATGATGGAATAAATTTGAGGTTATGGTAAACTATCTGTTAACAGTCAGTGATGCCAATCTAATTTAAAGTTCAAAGCCTACTCTAAATCATGTTTTAAATTTTATATTAAACAACAAAATGAATTAAATAAAAACAAGAATAAGTAGGGAGCACAGATGAAGAAAAATACAATCCCTTAATACCGTTAGGCCAAGATGGGAGCCAAAGCCCACAAATCCCGAGGTGAGGACGTAGGGAAGAAAATCAGCACTTGATATTTAATTTACCTTAGTAATAAAATGTATATGTAAATGTATTTTATATTATAGTAAATAAAGAATTTATTGTAAAAAATGATCGCACGGTATTTTATTTCTTTTTCATTTTTATTTATATTGTAGAATGGTTATTACCTTATTTGTCAAAAATATTTAAAAAACAATCTATTAATGAAATGAACTACTACTTTATTAAAAGGTTATAATTTCTCATACAGGGAATTTTGCTTTTAAGTATACATACCGTGTGTCCCCGGATTACTGCCCGAAAAGTCAAATTCTTTATTGTCCATTTTTTGAAAAAAAGTCATTCTCTACAAAAAGTTTTGAATAATTTAAAAGCACTGTTATCATTGTCAAATCTCAAATTTACTATAGAGGGCGCTCAAAAATTAGGAAAACTAGTGTTACTGTAATTAAGAGAATAGCGCAAACTGGCATCCATCTTGGTGCCTTTAGGTGCCAAATTCAAACTAAATTAAATTAACACGTTCATCAATAAAGAATTTGTTTGGATTAGTTTAAATTTGGCGCCTAAAGGCGTTAAGATGGATGCCAGTTTGCGCTACTCTCTTGATAATAATAATAATGATATTTATTTAGTGTTACCAGAATAATCTTTACACAGGTCAAAAATGTATAATACTTGTATTATGTATAATACTTTTAAAGATATTTGCCGTGTCGTGTCGTTTTATTTGTTATTTATTTAGTGCTACCAGAATAATCTTTACACAGGTCAAAAATGTATAATACTTTTAAGATAATATAAAAAATATTACACAGAAATTCAATATACCTTTTAAATAAAATAAAACGAACAAGTTAAAACTAACAATACAATATATACGTCACATATTAAAACAACATTTAAACATTCATTTGGAGTCCGTCCAGATCCCGAGCAGGTCGGACCGCTGCGCAACAATTAAAACGCAAAGCCAGCACGTGGTTAGACTCCTATGTTTTTGCATCCTTTTAGTCACATCCATTTTCATATTTCTATTTCTTGCATTCCCTTCTAGTGTACCTCATCCTGCTAACTGCACGTGTATTTTCCTTTACCTATCCCTCGGAAAGGGCGTTAGTCCAAATTTTAAATTCAGTCGATACCCCAATAATCTAATTATCAAAATAACTACAATCATTCCCATAACCTTTTTCTTTGATAACTACCCCTATATTTATTTTTTTATTTATTCAAATGGTTAAACAAACATTTGTTTAATTAATACTGTGACTGGTCAACAGGGCTTAGATGGCAAGGCCATTAAATACGCCAAAGAAGAAGAAGAAACATTCATTTATATAAAAGAAATCTGGCAATGTAAGTGTATGTGAAAAGTAATATAAAAAAATTTGCGAATCTTCAAAATAAGTGACTTATGGGTAGAAGTTGATTAAATATCACAAAATTTGTCAGTCAGTATCTCCTCAACACTATAGAATGCTTTTTTGCTAAAGTATCTTTTCATCGATTTATTAAAAGCCTTTGACTGTAATTCAATAATGTGGCTAGGAAGGGCATTATAAAGTTTGGAACCGTAATAATTAATGCCATTTTGCGATTTACCTAAACGCCGATATTTGGTGACGATGGTATTTTCGGTTCTGGTTGCGTATCTGTGTACCTGATCGAAGGTTTTCATTTTTTTTTAGATGTTTACGCATATACTTTAAGCATTCCATTACATACAAACAAGGAACAGTTTATATGTTTGATTGGACGCATGCATTGCGGCAGTCATCTCTCTAGCCTAGAGATGCTATTATTCGAATAGTTCGGCGTTGTAGGGCGAATATTTGTTTGGAAATACCTGAATATCCCCATATCAGTATACCGTATAAGATGTGGCTTTGATATACTGAAAAATATATAATTCTTATTTCAGGGGCAGGAAGATAGTTTTTTAGCTGGCGTAATAAATAGGCAGATAGACATAGTTCATTATAAACTGTTCGTTCGTGTTCATACCACGATAATTTAGAGTCAATGTGTATTCCAAGAAATATTGTGCTGTTGATTGTGATATCTCTCTTTATGGAAAATGTAATTGTTGTTCACTAATCGGGATTAACAGACAACTTGTTTGAAGCGAATAAAATCATTATCTGATCAACTGCTTTCCGATTGGTTTCATTAACCTTTTCTTGATTAACCCCAGCAGATTGTATTGTCGTATCATCAGCGAATAAAATGGTGGATGAGGTTGTTTGATAGGATAAATCGTTGATGTAAATTAAGAAAAGGACTGGTCCTAGTATGGACCATTGATTCACAGCATACTTAGTTGTTATTTCACTTGATGATCCATTCTTTAATTTAACTATCTGGCTTCTCTTAGTAAGATATGAGTTTTTAATGCGACAACTATTGAGATGAAAATTGTAGTAGTAAAGCTCCAGCAGCAGAATATCACGAAAAACGCAATCAAAAGGTTTGCTTAAGTCTAAGAAGGTGGCAACAGTGTATGAATTATTTTCGAACGATTCATAGATTTCTTCCGTCAGAGCTAAGATTGCATCTCTTGTGGCCCTTCCGCTGCGGAAGCCGTACTGACTAATCAAAAATATGTTATTCGTTTCCAGAAAGTCAACAATTTGAAGGCACAAGATTTTATCGAATACCTTTGAAACTATAGGGAGTATAGATATTGTTATTACATTCAGATCTATCCCCCTTTTTGCAAATAGGAATTACACAAGCCCGTTGTAAACAAGACGGGAAAATGCTACTTCTAATACATTGATTTATCAAACCTGTCAGTGGGGTGGTAATTGCGTTAACTATGTTCTTCAATAAGCGTGCGTTCATTTCATAGATGCCCCTACAAATACAGGGACACTAAAGAAAACCCAAAATGGTCATTAGATATAAGCATCTCTAATTATAATTTAAGAGAAACGTGGTATTTTAACAAATAATTTATAATCTAAAAAAACGTTTATGTGAAAATCATGAAGTTTAAATCTCTCTGCATAGAGTTTTTCTTGAAAGTATAAGTTTTTTTTAAATTCAGCTTGATTTCTTCAAATCTTTAGATATTCGTTGTTTTTTTCTTAAGTTCAATTTAAAGCGTTAAAAGAGTATCTTCCACTTCCAGACTAAGCATGAAGTAAAATTTCGAGTTTAGAAAAGCCCCGTGAAAATTTGTCTGGGGTCGCGCAGCGACCCGAGACAAATTTTCTGGGCTTTTCTAAACTCGAAATTTTACTTCATGCGCCACTCGTATAAAACACTATAATAGTGTGAAATTTATGAATATATAAATCTCACTTGAAATCAATGTTTTATATGCGTGGCGCATGAAGTAAAATTTCGAGTTTAGAAAAGCCTAGAGACAAATTTTCACGGGGCTTTTCTAAACTCGAAATTTTACATCATGCTTAGTCTGGGAGTGGAAAACACTCGTTTAAAGCTTCAAATTGAACTCTTTTAAAAACACAACTAATGTATATAGATTTAAAAAAAATAAGATGAACTTGGAATACGTATACTTTAAAGAGAAAATAATTCTCTGTATACTATTTCATTTTTATTAAATTTAAATATTTTTACAATGATGTATCGTATATTTCAACCTTAACTGCGCCCCTTGTTCTATGATTATTATTGTTCACACCTGCAATGTGTTTATGATTCTGACATTGACATGTTAGCGACTTGCATGAGGAATTTCCCAACTTCGGTGTTTAATTGGCAGTAATTAAGAAATTAGCAACTTGCTCAAAGTTTCTAAATGAACTGTAAACGTGAACGAAATTAAAACGAGCTTCGCGTTTTCCAACACTTGCATACATTTTAATTCGACTGAAAACGAGTTGTAGAAATTCCAATCACGGATTTTTTGAAGATTAGAACTCACAGAAAATCTAAATTTTTAAACGATATCATGATTTCTTCATATAGATACTTTTAGCCAAAATTAGCTAAAATTCGGTTTGGTGCATCATTTATGCTTATCAATTCATAGAAATTTCTATTTTTATTTCAAGACAAAAAGGGTTGTAGAGAATAAATATAATTTAAGCACTAAACATTTGATTGCTGTAAAGAAAATATTACCTTATTGTTCAGTTTATTTCCATGTACGTTTGGTGGATGCGCCGGGAGCAGGGATTATTTTTTAAAAAAAGTTAAAAACTCTCTGCATAGAGTTTTTCTTGAAAGTATAAGTTTTTTAAATTCAGCTTGTTTTCTTCAAATCTTTAGATATTCGTTGTTTTTTTTTTAAAGTTCAATTTAAAGCGTTAAACAAGTGTTTTCCACTTCCAGACTAAGCATGAAGTAAAATTTCGAGTTTAGAAAAGCCCCATGAAAATTTGTCTCGGGTCGCGCAGCGGCCCGAGACAAATTTTCTGGGCTTTTCTAAACTCGAAATTTTACTTCATGCGCCACTCGTGTAAAACACTAAAATAGTGCAAAATTTATGAATATATAAACCTCACTTGAAATCAGTTTTTTATATGCGTGGCGCATGAAGTAAAATTTCGAGTTTAGAAAAGCCAAGAAAATTTGTCTCGGGTCGCTGCGCGACCCGAGACAAATTTTCACGGGGCTTTTCTAAACTCGAAATTTTACTTCTTGCTTAGTCTGGGAGTGGAAAACACTCGTTTAAAGCTTCAAATAGAACTCTTTTAAAAACACAACTAATGTATATAGATTTAAAGAAAATAAGATGAACTTGGAATACGCATACTTTAAAGAGAAAATCTCTGTATACAATTTCATTTTTATTAAATTTAAATATTTTTACAATTATGTATCGTATATTTCAACCTTAACTGCGCCCCTTGTTCTATGATTATTATTGTTCACACCTGCAATGTGTTTATGATTCTGACATTGACATGTTAGCGACTTGCATGAGGAATTTCTCAACTTCGGTGTTTAATTGGCAGTAATTAAGAAATTAGCAACTTGCTCAAAGTTTCTAAATGAACTGTAAACGTGAACGAAATTGAAACTGCTTCGCGTTTTCCAACACTTGCATACATTTTAATTCGACTGAAAACGAGTTGTAGAAATTCCAATCACAGATTTTTTGAAGATTAGAACTCACAGAAAATCTCAATTTTCAAACGATATCATGATTACTTCATATAGATACTTTTAGCCAAAATTAGCTAAAATTCGGTTTGGTGCATCATTTATGTTTATCAATTCATAGAAATTTATATTTTTATTTTAAAACAAAAAGGGTTGTAGAGAATAAATATAATTTTAGCACTAAACATTTGATCGTTGTAAAAAAAATTTTACCTTATTGTTCAGTTTATTTCTATGTACGTTTGGTGGATGCGCCGGGAGCAGGGATTATTTTTGCTAATTAATCCAAAAATCTATGAAATACTGAAATTTATATTTGCTTTTATTGTAAATATAAATAAAAAATAAATATTTAACTCCTTAAAAATCAATGGTTCTTAATGATATCTGTTCCTCAGAAATGTCTTAATAAATAGGATGTTGATTAACGTATATTGTATCTTTATTTTATTAATTTAACAATTATTTATTTAAAACTAGCAAAGAAATACACTGTTTACGTTCCATGATTACATGTTTAGCTTCCAGGCACGTATTTAGGTCTTTACAGATCATAAAGACAAATTTTACATAAAGAAAAATTGAGTTTTTTAATAGTTTGCAGAATATTTACAAAATATAGAAACGAAAAAAAATTAATATCGACTTTCTGCAAACAAATTTTAGTCTCATTGAGACAAGTCTCCAAATATTCATTGAAACTACTACTTCTCGAGCTAATACCTTGACAGATATTTAGTTTGGTAAGATGTAACTCAAATATTTATTGTATAATTCAATATCTGTCGGGGTATTAGCTCGAGAAGTAGTTGTTTCAATAAATATTTGGAGACTTGTCTCAGTGAGACTAACCATTTTTTGCAGAAAATCAATATTAATTTTATTTCGTTTTTATATTTTTTACAGATCATTATCAAAAATTTAACTTATAAATTTTAATTAAAATCAATTTATTGCCTGTAGTTAAACACACTGAATTTATAATTATTTAGAAAAAAATAATCCTGCTTTTATCAGGTACAAAGTGCAAATAGTTTAATGTAATTAATAAACGAGCTACTTTTGTGTTGTTCATTTTCAATTTAGTTGATTGAACATAATATAACCTTGCCATATACGCTTTAGCGCATCCCCTCATGCGGATAAAACGCTAAAAATTTCCATAAATAATCATTTCCCTAGATAAAACTACAGACTCACAACTAGACAACGGAATCCGCGAACGAGTGGAATGAGCAAAACGCAATTACCAGACACACATGTGCCGGATAAATTAAATTTGAATCGATCCACCGCCGACTGGCCGAGACTCATGAATGATTCGCAGCCACCGAATTAGTTCACAATTCCTCATCAGAAAAAAGGCACAATTAAAATGCATCTTTGTGCGAATATCGCTGTGCGTTTCGACAATTATAGATTAATCGTAATCCGACCGTTTGAATTGAATTAAACACGATGGGTTCGGTCTTGTTGAATTAATTACGGGATTGAATTGGTCTGATGGCATGACATTGAAATTTTACTATAATGAATATTAATGCTTGGGGTTTTGGAGATAATACAACTTAAATTAACGCTGTGTTTGTTGGCTGTTGGGTTAATTCAAATTTATATGATTAATCAAAATTTTCCTAATTTATTGACTTGATATTTCTAAACTAATATTAGGCAATATAGAAATATCAAGTATAATAACTAATATTAGGCAATTAAGAAAACTCGTAAAAATAAGTTGCACAAAAGTGCGGGTATATGTGTAGTTTTGGTGGATGCGCCGGGAGAACGGCTTCTAACTAATAATCGCTTTTTATTTTTCGTTTTCTGACAATTCCAAAATGTTTTCCAATAGACATTTTCTCTATGAATGACACAAAAAACTTCCATTTTACTCAACATCAAAAGAATTGGTCATTATTCTTTAATTGCACAAGCAACGGCAGCTTTCTGTAGCTTTGGTGGATGCGCCAGGAAAACTGCTTCTAACTAACAATCGCTTTTCATTTTTTGTTTTCTAACACTTCCAATAATTTTTTCAATATAAACCTTTTCTATGAATGACACAAAAAGTTTCCATTTTACCCTACATCAAAAGGATAGGTCATTATTCTTCAAAAACACACGCAACGGCAACTTTCTGTAGTTTTGGTGGATGCGCCGGGATAACTGCTTCTAACTAACAATCGCTTTTAATTTTTAGTTTTCTGATACTTCCAGAAAAATGTTCAATATTCATTTTCTCTATGAATGACACAAAGAGCTCCTATTTTACCCTACATCAAAAGAATAGGTCATTATTCTTTAATTACACACGCAACGGTAACTTTCTGTAGTTTTGGTGGATGCGCCGGGAAAATTGCTTCTAACTAGCAATCGCTTTTTATTTTTTGTTTTCTGATACTTCCAGAAATATGTTTAATATACATTTTTTCTATGAATGACAGAAAAGCTTCCATTTTACCCTACATAAAAAGAATAGGTCATTATTAATTACACACGCAACGGCAACTTTCTGCAGTCGGGAGACCGACTTTTAAAAATCGGTTTAGTTTTCTGACACTTCCAAAAATGTTTTTAATATAAATTTTCTCTGCGAATGACACAAAAAGTTTCCATTTTACCCTATATCAAAAGAATAGGTCATTATTCTTCAATTACACACGCAACGGCAACTTTCTGCGGGATATGGAGGTCGTAACAGAAACCAGCCGAATCGGCGTTTCCTTCCGCACATATATAATTTTTTTTCATTTCATTCCTGTTCCCTCGCATACATTAAATAAGTTTATCGGGCCTCCCTTTATTTCGACATCGGATTTCTGTTTTTATGCAGGCGGTGCATTTTGATTTATGGTGTCCATAAACTATCCTCACAGAGAGATATGTGTGTGGAAAAATGGGAATTTATCGCTCTAATCGCACGTGCCTCATATTACTTTAACATTGATCCGAAAATACGGCACTCAATGTCAGATTTAATATTATAATATGCTCGAAATCTCAAGAATATTGTTAGTGCTCTATAAAGGATTTAAAATTGGTTCATTATATAAAATATAAGAAATTAATTGAGGATATTAATTAAAAATATTAAAATCACAATAAAAATAGGGGCGGATTTCTCTTATAGGCCCACTAGGCCCGTGCCTAGGGCGCTACGAATGGGAGGTGGCAAATTGCAGTTTGAACGAACAAGAAAAAAACAAACCCCCATACGGATTTGCAGAAAAGGTTGCTTACAAGCGCAAAATTATACACTCTAGAATCTATAATCTAGAATCTAAAATAATAATCTATTGCCCATCAGTGGTTTTTAGTTTTTTTTTTGCCTCGCGACACGCAACAATTAAATATGTCGCGCAGCGACCCGAGACAAATTTTCTGTGCTTTTCTAAACTTGAAATTTTTCTTCATGCGCCACGCGTATAAAACACTGATTTCAAGTGAGGTTCAAATATACACAAATTTCACAATATTTTAGTGTTTTATACGCGTGGCGCATGAAGTAAAATTGCGAGTTTAGAAAAGCACAGAAAATTTGTCTCGGGTCGCTGCGCGACCCGAGACAAATTTTCACGGGGCTTTTCTAAACTCGAAATTTTACTTCATGCTTAGTCTGGGAGTGGAAACACTCGAATAAAGCTTTAATAAGGCAATAAGGTCATTACTTTCCATTGACAGTTGGTACGATTTTGATATTTGTCGTTGAACTCCAATCCCGATGTCATTTGTTTAAATCTCTTGCCGCCCCTTCAATAATTTCTTTTCCTGTTTGTTTGACAATTTCCGAAATAAATATCCTACAGTTTGCGATTTTTTGTTAATAATAATAATGATCATTTTCCAAAAATGTTCTACTATTTTAACATACTTATATTTCTTAATTTTGACATGAAGTGGCGAACCTTCACTCTTTTTTATTATATTTTTGCAGAGAGGTACATATTTTTAAATTATGAACCGTAAAGGTTTCTACTTCGTTATACATGTTAATTCAATAAAATATCTATTTTAATTTATTTTATTATTTTACTTATTTTTGTGTGAAATGTTTTTGTAAATTGTTTTTGTGTTCAAGATTGTACGTTATTATAAAATAATTGTTTTTGACAATGACCATTCCTTTTCTATCTATTGCAGTTCTTTGGAAATATTGATTTTAATATTTTATAAAAAAAGGGCACACATCACCAAAAAGATTGCTGACCCCTGTTTTACACGTTTGTCAATATTTTGAGGAAACTGTCGAATGTGTCGAATGAAAAAGTCAACGTTCGTGCGTCCGACGAATTTTACCTATCACGTCAATATCAATGACAATCTTACATTAAAATCGAAATAAGTTGATAATTGACTCACGTTAGCTTATGCAAATTGTAAGTTTTAATATGAAACGCCAACTACAACTGTTAAAAGTGCAAAATAGAAAAACAAATATCAATGAAGTCAATATTTTGTTAAATATATCTGTAACTGTCAAAAGTCGATTCACAACTTGATTTTTTTGTTAATCTGCTGAGCATTTAAAAATAGCATGTAGATTAGGTACCTATTTGAATTATTTATACACACAGGGAATGGTTCTTTTGTATTGCAATTCAAGCTATATAAATATATTAAATTTCGGGCGTTTACTGCATTTTTAAAAAGTGTTCTATTTGAAGTTTTAAACGAGTGTTTCCACTCCTTGATTAGGCATGAAGTAAAATTTCGAGTTTAGAAAACTCCAAACAATCCCCCCTTGGCCTGTTGGCCCTGTAGCAGACGTAAAATATTCACGCTCTTTGAAAATTGAAAATAAATAAAATTATAAAAGACCACAAACGAAAAATAAACAGGCTGGTTGTTATGTTTCAGTCAAAAACGATCGGACGGGCTTCAATTTTTAATGGGGGTGTCTCATGAATGTTTCATAGATCCGTTCCTGATTTAGTGAATAAGTAAAATCCCTGGAGATGGTGTATGTTTGTTTTGAATTCCTATGCATGCACGTATTATTTTATCTGCAAAATATTTACGTCGATTAATTATCTTTTAATTCTCTAAAAATAATACATGAGTATTTATTATCAGGCTTCTCTAAACTCAAAAGTATACTTCATGGCTGCTAATTGTAACTTAAAATTTCAAACTATATTAATTGTAATTTAGTTTCTTAAATATTTCTCTGTAATTAGGTTTTTGTACCTGTTGAGAAATAAATATTATTAATATTATTCATAGATCCGTTCCTGATTTCGTGAATAAGTAAAATCCCTGGAGATGGTGTATGTTTGTTTTGAATTCCTATGCATGCACGTATTATTTTATCTGCAAAATATTTACGTCGATTAATTATCTTTTAATTCTCTAAAAATAATACATGAGTATTTATTATCAGGCTTCTCTAAACTCAAAATTATACTTCATGGCTGCTAATTGTAACTTAATATTTCAAACTATAATAATTGTAATTTAGTTTCTTAAATATTTCTCTGTAATTAGGTTTTTGTACCTGTTGAGAAATAAATATTATTATAAAGACTGAAATATTGTTAAGTTCAAAATATTCTCCTTTAGCAATATATTTTTAATCCTGCTTTAGCAGTATATGTTTATAACTGATTTAGCAGTATATTTAAAATTTCTCAATATTTAAGTGTTTTGTAAGAGTGGAGCATGAAGTAAAATTTCGAGTTTAGAAAAGCCCCGTGAAAATTTGTCTCGGGTCGCTGCCCGACCCTCGACAAATTTTCTACGCGGGGCTTTTCTAAACTCGAAATTTTACTTCATGCTTAGTCTGGGAGTGGAAACACTCGAATAAAGCTTTAATAAGGCAATAAGGTCATTACTTTCCATTGACAGTTGCCACGATTTTGATATTTGTCGTTGAATTCCAATCCCGATGTCATTTGTTTAAATCTCTTGCTGCCCTTCAATAATTTCTTTTCCTGTTTGTTTGACAATTTCCGAAATAAAAATCCTACAGTTTGCGATTTTCTTTTAATAATAATAATGATAATTTTCTAAAAATGTTCTACTATTTTAACATACTTATATTTCTTAATTTTGACATGAAGTGGCGAACTTACACTCTTATTTAATTTATTTTTGCAGAGAGGTACTTATTTTTTAAATTATGAACGGTAAAGGTTTCTACTTCGTTATACATGTTAATTCAATAAAATATTTATTTATTTTTTTGTTTTTTTTTGTTTTTGGCATATGTTTAACCATTCAGCCACTAACGCCTATTTAATATGTATCTCTATCAATATTTATTTTAATTTATTATATTATTTTACTTATTTTTGTCTGAAATGTTTTTGTAAATTATTTTTTTATTCAAGATTGTACGTTGTTATAAAATAATTGTTTTTGACAATGACCACACCTTTTCTATCTATTGCAGTTCTTTGGAAATATTGATTTTAATATTTTATAAAAAATGGGCACACATCACCAAAAAGATTGCTGACCCCTGTTCTACACGTTTGTCAATATTTAGAGGAAACTGTCGAATGTGTCGAATGAAAAAGTCAACGTTCGTGCGTCCGACGAATTTTACCTATCACGTCAATATCAATGACAATCTTACATTAAAATCGAAATAAGTTGATAATTGACTCACGTTAGCTAATGCAAATTGTAAGTTTTAATATGAAACGCCAACTACAACTGCTAAAAATGCAAAATAGAAAAACAAATGTCAATGAAGTCAATATTTTATTAAATATATCTGTAACTGTCAAAAGTCGATTCACAACTTGATTTTTTTGTCAATCTGCTGAGCATTTAAAAATAGCATGTAGTTTAGGTACCTATTTGAATTATTTATACACACAGGGAATTGACTGTTTGGTGTTGTAGGCGTTCACTTTGTGGTACATCTTAGATACACTTGTAAATAAAACACTTTTTTACTTTGTTTAACCACTGAATCTTACATTTAATTGTGTGACTAGTTTCGACTATCTAGTAGTCATTCTCAAACTAAAGTCACTTAAGTTTGAGAATGACTACTAGATAGTCGAAACTAGTCACACAATTAAATGTAAGATTCAGTGGTTAAACAAAGTAAAAACACAGGGAATTGTTCTTTTGTATTGCAATTCAAGCTATATAAATATATAAAATTTCGGGCATTTACTGCATTTTTAAAAAGTGTTCTATTTGAAGTTTTGAACTAGTGTTTCCACTCCTTATTCGGTATAAAGTAAAATTTCGAGTTTAGAAAAGCCTGAAAATTTGGTAAAATGAGGGTTATCGACTATAAGTCATTTTGTCTAAGATTTTAGTATTATTGTCAAATTAATTGTTAAGCTATTATTAATTTATTTTGTTCTGTTTATATGATATCTGTTTTGCTTGATAAACTTTTTAATTATATACAAAACTTACAACATTTTCAGTTTCTGCGTAAGTTAGCTTTGAAAAAGTATAACTGATTAATGTAATTATCCTCTTTGAAAAAATCGAATTTAATTTTAGCGAATTTTTCTTTTAAGTACCCAGATATATCCCGCTGTAAATGTTCATGCGTTTGTTGTGTCTACTAAAAAAAGTTCAAGTTCAAACCTTAAACGAGTGCCTTCCACTCCCAGACTAAGCATGAAGTAAAATTTCGAGTTTAGAAAAGCCCCGCGTAGAAAATTTGTCGAGGGTCGCGCAGCGACCCGAGACAAATTTTCACGGGGCTTTTCTAAACTCGAAATTTTACTTCATGCGCCACGCGTACAAAACACTTAAATATTGTGAAATTTTAAATATACTGCTAAATCAGTAATAAATATATACTGCTAAAGCAGGATTAAAAATATATTGCTAAAGGAGAATATTTTGAAGTTAACAATATTCCAGTCTTTATACGCCGGGCACATGAATAATAATAATAATATTTATTTTTCAACAGGTACAAAAACCTAATTACAGAGAAATATTTAAGAAACTAAATTACAATTAATATAGTTTGAAATTGTAAGTTACAATTAGCAGCAATGAAGTATAATTTTGAGTTTAGAGAAGCCTGAATAATAAATACTCATGTATTGTCTTAGAAATACGCAAATAAATATATTTTTAGAGAATTAAAAGATAATTAATCGACGTAAATATTTTGCAGATAAAATAATACGTGCATGCATAGGAATTCAATACAAACACACACCATCTCCAGGGATTTTACTTATTCACTAAATCAGGAACGGATCTATGAAACATTCATGAGACACCCCCATTAAAAATTGAAACCCTTCCGATCGTTTTTGACTGAAACATAACAACCACCCTGATTATTTTTCGTTTGTGGTCTTTTATTATTTTATTTATTTTCAATTTTCAAAGCGCGTGAATATTTTACGTCTGCTAAAGGGCCAACAGGCCAAGGGAGGATTGTTTGGAGTTTATGCCCTATTCATTTAAGTTTGAGCAGTAAATTTTATCACCTTCTCAAACCGGGGGATTATTGTTGCAATTCGTGCAATTTTTAGGACGCCGCGAGTTTTATGAGCCATTCTTGTTATTAGTAGGAACGTTACGTGGAATTATGGTATTTACCATGCTGTGCACTAAAAATATTTTTTGCTCATTACAATTTTGAACGATGTACATGTTTTCTAGGTGATTTCTGTTTTAAGTAGTTTTTGCATACTTAAAATATTATTAATTTATTATGAATTAAATTTTACAGATTTTAATTATTTATTTTTATAAGATATAACGATTGTATTTACTCTTTGATTAACATGAAGCAAAATTTCGAATAAAGTAAAGCCTACAGATATGTAAGTAGGTAAATTCCTGTAAGTAGGTAAATTCCTTAATCAGTTTAATACAATTTTCACACCTGCATACTATACAAAAACCAAAATTAAATTTTGATTAGGTAATACTCATATAAAAATTGATGGTCTAGAAAAATCAAGAATTTATTTATCAAAATTCAGTAATTACAACAAAATTTATATTGGACAAACTTAACGAAATTTAAAAACAAAGTTGAAAGAACACCTTTATTATACATAAAATCAAAATCCTGAAAAATCTGCGATAGCTCATCACACATTACCCACAGGCACAAATTTAATATAAATAATTTGAAATTATTAAAAAAATATAACCATTATCAATTAAATATGTTAGAAGCAATTGAAATGCACAAAAATAGTACTCCTCTTTTTGTGCATTTCAATTGCTTCTAACATATTTAATTGATAATGGTTAGATTTTTTTATTAATTTCAAATAATTTATATTAAATTTGTGCCTGTGGGTAATGTGTGATGAATTTCTATTTAAGTCCGTTAAATAACCCAGTCATAAAATGAATCCCTTAAACTAACCGGCCCTTATCTGATTTTAAATCAATCGCACTTGTTTGCGCAAATAACTGTTATTTTAATGTTTATTTACTAATTGTCAAATACGTTAAACTATTGTAAAAAGGCACATCGTGCCTTAAATGTATAGGGTTTTTCAAAAATAAGTCCTATTTTAAAAAATTGATATCTTCATCAATAATTGAGCAATTTGAAAATGAAAAATGTCTCTATGTGCCAAAAGAAATGGGATTTAATAAAAATATTACAATTATCGTAAATATTGAATGTGGCCGCCATCTTCTTCTACAAGAAGTAGCCTTTCTTCAATGCTGTAAACCGCAGCTCTGGGTAGGTCTGGTGGAATAGCTGCTATGTTCTGAGTAATGGACTCTTTCAATTCATAAATTGAATTAGGTTTTATTAAAAAAAACCCTTTCTCTTAGATATCCCCATAACCAAAAATCAGTAGAGTTAAGATCTGGCGATCTTGCGGGCCAAATTACAGGAAATTGTCTACTGATATTGCGGTTTCCAAAAGTGTTCCTTAAAAACTATTTTACTGGGTTAAAGATGTGCGGAGGTGCGCCATCCTGCATTAATACGATATTTTCAATGTCGTGCTCTTGTAATAATGGTATTGCATAATCACGAAGAATATTCAAATAACGTTTTCCATTTACTGTAACTGTGTTTGTTCGTCCATCCACAATCTGTTCAAAAAAATATGGACCTATGATAAATCGTGATGTAAAGCCGCACCAAACGGTAACTTTTGAATCGTGAAGTCCTTGTTGAATGACCGAATGCGGAATATTTAATGACCAAATTCGACAATTTGTTACCGGGGATTACTTTAATCTCCGGCAACAAGAATTGAAAATAACATTTCCAATTCTTCATTTATTTAAAATGAGTTCGTACCCAGCAATTAACTAATTGACCGGTCCAAAAGATTATCTCCCGCGGTTCGAACCGTGCCCGGGCCACCATCTACCTGGGCAGGTGTGGCGGATTGTCCCTCGGGTTTTTCGAAATCGGCAATTAAGGGAGAGGACTAATGACCACCGTTGCAATTTGAAAGAAGAGAGATTATAAATGTCTATAAATCTTTCAAATTGCAGCTTAACGGTTGTTTGGATTTGAGGGTTCGCTGGAAGTAATTATGTTGTCTGCAATAATTACTTTCTAGCGAATTCTTTGCCAACGGTCACGTAGTCCTCAAAATCATCCCTTCTCCAAGCCATTTTTCGTGGCATAAATACTGGGGGACGGCATCCACTCTTGTGCTGTACAGGGGCGGCATGTGGATTCAGGAGGAACTACCGTTCCTCAACTCTATCTGAGCCAGGAAGCTCCGACCGACGCCGACGTCCTAGCCGTCGTTCCAGCCGCCAGAAGAAGATTCTAACAACAGGAAACAACCGACGCCGACGTTAGCCGTCCCAGCCGTCGTTCCTGTTTTTGGACTAGGACGCTGAGAACCCGATTGCCAGCGCAGTCGCCTCGACGCCACAACGACGCTCCAGTGCAGCGTTCGTTGCTTCCGCCGGATCCAGGCCAGGCTAGCAACCCACCGACGCTAGGAAACTTTGCCCGACGCCAACGCTAGCCGTTCCGCCGTCGTTCCTGACGTCCCGCACTACGAGCGTAGTGTTTGTTGCTGCCTCCGGATCCAGCCAGACGCCGTCTCACACCGAGACGCCGTCTTGGTACTTGGACGCCGCCTCCATCTGGAAGCCACCACTAGCCAGACGCCACCGCTGGGCTAGTAGAAATCCCGATCGCAACGCCAACGCCACACCAAGTCTGCCCTGTAACTCGTGCACTGTGCTTCTCTTCTTCTTATTCTGTTTGTTGTTTTAATGTTTTATTTTGTTTTGAAATAAATAATTTAAGACAGCATACGTGTTTCAAAAGTTAGTTGCACATCTCTCTTTAACTCAACCAACCTGAGCTAGTTGGTAATCAGCGTGGAGTACCTTCCATCCCGTTGATAAATTATGTGTGTTCACACCACCATTACGTTGAAAGTGTGCCTCGTCAGTCCATAAAATATTATCAAGCCACTGTGGATTCACTTGAATTTCCGCTATTGTTTGCAGGGCAAAATCAGTTATTATACCTTTATCAGCTTCCTTCAGTTCGAACAGAACTTGCATTTTGTATGGATACTTTTTAAGTTGCCTTCGAAGAATGCACCAGACTGTGGTGCCACTCATCTCCAGACGTCCTGCTATTTTATTGACACTAGATGTTCCATATTTGTTTTCATTTGCTAAATTTTGCAATTCTTGTAAAAATTCAGCAACTGCAACATCTGTTGCCACAGTGGGTCTTCCTGATTTCATTTTATTCATAACAGAACCAGTTTCCTCAAATTTTGCTACCAGCTTTCGAAAGCTTTTAAAGTGCATGGGCCACCTCTTAAATCGTTACGGTTGCGAAACCGTCGAATACCTGCCAAAAAACTCCGTCCACTTTCGTAATAACATTGGACAAGTCCAATGCGAGTTTGCAGAGGCAAAACCATGTCTTTTTACAAAAAAAAGTTATTTGAAAAACCTGTGAAGACACTGTATTCTTCACACAACTGTTGCAAACAAGTTTGTTGCTATGACGACCGAAAGGTGTAAAACAAAAATTCCGCTTTCCCTGAGGCCTGATACTGTTATTATTTTTAAAAATGCATAATAATCAGCCACGATACGAGTCGTTAAAAATAGGACTTTCTTTTTAAATACCCCATACATTTAGAATTAAAATAAAATAGTGAAGATTAAGGAATTTACCTACTCACATATCTATAACTAACACTTCACGTAACTCCAACAAGAATATCATTAGTAAAACTTAAAAATTGGTAAAACGAGGGCTATCAACTATAAGTTATTTCGTCTAAGATTTTAATATTATTGATAAATCAATTGTTAAGCTATTATTTATTAATTTTGTTCTATTTATACATTATCTATTTTGCTTGACAAACTTACAAAATTTTTAATTACATACAAAACTTATTACATTTTCAATTTCTGCATAAGTTGGCTTTAAATGAGTAACACTGATTTTTGTGATTATCCTCTTTGAAGAAATCAAATTTAATTTAAGCGATTTTTTCTTTTAAGTACATATGTCGATGTAGACGTTGTAAATGTTCATGCGTTTGTTGTGTCTACTAAAAAAGTTGAAGTCCAAGCCTTAAACAAGGGTTTCCACTCCCAAATTAAGCATGAAGTAAAATTTCGAGTTTAGAAAAGAACCGTGTAGAAAATTTGTCGAGGGTCGCGCAGCGACCCCAGACAAATTTTCACGGGGCTTTTCTAAACTCAAAATTATACTTCATGCGCCACCCGTATAAAACACTGATACATTGTGAAATCCAAAATATTCTTGTTTAGCAGTATATTTTTAATCCTGCTTTAGCAGTTACTTTCAATACTGCTTTAGCAGTATATTTTTAATTTTACAATATTCCAGTGTTGTATGTGCGTCACGCATAAAGTAACATTTCTAGTTTAGAAAAGCCTGATCAAACGTTCAGGCTTTTCTAAACTCGAAATTCTACTTCATGCCTAGTTAAGGAATGGAAACTCATTTAAATCTTGGAATTGAACGCCTATAAAAAAAGCAATAAATTTCTGAAACTTTACAGTGCATGCATATTAATATACAGAGAATGCCACTTTAATAAAACACTTAATTTGTTTAGGTTTCAATTATATTTATTGTACTACAACAATTGCTTCACCACACTGTGGCTTCACGATTCATCTACCTGATGAAGCCACAGTGTGGTAAAACAATTGTTGTAGTACAATAAATACAATTTTGAACCTACACTAATTCCATCGAACATTGTATGGTTCCCATAATCCTGTGGCACGTATAATGCGGTATTGTAATGTCCTTATGTTGTATCCCAACTTTTACATTTTTAGTAATTCTTATAGTGTATTCAAACGCCATTTACAGTTTATTAATCTGGATATTGTTAATTAGTATATTTTTGTTTGTTGTATTATATTTCTCACTCTATTTGTATGTTTTTCAAAGTAATATTATGTTTATCTTATATCACTATTTTTAATTGTGTATTGATGTATAAAGGAGATTTCCGTTGATAAATAAATAAATAAAGAATTAAGTGTTTTAATAAAGTGATATTATGGAGTTTTAATAACTAACAGCATCAACTATACAGTATAAAGATAATGTTTCTTTTAAGTGTACATATTCCAGTATACTTAAAATAAAAATTCCATGTACATTCATTTTCTTTTAAAAAATGTATCCCTGCGAATAATGAAAGGGCTAAAATTAGAATCAATTGTCAAGGGTGAGAAAGTGAAAGGTTAGTTGAGCACTTACGTTATGCTAGTATACATTCGCAACGAGGCAAAGCTAGACATATCAGCCAATACCACAAAGTGCTACTTCGAGCATTACTCTGCTAATGGATTAGTTGTGCTTACGAGATAATCGCTTTTTGAAGTGTGACATTTATTGTGCTAGTATGTGAATTTATAAAATCCCTCCACGCGCTTTTTAAATTATTAATCATACACTTTGTAATATTGTGAAATTAAAAATATACTGCTAAATCACTATTGAAAGTGTACTGCTAAATCAAGGTTAAATATATACTACAAAACAACAATGTTTTAAAGTTACGTAAGTTTAGGTAATATTTTGTTATAACAAGATGGGGTAATTGTCAATTTTAAATATGAATTAATGGCAATAAAACAGTAAATATCACCTTTAAGGGGTTTGAATTTAAAAATAAATAATATGCTTTTATTTATTTTTAAAATCAAACCTCTCAAAGGTGATATTTACTGTTTTATTGCCATTGATTCAATTTAAAATGGACAATTGCCCTATCTTGTTAAAACCAAATATTACCTAAATTTACGTAAATGCAATTATATTATATTGTAACATATTTTAAGTTTATTGTATATTTCTCTGTAAATAGAATTTATTTTGATAGAAATAAAGTATTATTATTATTATTGGTTCTGCCAACCGAACTTTTTATTTTATCATAGAATAGAATAGAAATTAAAACATGTAAAAACGAATTAACTTGATGAGAAAAGTATTGGTGCTAGTACTAAACAGTTTACACAAGTAAATAAAATAGAGAAGAGAAAATTCTTGGGTATGGGTATTTATCGTCTTAATTTGTCTTATTAATTAACACATTGTTTGCATTTTCACAAATAGTATTTTCGTAATTTTATATAATATGTTTAAAGTGTGCAAACTATAAGAAGCGTAAGCTTATTTTCTCGAATTGAAATAAACATTTCTGTGTACCTGTTCATTCCACACACAACACTTTTTCCAAGTAAGCTAATTTTAATTTATTCCTAATTTTTTTCAAAAACGTCATAAGCAAAGCTATACTGAAGAGAGATAAAACTCGAAACGCGTCTATAGATGGCCTAAGACATTAGTTTTAATCCAAGTCCTTTCACTTCTAATTTTTTTTTTTTTTGTTATCTTCCCCTCCCCTTCAAATTTGTATTTGTTAGTTGGTTTGAAGAGAATTTGACCTAAACGTTACATATACTTTAATAGAGCGTTGTAACAAATCAAATTAAATAAGATTTTAAATATTTCATTGTATAATTCAATATCCGGAGGTGTATTTGCACGGTTGTTTCAATGGGTATTTATCGTCTTAATTTGTCTTATTAATTAAGACATTGTTTGCATTTTCAAGAATAGTTTTTTTGTAATTTTATATATTATGTTTAAAGTGTGCAAACTATAAGAAGCGTAAGCTTATTTTCTCGAATTCAAATAGCTTAGTACATTTGATTACATAGATGCACGAAATTATATCTAATCTAATGAAAAATAAATACATTCAAAATCTTTAACTGAGCAAATTTTAATAATAGACAATAAAATCTTTTCTTTGTATAACACATCACATCACAATCAATTCAGTTTAATTACTTTTTGTTTGCTGGATATTAATTTGTATGCACTTTAGAATAAGGTATCACACGATAGGGGGAGCCATTTAAAATTATAAAGTTGGAACATTAAAACCGCGATTCTTTTCGCAATCTACAACAAGTTAGTCTCACAAAGACTATATCAAACACTCAGTAAAACAACTGCTTTCCGAGCTAATACACCGACGGACATTGAATTATACAAAAAGTGTTTGCTGTTACATACAGTAACCTACTGCAAATGTAACAATTTGGGCCAAATTATTCAGGCCATCTATAGACGCGTTTCGAGATTTATTTCTCATCAGTATAGCTTTGCCATTTTCTCTAAACAATTTGACACCTTAGACTGGCAGTTAGTTACCGTGCGGTTCAAACATAAGTACAAATGAAATTTCCAATTCTTGGTTGCAGAATACTTCAATCATTAAAAGTGCGATATTCTTTTCGCAATCTACAAAGTTGGGGTGGCTAGAGATAAGGGGGTGAAAGTTAAAATTTATAAAACAGTGTTTTTCAAGTTCCCCCTTGACAACAAAATTGACGTGTTTTTTTTTTAAACCCCATCCACGTCATATCCAGAGTTATTTAGGGTGGCTCCTTTTGAAATGAAGACCCTGTATAATAAAAATGATATTATTTTTTGTGAAACTACATTAAAATTAATTATCCGTATGAAATTTAATATTATCGTGAAATCAAAGACGTGCATGCCTTATAAATCCCTGCTAACAAATCTAATTTTAATATGGATAAAACTTGATTACACAACCCGTATCTCCTCCAGGATTTGCGCAAGGGGATGTAATAATGTCTAAGAAAATGCTATATCCAAGATACAGTTATGGAAATTGCGTTTTCTGGAAATCACATTTCATCCACGCTAAGTTTTATTAATTAAATCTAAGGAGGGATTCCTTTAGAAAATGGATATGTATATTATATTTCATTTTGTGATGGAACTAATTATGTAGCAATATAATTATAATAATGTAAGTGATAATCGACAAGATTTTCATAATTGTTAGGTTTTTTCTTGTCGTTCATTGTTTTTTTTTTAAAGTACAATTACAAGTTTCGAACGAGTTTTTCCATTCCCTAGTTAAGCATCAGGTAGAAATTAATTATTTCTAATTTAGGAAAGTAATCATTGAATTCATTGAGAACTTCCCTAAATTAGAATTAATTAGTATTTAATTCAATTTCTCTAAACATTTCGTCAAAGCTAATACGTTTTAAAATGTTCTATAAACCAAAATCAAACATGAATATTTAATCTGTAAAATTAGCGGAAACTCCGAAAAAATTATTATACAAGGCCTGTTCAGATAATAACCAAACAATTTGAATTACGCGCCAACGTAAATATTTGATGATATGTTTTGGCAGCACTGCCTTGCGCATAACCTCCTTTGTAAGCGATTGCTCTTGGATTGTTGAAATCAAATTTAGTTTTCGTGATATTCTTATTTGAGTACAACGTATTTAAGTAGTACTGGCGATTTTTGAAATGTGCAATTTTCTGGAGCAACAATACAATGTAAAGCTTTGCGCGAACCTTTGGAAAACGTTCACAGAAACGTTTAATCTTTTGAAACAAGCTTATAAAGATGATGCTCTGGGTCGTACGCAATGCTACGAATGGTTTTCACGATTTAAAAGTGGTCGTCAGTCAATTCAAGATGATCCTAGACCAGGAAGGCCTTCCACTTTAACTGATAACTTCCACGTTCAGAAAATCAACGATCTGGTGCGTGCAAATCGCCGATTGACTGTCAGATAACTTGCAGAAGAAGTTAGCATCTCAACTGGGTTATGCCATGCAATTTTGACTTAAAAATTGAACATGCATAGAGTTGCAGCAAAATGTGCTAATCGATTGATCACCGAACAATGGAAAGAAGATCGAGTGGACATTTCTCGGCAACTCCTTGAACAAGCTAATAACGATGAAACAAAGAATCATAACGGGAGATGAAAGCTAGGTTGACATTGAGACAAAAGTTCTATAACCACAAACGATTAGCAAAAGATTTCCACGTCCAAAGAAAGCACGTCAGTGTCGATCCAATCTCAAAGTGATGTTCACTGTTTTTTCGACTTTCATGAAATTGTACATTTTTAATTCTTACCTCAAGGTGAAACAGTGAAGCGTGTGTACTATCAAGGCGTTTTGCAAAGGTTGCGTAAAAAAATCCGCAAAAAGGAAGCAGAGTTGTGGCAAGACAACTCATGGTTCGTGCAACACGATAATGCGCCCGCACACTCAGCTTTGGTAATTCGTCAGTTTTGTGCCAAGAATCAATGACTGTCCTCCCGCATCCTTCTTTTCGCCAGACCTAGCTCCGTGCCATTCCTATTTCCGAAATTAAAATCAGTGCTGAAAGGACGCCGTTTTCAGAGTATTGAGGACATCAAAGCACAGACCTTACAAGCCATCTCAAATTAATCTATCCAGGATTGCTTGACGAAATGAAAACACTACTGGTAAAAGTTTGTGAATAGGAGAGGGGAGTACTTTGAAAGGGACAAAGACCAATAATCTGTAAAATGAATAATAATGAATAATAATTCGGTTATTATCTGAACAGACCTCGTATATAAAAAACAAGCAATACACCAACCTATTCAATACGTCTCTTCAAATCGAACGGCCAGTTTAAAATATCCTGCATAACAAATAAAAAAATCCGGAGGACAGCGCAAACAGAAAAAATTGGCATTATTCAATTCAGAGCTCAGCACCTGCAGCACCGACATCCGGCTCTCGAGGATCCGTGTGTTCGGAGATTGGCAAACGGACGAATTCGGCATTCGCAAATAGGATAAAGCTAATAAATTCAATTCGGACCACTTATAAATCAGCGCTCGGCGCGGTTTTCGTTAAATTTATTACGAAACGCAATGGGTGTCAAGTTTCCATTAGAATCCTGATCAAAATTGTACACCCTATAATTGTTTCGCGATCCAATCGTTGACTTAAAAATTGATGCCTAAATGTTTTCATTATTCATTTACAATGCAATTGAACACAAACAGTGAAATTAAACTACAAAAAAATCATTTATTTTATATACATTTATTGGATATTGGTTTTAAACTATTTCACCTTATATATATTTTTTTCATTTAACTATATTTAGACGCCACAGACACATTCACACACATCCATGGACCCAGGTAAAATCATTTTGTACTTTAAAATGCCGAACAGAACAGACGGGCCTCTACCCACTACTCTACTGTGATCACAAAAAAATATCTTAATTCTAATCATGATAGAACTTATTGTTATAGTGCAAGTATTTCAAGAAACATACATGTAGAACAACGTTAGAAATTATTTCGAGTCATATTACTTTATTAATGGATTAGATAGCTATCGCCATCTAATGCTCCATAGTGGAGCATTAGATGAGCATTAGGTGGCGTTAGCTATCGAATCCATTAATAGTTTTCACATATTGGCTTGATATAGTTAGACATGTTCAGTTTTTCTCCGCACTGGGTCGGGACCACACTGACGAGGACCTTGAAGTCCGAAACGCGTCTGTGGATATCTGGTGCCGGAATACTGAACACAAATTCAATTTTCATATCAATTTTTTATCAAATTCGATTCATATCAACTTATTAATAATTTTAATTTCTATCAATTACAATTTTTACAAAAATAAATATTTATATTGTGTCGTTTTGCCTGATTTTAATACAAATATTTGAATATTCAAATTATTTAAATTTAATTATCTAAGTAAATAATCTCTCCTCACACATAGACCATTCATTAAGATAAAAACAGTGCGGTTACATTTTTTAATAAACTTGTACATTTTGTAATCTACGTTAATAAAAGTCATAGATAAGGGCGTGTTGAAAATTTACGAATGCAAATCCTCGCTCAATCATATACCCTAATGCACTTTGCATGTTCCCAGTGTAACTAATGTCTGCAAAAACACAGCGGGCTTTATTACAACTTGTATTTCCGTTTTCTACAGCAGAAAACAACACTTTGTGCGTTTTATTCCATAAAGCAAAAAGGAAACCAAAATTGTCTCTAGTCGAAACTTTACATTACATATAAGGATTTTCTTTAAAATATACTTATTTTATAAAATCGTTCAATTTGAAGCTACTAACGAATGTTTTCCACTCCCAGATAAAGCATGAATGAACTCAAATACAAAGTCAATTGTAGTTCCAATACAATAAATTGACACTAATTCAAAATCAACATCATTGCCAAATAAAAGTCAACTTTAAATCTTTAAACGGCTGCATATACTTTTCTTATTTTATTATATTGAACATTGATTTTCTGAATCTATATATGCTCGATATGTTGATTTTAATTTAATATTTATGCTAGAAAAAAATTATAATTAATTTTTTTCACATGATTTTTTGGCAAAAAAATCAAGTGTGCCTTAAAACAAAATTGGACTTTTAATACTGATCAAAATTTATAAATAGAAATAGTATGTATAATCAGATTAGAAGATTCAACACAATTTGTCAACCAACCGAACAAAGTAAAGGCTAGTTACAATATTTTAGTGTTTTATACGCGTGGCGCATGAAGTAAAATTTCGAGTTTAGAAAAGCCCCGTGAAAATTTGTCTCGGGTCGCTGCGCGACCCTCGACAAATTTTCTACGCGGGGCTTTTCTAAACTCGAAATTTTACTCCATGCTTAGTCTGGGAGTGGACCGTCAAAATTTTCAACATGTCGACATTTTCGATATTTCTAGATTTTTTTCGATTTATTCACAGTTTGTTATTATACGTAACATCTTTCTTAACACACAGCTACATAGTTATTATTATTATTGTATTGAACTAACATAATATTAAATAAGGTAATTATGTAACTGTCACTGTCAAATGGCTATCGACCAGAGGTCTTTCTGCCAAGGTTTGTCATTTCTGTCAAGCGTCAGTCATTAATGGGTGAAAGGATGAAATGATGAAATGTATTCGAAAATTGTGTTTGGGGGGGTTTTGTATTTCGGAGGAATTTCGGGATTTCTGTGAAAACAAAATAGGGATGGGATTTGGTAATTAAAAGGATTTTTGGAGAATTTTTCGCAGAGGAATTAAAAGCGTTCTTCTATGGGAATTACAGAGGTAGCGTCGTAGAGGAATTGGTTTGAAGGATTGTGTAGTGGGTTTAAAGGATGTCGGAGTTTAGTAAAGGTCCTAAGGGAAGCTCTCTCACTAACCTGGATGTGGTGTAGTGTGGGATTCTGGATTGTGGAAAATAGGATGGGTGCATAATCAATTAGGGGGCGACATATCATCTTATAGATCAGGACAGCTGTTTTAGTGTTTATGCCCGCTTGTTTGTATGTCAAGTTTCTAAATAGTTTTGCCCTAATTGTTATCTTGATTTTAATGCCACATGTATGTTTTTTGAGCTTAAGTTTAGGGTCAAGAGTAAATCCAAGGTATTTAATGTGGGTGGATGGATATATGGGGTTTTGTGATATGGAAACAATATATGGATAGTTAGTGATTTTGTGGTAGGGAATAAGGAGCTGCGACTTTCGGGGATTAATTTTGATTCTCCACTTGGCAAACCAGCGTTCTAGTGTATCTTGTTATTATATTAAATGCAAATTTAATATTTAATAAACACAGATTTTTTAGGAATAAAATATTAACCTATTAAGAGCCGAGCAAATTATATAGTTAACTCTAAAAGTTGATTTTAGGTAAAATTTTACATCTTTTTCTACGATTTCAATGAATGATTTATTATATTACATATGTCAATTTTATAAAAGAGTCAAATTTAAAGTTCAAACGAGTGTTTCCACTCCCAGGCTAAGCATGAAGTAAAATTTCGAGTTTAGAAAAGCCCCACGTAGAAAATTTGTCGAGGGTCGCGCAGCGACCCGAGACAAATTTTCACGGGGCTTTTCTAAACTCGAAATTTTACTTCATGCGCCACGCGTATAAAACACTGAAATGTTTTGAAGTTATAAATGCACTTAAAAAAATTAGTCTTAATCAAAATATTGAAATAACAAAATATTTACATTTTTCCTTTACTTATATTCTACATAAAGTTGTAAAGTAGATAATTATTTGTTGTTTTGTTATTATTAATCACATAACCTCACAATACATGACATTTTTCACTTTTTTTACAACGCACACTAATTATAATTTTTAAAAGATATAATTTTAAATAGAAGATTTAAAAAAAATCAACCAAAGCATAGAACAAGAACAAGAAATTGAGCATTATTGGATTTAGAAAAATAATGACTAATGTAATAAAATTAAAAAATTATAGGCTGCCATTTAAAAATCTTAAGTTGGCTATTATTTAAGAATGAAGTTATTATTGAAAAAAATTAATATTCATGTCATTTTTGAGTATCTAAACGGCCATTTACTTAGGTTTTTAGTTCAATAAAATCGGTTAATAAATACAAGACTAATGGCCTTGGGCGTTTTTTTATCGAACATCAGGATATATATACTAAAAACTTAATAGAAACAACGCTGTGTTGGGATTTTTTTATAAATAAAGACAATTTGCTATAGATACATGCATATATTTTTAAATGCATAAAATATATTCTGAAACATAATTAAACAGTTAAACTCACTGTCTCTTGATCCCAATTTTGATTTGTTCCCACAACCCCATTCTCAATTTACGTCAAAACTAAAGCATGTACATTTCTGATTTTTATTACTTTTACTTGCATTTTATCTTACACTAATATTTAGAATTAGTTTATGCTGCTTTATAGCAGTATAATTTGTTAATTGTTATTTGTAATATTTATATTCTGATACAAACAGGTTTATTGCCGTTAAAAAAGGAATTTGAATTATACATTTATATAAAACATTTTTTGGACTCATGCTACCCAATCCATAAAATAATCTGGAGAAAACTCAACTAATCCAGTTTTACTACACCAACTATAAAGAAAACTAATCCAAGTTTTCGGACTTTACATCACTTTCAAGTGAACGTTGCCGATTTCCAAGTGGTGTATTACGAGTGTGACCGTTTTATTACCCTTCGGGATATTTAAAATAACGGTCGGGGAAGGGTTAAGGGCAACCACATTTGTCACGGAAACGCTTAAAACACGTCGCTTATAATTATTCCGCGTTTTTCCCGCCCTCATAAAGTCCCATCCCTTCCACCTCAGCTTAACGAAATAATTACACTGGGACATAACGGGCGTTGTTTGTCCTAATGCACGGTGCATGTGTTTTATTACCAAGGTTTTATGTTCTAATTAAAGTAGTTAATTATAAGTTATTTGGAAGATTTAATAGTTCCGTATAAACATTCAAATTTAAAAGATAAACATAACTAAACCAAACTAGAAACAATTTAAAAGGCTTAGGAAATTCTAATAAGTTATGAGAAAGAAACAATTTAAAAGGCTAAGGAAATTCCAATAAATTATGAGTCAGTAAGAATCCACTTGATAAACATTTGAAATATTTAATCATATCTTCAATTTGGTTTTCAGTAATCTCTTGATGAAATATGTTTACAATATTGATAATTAAATTACTCCTTGACAATGACGATAAGTCGAAACTAGTCGGAGAAAATAAAAAATTGTAGTGAAACAAACAAAATTACTTTTATTTAATTATAAATATTTAATCATGTTTGACCAAACTAGAGAAAATAAAAAGGCTAGAGAAATTTTAATAAAACTGCCGAGTCATGAAAAATTCGTTTGGCAAACATTTGAAATATTGAGTAACAAATCAATCCCCTTTTCTGTAGATGTTTTGAAATAATCTAAATTAATACGATTCAATAAAATAAAACTGCTTTGATTTTTAATATACTATGTAACTTAAAGGTCTTGACTAAAAAGCTGCTGTAGTTGGTAGTGAGATAATGGTGTCCCTAATTAAGAAACCTATTTCCAGGCGAATGTTTTCAAGTGCTACTTTTGAGTTAATGTTGAGTGTAAGCGTAGATCGTTGAATTCTAGTACACAAAGTAAGATCAAGTATTTTACCGCTGAAACTTGCTGAGCGGTGCTATTTGATCTTTTATCGTTGACCTGATTTATCAATAGCCTCGCATGTTTACACATAAATTAACCTTTAATATACAGTAGATTATTATTTTTCTTATAATTTTTTACGTATAAAAAAATTAATTTCTTAGTCTTATAATTTGTAATATATAAAAAAAATAATTTCTTTTCTTATAATTTTTAATATTAATTTAAAACTCGTACAATTTAATTTCGTATTAAATAATTTACGCCTAACTCTAAAAATAAATATTCAATACTATGTGTCTACTGCACTCTTCATAAAATGTTATCAAATCATTTCTTGAATTAATTTCTCATCTGGCACTTGGTGAAACATATTACACTATGTAAAGTTAATTAAAGGAAAGGCACTTGGTATTGTTTCACAATTAAATCTTTATTCCGACTAGTTTCGGTTTGTTAGATCACATTCCTTTGAAAATGGTCTAACAAACCGAAACTAGTCGGAATAAAGATTTAATTGTAAAACAATACCAAGTGCCTTTCCTTTAGTTAACTTTACATAGTTATCAAATCATTTAATTAATTAAAACACTTGTTTATATCTATCGTGTGTTCAATAAAAACCAAAACCTCTAGAGTGCCATGATTTTATCTTTCTTTTTCATTTAGGTTGGCTACACGCTTCAGAAATTGACATATAAACCGTCAGACATAATATTTATAATATATAGTTTTACAGTTGCCAACCTACAATATTTTCCATCTAAAGGTTTTTTTTCTTATTTATCGCATATTCAATAAAAACCAAAACCTCTAATTTTTTATTTTATTTATCGCATGTTCAATAAAAACCGAAACCTCTAGAGTGCCATGATTTAATCTTTTTTTTTAATTAAGGTTGGCTATACGTTTTAGAAATTGACATATAAAACGTTAGACATAATATTTATAATATATAATTTTAGAGTTGCCAACCTACAATATTTTCCATGGCACTCTAAAGGTTTCTTTTTTATTGAACATATGATATATGTGAATGGTATACACCAAGATACATTTTTCAAAAATATTAGTGCTATATACCTCTCGCTAGAGTAAAAAATCCTGATTCTAACAGTATAATAAAAAACGTATATGGAAAAAAATCTGACTTGGTGTAGCTTACCTCTCACATACAGATATTCAAATATTTATAGAAGGATAATCAGTTAATTGTTTACATTTTTTTCATTCTCTTGAAATCGTTGAATTTAATGTTAATTTAATATCTTAATATTTTAGGAAAACGCGTTAAGATAATTTAAATTTATTTATACTAGATGCAAATTCAATTAATTCCAAGTAAATTCTGTGAATTTCATGTTATTTGTACGAAACTTATTTTTTACAATTTATTCAAAGAAAATATTTTCCTAAAATCGTTGATTTTATTACTTCATTTCAGCTTTGGCTTGTTATTTTAAGAAAATGCGTTATGTTAATTTAATTTTCCTGAAAGTAGATACAAGTGCAATGAATTATAAGTAAATTCTGCAAATTTCATGTTGATTGTATACTACTTTCATTTGTTTTAGTTTTTGCAAAAAAAAAAAAACATTTTTCTAAAACCGTTAATTTTATTGCATAATTTCAACTCTGGCTTAATATATTAAGATAATACGTTTGAGATAATTCAATTTGCCTTAAAGCAGGTATAAGTACAATAAATTCTTAGTAAATTCTGTGAATTTTATGTTGGTTGTATAAAACTTAAATTTTGTACAATTGTTTATTAAAGAAATCATTTCCCTGAAATCATTGATTTTGATTTTCTTTAAATTGTTGATTTTTGAAATCAGATGCAAGTGCAATGAATTTTATGTAAATTCTGTGAATTACATGTTGTTTGTATAAAGCTTTAATTTTTTACAAGCTTTTTCGTAGAATCGTTGATTTTATTCAAATTGTGTAAAGGTAAACACTTGTATTGTTCCATGTTTTTATTTTAAGTTGCCTAACACGTGTTTCGATCCGTTACGATCTATTTCAAAGTTAGAGTTTTAGCTTTAAAAATGATCGTAACGGATCGAAACACGTGTCAGGCAACTGAAAATAAAAACATGGAACAATACAAGTGTTAACCTTTACCCAATTTGAAAATTTGGTTCCATCAAAAGAGTAGCAGAACAAGTATCGAGTTGATTTTATTGCATAATTTTAACTTTGACCTAATATTTAAAAAAATGCGTTAGAATAATTTAATTTTCTTAAAAGCAGATGTAAGTGCAATAAGTTCTAAGTAAACTCTGTGAATTCCATGCTGTTTGTATAACATTTAAATTTTTTACAATTTTTTCAAAGAAGTCATTCTCCTAAAATCATTGGATTTATAGCATAATTTCAACTTTAGTTTCATATTTTAGGAAAATCCGTTGAGATAAGTCAACTTTATATAAAGCGGATGTAAGTGCAATTAATTCTTTGTAAATTCTGTGAACTTTATGTTGTTTGTATAAAACTCCAATTTTTTACAGTTTTTGCAAAGAAAGCCGTTTCCTAGAATCGTTAATTTTACTGCATACTTTCAAATTTGACCTAATATTTTAAGAAAGTGCGTTCGAATAATTTAATTTTCTTCAAAGCAGATTTAAGTGCAATAAATTCTTAGTAAATTCTCTGAATTCCATGTTGTTTGTATAACATTTGCATTTTTAAATATTTTTTCAATAAAGTCATTTTCCTAAAATCGTTGGATTTATTGCATGGTTTCAACTTTAATTTCATATATTTGGAAAATCCGTTGAGATAATTCAATTTAATTTAAAGCGGATGCAAGTGCAATTAATTCTTTAAAAATTTTGTGAACTTTATGTTGTTTGTATAAAACATTAATTTTTTACAATTTTTTCAAAGAAAGCCATTTTCTAGAATCGTTGATTTTATTGCATAATTTTACCTTTGACCTAAGATTTTTTTTTTAAATGCGTTAGAATAATTTAATTTTCTAGAAAGCAGATGTACGTGCAATGAATTCTAAGTCAATTCTGTGAATTTCATGTTGTTTGTATAACATTTGAATCAATCAATCAATGAAGTCATTCTCCTAAGTGGGTAGTAGGTAGTAGGTAGTGGGTATAAATATTAACGAAAAGTAGAGATGCTTTTTAATAACCTATAATAAATGTTGAACTCTTAAATTTTATTTACAAAAACGAGACACACTGGGAAAGAAATAAATTTGCTGTGCACAAAGATACAGAGATAAATTAGATCGCTGAAACAAGGGACGGATATTTGCTCATATTTCTCACATCTTATTTTCTGCAACAATCAACTTTATGCATGACTTTCCTTCAGAATAAACTTCGCGACACTGCTATTTATTTACTTAACAAATGGAAATGATTTTTTTTATTCACACTGAACTAACGGTCGTAAAAATAAATTACAACTTTATATAAAAGACTAATATTCTTCTATACAAAGTTATTTTTTGATATTATTAGTAGATTTTGACTATTAACCGTTTACTGCACGGAGTAGCATATATGATAAACTTTATAAAATCTTTCGATATTTCTCGTTTTTTTTTTGTCAATAGTTTAATTTAAAGCTGTAAACGAGTGTTTTCCACTCCCAGACTAAGCATGAAGTAAAATTTCGAGTTTAGAAAAGCCCCGTGAAAATTTGTCGAGGGTCGCGCAGCGACCCGAGACAAATTTTCTGGGCTTTTCTAAACTCGAAATTTTACTTCATGCGCCACTCGTATATAACACTAAAATATTGCAAAATTTATGTATATTCAAACTTCACTTAAAATCTGTGTTTTATAAGCGTGGCGCATAAAGTAAAATTTCGAGTTTAGAAAAGCCCAGACAATTTGTCTCGGGTCGCTGCGCGACCTTTGACAAATTTTCACGGGACTTTTCTAAACTCGAAATTTTACTTCATGCTTAGTCTGGGAGTGGAAAACGCTCGCTTAAAGCTTTGAATTCAACTTTTTTTAAAAAGCAACGAATATCGGAAAATGTTAGTAATAAAATTGAAACTCAAGAAACAAAACAAAACATCCTGTGTATATTTTCTACTAATATACAGCAACGATGAATAAAATTCTTAAAAACTGTATATATCTCTAACCTGTAAAAGATAACAGATTCTGCATAAAGTTGAAAAAAAACGGTTGTTGCGTTGTTGTTTCATTATTTATGGTCAAAAGAGGGACAGTGGTGAGGGAGAGAGGACAGAGAAATCTGGGGTTGTGTCGCTAAATTCAGCCTATTTTCTGTAAGTTCTTAAATATTCCTTGTTTATTTTTTTAGGTGTAATTTGAAGCTTTAAACGATTGTTTTCCACTCCCAGACTAAGCATGAAGTAAAATTTCGAGTTTAGAAAAGCCCCGAGACAAATTTTCTGGGCTTTTCTAAACTTGAAATTTTACTTCATGTGCCACGCGTATAAAACACTTAAATATTGTTATTTTATGTATATGTTTTCACTTGAAACCTGTGAGTTATACGCGTGGCGCATGAAGTAAAATTTCGAGTTTAGAATAGCCCAGAAAACTCGAAATTTTACTTCATACTTAGTCTGGGAGTGGAAAAGACTCGTTAAAGCTTCAAAACTAACTCTTTGAAAAAAATCGAATCTTGGAAAATTTTAGTAATAAATTTGAAACTCAGGAAAGAAAACAAAACAACCTGTGCATATTTTCTACTCATACACAGCAACGTTGAATAAAATTCATAAAAACTGTATATATCTCTAACCTGTAAGAGATAACAGATTCTGCATAAAGTTAAAAAAACGGTCATTGCGTTGTTGTTTCATTTTTTATGGTCAAAAAGGGGACAGTGGTGAGGGAGAGAGGACGGAGAAATCTGGAGTTGTGTCGTTTTTATGTAAATGTGATATTCCTGAGTGGAAGGGACATAACGCGAATCGTAAAAATATGAAACGGCCAAGAGTGGAGTGTGTGCCTGTTGTATTCATAAAAGAGGTTTTCGTACCCCTTAAAATAAATAATATAACGCCCTTTTGTTCGACTCCAATAAGAAGAGGAAACTCGCAGAAGTTTAGTACAAAGAGTGAATGAATAAAGTGTGCTAGTGTGCTTTAAACATTGCGATAAAATTAGAAATTGAATATTTTTTTCATTTATTGCCAACGTCATAAATTGAAAAACAATTAAAAATAAATAGAAAAACAATTATTTAATCTATTTCAAATAAATACATTAATGTCTTAGAAGTAAAATATAAATATATATATATATATATATATATATATATATATATATATATATATATACAGGGTGTCCGTATTTCGAGGAAATGCATGGGGATCTCGGTTATTTGAAGAGTTAGAGAGTTGGTTAAATTAGGGCAAACACGTGAAATTTGGAGCCCAACAATAATCCGAAAACAGATTTGAAATATCTTTTTTTGTTTTCGAGATATTGCCAAAAAACTATTTTTTTCAAATTTCGTTTTTATTTTTTTATTCAAAAACTATTGGATCTAGGAATTTGCAACTTTTACATTATACAGGCACTTTTTAATCAGGAATTTAGTAGTGTACTTACATTTAAAATAACTTTAATATCTTCTCCAGAACCATAGCCAACTTTTGTTTCTCTTATGGGCGCCATATTGGATATTCATATTTTTGGAAAGAACTTTTTTTTCTGAATTCAACGGTATATCACACTTATAATTTATTTTGCGTTTCATTTGAAACAAAGCAACCTTTTGTTTTTTTTAAGAGTGCCTTGAAAACAGTTGCACATTTTAAAATTCCTGAGGCCTACAGCTATATTTTTTTAAGGAAGGAACCAGAATAATAACTCTGCTGCTTGATGAAGTTTTTCATAATATTAAATAATAATAAACAAATTAATTAAATATCTTTTGAACTAAAATTATCACAAACTTAGAGTAAGTGTTCGAATATATCACCATTGACCTCCAAACATAATTCTAGTCTTTTCCTTAAATTTTGGACTGCCCGAAAAATGTCTCTTCTTCTTAATTGCTGAATGGTAACTATTATAATTTTTCTTAAATCGTCTTTGTCCTCTGGAATAGTTTTATAAACTTTTTCTTTTATAGCTCCCCAAAGAAAATAATCTAGAGGTGACAAATCAGGTGAGCGAGCTGGCCAACGTATATCACCATTATTTGCCATAACTTTATTTGAAAACATTTCGGACATACAATTAGCGACAATTTGGCTGTTGTGAGGTGGTGCACCATCTTGTTGAAACCATACATTTCTTAACATATTTGAGGGGATGTTATTGTCTACGTAATCACTTAAAAATGTTCTTAAAAAATCGTGATATCTCTGTGAATTTAATGTATCTTCGTAAATGTATGGACCTACAATTGCCTATTGAATATCCCTGTGTTGGTAAAACGGCATTCGTCAGACCATATCACATTTGACAAGAAATTCGGATTTTCGTTTAATTTTCCCAATAAAATACGACAAAAGTCCATCCTTCATCTAGCATCTCCAGGATGGAGAGCTTGAGTAACTTTAATTTTGAATGGGCGATATTTATTTTTTTTCAAAATTCTCCATACGTATTGAAACGTCACACCAAACTGGTTCGCAAGTTCTCTCGTTGAGGAAGAAGGGTTATCTTGAATCTAGGGAAATAAATATTATCTTATTGTAATTAAAATGAAATCATTTTACCGCTTGCAAAATTTGGTTTTCATTTTCATGGGGTTGGTGATATCCATATCTTTGTCAAAGCCACGACGAAGGAACCATATTCCAATCGAGGGCATTGTATAATTTTAAACCGAAGAACCGAGTACTATTTTCTTGATATAAAAAAATAAAATGTGCTAATTTTGAAAATGAAATAAAAACTATGTTACTCATTAATGCGTTCTATTCACTACATAAATTCTTTCTTAGATTTAGATAGATATACACATTTATTATTGTCTGTAATTATTATTGACGTATGTACCAGTGGACATTAATAAATATTATTATTAATAACTTGACTAAACCAAATTTTCTGGGATTTCTAAACTTAAAATTATTCTTCATGCTTAACCTGGGAGTGGAAAACACTCGTTTAAAGCTCCAAAAAAACTCTTTTAAAAAAAGCATATACATACGTATACTTAAAAGAAAAACTCCTAGTTTATCCACTTATTGCATACTTGGTTATATATTCAACAACAAGCAGATTGACAATCCATAGCATATTACCCATTAGCAGTACTTGTGAAACTATCTGAGCGCGCTTAGAATTAATTAAATAATTCTCGACTAAAACATGTTGCGAAATGGGTTCAGCAATTTAATAATCAAGACACAAAGACCCCATTAAATTTGAATACACAATAACGTTTAATAATTACTTGCATACACAAACGTCTTTCATTCGCGTCTAATCGCTACACTATATTATGTAATTAATTCGATGACGTACATTATTTCCAAAGAATCATCCGAGTTTACGTATAAGGTCATTAATATCCCCACTCTGGAATTCCTAACATATACACAGTATTTCCGCCCTTTAAAAGTAACAGATACTTCATCAAAATCCGTTGAAGTCGTTAAGTGCGCGTGGAGATTGGCTGTATTTGATAAATTCAGCCTATTTTCTGTAAATCTTTAGACATTCCTTGTTTCTTTTTAAGTTCAATTTGAAGCTTTAAACGAGTATTTTCCACTCCCAGACTAAGCATGAAGTAAACTTTCGAGTTTAGAAAAGCCCCGTGAAAATTTGTCGAGGGTCGCGCAGCGACCCGAGACAAATTTTCTGGGCTTTTCTAAACTCGAAATTTTACTTCATGCGCCACGGGTGTAAAACACAAATTTCAAGCTCGAAAGTTCGAATATACATCAATTTTACAATATTTAAGTGGTTTGTACGCGTGGCGCATGAAGTAAAATTTCGAGTTTAGAAAAGCCCAGAAAATTTGTCTCGGGTCGCTGCGCGACCCTCGACAAATTTTCACGGGGCTTTTCTAAACTCGAAATTTTCTTCATGCTTAGCCTGGGAGTGGAAAACACTCGTTTAAAGCTTCAAATTAAACTTAAAAAAAGCAAGCAAATACGCTAAGTTTATCAAATACAGCCAATCTCCACGCGCACTTAACGACTTCAGCGGATTTAAATGAAGTACCTGGATTACCGACAGGTGTTACAAAACCATATTCCTAAATTGGAAACGTTTTGGAAATTCTATTCTAAGTCTGTCATCTAAACGACGACAGCAATAATCCTTGTTGGAGCTTTCCGGGCTTTGTGTATATTTAGAAGAGACCCCGTTACATAAACTCGAGTTTTCGCCCGGCGTGTTTAAGAGATAACGCGGATACATTAAAACTTTGCTCAATTACGATGTACTTATTATTATTATGGTTTTAATTTGATATTTATATTTAGCGATTTGCTAACGAGGGCGCTCAGGGATGAGATTTGCTAGTATCTCGTCGAATAAACATCAAATCTCCATGAATGAACAGGAGAAAATTAGGATTATTAAGAGGAAAGTCTGTTTTGTAAATTCGCTAAATTGCTTGAATTTACTTGATGGTTTAAAGTAAACAAACACTCGTTCATTTGAAACCACTAAATTTATTTTTTTCAGTTAACCGTCTATTTATGAGTTTAATGTATTTGGTGATTGAAGGCAGACTACAGACCACACATATTAATATATATTTACATTTAAATTTATAGTGATTATTTTTTCTATTTGTGCTTATCTTATCTATAATTTCTAATCATTTTTAGTTATGTATTATTGACAATGTTAACCTCTGGGTGCTAAACAATATAGACAATATTATTAATATTATTACTATTATTATTATTATTATTATTATTATTATTATTATTATTATTATTATTATTATTATTATTATTATTATTATTATTATTATTATTATTATTATTATTATTATTATTATTATTATTATTATTATTATTATTATTATTATTATTATTATTATTATTATTATTATTATTAATACAATTCGTAAATAGACGGTTGACTAAAAAAAAAATATATATTTCACAGTCTAATCATGATTGTTTTAATGGATATTTGAAGAAGTCTCAACGAGACAAAATTTTTAGAAAAAGTCGATATTAATTTGAATTTGTTTTTATATTATATTTAAAAGTATTCTTGAGCCAAGTATTGGCAATTTCACATTTTGCTTATGCATTCACCGTTGTTCATTAACCTTTCAATGGCCGAGCAATTATAATGTTTACACTAATACTTAATTTTAGGTCAACTTCTTCACTTCTTTTTATGATTTTTCTGAATGACTTATTATATTACATATTGGGATTTTCTCTTTAAAATATACATAATGTATACGCTGTAAACGTTCAGGCATTCGTCGATTTTATAACTCCCAGATTAAAAATGAAGTAAAATTTAATGTTTTAAAAAAACTTACTGTGAATTTTTCTTTTAAATATACATAATGTATACGCTGTAAATGTAAGGCATTCGTCAATTTTGTATAAAAACGTGCAATATGAAGTTTAGAACGCGAATTTCCACTCCCAGCATGAAGTAAAATTTCGAGTTTAGAAAAGCCCCGCGTGGAAAATTTGTCGAGGGTCGCGCAGCGACCCGAGACAAATTTTCACGGGGCTTTTCTAAACTCGAAATTTTACTTCATGCGCCACGCGTAAAAACACTGAAATATTTTGAAGTAAGAAATACACTTAAAAAATAAGTAATAATCGAAATTTTTAAATAACAAAATATTTAAATTTTTCTTTACACTATGTCAAGTCAAGTCAAATAATTAAATGCGTCAAATTAATTTATTTAGTTAATTATTTATAAATACTATAATAATGCCGCGTGTTTCATCAATGGAGCTTTATGGGTAATATATTATTATACTGTTTTTACCTAAACGATTATTTTTTGTTTGCAGATTATTTGTATTTTATACATAACGCTAAATTAAATTAGTGTTTGATTAAGGGCCGCTTTTACAATCAATGGTTACACCTTTGGTAATGTAGATCCTCTGGTACTGTACTGCCTAGTTTAAACCATTGGTAAACGGCCGTGCAATTTTACAATTTTACACCCTGAATTCATAAAACAATAATTATATAATAAAGAAGAACATATTTTAATATAAATATTTAATAAACAGAAACTACTTACCAATGAAATTTTCATATTTAGTTGCCAGTTCGACAAGTAAATTTATCTCCTCCGGCCTAAAATTCGTTGTTCGGCTCTTGGATTTATCCATACTAAGCCAACCACTACTTTCAAAATCGAAAATGAATTTGTCACAACAAATCTAATAATCTATATCCGTAGAAACGGCCTACCACAGGTTTAACCCAAGCTCGAAGCACGGGGCAGACTGACAGCGAGGTAATTCAGCTTTACACACAGCAATGCTTTGCCCCGCAATTGTAACATAGACACCAAAAGTTTAATCCTTGGGTTTAGTTAACAGAGGTGTAACTATGGATCGTAATTTGGTGTTTTGAATAAAATACAAAAAATCTTTATAGGACAAAAAAAGGGCTAATAAACATCCATGCGAATAATTCTTTCCATTTTATAAAACCTAGAAATTATTCACTAGCATATTTCCCAACATAATGATATCCAATAGAAATTGGCACTAATGTAATTGCATTACAGATATAGTGAGCCGTTTTCCGATGGGGAAATTTCCAGACGGGAATCACATTGTCGGCCTAATAAATCCATCGTCCCGAAAGGAAATTGGAATTTCTTTCGGCGGATCCCCGAATTTTCTATGCACAGAAAGCTATATTCATATAAAATCATAAAGATTCCCATAAAAATCCGCGCGTAAGACTTGATTCAATTCCGAATCCGAAAAGGGGGCGCTACAATAAACAGGAAACGAGCGAACTTGTTCAAACAAATCTTCCGATCAATTCACACTATTATTAACCTTTCATTCCGACTCCACCTTTTCCGAATTCCGGGTTGATTTGTCCGCCTTCTTTAGACGATTTGTTTTACTTTACTTCTATCTGGAAATATTTGTAGATATTAAGAATCAATAAAGAATAGGAAAGGAGAGGAAACTAAAAGATAAATATTTTAGAAGTATCCATCATATTAGACGTATTCTAGTTTATTTCCTTTCAGTAATATATTTTTTGTAGAAATGAACGAAGAGAAAAAATCCTTGTTTAGCTCTAATTGTCAAAATAAACTAACTACGGGCGACAACTTATCAACGGTGACAGTTGTCTAAATTCTGTCAAAACAAATGAAAACTAGAGTCAATCCCGCACGCTTTATATCAGAAAAACTTTGCTCTAACTATCAAATCAAGCGAGTTATTAGCGTCAACTGTAAATATAAACTAACTAGGGGCTGTAGCTCGGTTACTATGACACTTATTCAAATTCTGGGTAAGAATTTAATATACACCCCATGGGTATTATAGATAACAATTATATTATTCGAAAGTACTCGACGAGTACTATCTAGATATGTAATTAATTTCGACCTGAACTGTTAGATAAACTTTAAAAAAATAGTTTAAAAATTTTGAAAATATTGAGTCTTAGCAGTATGTAAAATAATCATCGTTTAGACCCTAGGTCTCCAAACTATCTTCTTCGCGGGCCACAAATACAATTCTACATAATAAAGTCGGCCAAGATCCAATTAATTTTATAAAATTATGAAAAATTTAAGGAACAATTGTTACAATATTTCAAAATATGACATTTACAAAAAAATTACAAACAACCGCGGGCCGGATTCATGCAAGTCGCGGGCCGGATTTGGCCCGCGGGTCGTAGTTTGGAGACCACTGGTTTAGACAAATAAAAACTAGAGGAGTTACGCACACTTTTCATTTTTTAGGTTTCGCTTTAACTGTCAAAATTAACTAACTGGCGACGACAACTCAGAAACGGCCACAGTTGTCTAAATTCTGTCAAAACAAGTAAAAACTAAAGTCAATCCCACACACTTTACATTAGAAAAACTTCGCTCTAACTATCAAATCAAACGAGTTATTAGCGTTAACTGTAAAAATAAACTAACTAGGGGCTGTAGCTCGGTTGCTATGACAGTTATTCAAATTCTATTTAAACAAATAAAAACTAGAGGAATTACGCACACATTTTATTTTTTAAGTTTCGCTCTAACTTTCAAAATCAACTAACTAGCGGCGACAATTCAGCAACGGTGACAGTTGTCTAAATTCTGTCAAAACAAATGAAAACTAGAGTCAATCCTGCACACTTTACATCAGAAAAACTTCGCTCTAACTATCAAATCAAACGAGTTATTAGCGTCAACTGTGAAAATAAACTAACTAGGAGCTGTAGCTCGGTTTACTATGACAGTTATTTAAATTCTGTTTAAACAAATATAAACTAGAGAAGTTACGCACACTTTTCGTTTTTAAAGTTTCGCTCTGTCAAAATAATTTAACTAGCGACGACAACTCAGCAACGATGACAGTTGTCCAAATTCTGTCAAAACAAATGAAAACTAGAGTCAATCCCGCACACTTTACATCAGAAAAACTTCGCTCTAACTATCAAATCAAAGGAGTTATTTGCGTCAACTGTCAAAATAAACTTACTAGGGGCTGTAGCTCGGTTACTATGACAGTTATTCAAATTCTGTTTAAACAAATAAAAACTAAAGAAGTTACGTACACTTTTTGTTTTTAAAGTTTCGCTCTAATTGTCAAAATAAACTAACTAGCGGCGACAACTCAGCAACGGTGACAGTTGTCTAAATTCTGTCAAAACAAATGAAAACTATAGTCAATCCCGCACACTTTACATTAGAAAAATAGATAATGTTACGCAAACCAAATAAATGACACCAGTGTAAATTACACCATTAAATTCTGGCGTTCAGATTTGGGTTGCGCCGACTGTACATAGTGTACCATTTTGGAAATATATAAACAGTTTTATTGCTTCTCACTTATTGTGACCCAAGACAAGTCGAATTTGGTAAATGTGGCCCCGTGAAGGCAAAAGGCTGGATACTTCTGGTTCAATACATGTAATGTCTTTGCAAGTGTAACAATTCGGGTCAAATCATTCAGGCGTTTCGCTCGAATAATTTGGCCCGAATTGTTACATTTGCAGTATTTTACTGTGTGTAACAGCCATCACTTGTTTTATAATCCAATGTCTGTCGGGGTATTTGCTCGGGAAGTACCTGCTTCAATGAGTGTTTGATTTAGTCTTTGTAAGTAATATGAGGACTCTACAATTTTTCATAACTTTTTCCAATGTGGCCGGACTAATCTCTCCAATTACGCGCCGAAAGTTGACTTCTAAGTCTTCAAACGTTGCTGGTTTATCAGTATAGACCAGTGATTTAACGTAACCCTACAAAAAGTAGTCCAATGGGATCAAATCACATGATTTAGGGGACCAATTACCAGGCCTCTGCTTCGAAATAATTTGATCACCCTACGTCTCCAGCAACAACGTAAGGGTTTAGCAAGTTGCGCCGACCTGTTGAAACCATTTAGTACTCAACAGATTTGCATTGAAGTTGGGGAACAAAAAATGCCGAATTATTGATTTGTAGCGCTCGCTATTGACGGTAATATTTGGTCTGTCTTCACGTTACACAGTAGCACAATTTTAGATAAGCCAAGAGATCGCAGTTTTATACAAATAGATTTGGGAAAAAAATTAAAAGTTGAGAAAAGAGAGTAAACTAATGAAAATTTGCACTCAATGTCTTATATTAACCCATTAGGCGTCATTGATGCATATACGCAACATTATTAATTTTATGTTAGTTAAATAACTAAATATGTTAAAAACGTAAATATTTTGTTACTTAAATATCTCGATTATTACTCAAAAATGTGTTCAGTGTATTTGTAACTTTACAATATTTCAGTGCTTTATACGCGTGGCGCATGAAGTAAAATTTCGAGTTTAGAAAAGCCCCGTAAAAATTTGTATCGGGTCGCTGCGCGACCCGAGACAAATTTCTTACGCGGGGCTTTTCTAAACTCGAAATTTTACTTCATGCTTAGTCTGGGAGTGGAAATACACGTTTAAACTTAAAATTGCACGTTATTATACAAAATCGATGAATGCTTTACATTAACAGCGTATACATTATGTATATTTATAAGAAATTCACAGTACGTAATACAATAAGTCATTCGTAGAAATCTTAAAAACAGTGTAGAATTTTACTTAAACTCAACATTTAGTTTAAAAATCGTAAAAAGAAGTGTAGAATTTTACTCAAATTCAAGTTTTAGAGTTAAGTTATTCAAATATCTCGATTATTACTTATTTAAAATAATGATTTGTAATGTATTTCTAACTTCATAATATTTCAGCGTTTTATGCACGTGGCGCATGAAGTAATATTTTGAGTTTAGGAAAGCCCCGTGAAAATTTTTCTTGGGTCGCTGCGCGACCCTCGATCAAATTTTCTAAGCGGGGCTTTTCTAAACTCTAAATTTTACTTCATGCTTAGTCTGGGAGTGGAAATACGCGTTCTAAACTTTATATTACACGTTTTTATATAAAACCGACGAATGCCTTACATTTACAGCTCATACATTATTTATATTTATAAAAAATATTCACAGTATGTTATAATAAGTCATTCGTAGAAATCATAAAAAGAAGTGTAGAATTTTACATAAAATCAACTTTTAGTTTGAAAATCATAAAAAGAAGTGTAGAATTTTACTTAAAATCAACTTTTAGTTTGAAAATCATAAAAATAAGTGTAGAATTTTACTTAAAATCAACTTTTAGTTTGAAAATCATAAAAAGAAGTGTAGAATTTTACATAAAATCAACTTTTAGTTTGAAAATCACAAAAAGAAGTGTAGAATTTTACTTAAAATCAACTTTTAGTTTGAAAATCATAAAACGAAGTGTAGAATTTTACTTAAAATCAACTTTTAGAGTTAACTCTATAATTGCTGGGCCGTTGATTGAATTGTTTTAAATTTATTGGAAAATTGCCAATGAATTCATAAAAAGTTGGTGCGTTTTATGTAGTATATTTCGTGCAGTATGATGTCATTAAATTGAAATGGTTTGATTGTCAAGGCTAATAATCAAAAAGAAAATAAAGATAAAAAAGATGAAGATGGATAAGAAATGGGAGAGGATAAGACTAAGAAAAGACTAAGAGAAGACGAAAAAGAAGGCTTGTTTGTTAAAGTAATTACTTTTGAAGAAAAGAAGAAGAGAAAGAGGAAAAAGAAGAATAGGAAGGAAAATTTGAAGATGAAAATAAAAAAGAATAATACTAATAAGAGGAACATACAGTTCCCATTACATATGAAGACCCTAGAAGCCAAGGGACACAAGTGCATAGTTAAGATAAGAGAGTAAACTAAGGAAAATCTGCACTCAATGTTTTATATTATATTAAATTTATCAATATCAGTAATATCCTGTTGCCATAAAATGATTGAATGTGTCTAAAAAGCCATTTCCACACTTATAAGTCCAATTTATTAAATTTGCACTTACTTATATCCCTTGGCTTCTAGGGTCCTTATATGGTTTGTGGATTGCGTAAAGAATCGCACTTTTATTGTTTTCAAAACACGAAATTACAAAAATAAAAAAGTAATATTAAAATTCTCACATCTACATTGAACTTTAAACATTCTTAACTTAAATGAAAATATAAAGTTCTGCGATTTGAGTACTAGAAATGTAGTAGTTAACTAACCTATAAACTAAACATTAATGTTATATTTAATTGATGAGGCGGATACATGATGAAACTCCATAATACTATTTGAAATAAAACAACACAGTTGGGAGGGTTTCACTTTTATTGTTGAACACTGCAACATGTTTCACCACACAGTGGCTTCATCAGGCAGATGAAATAATGGTTCATTATTTCATCTGCCTGATGAAGCCACTGTGTGGTGAAGCATGTTGCAGTGTTCAACAATAAAAGTGAAACCCTCCCAACTGTGTTGTTATATTTCAAATAACATTAATGTTATGTTTAATTGCAGAAAATTAAAAAAAGTAGGGTTTTGTCTTCGCCACTGTATGCCCCAGGCCCGGGCCTAGTGGGCCTAATGGAACATCCACCCCTGATCAAAGCCTGATACATGTTGTTCTAATTAATTAACTGCACTTTTGATTACAAGAAAATGTACACGCGGCTTTTAATATCCAACTTGTATTAGACGACACTATTTTTTGTACAAGAAGATACTATATTATTTTCTATCATGGTGTACCAAATAGAACATGTCCTATTTCTATTATACAAAACTGTACAAGATTCGCGTTTGGTCATATTTTGTGTATTACACCACGATAGAAAATAGTATACTATTTTCTTGTACAAGATAATAGTATCGTCTAATACAGTGGTGGGGAAACTTTTTTCAAGACGGGCCATTTGTAATAACCAGACAATCGTAGCGGGCCAAAGAATAATGCTTAATAGTAGGTAGGTAGTTTTTATGCGGGTCGTCACATTACGAAGTAAGAACGCGTTCAAACATTCTCACGACGGCACTCATAAACGGGCCGGATTAAACCTTTCCGCGGGCCGGACTTGGCCCGCCGGCCGTAGTTTCCCCATCACTGGTCTAATACAATCTTTAGGTATAAATTGTTAGGATAGTATAAATCAAACCATAATTTGTCGAAATAGTTAACATATACAAGGTGCAAGGGATAAATCCTATTATCAGAGCGAATTGCGTGGATGTGCATAATTTATATCCGGCTGACCAAGTTGCGGTGCGAAATCGTTGAACTAATTAATAATTCTCAAACTAATTTTACTCGGTGCTGTATAAATATGGGGGGATGAGGGCCGCCTATCCTAATCCCCAAACAAAACTTGATACAGCGGCAGAAAACAGGCCAGCCAACGAAACGGCCCGGGGCATGCCCCCTAATTCGTAACATAACTATGCAACAAGATATTATCTAAACACTAAACACTAGAACGTTATAGTTCAACACTTAACTAACTTGTAATTATTATTATTTAAGCTACAACATTGTTGAGAATATGTAAATTATAACAAATAAACTTGAGAATATGCAAATTACATAGTTTTTCTATTGCATTTCACTTTATATCGAATGTGTATCCCTTTATCTCAAATGTATTTGACATTTATCAAATAAACTTCCATATATACCCATACATTTTCCTATATGCCAAAACCTTATCACAGCTTGTCAATAACATTTCACATGTCAGCAAAATCGCTGCAGTTCGTCAAAAAATGCAAGTTAACAATGAACTAAGAGAACTCGTTATCTGAAAGATGGATAGTGGTGTTACATATGTATAAATAAAAATAAAATATTTCCAGAAGAAAGTTATTATTATTGCAAATATGTTTAACGAAAATATTAAAGAAAAAAGTTTTTAGTGTAGAGTCAAACTCATTTGGTAAATTGGGAAATCGTTTGGCATATACAGAGAGTTTTTCTTTTAAGTATACGTATTCTAAAATTGACCTATTTTCTGTAAATCTTTAGATATTCATTGTTTTTTTAAGTTTAATTTAAAGCTTTAGATGAGTGTTTTCCACTCCCAGACTAAGCATGAAGTAAAATTTCGAGTTTAGAAAAGCCTGAAAATTTGGTTTGGTTGCGTAGCGCGAAGCGCGGAGCGACCAAACCAAATTTTCAGGCTTTTCTAAACTCGAAATTTTACTTCATGTGCCACGCGTACAAGAGACTGATTTCAAGTAAAGTTCACTTGTTTACAATATTTCGATATAGTCGGTGTTTAATACGCGTGGCGCATGAAGTAAAATTTCGAGTTTAGAAAATCCTGAAAATTTGGTTTGGTCGCTCCGCGCTTCGCGCTACGCAACCAAACCAAATTTTAAGGCTTTTCTAAACTCGAAATTTTACTTCATGCTTAGTCTGGGAGTGGAAAACACTCGTTTAAAGCTTCAAATCGAACTTAAAAAAAAGCGTATTTATCATATGTATACCTAAAAGAAAAAGTTCCTATATTTGGAATACAGTGAATCTCTATTGATCAATAGTGAAATGCGATAGATAAACCCTTTATATTAAATAGATTATACTCATTGCTTGAGAATGACTTAAAGTCGAAACTAGTTAGAGTAAAAAAACTAAAAATTAGTGAAAGTGTTTTCTTTTAAAATCAAAGTTAATAATGTTTCACCATTTGAAAGATAAGAAACTTATGCAAGATAACATAGAAACTATTAAAGAAGGAATAAATTGCAAGAAAGCCTCAAACTACTACTTAATATAATATTAATTGTGCATCGAAACCTTAAAATATATTAATTTTCTCTTAATATTGTAATATACATGAAAGGGCTTAAAGGAAGGAAACGCATTGCGAAAAGAGATTAAGTTTGAACGGAAAGAGAGGAATATTTCATTTTTAAAACTTATTTAATATTTATTTCAGAGTGCTTCAGTTACTTTATGGATTAAGGTACAATATTTTAAACATTCTAATTGTCTTCATTAATATGTTAAAATACTACCTATTTTCAACTTAAAATGTTTCCTAACGAGTGTTTTCTACTCCTTAAAGTAATGCTTGAAGCATGAAGTAAATATTTGAAGTTTAGACAAGCCTGAAAACTTAGATCATTCCAAACTTGTGCAAATCAATTCAAATTTGTGCAGAAAATTTGTCTCGGGTCGCTGCGCGGGGCTTTTATAAATTCGAAATTTTACTTCATGCTTAGTCTGGAAGTGGAAAACACCCGTTTAACACTTTAAATTAAACCATTTTATAAATGTGCTTGATCATTTATAAAACGTATGTATGTGTTTTATAAAAAAAAAACTAGTTCTATTTAATGCTTAAATAAACAGCTTAGACCTTTGAAATACAAATAAATGGAAACCTAATTAAATTACACATAGAAAAGTTGACCTTTATAGATGTAAATCATGCTCTTTCGCGAGAATAAAGCGATCCATTCCGCCTTTGTAACGCGAATTCTTTCAGCTACTGCTACCCCGGGACAGAGTGAGCTTAACGATTATAGTGTAAGGAAGTTGTATTGTTAAAAATGCCATATTTCAGCTTTGAAGTGCGCCCCGGAGCCCGTCGGTCGTAACTCGAAAGGGGCGCACAAATTGTTGATAAATCCATTAGTGTTTAGATAGAAAAGAGGAGAGGGCGGCGCACACGCTTCAGGAAATCATAATAGACCGTATCACGTTTCAGAGGGTGGTTATTATCTTTGGAGCAGATCGATATTTCAGATACTGTGTGTGTGTACAAAGATCAGACTGGTGTATAATGATGGCAAGTGAGGTTTTGAACGTGAGAGCCAGGCGCATACACCATAAGTTGAATTAACCCTTTAAGCACTGCAATTTTTCTGGTGCCCAAAAAAATGTTTTATACACTTACACTGCATATTATTTATAACTATCTCAGATATACAAAGAGTTTTTCTTTTAAGTATACATAGCTCAATTAAATAATATTTCTAAAAACAATGAATATCTGAAGATTTACAGCGTATACAGTACGCTGTAAATCTTCAGATATTCGTTGTTTTTAGAAATATTTCAAATTGAACTTTTGAACGAGTGTTTTCCACTCCAAGATTAAGCATGAAGTAAAATTTCGAGTTTAGAAAAGCCCCGCGACCGGAGACAAATTTTCTACGCGGGGCTTTTCTAAACTCGAAATTTTACTTCATGCGCCACGCGTATAAAACACTGATTTCAAGTGGTTTACTTGTTTACAATATTTCGGTGTTTTCAGTGTTTAATACGAGTGGTACATGATGTAAAATGTTGTAATCAATAAAATTAAGTGATTAATACAGGGAACTTATTTTTTAGGTATACATATCACGATTTTTAGTGCTGATTTACAGTCATTCGTTCTTTTAATAATAACTTCATTTTGAAGCCTCTAACGAGTGTTTCCAATCTCTAATTAAGCATTAAGTGAAACTTCGAGTTTAAAAAAGCCTTAAATTGTGGTTTTTGTAGAGGGTTTTCTTTCCCTAATTTTCTGGCAATCGTTTTTGAAAAGTGTTACATTTGAAGATTAGAACAAGTGTTTCCACTCCCAGACTAAGCATGAAGTAAAATTTTGAGTTTGGAAAAGCCTGATAATTTGGTTTGGTCCCTAGTTTACAAAACAAATGTACTGACAGTGAACGTGACATCCATCACTCAGTATACAAAAAAGCTCCTGAGGATGGCAGAAGTGATGCTGCCGAAACGTAGAGCGCAAAGAAACCAACCAACGCGAGAAAGCAGCCCAAAAAACTCAAGCAAGTTATATTTTGCTCGCGAAAACCTAAAAATAAATATATATATATATATATATATATATATATATATATATATATATATATATATATATAATACTATTTTAAATAAAATCTTAAAAGCCAACATATCATAACATTTTATAAAACCTTTAGAACTGTGAAAATTAGGAAATCGTGACAATTGTGTATCTGGTTATATCAAGGTTACTTCGGGTGTACCCCAGGGTACCCACATTGGGCCAATTTTATTTAATGTATTTGTTAATGATTTACCTCAGATGGTAAAGCACTGTAGGTATTTATTTTATGCAGATGATCTAAAGTTGTTTCACAATGTGTGTTCGATTGACGATGTTCACAATATTCAATCGGATTTAGATGCTGTATCGGCTTGGTGTTCAATAAATGAATTATTTCTGAACACAAATAAATGCAATGTTATCACTTTCAGCCGAAATAAAAATACATTGTGTAATAATTATCTTATTAATGGCACACCACTGGAGCGAGTGACGTTAATAAAAGATCTCGAAGTGTTCTTCGAACAGTCATTGTCATTTAGGACGCACACACTGTCTATCGTCAACAAGGCTTACAAAATGTTAGGATTTATTGTCAAGATTACACCTGACTTTAATATTGACACATTTAGAATTTTATATTTAACATTAGTACGTCCCCATTTAGAACACGCTGCAACTGTTTGGTATCCACACCAACAATATCTTATTAATGCATTGGAAAGGGTACAAAATAAATTCCTGCGGATTGTAGGATCCAAAATGAGCATCAAATATTCAGATTTGGGTTACAAATTGCTCAGGCTCAATTTATATATAGAAATATTACCTTTTCGGAGAAATGTATTCGACATGTGCTTTTTATATAAAATTCTAAATGGGTACATTAACTGTTCATCTCTCTTAGGAGCACTGGACTTCTGGCATAAGCGCGGAGGATCATTGACGAGATCTAGAGTTTTATTTAGGGAAAAAAATCATAGAACTGCGTACGGTGGCAATAATCCTTTGTCCAGATTAATGCATTCGGCCAACTGCTTGCTCTCATCCCCGAATTTCGATCCATTTGCGAACAATTTCTTATGTTTTCGAAGAGCACTGGTGGTCATTAATCTGGATAAAACTTTTTAAGATTGTGTTAGAATTAGCAATGTAGTTATCATAACGTATGTGTGTAGTCATTCTGCGGCTCTTAAACTTTTGTTATTTCTTATTTTGTATTATTTCAATGTTAAAGAGGTATCTCGTGAATAAATAAATAAATAAATAATATAATAATTTACTCAATCAACAAAAATTCAAAGTTCCAAACGTGTAATTGGTTATACCTATATTATAACCTAAATTTAACCTAAAATAATCTAAATTTAACTTAAATTTAACCTAAATATAAACCTAATTTAAAAATTGTCTTTGAATGATAATTGCCCTCTCCCAAAATTGCTCTCTGGATCCGCTTCTGATCATTTGTGGCATTATTTTTTTTCCATTCAGCGCCGTTCATGAATTCAATAATCGTTATAACATCGATAAACAAGTATATTGAAATCCTCTTCAACCTACCATTTCTACATTTTTATTTAAAAAAATGTATTTCCTGTAAGCAATTTAAAATTGTGTCATGTGTGAAATTTATCGTTCCAGTTCATTTCGCAGGATGTAAGGCATAAAAGGGGGTTGGAAAAGTATGAACTGTGGATAATGTATGATAAACAGCGCGTGTATTTTTTTATATCGAACCGCCGCCGTTTTTGCATAAACAGGACGACGAGCGGTAAACGTTTCGTCGAAAATGGCCATCGGGATGGGTAATTTAGGCACAATGGATTCGTCCAGACAGGCAATACACTTTTAGTGTCGTCGTTAAATCATTTGCGTGTTAAATGCCTGTGAATAATAGTGCTTGTCAATCGGCGATTTATGATGATAAATAAATGCAGTAAATCACTTTGTCGTCATTGAGCACACAAAAGTAAAAGATAGAATAATAATAATAATACTTTATTTGTCTCTCATTTGTAAACGTCAATTTATCAATTAAACAAGTAAGGTTACGTTTTGAAGCTACTGACTTGTAAAATTTTAACAAGTCAGTATACTAACTTGTTAAAATTGAACAAGTTAGTACTGGAATAGTAATTTATAGTTTTTCGTGAATTGAATTTATTAAAGAAAAATACAATAAATACTATTATTCTTAAAATAATAATTAATTTAATCAAATAAACAACATAAGTATCCACGGAAATGTTTCATAACTTACTACATATTTTTTTGTAATTCCAATTTAATTAAATTTACCAAATAATTGTATTTTAATTAATTACAAATGATTGACAAATAAATTATATAACAATATACCCAAGTTAACGGGTTTTACTGGCTCCAGAAGGTGACTGGCTCGTCTAGCGACTCGCCAGTCATATCCTTCTGTCCGCTAGTAAAAACCGTTTTAACAATGCTAATAATGTTAAATACTATTACCTACGCCCTATCTAGTAATCGCATCATACCACACTGTCATCTTGACAAGTATGATTGGCGTTACGTACACATCCAGTTAAAAGCTTTGACAAGTACATTACGTGCTGACAGCTGAACAGCTGATTGCTTACCGCATAACCAAATGACATTTCTTTAATGTACAGGGAGTTTTTCTTTAAAATAAAAACAACCAATAACTAAACAATTAAAAAAAAAATAAACTGAATTTGGAATACGTATAATTCCAAATTCAGCTTATTTTTTTTTTAATTGTTTAGTTATTGGTTGTTTTTATTTTTAAGAGTTCAATTTAAAGCTTTAAACGAGTGCTTTCCACTCCCAGACTAAGCATGAAGTAAAATTTCGAGTTTAGAAAAGCCCCGTGAAAATGTGTCGTGGGTCGCGCAGCGATCCGAGACAAATTTTCTGGGCTTTTCTAAACTCGAAATTTTACTTCATGCGCCACACGTATAAAACACTAAAATATTGTGAACTTTATGGATATTTGAACCTCACTTGAAATCAGTTTTTATACGCGTGGCGCATGAAGTAAAATTTCGAGTTTAGAAAAGCCCAGAAAATTTGTCTCAGGTCGCTGCGCGACCCTCGACAAATTTTCACAGGGCTTTTCTAAACTCGAAATTTTACTTCATGCTTAGTCTGGGAGTGGAAAGCACTCGTTTGAAGCTTCGAATTGAACTCTTTTAAAAAACAACGAATGGCGGAATTCGTACAGCTATATGCATATGTTTACCTAAAAGAAAAATTCTCTGTGTATTGATCAAGTAGTAATTTAGTTTTCATCATTGTCATGGTACTATTAAAAATGATTACAATAAATAAGTTGTTCTTTCATCCTCATTGTTTATTTTGTTAGGACGTAGGTAAAGTATCGTACGTTTCTCGAGTGGTATGGTAATTACATATTCGCGGAATACTGCACTCGCCGCTGCGCAGCTGGTGCGCAACATGTCCGCTCATATGTAATGTGCTGCATACCACTCTCGTTACATAATATACTATTATTAACGGCAATCGCCTTTGAAAAGAAATGAAAAATATAATATTAATTACAAAGTTAACATATTAATTAAAAGGAAATAATTAGAAGCTAATACGTCCTGTAAAACTAAAAATTGCAACAAAAGAATATGAAAATAACTAATAAAGTTTAATGTAACCATAACTAATAAAACTTAATTTAAAATAAAATAAATTCCCTTTTACATTGCCCGATTATAAATTAAAGTTTTGTGGATTATTATTAAATAAGTTAAACCATGGTTCACTATTATTGGATTTGATAGCTAACGCCATCTAATGCTCTATAGTGGCATCGTCAATGCTCCATAGTGCCATCGCGAATGCACAAAGAAATGTTCAGTATTCTTCAGCATTGGGTCGGGATCACACTGACGAGGACCTTGAAGTCCGAAACGCGTTTGTTGGTATCTGGTGCAAATTTAATTGTCATGGTTCACTCTTAAATTTAATACCAATACTAAGGAGTTTGCTTTTATAAAAATATTCCAAAGAAAAGTTGTATCATAGATTTGCAATCTGTAATTATAAGACGTTTCTATTGAATTCTACTGTAAAGCAATTTGTACTTACACTGTTTAAAATACAAATAGAAAATAAAGCAGGTGATAATGAAAATGTATTCACATTTCTGAAATCAAATATTGTTCCTCTTGCTTCTTTCGCATTATTAACAGCTATGGAAAATAGTGTTTTTTTTTTAATATTTCAAAGTCCGCAGATTAAGTTTCGAATAGGAAAAAGTAATTTCAACGTTGAGCTGGTTTTGTGTGAAGCCTATTTAAATCGCGAAATCGAATTCTAATAACTATTGAATCGAAAAAAAATAATTGGAATTGAAATTTCCCAGCGATACTAATCGGGTTGGTAGTTTCACGAGAGCACTCGTGACGTTTTCTTTTTTTAAAACAATCGAAATGCTGATAATAATAGTCGGTGTTTTTCGTATGTAACTGCAAATTAGAAACAAGAACGAACAAGGAAATTTTAAATTGGTTAAATCTGCTTTTATTCTAAAATAATATTTTGTCAGCATAACGAATTCGAAATTTATTGGATAATGATTTCATCATAATAAGACTTTGTTTCTAAACTTGAAATTTTACTTAATCGTAATAAGACTTAAATTAGACCAATTACGCGACCAAACACAATTTTCAGGCTTTTCTAAACTTAAAATTTTACTTCATGCGCCGCGCGTATAAAACAATAAAATATTGTAAAGTTTAAAACATAGTGCTAAAGCAATATGCTAAACCAGTATATTTTAAACTTCAAATTAAATCAGTGTTGTATACGCCTGGCGCATAAAGTAAAATTTCCAGTTTAGAAAAGCCTAAAAATTTGGTTTTGTCGCGTAGCGCTACGCGCCACGCAACCAAACCAAATGTTCAGGCTTTTCTAAACTTGAAATTTTACTTCATGCTTAATAAGGGAGTGAAAACACTCGTTCTAAGTTGCAAATTGAACACTATATATAATATATAGATATAGAAGCAACGAATGCCTGAATTATTCGAGTTTTCGGAGTTATTCGAGTTTAACATTTTACTCGTAATTGCTTACACTCTGATTGTTTCAACAAACAGCTATTGTTTGACGCAAAGCAATAAATAAAAAAAGGCATATGTATACTTAAAAGAAAAATGCCCTGTATATAAAATTGTTTTAAAAAAGTACTTTTAATGCAATCAGTGAAGTTTACTTAATAGCAAAAAACAAAAGGTGAAATATTTGATCAGTTTAACTGACCATTACTCAATAAATATTCAAACAGATAAAAATTCATCATTTTATTTTTCACAATTAAGTAAACTTTACTGATCGCATTAAAAATACCTTAAAACATTTACAAAACTTACACCTAACGAGTATTTCATATTAAAGTCCCCAACTTCATTAATTCGTTGAGCGGATCGGCCGGCTGGGAAATCGAAAAGAAAATGGTTTTCCTTTTTCACAGAACTGCCCAACAACGGAAAAACACCTTAAAGACCCTGTCGAGGAAGTTTTAAATGGCATTGTGCGGTGTGCTGGCCTAGTTTAGCCCAAGTGAGGTTCAAGTGCGCAATTAAAACTTTTCGCCGTCGACTAGTTTGAAATATTAAGAAACGGCCGAGTCATTAAAGAACATACATTTTTTTGCACTGCCGAGAAGACAAAAAAAAAGAGTTTATCGAAAATTATTTAAGGAAATTGGGCTGAATTTAATTAACTTAATTTTTGAGGCATTTAACAGTTAAAAGTTCATTTTTACTTTGATTTTAGTTTAAATAAAACACTTATTACTTTCAAACACTTTATTGTACTCGCGACAATTGTTTATTCTGTGCCTGAAGAAGCCACAGTGTGGCGAAACAATTGTCGCGAGTACAACAAAGTGTTTAAAAGTAATACGTGTTTTATTTAAACTAAAGTCAAACTGAATTTAATTAATAACATTATTAATATTAAAATACAGTGATTTTTTATTTCAATTGATATGTATATTTAAAAGAGGCATTATTTCTATATTTTTATTAATTAAATTCAACTTAATTTCCTAATATCATGTTTAATAAACTGTAATTTCTTGTCTTGTTCACACGAGGGCTGTGGAGTCGGTACATAAATCATTCAACTCCGTCTCCGACTTTTTCGATTCCGACCCTGACTACGATTCTAACTCCGGGTAAATTATAAAATAATAGTCAAAAATTTGTACCGTGCGATTGTTTATAACGTGATTTAGAGTAGGCTTCGAATTTTAAATTAAATTGGCACAACTGACTGTTAACACATAGTTTACCATAACCTTAAATTTATTAACTGTTTTGTGTTGTACGCATTCACTTTGTCGTAAATCTTAAATACATTTGTAAATAAAACACTTTTTACTTTGTTTAATCACTGTATTTTCATTTAGTTTGGTGAGAGAATAATTTGACCTGATGTTGCATATTGTATATAAACTATGCATAGAACAGTAAAGCTGTCGTGTAACTCAAATATTCATTGTATAATTCAATATCTGTCGGGGTATTAGCTCGAGAAGTAGTTGTTTCAAGAATATTTGGAGACGACTCAATGAGACAAAATGTTTGCAGAAAGTCGATATAAATTTTAATTCGTTTTTTATATTTTGTATTTTACAGTGGTTAAACAAAGTAAAAAGTGTTTTATTTACAAGTTAAATTTATTACATGATTCAACTAGCAGTCTAGGCAACTCAACAAAAAAGAAATGCTGCCTACTCTGAATCATAATTTAAACACACTATACTACAAATACAGATTTAATAAGCCTTTACTATTTTTCTACAACTAAACGTACTTCACTTTAATATTATTAAATCATTCTTTTATCGTTATTTAAAACATTTCATGCAACAAGAAAAATACAATTTTTATGCACTCACACTATTCTTTTTCACTCTCCTGTTCATCAAATTTTTTTAAACAAGATCCTTCAAGAAACGAGCCCTAGAACACTTCTCCTCGCCGTTTTCACGTCGGGTATCTCGTCGGGAATAAATCTGCTGTCAATATACGCCGTGTTTTCATAAAGTAAATTTATTTTCGCCATTCTCAGTGAGAAATGGAGTTATCAACATGGCGTGGGGAGCGAGATCTCCGAGGCTCCAGAACTCGTCTTGATCGCATTAAAATCGGCCTAAATGCGGACATTACGGAAATTGGCCGCTCTCACGAGCATCACGCACGAGACAAGTTCAATTTGAGTAATGGCTTTGTTTGCTCAATTCGCTTAAAATGCTCCGGAATTAAAGTAATTGAATATTTTAAATGGGTGTATTTGGTTTAAGTTTCAGTGATTGTAAATACATTTGAGTTAAGTTTTAAAGATGATTACTTCTGTATAAATAAGTAATCATCTTTAAAACTTAACTTAACTGTATTCATAACTACTGAATCTTGAAAATATTTAACTGCTTTAATTCCGGTTTACGAGGTACGCGATTTAAACGCTTAAAACTCGACATGTTGTTGTAGTTGTCTTTACTACATTCCTATTTATGAATGAAATATTTCTCAAAAATAGTTATCTTTTAAGGAATGCAAACACTTTTTGCTTGTCTAAATTAAATGTTTCCTACTATTTCTGTCATTTTATAAAAAAAAAAATATATTAAACATTGGTAAACTGGCGTAGCACGATTACGTCTTTACTACATTCTTATTTATGAATGAAATATTTTTGTAAAATAGGTATCTTTTAAGGAATACATACGCTTTTTGCTTGTCTAAATAAAATGTTTCCTACTTTTACCGTAATTTTATAAAAAAAATATTAAATATTGGTAAACTGGCGTAGCACGATTATAAATTAATATTTCACAAACATATACAAGAGGTGATTATTATTTTATTAAAATATCTAAATATCTAAATTTAAATTTCGTGCATAATTAATATTGAATTAAACCAAAAACACAAGCCAAATTTATGAATTCATAAAATTAAAATATTCACATACCGCTTAATTAATTAGTGTACATTTTCAATTTATATACACACCAGACGAATTAAATTAAAATTTACAAGTAAATCACAGATCCAAACATCTCTACTCTGTAATCCGTGTACATTTTCTATTTGCATCGACGTGACCGACATATTCAATTAAAGGATTGAAATACATGAAAGGATAAATTTATTCATGACTACTATAATTGCTAATTATTATTTTCTGCACAGGCCGAAAGGACTTTTTCACCCAGAGACCGAAGTTTAGCCATAATAGAGATAATTATGATACTCAAAGTTTATTATTTCACCACGTTCATTAATTTTAATTGTCTCGGTTTAAAATAGCAAGGATAATCTTGCCGGTTATGCTTTCGGTTGCGACAATGTGATAAGTCATCTTTTGCAAAACATCTCTTAGATGAAAACTATACTTTTGGAAAAGATGTACAAAACGGTTTTAAAAATGGGGGTATACAGTAGGTCAACCTGGTCGTTAATTAGGGGGATTCCCGGATTAGCGCTAGATTTATGTATTTCTAGGGATTCAAGGAGATTCATCTTCCGACCCTTTTCGGCACAATGAATAATAAGTACGAAAAGGGTCGGAAGATGAATCTCCTTGAATCCCTAGAAATACATAAATCTAGCGCTAATCCGGGAATCCCCCTAATTAACGACCAGGTTGACCTACTGTATACCCCCATTTTTAAAACCGTTTTGTACATCTTTTCCAAAAGTATAGTTTTCATCTAAGAGATGTTTTGCAAAAGATGACTTATCACATTGTCGCAACCGAAAGCATAACCGGGCTTTTCGGTTGCGACAATGTGATAAATTATCTTTTGCAAAACATCTCTTAGATAAAAGCCATACTTTTGGAAAAGATGTACTTACTATTATTCATTGTGCCGAAAAGGGTCGGAAGATGAATTTCCTTGAATCCCTAGAAATACATAAAGCTAGCGCTAATCCGGGAATCCCGCTAATTAACGACCAGGTTGACCTACTGTATACCCCCATTTTTAAAGCCGTTTTGTAATCCGTTTTCATGTAATCACTTTTTGTATATATACCCGTATTGTTTCCAGTTTTAGACACTTCATGTTTGATAACGGTAAGCTGAATTTGCCGAAACTGCAGTCACATAAAAATAAATTGTGTTATACAAAGTTAAAAGTTGTATTGTATTAAGGTTTCGATTTATTATTGATAAAATCCAACGTATTTGGTAGTCACCAACACCATTCTTGTTCTGATTATGGGACAATATTATACGATACATCAAAATAATCCTAAAACGTAAGGAATTTTAATGTCACCAATTTAAACCGATTAAGATATTTAGTTTTTTTGTAAAAAAATTCTGAAAATAGCTATTTTTTGAGTCATTTATTTAATCCTTTTTAAACAACAAAAACTTCTACTACGTAAAATTAAAAGGTATCCGTACATTCTGCATTCAATTAGCTCAACATTCATTAAAATAAATGTCCTTGATATATTACGTTTACCATTTTATGCTGTAAATAGAAATCTAGGTCTACCTCACTCTAGCAAATGTCTGGGCAGAGTCTGTAAACCGCAGATTTAAACCGCAACCTTAAAGTGGAGAATGCTAACTTTGTTTCCATACCCCTTAGTTATTCATATAATATAGACCAGCTTAAAACGAGTGCTTTCCACTCCGAGACTGAGCATGAAGTAAAATTTCGAGTTTAGAAAAGCCCCGTGAAAATTTGTCGAGGGTCGCGCAGCGACCCGAGACGAATTTTTTGGGCTTTTCTAAACTCGAAATTTTACTTCATGCGGCACGCGTATAAAACACTAAAATATTGTGAAATTTATGTATATTTAAACTTCACTTGAAATCTCTGTTTTATACGCGTTGCGCATGAAGTAAAATTTAGAGTTTAGAAAAGCCCAGAAAATGTGTCTCGAGTATTCAGCCATAGCCAAATAATGCTAAGATTAAATCTTGAGTTGTTGGCAGAAAGAAGAAAGTTTGTAGACATGTTGTTTTTATTTAAATTAGTTAATGGGTTCATAAATTGCATTGAGCTGGTGGAGATGTTGACTTTCAATATACCAAGAAATGCTCAATCCAGACATAATCCTTTGTTTAGATTGACATTGAACTCGACTAACTATGGAATGTTTAACCCCATAGATCATGGCATTTGGCACCACTAAAATTTAGTAAACACACTGGGAATTTTTCTTTTAAATATACATACATGTATGCATGAGCTGTAACTTTTCCGATAATCGTTTGTTTTTTTTTTTAAATAGATTAATTTGAAGTGTTAAACAAGTGTTTTCCACTCCCAGACTAAGCATGAAGTAAAATTTCGAGTTTAGAAAAGTCTCAAAAGTTTGGTCGCGTAGCGCTACGCGCTACGCGACCAAACCAATTTTTCAGGCTTTTCTAAACTCGAAATTTTACTTCATGCGCCACGCGTATAAAACACTGATTTTAGGTAAAGTTCAAAATATTCTACTAAAGCAGTATGCTAAAAACGTGTATTCTGAACATCACATATCATCAGTGTTTGATACACCTAGCGCAGGAAGTAAAATTTCGAATACCATGTACCAATAATTCATAATTTATTTTAGCAAATGAAATGATAAATAAACTATGAATTAAAGAGTAAGGGGATAAAATCAAGAAAATAATAAAAAGATTCAAAGCTAAGGAACAGAACTTTTCAATCTATATTATAATCCCTCTTTTACATAATTCATTCGTCGTGTAATTTAATTGTTACAAACTTTGCCTGTCTCATATTTTATTCAAGTGATATTACGCGGATGGACTTTACGGAAATGAATTTATAACAATCGGTAGGAATTAGTGGATGCACGTTGGAGGTAATTAGTTAAATTAATTCCCTCGACTAATTAAATTGGGCGGGCTCAAACCATCGACATTTTAATTATAAAAAGAGTAAAGAGCAAGAGGAAAAATTGGTTACATTGACAGGTTGTTATTGGAATTTTAATTAATTGAATTAAAAATGTACTTATAAGTATAAATGAAATTGTGAATTTTTGGTAGCAGAATACTTCAAACATTAAAAGTGCCGAGATTTATTTCGCAATATACAACAGGTTAGTCTTACATAGACTATATCAAACACTTATTGAAACAACTACTTCCCGAGCTAATACCCCGACGACGGACATTGAATTATACAACAAGTGTGTGCTGTTACATACAGTAACCTACTGTATATATATCAAACACTCATTGAAATAACTACTTCTCAAACTAATACCCCGACGGATATTGAATTATACAAGTGTTTGCTGTTACATACAGTAACCTACTGCAAATGTAACAATTTGGGTCTATAGATGGCCTGAATAATTTGACCCAAATTGTTACATTTGCAGTAGGTTACTGTATGTAACACCAAACACTTGTTGTATAATTCAATTTTCGTCGGGGTATTAGCTCGGGAAGTAGTTGTTTCAATGAGTGTTTGATATAGTCTTTGTAAGACTAATTTGTTGTAGATTGCGAATAAAATCGCACTTTTAATGTTTGATGTACTTTTAAATTAACAAAACGGGGTATTAGCTCGGGAAGTAGTTGTTTCAATAATTGTTTGATTAGTCTTTGTAAGACCAACTTGTTATATACTGCGAAAAAAATCGCACTTTTAATGTTTGCTATACTTATAAATTAACAAAAAAACACATTAGTTTGAATTAACGTCAATTGATGATAGATTTGTATTTATACATTTTTGCTTTTTTTATAAATGATTTCATAATTTTATTGGTGATATAAAACACTGAAATGTTGTGAATTTGTCCGAATTTAAAAGCGCAACATTTTCGTTTATATGTTCTTCTAATTGTATAATGTTTGTACATTGAATTATGTTCAGATCATTAAAATGTAATCACACCTTGTGATGATTAATGAGATTATTATTAATTATAATCATATATTATAAGTTAATTAAGTAATGTTCAATTAGTGTTTATTAATAGGTCGTGGGGTTAATAATTAAAGCAACTATCTTATTATATGAAATGGAGCTGCCTTTGAAATTCGGCGGCGTGCTGGGGGCGACAATGGAATAGAGGACGCTGTTATGACTACTAAAATTTAATACAACCGCAAATGCTATCGTAAATTTAGCCATTAATTAAGACCCAACAATGATGCCAGGTCGTCTACAATTAATTTTATTAATTATTATATCTGTCATAAATAGTTACGTACAGCTTAACATAAAACCATAGTATAAAATGAGAGACCAAGCGATGTTTAATTTTTTAACTTTAGAATATTTTTTAGTTATTAGTTTTTAACAAGCTTAGCTCTTGAAATGTATGTCTAACGAATAAAAATATAAGTGAAGTAAGGAATAACAAGTTTTTTTATTGAGATTAAATACTCCACATAACGCAATTAAACAATTAGTTTAGAATAATAATCATTTGTCGCATAAAAAAATCCTGTACAGTGATTTTTTCTTTTAATCCCGATGTATACTGTGTATACGCTAATAATTTTCAGAAAATCGTTGTTTTTTAAGAGTTCCACTTGAAACTTTAAGCGAGTGTTTTTCATATTTTAATCTTCTGAATATATTGTAAGTTTTCAGATATTCGTTGTTTTTTAAAAGAGTTCAAGTTGAAACGAGGGTTTTCCACTCCCAGATTAAGCATGAAGTCAAATTTAGAGTTTAGAAAAGCCTGAAAATTTGGTTTGGTCGCGTAGCACGAAGCGCGAAACTTCTTTTGTTCTCGAGTTATAACCAAAAATTCATTATTTTTCGTTTTCAACTACTACCATCATATCTTTATTCCTTAAGAATGTATATACATTTTTTTATAAAACAGTTTTTCTTTTAAGTATACATATTCCAAATTCAGCCTATTTTTTGTGAATCTTTAGATATTCCTTTATTTAAGGTTAATTTAAATCTTTAAAAGAGTGTTTTTCACTCCCAGACTAAGCATGAAGTAAAATTTCGAGTTTAGAAAAGCCCCGTGAAAATTTGTCGAGGGTCGCGCAGCGACCCGAGACAAATTTTCTGGGCTTTTCTAAACTCGAAATTTTACTTCATGCGCCACGCATATAAAACATTAAAATATTATGAAATTTATGTATAATCAAAATTCACTTGAAATTAGTGTTTTATACGCGTGGCGCATGAAACAATTTGGGTCAAATTATTCAGGCCATCTATAGACGCGTTTCGAGATTTATCTCTCATCACTATAGCTTTGCCATTTCCTCTAAACAATTTGACACCCTAGACTGCAGAATACTTCAAACAATAAAAGTGCGATTCTTTTCGCAACTGTCAGTCTAAGGTGTCAATTTTTTAGAAGGAATGGCAAAGCTGTACTGATGAGAGATAAATCTCAAAAAGCGTCTATAGATAGCCTGAATAATTTGACACTTGTTGTATAATTCAATGTCTGTCGGGGTATTAGCTCGGGAAGTAGTTGTTTTAATGAGTGTTTGGTGTAGTCTTTGTAAGACTAATATTTTGTAGATTGCGAAAAGAATCTGGGCACGTTTAATGTTTAAAGTACACGCGTATAAAACACTAAAATATTGTGAAATTTATGTATATTCGAACTTCACTTGAAATCTGTGTTTTATACGCGTGGCGCATGAAGTAAAATTTCGAGTTTAGAAAAGCCCCGTGAAAATTTGTCAAGGGTCGCTACGCGACCCTTGACAAATTTTCATGGGGCTTTTCTAAACTCGAAATTTTACTTCATGCTTAGTCTGGGAGTGGAAAACACTCGTTTAAAGCTATAAATTAACCTTAAAAAAAGGAATATCTAAAGATTTACAAAAACATAGGCTGAATTTGGAATACGTATACTTAAAACAAGAAGTTCCTGTTTATTTATGAATATATCAATTAATTTAAATTTAAGGGGCCGTAATATTTTTTTATGTTTATTTTAGTAATGCCGTTGTTAAATTTTTAAACATGACATTTAATAATGACTCTATTCTTTTCTCGTGATTAGCGCTAATCACGGCGATTTTAAATATGACAGCTGTCAAATTTAAACAAAACTTTTAAACACGACCGGGGCCGTCTTTAAAGTCGTGATTAGACGTGTTTAGAAATAAATCATGGCGAATTTTGTACGTAACATACAAGACATAGCTGCTGTGCGCGAAATGTATGGACTTGGGTGTCAGATTGTTGTGCCAAGGGCTTTACGCGATCGAATCGATCCTTTTGAAGCGTTCAATGAGCGCGAATTCCGTAACCGCTATCGTTTAACTAAAGAAGCGGTGTATTTTGTGATTGAGTTGGTGGAAGAACGTTTAGAGCCCCTAACCAAGCGCGGAATAAATATTTCGACTGCCTTACAGGTACTTATTACGTTAAGATACTTCGCTAAGGGATGTTACCAGTTAGAACTTGGTAAGTACGTGTGGTTTAATTATTTTTCATTATTATACATATGGTAACGTATTTAAGATAATTTTTAAATTTTTAGGAGATTTACATGGAAGTAGCCAATCAACGATCTCCAGGATAATAGCCAAAGTGTCCCGAGCAATAGCTTCTAAACTAGACCTATTTGTAAAGTGGCCAAAACAACAAAGTACTAATGAAGCATTCCACAATATTGCTGGCTTTCCAGGTATTGTAGGATGCATAGATTGCACCCATATTAATATTAAAAACCCTCATGGCAATCAACCTCTACTCTACTGCAATCGAAAGGGATTTTATTCATTAAATGTGCAGGTATTACTTACATAATTTAGTAAATGTTTCCTTATTAACACTTCATTTTACAGATTATATGTGATGCTGCTACCCGGATTATTGATGTGGTTGATAGATGGAGAGGAAGTACGCATGATTCACGTGTATGGAACAATTGTAAAGTTCAGGAGGCATTTCTAATTATAAAATTTACAGAATAATCAAAAGAAGGGCATATTGCTTGGTGCTAGTGGCTATGCCTGTACTCGGTACCTGCTGACGCCTTTATTGAATCCAGAAGGACACGCGGAACAAGCCTACAATAAAGCCCATAAATCAACTCGCGTTATTGTAGAATGTTGTTTTGGCCGATGGAAGGGTATGTTTGAAGCTCTCCAAAATGGCATGAAAATTTCATTAGAAACGGCCAAAGCATGCATTGCTGCAATGGCAGTGCTATACAACATTAAATTAGAGTTTGATGATGAGGATTGGAAATATGATGATGACGACGAAGAAGAAAATGTTGAACACGAAGAGCCATTGCATCAACCTGCAGAGCAGCAGGTATCCGCGCGTGGATACATCTTCAGGAATAGATTTATTGAGGAGCACTTTAATTAAGTAGTATTCCTGTAATAAAATGAAAATTTTTTCGCGTTATCTCAAAACTTTTGGAAAATTTAAAACAAAATTCATCTCACAATATGTTATCAGTTTTCTTTTTTACTTAACTATTTTATTTGCTTAAATTTATTTACCAGTTCGTGCAAAGCTCATTTTAGGGTTTTTGTATTAGAGTTACATTACAATGAATAGTTACTAATTCATATTTTTAGAATAGAAGCATTATTGTATATAGAATATATATTTTATTTATGTTTATATATGAATAAATGTAATTTATAACAACAAACAATTTATTTTTTGAATTTATTATTTAAATGTTAGCAATATTTTGTAATGTAGTACTATTTTCTAATTGTTTTTTTAATATTGCAAGCCTAGCAATTTCTGCTTCTTTTTTTATTTCTAAAATTTCCAATTCTTTTTCAGTTATCTTCTTTTCATTTTCAATTCTTGCTTCCATATGTTTTTTATTAAGGCGTAGCATTTCTTCTTCAAATTGATTCATGTTCTTGTTTCTCTTCTTGTTCATTTTTTCTTGTTGTATACTACAGGAAGGATTTTGAGTAGGTTCTGGAGATGGAATACTATAAAGACCAAATAGGTTTGTTAAATAACACAATTTAAATATCAAGCGTAAATATTAAGTGTGCTCATCAAATTCTAAATAAATAAATTAATATCAAAACTTTCTTCATTTGCTGGTGTTCGGATTCAATATGTCCAGTTTCTGGATTTATTAATCCCTCAAGGCGGCCACAAGTTGTTTCTTCAGGTGTGGGAAAAGCGACGCCGACGTTAGGAATTGAGTGCGTCTCCTGTATCTATAACAATTTATTACATACATTCAAAAATGTTATATGACAAAATTTTACTATAAGACTCACCTGAATGCCATCAGAGTCAAATATGGAAATATCTTCTATAAAATCAGCTGACGCAATGTTATAAATTGTCCAGTCAGTCTCTGATAGCACATCGTCCGCAGACGGTCCTTCACCACCACCAGTCTTGCGCTGCTCTTTTCTAAACTTAGATATTTTTGTTTTTGCTCCTTGCTTTATGCGGAAATAACTTTCCTTTAATTTGTTTGGGGATCGATTGTGCCCTGCGGCTCTCATTTATTCAGCTAGCGCTTCCCATAATTTTCTCTTCTTTTTGAAAATGTTGGGTTCGGCAGTTTTACTTTCTAAAATTGAGGCATTCTCTTTCACAAATTCAGTGATCATATCTCTTTCATCTACTGAAAAGTTCTGGTTCCTTAATCTTTTGCTTTTGGTAGTCATTCTAGGGTGTAAGAATTATAAAGGAATTATTATGGTTTGTCTAATTAAATAATGATAACAAATAAAAGCATGTAAAGTACGTATAAAGCACGATTCTTGTCATCATTTTAAGATGAATATAAACAGCTATGATGATATGCATTTTTATTTTCAAATATGGCAAAATTAATTGATTAGAGTTATTTTATTATATTGTGTTGAAAATATGTAGTATTTTTACTTACATCTTAATTTTTGTCCACACTAAAAACGTTACACACAACGTTCTGTACGTTGTTTTGAATGTTTTCCGTTGTATTGTTTTACAATTTGAAGTGACGTCACGCTCATTACATATTTGCGACGTTGCCATATCTATTTTCGCCATTTAAACATGACGCGTCTTGATTAGCTAAATACGACATAAACATAAGAAAAGAATAGACCCGCTATTAAAGTTATGATTAGTGCTAACGTCGTGATTAACTAATAACAGCTTAGTTACGACTTTAATAATGAGAAAAGAATACGGCCCAATGTGTTTTGTAAAAAAAGTATATATGTACAAGTAATAAAGTCTTATAAATGAGTTCAAGTTGAAACTTGAAACGAGGGTTTTCCACTCCCAGATTAAGCATGAAGTAAAATTTCGAGTTTAGTAAACTCTGAAAATTTGGTTTGGAGGACACAATGTTAGATTAAGTGTCACTTTATTAAATTAGGTTAGGTATTATGTCATTCTGTGGACAAAATGTCCGCTAACGCCGAAATAAATTAATTTTATGTATTTATTTTTATTTTATTTATCACCTCTTTTACAAATCATGCTATTTTAATGGGGGTATTTTCCAATGTTGAAAGAGCAATGCTTCATAAACATCTATAAAAATCATCAAGATATCTGAAAAAGTTTCTCAGTTATGATAATTTTTGAATATTTAATATCCACAAAATAAAAATAAAATTGCCCCTCTTTTATGTTTACCTCAAAATAACTCAAAAACTCTCGATGGGGTATTTTACGATTTTGCCATATTTTCAAAGGGCAATGTTTCATAAAAATCCTCACAAAATGTCACAAGATATCTCATATTTGTAAAGAGCAATGTTTCATAAACAACCTCACAGAATGTCACAAGATATCTCAAAAAGTGTTTCAGTTGTAATCTTTAAAAAATGTAGAGGTAGATTTAGTATCCACAAAATTAAAATAAAATTGCCCCTCTTTTATGTATAACTCAAAATTACTCAAAAACTCTCGATGGGGTATTTTACGATTTTGCCATATTTTCAAAGGGCAATGTTTCATAAACATCCTCACAAAATGTCACAATATATCTCAAAAAGTGTTTCAGTTGTAATCTTTCAAAAATGTAGATAAAATTGCTCCTCATTTATGTTTTACTCAAAATAAGTCAAAACAATTTATCGATTTTAATATATTATTAAGAAATATGTCAAAAACGTTTCATAGGTTGACATATTTTTAAGGTGCAATATTTCACAAGCATTCTCACAAAATTTTACTAAGATATCTTAAAAAGTTTCCCACTTATAATGTTTTTAGAATTTAGTGTCTATAAAATTTAAATAAAATTGTTCCTCGTTCATTTTTAACTAAATATAAGTCGAAAACCGTTGATGTGGTATTTTCGATGGTGACATATTTGTAAAGAGCAATGTTTCACAAACATCTTCACAAAATGTCATTAAGATATCTCAAGAAATTTTCCAGTTATGATCTTATTACATCCTAGTATCCTGAAAAAATGTAGATGAAATTGTTCCTCTTTCATACTTAACTCAAAATAATCCAAAATCCATTTTTCGATTTTCATATATTTTTTAAGTGCAATTTTTTAAAAACCCCTACAAAATGTCGGCAAGATATCTTAAAAAGTGTTTCAGTTATAAGCTTTTTAAAATTCAGTATCCACTAAATTTAGATATTTTCCGATTTTGAGGTATTTTTAAAGAGCAATGTTTCATAAATATCCTTACAAAATGTCACAAGATATCTAAAAACAGTGTTTCAGTTGTAATCTTTTAAAAATTTAGTATCCACAAAATATAGATAAAATTGCTCGTTTTTCAGGTTTAACTCAAAATAAGTTTAAAACTATTTATCGATTTTGGCATATTATTAAGGGCAACGGTTCAATAATCTTCTCACAAAATTTTATTCAGACATCTCAAAACGATTTTTAGTTATGATGTTTTAAAAAATTAGTATCCACAAAATTTAGATAAAATTGCTCCTCTTTTATGTTTAGCTCAAAAACTCTTGATGGGGTATTTTCCGATTTTGATATATTTTTAAAGAGCAATGTTTCATAAACATCCTTACAAAATGTCACAAGATATCTGAAAACAGTGTTTCTGTTGTAAATTTTTAAAAATTTAGCATCCACAAAATTTAGATAAAATTGCTCCTCTTTTATGTTTAACTCAAAAACTCTTGATGGGGTATTTTCCGATTTTGAGATATTTTTAAAGAGCAATGTTTCATAAACATCCTCACAAAATATCACAAGATATCTGAAAACGGTGTTTCTGTTGTACATTTTTAAAAATTTAGCATCCACAAAATATAGATAAAATTGCTCCTTTTTCATGTTTAACTCAAAATAAGGCAAAAACTATTTATCGATTTAGGCATATTATTAAGGGCAACGTTTCATAAATATTCTCACAAAATTTTACTGAGACGTCTCAAAACGATATTTAGTTATGATGTTTTTAAAATTTAGTATCCACAAAATTTAGACAAAATTGCTCCTCTTTCATGTTTAAGTCAAAATACCTCAGAAACCATTTATCTATATTAACATATTTTTAATAGCAATTTATTATAAATATCCTTATAAAATTTTATCAAGATATTTTAAGAAGTCTTTTAGTTACGATCGTTTTAAAACTTAATATCCACAAAATTTAAATAAAATTGCTCCTCTTTCATGTTTATCTCAAAATACCTCAAAAACTGTTTATCGATTTTAACATATTTTTGAAAACAATGTTTTATAAACATCCTCAGAAAATGTTATTAAGATATCTGAAGAAGTTTTTACGTTATGATCTTTTTAAAGTTTACTTAAAAAAAAAATTAAATAAAACTGCCCTTCTTTTATGTTTACCTCAAAATAAGTATAAAAACTATTGCTGGGGTATTTTCGAATTTTGACATATTTTTAAACAGCAATGTTTCATAAACATCCTTACAAAATGTCCTCAAAATATTTAAAAAAGTGTTTCAGTTATGATCTTTTTAAAATTTAGTAACCACACAATTTAGATAAAACTGTTCCTCTTTTTATGTTTAACTCAAAATAAGTCAAAAACTACCGATGAAGTATTTTTACATTTTTACATATTTAAAAAAAAAACAATGTTTCATAAACATCTTCACAAAATATCATCAAGATATCCCAAAAAGTGATTCAGTTATGAACTTTTTAAAATTTATTATCTACAAAATTTAAATAAAACTGCTCAATTAAATAAAACTGCTCATTCATTTTATGCTTCATTCAAAATAAATCTAAAAATATTTTCTGATTTTGACATATTTTTAAAGAGGAATGTTTTATAAACATCCTCACAAAATATTATCAAAATAATCTCAAAAGGTGTTTAGTTATGATCTTTTTAAATTGCGACCAAACCAAATTTTCAGGCTTTTCTAAACTCGAAATTTTACTTCAGGCGCCACGCGTATTAAACACTCATCAATGGTTAAGTTCAAAATATATTGCTTAAGTTATATACTCACGTTAATACATTTTACAAAACCCAATCAGGAGCTATCAAAATTCGAGCAATTTTCATGATATGTCTAATTGAAAACAAAAATCCGAAACCAATTTGTTCTAGTTGGTTTTTTGGAAGATTTGTAGTATGTATTAACGCGAGATTTAATTTAAGGAGTGTATTTTAAACTTCAATTTAAATCAGTGTTTTATACGGGTGGCGCATGAAGTAAAATTTCGAGTTTAGAAAAGCCCAGAAAATTTGTCTCGGGTCGCTGCGCGACCCTCGAAAAATGTTTACGGGGCTTTTCTAAACTCGAAATTTTACTTCATGCTTAGTCTGGGAGTAGAAAACCCTCGTCTAATGTTTCAACTTGAACTCTTTTAAGAAACAACAAATATCTGAAAACTTAAAGCATATTCAGAATATTAGAATATGTATACTTATCAATGAATATTTGGAGACTTGTCTCAAAGAGACTACATTTTTGTATAAAGTCGAAATTAATATTAATTCGTTTTTATATGTTGTAAAACTTATTTTAAATTTCAATAAAATTATTTATTAACTTCTCAACAGAAAAAACAATTACATATACAGTTTATATAATTAATACATACAATAGCACAAGTTAATATGGATTTAGTGTTTAATTTTATAATTAATTCTACCCTAATGTATCATGTTTGAAAGTTCACTCTCGGCAGTTACATTAACATTAAGTAAAAGCGAATCCCATTTCATTCGCTCTCAAAATATTTGCGGAATGTTGGTGTATTCAATCAAATTAAAATGTGTTTCGGGATGAAATGTTTACCTCAAAGCTGGATGTTCTTATTTCTATAAATTCATGAAGCAAATGTAGGGACATAAGGTAATGTTGAAACAATGAAACAAAAGAATGACGAGAGACAGATACACTTCAAGTAACACTAAAAAAAATGGGATAATTTAATTTATTTCTCGACCTCTTTGAAGTTACAAGTCAGAAATATTTAATCAAAGTAAGTATGAATTGAAATATTGAACTCGATTTTTGATAAATATTTTTCTTTTGTATACAATAAAAACGAGATTAATAAAGTAACTTGCGTGTTATCTATCGTTCAAACACTTCCGAAACCTTGTAAATCCAAAATGCCAGATTTTACAAGAGCCACAATATACTAGTTAATTATTATAATATCATGACCGATTTTTAAGTATTTTTCGACTAGTTTCGACCACTGGTCATCATCAAGGAGAAATGTACACAAAATTTCTAAGCAAAAAAATATCTAATATATATATATATATACCAAATAAAAAATAACAGCGCATTAGGTCGTGTAAACATTATTTTTTTATCAAGTTAGTGTGCAAGGAGGACAGAAGACGACGACGATCGTTTCGCTCTATTTATGAGCTCCTCAGGCCGCCAGATCCACCATCCCATGCACACTCACTTGATATGTAGAAGTTGTATATATACTGACTTCGCTAACCATAAGCTGGAATTGACGTCAGTATTTATTAATGCTACTGCAATCCTGAAATATCGACAAGACTAATTAAACGTCAGACGGGTAGCTAGATCTACAGCCCACTTCATTTTACAAAAGAATAAATTTCATCGATATAAATTTAGAATCTGTTAGGGTCTTAGACCTGGTGTCGAGAGAAGTTTTTGTAAATGGTATACTAGAAAATATCAAGAAAATCAAACTTTTCCTTTCCAAGTAATTTGGTCTGATGAAAGCATGATAACCAACAATGCAATTTTCAACCGGCGTAACAAACATTATTGGGCAACAGATAATCCCCATTTAAAAAATGATGCAATGCATCAACACCGATTTGGATTAAATATTTGGATAGGTATTTAAGGTGGCAGAATAATAAGACCCTTTATTTATCACAGCAATTTAAATTACAAACGGTATCTTGAGCTGCTCCAGACTGAATTGAAAGACGTTTTGAATGAATTACCTCTAGCAATAATTATCAACTGCTGGATTCAGTAAGATGGTGCCCCAGCGCATAACTCAAATGAAACGTAGTATTTGTCGTAGAGGTGAAGTAGCTTGGCCAGCCCAATCACCAAGTTTGAGTCCGTTAGACTTTTTCCTGAAGGGTTATGTAAAAAATCAATTGTATAACTCAACTTTTGAAAATAAAGAACAATTATTGGCATCGGTTATAGCAGCAGTTAACACAATCTCATCAGAAATGTTAGACAAAGTTTTAAATTCAACTGTACAAAGAGCATACTTGTGTCTAGAAAATAATGGGAACTTATTTGAAGACTTGCAATAATCTTTCAATTTTTTTTCCAACGCCTACTGGATTTAGAACCTACAAAAATATTAAAATTAATTTTTCTCTGTTTTTTGGCATTAGAAGCAAATTGTGTAATACATCATTAAATTTGTATATATATATATATATATATATATATATATATATATATATACAGAGAGTTTTATGTAACACCGAACATTTTCATAACGAGAATTTTTCTTTTAAGTATCTATATGCATACGTTGCACATTTTTCGGTGCTCGGTTTATTAAAAGAATTTAATTTGAAGCTTTAAGCGAGTGTTTTCCACTCCCAGGCTAAGCATGAAGTAAAATTTCGAGTTTAGAAAAGCCTGAAAATTTGGTTAGGTCGCGTAGCGCGAAACGCGGAGTGGCCAAACCAAATTTTCAGGCTTTTCTAAACTCGAAATTTTACTTCATGCGCCACCGGTACAAAACACTGACATATTACAAAGTTTAAAACACACCGTTAAACATTACATTGAATCAGTGTGTTGTACCGGTGGCACATGAAGTAAAATTTCGAGTTTAGAAAAGCCTGAATATTTGGTTTGGCCGCTCCGCGCTTCGCGCTACGCGACCAAACCAAATTTTCAGGCTTCTCTAAACTCGAAATTTTACTTCATGCTAAGCCTGGGAGTGGAAAACACTCACTTAGAACCTCAAATTAAATTCTTTTAATAAACCGAGTATTGGAAAATATGCGCACGTATGCATATGGATACTCCAAAGAAAAATTCTCGTTATGATACATAAAACTCTCTGTATATACAATTACAACTTTTACAATCTTTTAAATGTTATTATTTCAAAACTTAATTTAAATATAATTATTTCAAGATATCTTTTAAATATAATTATTACAAGATTCATTTGAAAAATTGTTATTTCATAATGTATTTCAATAGTTTTTCAAATAAAATATTCAGTCTTCTTCATGTAAAATCTACTTAAATCAAAACAGACACAGCTCTTACATTTTCATCCAGCTCACATTTTAAAAATCTATAACACTCAAATCCTTTAACACAGTCCTTGCATCCCTTTCGACAGACATCATACATAAATATATCTCAGCGTGTAACTGTTTTTCTTTTGTTTGCAGCTTCATAAATAATTCCCTGAAAATGTATGTTTCATGAGAGAAGCGTAAATAGTTGTCGGACGGATCGTTTTCGAAGCGTTGACATTTTAAAATAATATATCTCGAGGAGTAGAATCCGGTCGGAGAAAATTACAGTCTCAGGATCAGGGGGGTAATATCTTGCGGTGTGCCGTGTGATGAGATCGTGACCTGAAAATGTTAGTGTCTGCATGCGGAGGATTTATAAAAGATAATAAGGATGGGTAAGTTGGGAGTTGACAATTTTAGATCGTGTTGTTAGTATATGCACGATTTCTCCGCGCTATCGGAAATGTTCCTATGCATGATTTTTCACTTAACTAAAGTGTCAAGAAATAAGTAACTATTTTAATCTTTATCGACAATTATTTTTAACATTGCACTAGAGAAAGTGATTGCGTATATGATGCCTTGTCGATTTATTCTACTCTCCCTTATTAGAGTAGAATACATCGACAAGGCATCATATACTCGGAAAACCATCAGTGTTTAGCTTACGCTTGTGATATAATAATTAGAGCAAGGACAGAGCATGAACTAATACAAACAGATACAATTTTAATAGAGGCAGGATAAATAATGGGGCTAACGGTGAATGAAAAGAATACAAAGTATATGGTCATGAAAGCAAAGGAAGTAAGCAACTAAATTAATGCAACATTGACAATCAAGACTTGGACAAACATAGAATACAATTTTGAAAAGGTAGAACAATTAATATATCTAGGAGTGGCAATAACAGAAGATGATAATGAAAAAAGTGAAATAGAATACAGAATAACTAAAGGTAACAGAACAGTAGGAATGCTAAGCACCACACTGACGTCAAAAAAAATCTGACGAAGAGGAAAACTGAAAATTTACAAAACAGTAATCAAACCAACAATAACATACGGATGTGAAATTTGGACTATGAATCAAACAATGCAACAAAAGTTGGAGAGGTGGGAAAGAAAACAGCTAAGAAAAATATATGGGGAAAGAAAAGTAGGCGAAGAATGGACAAGGAGATCCAACGAAGAATTGAGGAATATGTATGGAGAGGCCAAAATAGGAGGAATCATCAGAAGCTAGAGGAAAAGATGGTTCGGCCTCGTGCAGAGACTCTCCTTTAACCGAACAACAAAGAAGGTCCTGAGGTAGGAACCAATAGGAAGTAGAAGAAGGGGCAGGCTAAGAAGAGGATGGAACGAAGTGGTTGAGGGAGATTTGAAAAGGCTCAACATCTCAAATTGGACATAACTAGCACAGGATAGACAAGCATGGAGAGAAGTGGTATAGAAAGCCCAGGGCCTAAGGAATATGTATGGAGAGGCCGAAATAGGAGGAATCATCAGAAGCCAGAAGATAAGTTGGTTCGGCCACGTACAGAGACTCTCCTCTAACCGAACAACAAAGTAGGTCCTGAGGCAGGAACCAATAGAAAGTAGAAGAAGGGGCAGGCCAAGAAGAGGATGGAAAGAAGTGGTTGAGGAAGATTTAAAAAGGCTCAACATCTCAAATTGGACATAACTAGCACAGGATAGACAAGCATGGAGAGAAGTGGTATAGAAAGCCCAGGGTCTGAGGAATATGTATGGAGAGGTCGAAATAGGAGGAATCATCAGAAGCCAGAGATAAGATGGTTCAACCACGTGCAGAGACTCTCCTCTAACCGAACAACAATGAAGGTCCTGAGGCGGAAACCAATAGGAAGTAGAAGAAGGGGCAGGCCAAGAAAGGGATGGAAAGAAGTGGTTGAGGAAGATTTGAAAATGCTCAACATCTCAAATTTGACATAATTAGCACAGGATAGACAAGCATGGAGAGACGTGGTATAGATAGCCCAGGGCCTGACGAGTATGTATGGAGAGGCCGAAACAGGAGGAATCATCAGAAGCCAGAGGATAAGATGGTTCAGCCACGTGCAGAGACTCTCCTCTAACCGAAAACCAAAGAAGGTCCTGAGGCAGGAACCAATAGGAAGTAGAAGAAGAGGCAGGCCATGAAGGGGATGGAAAGAAGTGGTTGAAGAAGATTTGAAAAGGCTCAACATCTCAAATTGGACAGAACTAGCATAGGATAGACAAACATGGAGAGACTTGGTATAGATAGCCCAGGGCCTGACGAATATGTATGGAGAGGCCGAAACAGGAGGAATCATCAGAAGCCAGAGGATAATATGGTTCAGCCACGTGCAGAGACACTCCTCTAACAGAACAACAAAGAAGGTCCTGAGGCAGGAACCAATAGGAAGTAGAAGGAGAGGCAGGCCAAGAAGGGGATAGAAAGAAGTGGTTGAAGAAGATTTGAAAAGGCTCAACATCTCAATTTGGACAGAACTAGCATAGGATAGACAAGCATGGAGAGACTTGGTATAGAAAGCCCAGGGCCTGAGAAATATGTGTGGAGAAGCCTAAATAGGAGGAATCATCAGAAGCCAGAGGATCAGATGGTTTGGCCACGTGCAGAGACTCTTCTCTAACCGAACACCAAAGAAGTTTCTGAGGCAGGAACCAATATGAAGTAGAAGAAGGGGCAGGCTAAGAAGAGGATGAAAAGAAGTGGTTGAGGAAGATTTAAAAAAGCTCAACATCTCAAATTGGACAGAACTAGCACAGGATAGACAAACCTGGAGAGAAGTAGTGCAGAATGCCCAGGGCCTACAGGTCCCGTAGCGCTTAAATATATATTCTCTATTAAAAAATAAATGTTTCTTTCCGTTTTAAGCGAGAAACTAGACAATATTTTCCTATAATAAAAACTGCATAATTATCAGTTTAAATATTTGATCATTTGTTTTTTTTTACACAACGAAATGGGGGGATTATTTGTGTAAACCAAAGAGAACGAGTGGAAAAAATCCCTTCCTAGGGCAAGATTAATGGCTGCGTAATAATGGAATTTGATAGAGGGTGATTAAGTATTCCGGCCTTTGACAACGCCAGGAGTTAAAAAGGGATTAATCGAAAATCCCTGTTTACTGGAATTTCCAGCGATTTAATTAGAAACCGCTTCACGTTCAGCACATGCCGCGCGCTGATTAAAAATTTACCGAGAGCCTTGCGATCAAAATATTAGATTACTGACAAACATTTCACGCAGTTTAACAATTGTCAATATTTTTTATTTAATTTACAAAATATAAAAAAAAAATACAGCGTGTAAAAGAAAATGCATTGAATTATTGCAGTTTGAATCAATTTATTTGGCTTGTTACACACTATTATAACATCTTTATTAAATCATAAATCATAAAATCTTTATTCGTGCTAATTAAAAATATGTTTTACACTTGTCAATACAAATAGTTGATATAAAAAGTATGAAAAGTATGAACTTTGGTAAAAATATCGACTCCTTTTATAGCAAACAGATTTTTTTTGTAATAGTAAATGCCTAACTTAAAACAAATATAATAATATAAATAAATGTAAAGACAAATAAATAAATAAATTACAGATTAAAAACAGCGTATATTGGGACAGAACAATAAGGCTAAACAAAAAATGTATAGATATAAAAAGTATGAAAAGTATGAACTTTGGTAAAAATATCGACTCCTTTTATAGCAAACAGATTTTATTTGTAATAGTAAATGCTTAACTTAAAACAAATCTAATAATATAAATAAATGTGAAGACAAATAAATAAATAAATTACAGATTAAAAACAGCTTATATTAGGACAGAACAATAAGGCTAAACAAAAAATGTATAGATAAAAAGCATTAAATTATAATAAAGATTGATAGATAAGTTAAGTAATATAAATATTATTAATAGTACATATTAAAAACAGTATAGATAGGGACAAAACAATAATAAATGAATGCAATGTATACTTAATCAAATTCATTTTATATTATTGTAAATTTGCGGGAATTCGTTGTTTTAAAGCGGTTAATTTGAGGCGTTTAACTAGTGCATTCTACTCCCAGACTATGCATGAAGTAAAATTTCGAGTCTAGAAAAGCCTAAGAATTTGGATTGGCCGCGTAGCGAAGCGGAGCGGCCAATCCAAATTAGGCTTTTCTAAACTCGAAATTTTACTTCATGTGCCACGCTTAAAAACACTGATTTACAGTGAAGTTTAAAAAACACACACATACAACAACGATTATAGGCAACTCAATATACGTTAGAGTTATTGTGTTGCCATTAATCACTGTTTTAAACAATTGGTTCAGCGCAGAACTTGACTCACGTTTTATTCACATTTACATGTTGGATTGCTAAAGCCGTATATTTTAAACTTTACGATATTTCAGTGTTATATACGCGTGGCGCATGAAGTAAAATTTCGAGTTTAGAAAAGCCTGAAAATTTGGTTTGGCCGCTCCGCGCTTCGCGCTACGCGACCAAACCAAATTTTCAGGCTTTTCTAAACTCGAAATTTTACTTCATGCTTAGTCTGGGAGTGAAAAACCCTCGTTTAAAGCTTCAAATTGAACTCTATTAAAAAACAACGAATATCTAAAAATGTACAGCACATAATTAGGGTGTGTATTCTTAATAGAAAAACTTCTGGTATGTACCAGGAGAACAAACAAATGTAAATAATAAACACAAATCATTGATTAAATATTGGTACCTGCAGAGATTTGTTTTAACTAAAACAAATCTCTGCAGGTGCAAATATTAAATCAATGGTTTGTGTGTATTATTTTATTATTTACATTTGTTTGTTTTCCAAAATAAATTTAACGCTGTAAAACATTTGAATGGGCTGTATACTAGTTTATAAGGATGAATATTTTAATATTGGTTGGTGGTTTCTTTTATTTCTCTACAATTCACAGAATTTTATAACAGTGCTTACACAATTAAATTTATCGCCAGGCGAAAATAAAATTTAGTGTGGCGCCGCTTTTGTGCATTATTTTGCCGGCCGAAGTGAATGTAAAGAGAATATAATATTATTTGTGGTGCTCGGGGCGTGAAATAGTTTAAAAAAAAATGTTATGCGTTTGGTTAGAGAGTATTGTATGTATGCAATGCGGCCTGCGCTGGCTCAAACAGATTATCTCAGTTAAAAGGATTTGCTGAATATTCCATTACGTTACAGAATAAAAAACAATCGTGTTATATGAGGGTTTTTCTACATCTAAACAAAGTTCTGTACGTACGATTTTTTCGTTAAATCGGTGTTTTGTACGCGTGCGTATGAAATAAAATTTCGAGTTTAGAAAAGCCCAGAAAATTGGTCTCGGGTCGCTGCGCGACTCTCGGCAAATTTTCACGGGGCTTTTCTAAACTCGAAATTTTACTTCATGATTAGTCTGGGAGCGGAAAACACTCGTTGTTATTCAAAAGAGTTTAATTTGAAACTTTTAACGAGTGTTTTCCACTCCCAGACTAAGCATGAAGTCAAATTTCGAGTTTAGAAAAGCACCGTGAAAATTCGAGGGTGGCGCAGCGACCCGAGACAAATTTTCTGGGCTTTTCTAAACTCGAAATTTTACTTCATGCGCCACGCGTATAAAACACTGATTTTAAGTGAGGTTGAAATATACATAAATTTACAATACATTTGTTTTGTACGCGTGGCGCATGAAGTAAAATTTAGAGTTTAGAAAAGCCCAGAAAATTTGTCTCGGGTCGCTGCGCGACCCTCGACATATTTTCACGGGGCTTTTGTAAACTCCAAATTTTACTTCTGAGCATGAATTTTACTTCTGGGAGTGGAAAACACTCTTTAGAAGCTTTAAATTGAACTCTTTTAAAAAAACAACGAATATACGAATATATAAAAATAATCAGCAATGATACGGGCATTTAATAAAAAAGAAAACGGCGTTAACGATACAGATATCATTTCGTCTCAGGAAAATCACCCATTGAGACCACACAATAGCCACAATAACATTCACATGTTTTTTTTATTACCATATAAACAAGATCCATCCACCCCGTTGCCAAAGGACACAAAAACCGTCCCTCTGTATATAAATTCCATTATTTATTTCCACAAATGTGTATTTGTGTCGATAACTGTCGCAGACATTATCTCCCGCCTGAGGAATGGCCGCTCTTTACGAGCCCTAGGTTGTGGCAGTTTCATACAGGAAGGAATGAATAGGTGGTGAAAGTTGATAAGGGTGAGAATGCGTCGAATAAATAGTATTTTATGTGTGCACGAATCACACATTCAGTCTGTTCAACGTGCACGTGAATGACACGTGTCACTTTATTTACTAGGATGCACGTTTGCTGTTGTAATATTTGACGAATTATCAGTTTTATGTGTGTACGTGGAGATTTTTTCATGCTAAATGAAGGAGTTTCCATTCTTAAAGGCTAAAAGCATTGAGTAATTATTACAAAGAGTGGTAACCAGTAGGGTTTTCAGCGTCACGCACTAGCCGTATTTATCGGCTGGAAAATACTGCCACGGGGAATACGGTGGAGACTTTATGAACTGCTTGGTGAATGTGATTCCGATCGGCACTGCTCTCGGCAGCCGCGCCTCAGTGTTATCTCGTCAAGGACGTTTAATATAAACATACACACATTCATGTTAACAAAAAAATCTTGTTTGCTTTTTGATTTCTCTGCTGAACTTCACTAATGGCGGGATACTTTTACATTGCAACAAATTAATTGCTTTACTAATTATAATTTTAAATATGCGAACTATTATTAGTTTTTCATGTTAAATGAAGAAGTTTTTACTCTTTAAGGCTAAAAGCATTGAGTAATTATTACAAAGAGTGGTAACCAGTAGGGTTTTCAGCGTCACGCACGATCACACATTCAGCCTGTTTAACGTACACGTGAATGACACGTGTCGCTATATTTACTAGGATGCACGTTTGCAGTTATAATATTTGATGAATTATCAGTTTTATGTGTGTACGTGGAGATTTTTTCATGCTAAATGAAGGAGTTTCCATTCTTAAAGGCTAAAAGCATTGAGTAATTATTACAGAGAGTGGTAACCAGTAGGGTTTTCAGCGTCACGCACTAGCCGTATTTATCGGCTGGAAAATACTGCCACGGGGAATACGGTGGAGACTTTATGAACTGCTTGGTGAATGTGATTCCGATCGGAACTGCTCTCGGCAGCCGCCGCGCCACAGTGTTATCTCGTCAAGGACGTTTAATATAAACATACACACGTTCATGTTAACAAAAAATCTTGTATGCTTTTTGATTTCTCTGCTGAACTTCACTAATGGCGGGATACTTTTACATTGAAACAAATTAATTGAATTACTAATTATAATTTTAAATATGCGAACTATTATTATCAGTTTTATGTGTGTAAGTGGAGATTTTTCATATTAAAGAAGGAGTTTTTACTCTTAAAGGCTAAAAGCATTGAGTAATTATTACAAAGAGTGGCAACCAGTAGGGTTTTCAGCGTCACGCACTAGCTGTATTTATCGGCTGGAAAATGCTGCCACTGGGAATACAGTGGAGACTTTATGAACTGCTTGGCGAATGTGATTCCGATCGGCACTGCTTCGGCAGCTGCCGCGTCGCAGTGTTATCTCGTCGAGGACGTTTAATATAAACATACACACATTCATGTTAACAAAAAAATCCTGTTTGCTTTTTGCTTTCTCTGCCAAACTTCACTAATGCCAGGATATTTTTACATTGCAAGAAATTAATCGCATCACTAATTATTATTATAAATATGCGAACTATTATTTATAAGATGTTATAATTAATTATTAAAAAATTATTAATAATTACGACAATACCATAGAATTATTATTTATGATTGGGATTGATTTGTGAAATTTAATAGATTGTTAAACGAAATAATTTCCTATCTAAAAATGATTTAAAATTATATTTTATTCCATTATGTAACTTCGAAAATATCTGACTTTATATATTGTAAACATTGTATACGTTTATTGACATATATAGCAGTTAGGAAATGTGTATTCACACAGGGATTTATTGAATAGAAGCCATAAAGGCCTGCTAAGCGCAAATGCATAGTTAGAAAGGAATGATGCGGGTAAGCCATCTGGACCAGGACAGCTGTTTGCTTGTAATGCCAGCAACGAATATGACGGTGCAGCACAAAATATACCATTTAAGGGTGATTGAATATTGGACGAGTAAACTGAACCGAAGAAATCTGCGAAGTGATCCACAACATTTTTTGAAGAATTTATGAGTCTCACCATGGATAAACGATGTAGGAATTTGTGCGCTGGATCTTTTCAAATGTATGTACTTCCAGAATGTTTTAGGGTTACATATTATAGTACCTTCAACATCTGATATGTAATTTTAATGACAGGTTTTCGCTAATTGGCTACATTTGTCACGAACTTCACTGTAAAGTGAATAGTCGTAATCGGGATGCGATATCTTGTAGTTTACTAACTCGCTGGAGAACCGTTTTGGGAATTGACAGGTTTTTTCGTTACAGTTCGTTCGTACTTTCGGTACAATAATATCGATTAAGTTAAAAACCACAGAATAAAATCTATGCATCAGACTAATCGTCTCAATCGCCCTTTCATCGCAATCAAATCGTAAATCTGCAATGCTCGAAAATCAATCAAAATTCAATTTAAAAAACGTCAAGATAAAAAGTGCAAGAACGCTGATGCGGCGCGTTAATTTTTGTAAACACAAAAACTGTTTACTAATGAAAATAAACAAGTGGTGTTATTTTGATATTTGATATTTGTTTTCTGGTTTCACAAACAAAGTTTAGCTCGTTCGTGGACGAAACAGTGACCTGTATATGCACTTGTGCATTCGTTTCATTTACGATGCCACTATGGAGCATTAGATGGAGTTAGCTATCGAATCCATAAAAAGCGGTATTATTGTCTGTTCGAAAAGATCGACGCGATACCCGTCGAGGTAGGTGTGCTTGAGAGAGAGCGGAGCGTGTTTTTACTCTCTAAGCGAGTATTCACGCTATACGATCAATCTTGGTATTATTTTGTGATTTTATACAGAAAACTTCTCACTTTAGCTATTAATGAGTTTTCAACAGTCGAACTAGTATCGACACCCGTGAGAGGGCAAAAATGCGTGACGCTATTTTTAGCTGGGCTTGCAGCTCTGTAAATTTGTACTCAGTGATAAAAACCTTAAATTGTACGCTTTTATGAAAAAAAAACCTGACCATTTACAGTATATACATCGCAATACGTACACTTAAAGACAAATAATTGTATAAATGTAAATATAAATGTCCTGGAAACGCATATGGTAAGTACGAGGGTTGCATTTTATATTTCGGGATTGGGCAACCCTAGTGTTGCAATCTGGCAACTGAGAGCTCTATCGTAAAGTTTAATATTTTTGAGGTTATACGTACTCAGAACGTTTTGACATATGAGCGTTATTTGTGTCGTTTACACTAACTTAAAAGATTTATTTTGGCCAAAGAATGGAATTAAATCGTGAACATTTTCGTGCGATTATTATTTACAACTTTCGACGTGGATTAACTCAACAACAGTGCATGGATATGAACTTAAGTCAATTTTTGGCGATGATGCTCCATCAAGGACCAGTGTTTATCGATGGTATGGTGAATTCAACCGAGGTCGTAGTTCACTCCAAGACGAATTTCGTGGAGGTCGTCCAAAAGCAGTTGTTGTTCCGGAAACCATTGATGCTGTGCGCAAACAAATATTGCAAGATCGTCATGTGACCTATCGTAAGATTGAGACAACCTTAGGCATTAGTGGGACCAGCATACATTCAATATTGCATGAACATGTGACTGTCAAAAAAAATTGTTCGCGTTGGATCCCACACAATTTGTCAATCGCTCAAAAAAAGGCTCGTGTCGATTGGTGCAAAGAAAAGCTCAAAAAATACGATTGCGGTGCTTCGAAACACGTCTATGACATCGTGACAGGTGATGAATCATGGATTTACGCGTATGAGCCCAAAAGTAAACAGCAGTCGACCGTATGGGTGTTTCAAGTTGAGACTAATCCAACAAAAGTTGTTCGCGCACGAAGCACTTCCAAGCAAATGGTCGCCTGTTTTTTCGGAAAAACTAGACATGTCGCAACCGTACCACTAGAACAACGCAGAACAGTCAATTCTGCGTGGTACACAACCACTTGTTTGCCAGTTGTCATCCAAGAAATCAGGAAAACCAACCGCCGAAAACGGATCACTCTTCACCACGACAATGCGAGCTCTCACACATCGGCTCAAACAACTGCATTTTTGAGCACGCAAAACATCGATTTGATGAGTCATCCGCCATATAGTCCTAAATTGGCACCGAATGACTTCTTTTTATTCCCATCCGTAAAAAATAAAATGAGAGGTCAACGTTTTTCGACACCTGAAGAAGCGGTTGATGCGTTCAGAATGCATGTTTTGGAGATACCTCAATCAGAGTGGCAAAAGTGCTTCGACAATTGGTTCAAACGCATGCAAAAGTGTATGGATCTTAATGGGGAATATTTTGAAAAACAATAAAGTGATTTTCAATGATTGATATTTATTTTTGTTCTCTAATCCCGAAATATAAAAGGCAACCCTGGTACGTACGTAAAAATGATCGATCGTGCAAATAATTTTTTTTTTTATAGTTTCTAACTTTTTGAAATAATACTTATACATTTAATATGATAAAAAAAATCTCTATAATTTCCAACTTTTTGGAATAATACTTATACATTTATTATAATTTGCAGCTCTGTATAAATTTGTACTCAGTGCTAAAAGCCATAAATTGTACGCTTTTATAAAAAAAAAATAATTCCTGAACACTTACAGTGTATACATCGCAATATGTATACTTAATGAAAAATAATAATTGTATAAATGTAAATGTCAATGTCCTGGGAACGCATATGGTAAGTACGTACCTAAAAATGGCTGAGAGTGCACAAAATAAAAAATAAAACATTTTCTGTAATTTCCAACTTTTTGGAATAATACTTATGTAATAAAACAAAATTATCAATAATTTTTCTATAACTTCATACAATATATATTGCTTCTAGTAATATTGCTAAATAATCGTATAAAATGTAGTTATAATCAAAATAATGTACATTTTGTTACAATAATAGTTATTGCCCGATCATTCATGTTAGGGCTCGCAATAAAGAAAAAAGTAACGATTTTTTCTCCCCTTCTAAAAGATATGTGTATGCCCGATTAAACGAGTTAAGTATAAAAAAAGTGAAATTCAATTCGATGCAAATAAAACCTTAATTGAACGAGGCGTCAATGTCGGTCGGCTTTTATTAATCCGCGGGCCCTTTGAATTCGCGTGTGCCCTGAAACTTAGCGCTGAACGAAGACATATGCAAACAATTTCCAGTTTCGGTTCCAAATTGAAAAAAAAGTTTCTTCTAATCTTTCCACAGAATTCGCACCGAAAGAATAATAATTAATGGGTAGAGTAACTTTTCTTTTATATTTTATTTACAACTTAATTAATTTAGTTTTAATAAAGACCGACGTGAGTTTGAGTTAATTGAAAGAAAAGTTTTTTAAAAAGGCTAAAAGAGGTAAAAATATGGTATGGTATTTATACTAGGGCTAGTAATATGAAAACTCAAATACGACATTTGCTAACATAAAATCATTCACTTAATCACATATTTCGTTAATTAAACTATTTAAATATTAAAATATTTTAATGCTACAAAATGTTTAATATATTTTCATGCACTAAATATTTTTTTTAAAAATGTTTAAATTTTATCGTAATAAAAAATAGAAACCTCTAGAGTGCCATGGAAAATATTGTAGGCTGGCAACTCTGAAAATATATATTAGAATTATTATGCCTGAACTTCGCTTGAAATCAGTGTTTTATACGCGTGGCGCATGAAGTAAAATTTCGAGTTTAGAAAAGCCCCGTGAAAATTTGTCTCGGGTCGTTTCGCGACCCTCGACAAATTTTCTACGCGGGGCTTTTCTAAACTCGAAATTTTACTTCATGCTTAGTCTGGGAATGAAAATGCTCCTTCGAAACATCAAACTGATTGCTTTGATAAGAACATTAAATGACTGAAAACGTTTTATAGATAATAATCTAGTTTTTAAAATTTTATTTAACATTATTTGAGGATAAAATTGACAGGGTGGCCACAATCTGAAATCTTAAAGTTTTTAAGATTTAAGATTTTTTTTTCTTGACCTTTTAATATAACTTCTTTCGGTAGGAAATCTCCAGAAACAATGAAAACAGTTTTTGTCATTATTTAAGTTGGTTTTATAAATTTTTACGTGTTTTGTAATGTTTATGATGCCTGTTGATGTTGACAAATTTTAAAAAATAATATCATATGGCTTTTTTTGTTAGTGTTTTGGTCAATTTGAATAAAATACTGTAACGAAAGTAGAAGAAACAAGTGGAAAATACTAGTATGTTGCACCGCCGCGCTTAGACAAGTGTGACTCATAGCGCGAGGGAAACAAAAGCGTCCGACAAAATAAACAACGGTGAATCACGAAGACGTCGGGATCTTCTCGAACATTCGATGAATCATCAGCCCTTTTATATAGCGCGCGTTTGCAGGAAGGAGAGAGTGTTTTGAGTACGAACATTTGCATCGTCAACAACTAGTTATAAATAAATAGTGCGTGTAAATAATTAAATTAGGGACATTATAAGTGAAAACTTATAATTTAGAATATAAATATTTGCGTTCATTATCAAGTTTATTTTAAATAAATAAATAGACATTGTTTTACTTATTTCCGAGTTTATGTAAACCCGATATCGTAACAATACCATGACTTTTCTCTGACTTTTCCGGTTTTAATGATATTCAGTGAATTTTTTATTTGCGTCGATTTTATAATAGTTCTATTTGAAGTTTTGAACGAGTGTTTCCACTCCCAGACTAAGCATGAAGTAAAATTTCGAGTTTAGAAAAGCCCCGCGTAGAAAATTTGTCGAGGGTCGCGTAGCGACCCGAGACAAATTTTCACGGGGCTTTTCTAAACTCGAAATTTTACTTCATGCGCCACGCGTACATGACACTGATTTAAAGTGAAGTTCAAAAACACAAATACATCATTAATCAGAGTAACACAGATATTTAGTCTGTTATCAACGATTTTCAGTGTTAATAATAAATAATTAGGTTTTTTTGTGAATGGTTGCAAAAAAATAATATCAAAATTGAATTTGTGTTCAGTATTCCGGCACCAGATACCCACAGACGCGTTTCGGACTTCAAGGTCCTCTTTAGTGTGGTCCCGACCTAGTGCTGAGGAATACTGAACATTTCTGACTATTTCAAGCCAATATGTGAAAACAATTAATGATTTCGATAGCTAACGCCATCTAATGCTTCATAGTGGCATCGTCAGTGACACGAATGCAAAAAGTGCATATACAGGTCACTGTTTCGTCCACGAGCGAGCAGAACTCTGTTTGTGAAACCAGAAAACAAATATCAAAATTGAATTTGTGTTCAGTATTCCGACACCAGATATCCACAGACGCGTTTCGGACTTCAAGGTCCTCTTCAGTGTGGTCCCGACCTAGTGCTGAGGAATACTGAACAATTCAATTTTGATATTTGTTTTCTGGTTTCACAAACAGAGTTCTGCTCGCTCGTGGACGAAACAGTGACCTGTATATGCACTTTGTGCATTCGTGTCACTGACGATGCCACTATGAAGCATTAGATGGCGTTAGCTATCGAAATCATTAATTGTTTTCACAAAAAAATAATAAACTAAAATTTATTATTAAAGGATTAGTATTCGTGATTTGAATCTTTCATGGAATCATATTTATCTCTTACGAATCCTTTATTCGGGTATTCGTGATTCGAATTATATTATGTGATTCGGATTCGTGATTGGAATCCTTTTTACGAGGATTCATCTCAGCTCTGATTACTACTTAGTTTGGTTAATCAAAGTTATTATTATCTTCAAGTAACTCAATTAATCCAAATATTAGTTAATTGCAATTAAACGGATTAAATATTGTAATTATCTACCAAGTTCCTATTAAAATTGTTGAATATTGTAATTAGCAAGTTGTAATTTAAACTGTATAATGGAGTAATTAGCTATTTGCAATTAAAATTGTGCCAACGCAGTTGAAAACTAATATGTGCATTTGTAAATTGAGATGGGAACGTTTTCCTTCATTATTTAAACATTGACTTTCAAACAGAGCTTATATTGTGTTTGCATCAAACGAAATCTCAATCGTTCATGCAATATCCATGCGTTAATTTTGAATTCGTAAAAAAATACTAAACTTGCCACTTAAATATTGCAACTGTGCACACTATACGATTTGATCGTTCTAGCAAATTATTGAAATATGAAAATTACAAATGCATTGCTACAAATTATTTATATACATCAGAACCAGATTCCTTATACAGAATTATATCAGTTTACTTTAAATTCTCTGCAATATCAAGTAGCAACATTGAAGTAAGCAACTAATTTCATATGTTGTTTATTCATTTTATTATTAATTATTCCAAAATTGCATCGTTTGATCAAAGCTGAACTCTATTTTCTCTTCGGTGTCATTTTCTGAAAAAGTGTGGCTACAAAATCATATATTATTTGGGAATATATAAAATAATATAACAAAAACATAAAATATTTGGTGGTGGAGGCGGTTACTTTGTAAAACATTTTAACTATTCAATTAAATAATAAAAGTGTTATTTTTTGTGTTCACTTTTTAGTTTTTTTTAATGTTTTTTTTTGAGTGAAAGTGAAAAAAAGTTCAAAGTGTTATTTAATTAAAAACATAAAAGGTTATCCAATTTATACAAAAATAAATATAAACATCTGATAAAAACATACATATGTTTTGTGTCATACATCGTCATAAACTACTTTCTGTTTTCTAATGATTCTCAAGTTGTCTTATTTACAATAAATCTTGTTAAATTGTGCGACTTTTTGCGATTACTAGGATATTTAACATTAACACTCGTAGCGTCCAAATCTAAACTCAAAATTTTACTTCATGTGCCACGCTTATAACACACTGATTTCAAGTGAAGTTCGAAATATTCTTGTTTAGCAGTATATTTTTAATCCTGCCTTAACAGTATTTTTTAATACTGATTTAACAGTGTATTTTTAATATCACAATATTTCAGTGATATATGCTCGTGGCACATGAAGTAACATTTCGAGTTTATTTATATATTTATTATTTTATTTAGATGTATAACAATTATCAATTAACGTTTATTGACAAAGGAAGAATTTATTGTATAATTTCGAAATTTCAAAGAATCATGAAATTCGCCCCGTTTCGCAATTTGCTCATTATTACGCTCGCGACGTATTTATTGGTTAAATCAGGCAAAAAACTTGATTGAAAATTTATTGGCAATAAATTTTACAGGCCATTAGCGTTAAACCTGACTGAGCAACTGTAATGAGAATTTATTACCTCTGACATCTTAAAAGCCGTACATCTCAAACTAGACGTTTTAATTAAATTAAAAAAAAAAAAAAAAAATAAAAACGAAAAGACAACGGGGGTTAATTTTCCCACAAAAAAAATGTGATTAAAAATTTAGGGCTCTTATCATAATGATTTATTATGTATAAATAAAATTATTATAATTTTTAAGTAATTTAAATTTTCAAGCTATCATAAATTCAAAATTGTACTTTATCCGAAAAGTTTAGAAAACAATGATTTCAAGTAAAGTTCAAAATATTCTACTTGTGTATCTCACGTAAGTAAATTTTATCCAAATGTTTCGCTTTTAAAATCCGAGCGCTTGAATCGATTTGCTTTGGGATTTACATACAGCGTGTAAACGAACTACTGTACAGGCTCTATACCACATAAGGGGCAGCGTTTAAATAAACAATACCTGCATTTGAAATTAGCATTCCTTTAGTAGATAGCTCACAAATAATTATTAAAAATAATTATTAATAATAGGCCACATGTTTGTGGTATATGGTATACGCGCACATTGCGTATTTTAAGAGAGATTCCACATAGACTGGTAGTTATTAAACGATTTGGATATCGAATTACACCATCCAAAGAAAAGTGGGTCAGATTGTGAAGAATTATGTCTATGTTATCGTTTTCATAAGTACCCATTGCTGACTAAATTCCGAATATTTTCTAAACGTGTTAATGAAATTCAATATTTTTCCTTATTAGGTTCACACTTCACTTTATCTCCACTCTTATTGAAATGTTTAGATAAGAGCGGCAAGGGTGGATGATTTTAAAAAAAATAGTTTGCTGTTTAGTCTATGGTAAAACATATTCCATGAAACATCTACATTTTGTAACATGGCGCGATACGTTTATTCAAACATTGAATTGGCAGACATGTTTCTTATTTACGGTGAAACTCGGTGTAAATCCGCGGAAGCTGTAAGAATTTATCAAGAGAGATTTCCTAAACGACACTTACCACCGCCAAACCGATTTAGAGATTTATTACAAAGAGCACGCGACACTGGAAGTTTGCAGCCCGTCGCCGTCGCCGGAGCCGCCGGAGGTGGTGACCGTCCAATGCGATATTTGCAAGCGGAAGATAAAATTTTGAATCTGTTGGAAGCGGATCCTGGTTTAAGTACCCGTATTATCGCCGCTCAGCTAAATGTATCGCACACATTTGTCAGCAGTGTTATACGAGACAATAATTTTTATCCTTATCACTACCAGCGTGTCCAACATCTTCAACCCCATGATTTTCCCAAAAGAATTGCATTTTGTCAATAGATTTTGGCACAGAATGTTCAAAATCCTAACATTACCAACGACATTTTAGTGACCGACGAATCGTGCTTTACGCATAATGGAAGTTTTAATTTCCATAATATGCATGTTTATGCAATAGAAAATCCTCGTGTTACGCGTAGAACTCATTTCCAGCATCGCTTCTCCCTTAATATCTGGGCAGGTATTTTAAATGATCCATTAATTGGGCCATTTATGTTCCCATTTAATTTGAATGGAGAACGATATTTACGATTTTTGCAAGATGACCTTTTAGATCTTCTAGAAAATGTACCCTTAGCGATTATTAGAAGAATGTGGTATTTGCAAGATGGTGCTCCAGCTCATTATGAAAGGCGCGTTAGAAGATATTTGGATGATGAGTTTCCAGGACGTTGGGCTGGTCGTGAAGGCCCTGTACTCTGGCCTCCAAGAAGTCCGGATTTAAGCCCCTTAGATTTTTTTCTTTGGGGATACTTTAAAAGTGAAGTCTACACTACGGAAATTGACAATGCTGAAATGCTGATACAACGAGTAAGTGCCGCGGCTAATACCATTCGTAAAAAACCTCGTGAAATGTTTGCTACTGTTCGTGCAAATTGGATACGTAGAGCCCAAATGTGCATTGAGTGCGGCGGACGTCAATTTCAACACGTATTGTGATTTTTGTATACGTGACCCAGTTTCATCTAGTAATTCTAGACAGTGTGTGTGTGTGTGTGTAGTGCGTGCTAAGTGATGTATACGTCTCGCAGTAGTAACAGTAAATAAACAATACCACAAATGAGTGACCTAGTTTCATCTAGTCATTCGAGACAGCGTGCGTGCGAAGTGATTTATGCGCCTCGCAGTAGTAAAAGTAAATAAAAAATACAACAACTTACGCATCCACGAAAAATATCATGAACACAGGTAACCGGAAATTCTCAAAGAGTAAAAAATGCATGAAAAATTATGAAAAATCCAATATTTTTTTTCCGATTTTATTTTTGCTCCAATTGGTGTCTAAATATTTTGTGTATACGCCCTTAAGAGGATGTACATTAGTTCGATTACACGCTGTATACAGAGAATTTTACGCAACACATTTAAAAAATGCCAGAAATTCAATGCCTTGGGCGCGTTAAGTGTACATTAGGTTGCCTATTGTATATTCGGTTGCCTGTTATAGTTAAATAATTACGTTACCTAGTGAAAATTGGGTTGCTTGCTATTTGAAAATGATAGAAATTCAACGCCTTGGGCGCGTTAAGTGTACATTACGTTGCCTGTTGTAAATTCGGTTGCCTATTATAGTTAAATAATTAGGTTACCTAGTAAAAATTGGGTTGCTTGCTATTTGAAATCATTGCCAATGATATCGCACTCATGTTTCGGTTTAAAACAAAAGAAAATTTACATTGAAAGTATCCTAGCATGTTCAGTGCTACATAAAACTATCTGTACGTAGGTATACTTATGCCCGTTTGCACCCAAGTCGATTAACCTAATCAGTGATTAGTACTTTTTAAAAACACAACAATTTTATTTAAAAATTGTTTACACAGTTGTATATTGATGAAAGAGATATGTTCAGGATATCTTACAAATTTATAACATTTTTATGTTCTAGAAATTTGACCTACTCAGATATTTAATCAATGATTAGTGGATGATTAAAGCTAATCGGTCGGGGTGCAAATTAACCTTAGAAAAAAAAACTAAATTAATATCGACTTTCTGCAAAATGTTTGTCTCATTGAGACAAGTCTCCAAATATTCATTGAAACAACTACTTCTCAAGCTAATACACCGACAGATATTGAATTATACAATAAATATTTGAGTTACACGACAGCTTTACTGACAAACATTTTGCAGAAAGTCGATGTTAATTTTAATTCGTTTTTATATTTTGTAAATATTCTGCAAACAATTGACAAACTCAATTTTTCTTTATGTTAAATTGTCTTTATGTTAAACCATTAGGTAACACAAATAATTCTCGAACAAAATTATATTCCGCAATATTTTAACTAACAATTGTTCGATTTAACTCCAGTTGGTGAAGTAGGGTATGAAAAGTTCTGTGACAGATTTAACTCCAGTTTGTGTAATAGAGTATAAATAATTCTAAAACTACGTGTATAACCGATATTTGCATGCAAACATTATATGGAAAGTTACCTAAAATTCTTCTTAATATATGAATCCAGAAACGTCCAAACCAGCTGCACACACACACACTAAGAAGTTTGTTAAAACTTCGGTCCAGATTTGATCACCAATAAGTTTATTTTCGTAATCACTCAGAAAGTTAGCACCTCGCGAGAAATTTTCGCACAACCCGTATTTTTTGCGTGTTCCCAGAGGACACAAGAAACGTTCTCACAAAAAAAAGTTTAGCGAGTGCACAAAAACTGAAATGGAAATATATTAATTGTATTATTGTATATTATAGGAATTTATTATTTTTTAAGAAAATCAATCGTATATAACCTTATGTAAAGTTATTTAAACTAAAAACACTCAGTATTGTTTCACGTATTAAAACTTTATTCCGAATAGTTACACCATTTTCAAAGGAATGCACAGAAAAAATTATTGTCTATGTATATATACAAATATTTTTGTTTTAGCTAATATGGAAAGCCGAAATTGGGAAATTCTCTTATTACTTGAAACAAAATATTTGTATTTATACCTAGACAATATTTTTTTCTGTATATTCCTTTAAAAATGGCCGAACAAACCGAAACTAGTCAGAATAAAGTTTTAATTTGTGAAACAATACCAAGTGATTTTAATTTAAATAACTCTACATATTGTAATATATATCACCAAGGGCCAAATGTGTAATTAATTTGAAAATAATAAAATTCGTATATAACCTATTGAGTTCAATTTTAAGTTTAAACGAGTGTTTTCCACATCTAGGTTAAGCATGTAATAAAATTTTAAGTTTTGAAAAGCCTGAAAATTTTGTTTGGTCGCTCCGCTTCGCTAGGCGACCAAACCAAATTTTTAGGCTTTCATACACTCGAAATTTTATATCATGCGCCACGCATATAAAACACTGGATTTAGATGAACTTCAAAAGATACAGCTTTGGCATACTGCTTTAGTAGCATATTGTGAAAATTTCAGTGTTCAGTTGCAATGGTGAATGAAGTTTCAATAGTGCATGAAGTTTCAGTGGTGCATGATGCTTCAATGGTGCACGAAGTAAAATTTCGAGTTTAGAAAAGCCTAAAAATTTGGTTACTTAAACAAATTTTAAGGCTTTTATAAGCTCGAAATTTTACTTCATGCTTAATATGGAGATCAAGCATGGAGCATGGAGCCTTAAAGTAAATTCGTTTAAAAAAACGAGAAATTTCTAAATATTGAATCCTGAAAAATTTCTAATAAAAATTTTATAATTAATATCCATAATTATTCTATACGTGGAGTTTTATTTCTTTTTCTCTCAATATAGAATGTCCATCGATTTTAATTACTATTATAAAATTATTGGCAGAAGTTATTTAGGATTACGGATCAGATAAGTTATCAAAATAGATATCATAATTTAGCATATAAATATTATTTTTATAAGACTTTTGAGGATAAAAAATAGTCAAAATATTTATTTAAAATTAGTGAAAAAATAAAGATTACAACATTTATAAAAAGAATTAGTAAATTGCGAACTGTTAGTTATGGCTTTTGAAAATTTAAAATAAATTAAAAATGTATGAAAATAGAACTGCTTTTATTGAGCCTTATATTATTTGTCTACTTGAAATCTTAAAACAAAACAATAATTATTCATTTTAATAAAATTAAGCCTTATTTTTCTTTGTTAAAGTTAAAATGTATTTGAAATTTAAGAAACAGAAAGAGGGCCCTGTTCTATTGAAATGAATAATGATATTTTTTTTTCAATTTAGCCAGAAGTGATATCATTTTTTCTGTTATAAATTGCAGTTCCAACGTTTTCCTAACTTGTAATATTCGTCTCTAAATTTCGTTTCCAAAGATGTATAACAAGTTGATATTTTCGTTAAAACTAACCTCAAAATTGATATTTTTCCCAGGAATTGTAACTGGGATGTAACATCACAAAGTAGGATGTGAAATAGTCGTGTTACCTAAAAACATTTCTAATAACATTGAATATTTTTTCCGGTTGACGGCAAAAAAAATGAAAATATAAATGTCCAAAGTTCTAATTTATAAACGCAATGAGAAATGAACATTTTACATAGCAGACTCTGCCTTTTTGTAATCATAAAGTTCTATTAAAAATATATTGCAAGTTGATATTACTTCATGACTTGACCGTATTAGAATTTTTTTAAAGTTTGCACTAACAAAGCTTTAAAAGTATAATGGCTAAAAAATTAATGGTAGACTGTTCTTAGCTAAAACAAAGGCATTGAATAGATATTTTACGGCCCGCTTTGTGAGGTATTATCTTTGTAACAATTCCTTGGCCTATTAAGTCAATTTCAAAAAAATATTAATTTTGAGGTTAGTTTTAAAGATAAATATCAACTTGTTATACATTATTGGAAAGGAAATTTAGAGATGAATATTACAAGTTTGAAAAAAGTTAGGATTTTAATTTAAAATAAGAAAAAATATATCACTTTCTGCTAAACCACAAGTAGTTTTGCCTGTTAATACCATGCAAAAACCATGCTATAGTTAAATAATACATCCATCCCAAAACTCAAATGTCAACCATTTATACTGCCTGAGTAATTGCGAAATCAATACTTTTATGGCCACCGGGTATTATCTTAATAAATGTAATGTTTTTCTATAATTGAATATATTTCGGTTGGTTTTTATATTATTTAAATTGAAAAAGTTCATCAAACTCTCGTTGGGACATCTAACCTAATCCAACTACTGATATTTCAAAAGTTGGGCCTTTGATATTCCCCTAATTTTTATTAATTTTGTGACAGTTATGATAGTTTTCGATAATAATTTTTTTACTATGTCTTTTGTGGCCGTTAATAAATATTGAGATAATGACCTTTTTACACATCTTACCTAGCCTTTTTTTATATTTCCTCAATATTTCGATTTTTATTGAGTTTTGTGAAGTTGAAGATGTTGGTGAATTAAGGGGAGGGTAGCACTGCATTTCTTGCATTGTTTAATCAATCCCTTACACATTATTTAAATAAATAAATTAACGACTGCAACATATACTATAATCCTAGTCATACGAATTATGTATATTCAAAAAAATATTAGTTCTGACTTTAAACAAAGAAATTAGGTTAATGCAAAGAATTTTAAGTAATTACTTACATGAAATACCGAAATTTTACAGAGTAGTAGCTATGGCAGTGTTACAAGTCATCAGTAAATTTAATAAAATTTACATCATGTATAAAGGAGTCGTTTGCTCTTAATTAAAAAAAATATATTATTTTTCACCGTTTTGCCACTTTTTTCTAATTTATTATTATAACAGATTGTTCATTTTTTGTAGTAGCATAAACAGAATAATTACGCTTTAATTGAGGCCAATTTTATCGTAATCCGTTAATAAATAGGTAAGATTGTTTGCATATTAATAAGCAATTTTATTAAAAAATGTTTCTGTATTGGCGTTTATACGGTCGTCATATAACGGTAACTTGTCATATAACGGTCACTCGAAGGACCGAAGATTTATTGGAGGCCATAAATGAGATGGCTCGGCTGACCCTTCGTTGGGCTGTATAATGGTTTTTCTTTTCTCAAATAACTAACGAATTTCACTATTGACGAGAAACCGAATGCTTATTAAAATATATTCTTGCCTGACGGTTTATGAAATAATTTATAATTTATAATTAATTAATTAATTAATAATTAAATAACTAATTAATAATTATAATTTCCGGGTGTTCACATGACTATCAAATATCCATATTTATAGCAGTTTTTTGTGTTTTTGTAAATATTCTGAGTATGTGTCTCTAAAATTAATTAAATAAAAATAAATATACAGGGTGGAAACCTTAACTGGAACATATTCGGTATTTATTAAATAAGAAGTTCCAAAAAAAATCCTTGGACAGGTCGATTTTTGTTCTATATTGCGTACTTTTTAGCGTCTTCAAAACAAGTATGACTAGCCTTTTACGTATGACGTCATAGAGTTTTTTTTTTTTAAATAGAAACATTTTTTTTTATTTCACCAAATTTATAGCCCTTTTTATTCTCTTTACGACCATGTAAAAGTATTTTGTTTTTTTTTAAATTTTTTTATTTAAAAAATTTAACAAAAAATATTTTTTTTATTTTTTTTATTTATTCATTTATTTATTCACGAGATTCTTAAGGAAAAAACGTATATATTTTACCGAAACTATTTTGTCAAAATGTAAGGGATGGAATTTATCACCGATTGGCTATTTGTCAAGAAAGAAACGGTACTCATTTTGAATATTTGTTACATTAATAAATTTATAAAAAGACATTTTTTGTTTTGTTGAAATAAAAAAAATTAAATAACTAAATATTTTTACATGTCGTAAAGAGAATGAAAAGGGCTACAAATTTAGTGAAACAAAAAATTTTTTCTATTTTAAAAACTTGCTTATGACGTCTTACGTGAAAGGCTAGCGACGTCACACTTGTTTTGAAGACGCTAAAAAGTGCGCAATAACGAACAAAAATCGACCATTCCGAGGATTTTTATCTGGAACTTCTCATTTCATAAATACCGAATTTATTCTAGTTAAGGTTTCCACCCTGTATTTTTTTTTTAATTAAATAGAAATAATTGATATCTGTTCAAATAACGCTATGGGAAGCGCTTCTCGAAACGAGTGCCGTTTTTTTAAAACATCACTGAATATTTATTTTTACTAACGAAACAACCGAATTGATTGTATAAAGGTAAGATTGAAAAATTCGAATATTATTGAGAATCGATTTTCTACAAAAGTTTACTACTCGTAATTTAAAATTGTTCAACTTGTGGGATAGTGGAAGAAAGAGATTAAATTGAAATTCCAATAGAAAAACCAGCTAAACCTGGATCAGTATCGGTTCGAAGAAAATTTACCAAAGAGATTATTTTTGCCCTCCAGAGAAAGCAGGTATAAATAATTAACATATTGTGCGAGCTGAAGAAGAAACGATTAAGCGACTTTGTCACACCGCTACAACCTGCGGTGGTTGGAGCGCGGGGTTACTCTCCTGCAGATTCGGTAGCTACAAGTTTGTAAAATCTTTATAATTTTATTGAGGGTATTCAAATTCATTGCCCAAAGAATACAGGTACGGCTAACGCAAAGGTTAATAAATACATTATTGGGGACAATCAATGGGTTTTATTGAAAGACCGCAAATCTCTCTATAATTTATTGCACCAATGCCGGTCGAAAATGCGAGTTTAGCTACATCTAGGCGACCGTTCTTGTAAGTACTTCTTTGCCACCCTCCCGTTAAAGTAAGATACTAAAACATGGAATTAATCTGTGTTCATTAAAGTATAATTTTACGGAGTGCTTTTCACTCCTAGATTAAGCATTAAGTAGAATTTTGAGTTTAGAAAAGCCTAAAAAACTTGGATAGGTCGCGTAGCGAAGCGGAGTGAACTATCCAAATTAGGCTTTTCTAAACTCGAAATTTTACTTCATGCGTCACACGTATGAAACACTGATTCGGGTTCGAGTTCAGAACCAATATTTATTCTTTAATATATTTATTTATTTATACAGTTAACCAAGTCTATTTGATACATCTAGTAATATAGATTTACCAAATTAAAATTAAAAATATAAAACAGAATTAAAAATTATATACAACACATGCACGATGGATAGTTTAAAATAAATAGTAAGCAAAAATAAATAAAGGTAAATACATTGTATTGTAATGTATTTACCTTTATTTATTTTTGCTTACTATTTATTCTTTTAGGGCACTCCTTAATAAAGCCAGAGTATTTGCGAAAAAGTAACTCATTTATATGGAAACTAAATATCAGGATGCATTAAAATATTCATATTTTGTATTTGGGTGTCCCAAGGTAAGAAAAGTTGAAAACTACTGACACTGAAGACAAAAGTAGCGTACAGTTTTTATATAGCCCCTTAATTTGGCCATCGACTTGCTAATAAGTTTTCAATGTAAATCGAAATGTACTCGAGTACAACCAAATGTACTTGAGTACATTGAAATGTATTCAAGTACAAAAGTATTTACTCGAGTACATTTTGCGGATAAGAAGGCATCGAGTACAAGTACAAGTACTTAGAAAATAAAGTACTTGTGGATTGAGTACTGAGTACATGAAAAGTTCTTAGAGTACAATTTTTGAGTACTTGTACTCGAGTACCGCCCAGCTCTGTCTTTAGGTGAAGACTAATTGTTCGTCACCCGAAGAAGAACATTTACGGACGTATGGTTAAATACTTGCAAAGACATAAACCACCTTAATGGCAAGATATTCTAAACACAAATAAAAAACTATCAAAATATAAAAATACTAACCAACTTCAACAAATAACAGACCCCGACACTAACGAGACAATTACTAAATGATTAAAATATTGAAATAAACTTTGATGGTTAGAAAATCATGTAGTTTTTACGTTAACGCATCGTCAATGATGCAATAACTTAACATATTATTGTTTTTCTGTTAATTAAATTATTAAATGAGTTAATTTGATACATTGTATTATTTGACTTGACTTAAGAATTTGTAAATATTAAATATTAAAATATTTTGATTATTAATCATTAAAAAAAGTATTTTTAAGTGTATTTATAACTTCACAATATTTCAATATTTTATACGCGTGGCGCATGAAGTAAAATTTCGAGTTTAGAAAAGCCTGAAAATTTGGTTTGGCCGCTCCGCTTCGCGGAGCGACCAAACCAAATTTTCAGGCTTTTCTAAACTCGAAATTTTACTTCATGCTTAACCTGGGAGTGGAAATCCTCGTTCCAAACCTTAAATTAAATGCTTTAATAAAATAGACGAATGCCTGAAAATTAACAGCGTATACATTATGTATATTTAAAATAAAAATTCCTAGTACGTATGTAATAAGTCATTTATTAAAATCGAAAAAAGAAGTGCAGAAGTGTACATAATATCAACTTTTAGAGTTAATATAATTGCTGGGCCGTTAATGGGTTAATTTATATTTAATGAATATTGATTTTCAAAATTATATTTAAGATTCAAGTTAGTAAAAACACATGAACCTTATTTGTATAGCATTGACTTAATTCTTGTAACTATAGATTTGACAACATTAAGGCGTCATTAGAATAGAGTCAAAATAAGACAAAAAAATGTAAGTGATATTAAATAAAAACAACTGGAAGTTATTTGTATAGCTTTGACTTAATTCTTGTAACTATAGATTTGACAACATTAACGCATCATTAGAATGGAGTCAAAATTATACAAAACTATACAAACAATTTTTTTATTCATTTTAAATTACGTTGTAACTTTAACGAAGTAGGAGTATTTATAATTAATCACGATTTTTACATTGTTTGTATACCTGAGACTCAGTTATACAAACAAAGTTAAAATCGTGTTTCATATGCGAATTATGATGTATAACGAAGTAGAAGCCTCTACCGTTAACAGTATTTACCATTAAAATTTAATATTGTTTTCGTAACTTAAATTTAGAAACTCATCTACTGGTTAGAACATTCAACATAAATTAAAATATTGGTTTACCCCCAGATGATTATAAGCAGCCACAAAAAAGTTTGAGTAATTTCAGTTATTTACATTTTAAAACACCCCGAAAACCAGAATTAACGCTTTCCGTAAAACTTTACCGAAAGTTTTCGAAAGCTCCGGCGAAATACCCGCGTCACGTCGAAATTCCCGTGCGTCTGGACCCGAGAGCGTGAAAAGCGACGCGCGTACTAACCAAACTCTCTCTTCGCTCCTTGCTTCCATCCTGCAGGATTCTGCGCGGCCTCCTCATCTATCATCCCGTTCACGTGGGGATGTGCACCACCCCCAAGCACACGCCAGGTGTGTGTGCGCTGGTGGCCTCCTTTTTTTTAGTTTCTTGTTTTATTTTTTAATATTCCTTACGAATGCCGTATGAAAATTTATCCGTAGGTCCTTTTTCAGGTCGGGTGAGTAAGAGGAAAAGAGAAAAGGTCCGTTGGGGAAAATCGGAGTTTTACGTAATTTTCCGTTTTAAAGCTGGACGAAAGTAAGGGAGGAAAGTTTTTAAGGTGGGATTTGGTGATAGCCCTAGGATTTGAAAGGAAAGTAAAGAACGTGCTCGTTCTTTAAACAGTGGCGCAGCTACAGAAAAAAAACCTTTTAAATATTGTATTGAACATTTATTGCAGTATATAAAAGCGAAATTATCAACTTTCTGCAATAATTTTTTCTCGTAGAGACTTTTCCAAGTCGAGACAAAAGATAAAATTATTGATAAATTCGCTTCTGTATTTTGTAAATAAGTCGCCCAAATGCATAACCAGCCATACGTGTTTTGACAAATTTGTGGCAAAATGACAAAAACCGATTTTGCAGCGACTTTAAAAAAAATCAAAATGGCGTTTAATAAGCGTTGTACAAAATGGGAACAAGAAAAAATATGTAAAACTAAGTCAAAAGTTGGCAGGATTTTCAACGCAATAAATATGTCAGCTTTTGCAATCGAGAAATGTAGCAGGTTTTGCATTCGATATGATTTTGCAAACATAATTTTAAAATGTTTAGGAAGGGTTTTGAAGATCGATTTATTTTTAAAATTGTAGTCTGAGACAAAAATCCACGGATCTCAAAACTTCAAAATCAAAAAGAAAATGGTGTATGGCTGGTTTTGCATCTGACCTACTCAAATATTCTGCAAGTTATTGGTAAATTCAATTTTTACAGAGTATGTTTTTAGGTATGCATTTTTTTGAGTCATATAATAATATAATACACTAAAATAATTTAAAGTTTGAAATATTCTTTAAAATACTTGAAAAAAATGTAAGTTTAAAATATACAGCTTAAGTTTAATCTTACGTTAATGAATATTTATTTTTTCTAACGAAATCTTGATCTTTTAAAATTCGAGTAATATTCATAGTGACATTTAAAGTAAAGATCCGAAAGCAAATTAGATCATTCATTTGCCTTTGAAGCGCGCAAAACAATCGTATGTTACTATAACTACAAAAACAAACACTATCAGTCATGATAATCCATTGATAAAATTGTTTTGAATAACGCAATATTTACGTCTGCCAATTGCTAACAATTTCATAACACAAAACACGATTATTTTCAAGTATGTAAATCACGTCTTCAGAAATCCATGTCAATAGATTTTGCATGTGTGCGTGCTCGTTTCAGCGATACGTAGGCATATCGCTGAAACGTACACAAAGCCCATTGAACCACGTTTGTTCGAATTCAATGGAATTTATTCTTTTGTTGTTTATCTTTTTACTTTACAGACGGGAGACGAGGGATCGTCCCTAAGAATCGTATAACAAGGTTAAGTCGATAAGTAGGTAAAGTAGTTTTGCCCCTCTTCAATTTAATCACTTGTAAACGGAGGAAAACCGGTAGGGAGGGTGAACTTAAACTGCATGAATGCTGAATCAAATCATACGCGGTATTGAACTTTCAGAAAATTTCAGGATTAACCCTTGAATTCAACGATAGTTAGTTATGTTTATCTGCGATGAAATTTATATAATGAGAAGAAAATAGTTATACTTATTTCACTTTAAATATTATTCAACGCATTGTTTTCGACTCCTTGATTAAGTTCAAATTTTCTTCGTATCCATACCCTTCCATCTTCCTCTGCACACATAATATCTAACACCTTATCCACTCTGTAAACCTCACCCCCGACCTATGCTCAGATCACCTATCTATTACTTTCCAAATAATATCCTCTACTACTGTCAATAAAGATATTATTATTATTATTGATAACACCAACAATAAATTAAAATTTAAATTTTTTATTGAAACCAAACAAAACTTCACTTCAATAAAAATAGTAAAGAGAAAATGTTGAAATAAAACGTGTAATTCAAAGCTTCTATTTAGCATATCCACTCCTTGGTTAGGCATAAAGTAAAATGTCTGTCTTTTCTAAACTCGCTAGGCGTATAAAACATTGAAGTATTGTCAGATTCAAAATATTCTTGTCAAGCAGTATAATTTTAATACTAATTTAGCAGTACATATTTGATTTCACAATATTTCTATGTATTATACGCGTGGCGCATTAAGTAAAATTTCCGCTTCGCTACAACACCAAACCAAATTTTTAATTGGATTCTTAAAAAAAAAACATTAAATGCCTGAAATTGTACAGCTCATGCATTGAAATATATACACATAAAAATAATCCGGTATGCGGAATGTCAAAAAATTAAATTAATCACAAGGACGAACAAAATTCACACATCAGTACATTAAATTTCGCTGCGCTAATTAAAGTTTCCAACAAGTCCCCTATTATACGTGCAAATCACAAATTACCAAAATTTAAGCTTAAAAACGTAGCTAATACAATCGCACTGATACAACAAGCCTTGAACCTGCTTTGTCAAGCATGTATAGGGAAAAACTCTACAGGTTATTCCATAATAAATTTGAACAGAATGTATAATAAGTTATAAATTAATAATGCCGACACTCACTTTCTTATTATTACCATTACTCTTATCAGTATCTCATGTGGAATCTTTCGATGTGTTGGATTTTATCGTGGACACGTTGAACTATACGAGATTCGCCGGGGTGACCACGTGCGAAATTCAAATCTTAAGGGTAATTGATGAATTCAAAAATGGATCGATGTGGGCCGCAAAAAGTAAGTGATTTATTGTTAGTATTATTTTTTTAAGGCGTAGAGAAGGGTGAAAAAGTGGGACCAATTTGTTTTTTTTGCGCTCTTGTGTGGGTGTTTGGGTTATAATAAATGTGTTTCTGTTTTAAAATACACTCCAAGTTCTTTGTTGTGCTGATAGGTAATCAATAGTCTATAAAATTTCAGTTTGCTTTCTGCGGTTTTCCGTTTGGTTTAAATGAGCAAATTTGCAGGCTTTTCTGATCTTGAAATTGTACTTGATGCTCGATCAGGGAGTAAAAGCACTCGTAAGAAGTTCAACAATTAAATTATTATTATTACTACTATCAAATATATTATTATAGACCCATATCAATATTGCCGGTGTTCTCAAAGATATTCGAAAGGGTGATATATAACAGAATAATTGAGTACCCTAATAAGATGAATATACTTTGTAAGCAACAGTATGGGTTTAGGAAAGGTCTTACAACAAGTCATGCTATATATATTTTTTTTTAATTCACACACAGGCATGCAGATATAAATGCAAAGGTACTATCAATTTTCTTAAACTTACCAAAAGCCACATGAGTCGCTATTAGAGAAGCTTTCAACTTATGGTTTGCGTGGAAATTGTTATCAACATCGTACCTACTAAATAGAAAACATGTAACTACACTAACGATTAATAATGTACAATATACATTAAACTTTGCTTATCCCACAGTTGGTGTACCATACTATAGAATATTGGGCCCATAGGTATTCCTAATATTTATAAATGATATGCAATATTATATTGTCAAATGTTCCTAAGTAAGGGCTATCGACCAAAAGTCTTTCTGCCCAATAATTTTATATTTTTATATTTCCACTTCAAGGTTGGGTATTGGGATGTACAGAGGAAATATATTCGAATAAGGTGATGGGAGGGTTTTTATATTTGTAATGTATGTCAGGATTTCTCTGGATGCACATCTTATGAAGCATTTTAAAGTTACTTTCGTTGCATGCGAAACGTTCTGCGAGAAATCAAAGTCCATCTTTTATGGGTATTATGTTTGCTGTTTAATAGAGGAGGATATTAGAGGGGTTGTGGAGAAGATTTTGGGGTTGGCGAAGCTTGGTTAGGGTGCGGAGAGAGGATTTATTCTTTACCTCGAGGATATTAAGGGGGTTATAATCGATAACGGGGCGGCATATCATTTTATATATTTTGGTGTAGGTCTTCGTACTGATTCCTAGGTTTTTGTAGGTTAAGCAGTGGAAATATTTCGCCCGTTTTATAACATTAGATTTTATTAGGGATGTGTGCACCCTAAAGGAGAATTTAGGATCCAAATGGCTACCAAGGATTGGGTGGTATTAGATGGTTGGGATTTGTTCGGATTTATTTTGAGTGTTCAGTTGGAGAACCACCTGAAGCTTTTGTCTATTATTGTTTGCAAGAACTCTAAGGCTCGTTCGAGGGTAGAGGAGTAAGAAATCAAGAGGGCATCGTCGGCAAACTAAAGGAGATAGCTTTTATAGTTAATACAGTTAGGGTTAGCATTATATAGGTCGTAACAAAATATATATATATATATATAAATATATATATATATATATATATATATATATATATATATATATATATATATACACAGAGTTTTATGTAACACCGAACATTTTTATAACGAGAATTTTTCTTTGAAGTATCGATATGCATACGTTGCAGATTTTCCGATGCTCGGTTAATTAAATGAATCCAATTTGAAGCTTTGAGCGAGTGTTTTCCACTCCTAGACTAAGCATGAAGTAAAATTTCGAGTTTAGAAAAGCCTGAAAATTTGGTTTGGTCGCGTAGCGCGAAGCGCGGAGCGGCCAAACCAAATTTTCAGGCTTTTCTAAACTCGAAATTTTACTTCATGCGCCACCGGTACAAAATACTGATTCAATGAAAAGTTTAGCGGTATGTATTAAACTTCGTAATATGTCAGTGTTTTGTACCGGTGGCGCATGAAGTAAAATTTTAAGTTTAGGAAAGCCTAAAAATTTGGTTTGGCCGCTACGCGCTTCGCGGAGCCAAATTTTCCAAATTTTCAGGCTTTTCTAAACTCAAAATTTTACTTCATGCTTAGCCTGGGAGTAGAAAACACTCGCTTAAAGCTTCAAATTAAATTCTTTCAATAAGCTAAGCATCGAAAAATGTGCAACGTATGCATATGGACACTTCAAAGAAAAATGCTCGTTATGAAAATGTTCGGTGTTACATAAAACTCTCTGTATATATATATACATATATATACATGTATATATATATACATACATATATATATATATATATATATATATATATACATATATATATATATATATATATATATATATATATATATATATATATATATATATATATATATATATATATTATATTATATAGGAGTGGAGATAGTGGGGATCCTTGGGGTACACCTTGTTCGGGGTGGAATGTAGAGGATAAAGTTTCTCGGATTCAGATTTGTAGTGTACTATTTAAGAGGAATTTTTGGAAATCGAAGGCCTTAGCTATGTCTAAGAATAGCACGGCGGATTCGTTTCCTTCTAGGTGAGTGGTTTGGTAGTTGGACATCAGGATAGTTAAAGGAAGTGTTGTAGAGTATTATTATTAAAGCATATTTCATTATAATAATATTTTTGTAGTGTTGGACTCGACAGCAAAACTCCAATCGGGTATTTTGGAAGGAAATTTAGTGGAATACGGAGCTTACGATGAATGCCTACAAGTATACGATCCAGAGCATGCCATCAGTGGGAAATATTGCTTGGCAAAATTGGAGTACGATAAATTAAAGCTAATGGTTGATAAATACGGTTCAGGATTTAAGGAAGCTGACGTAATTTTTGTTTAACAAATTTTTAGTTTAGAAACCTTAGCATAATTTTATTTTTGCCTTGAATTGATTAATTTTAACTGTTTTGTGTTGTAGGCGTGCACTTTGTGGTACATCTGAAATACACTTGTAAATAAAACACTTTCTACTTTGTTTAACCACTATATTTAGCACTTAATTTGTGACAATAGTTACTTTTAGTTTGATAATGACTTCTAGATAGTCGAAACTATAGTCACAAATTAAGTGCAAAATATAGTGGTTAAACAAAGTAAAGTGTTTTCTTTAGAAGTGGACTGATTTTAAGATTAAATAAATACTTATAAGGTAAATACTTCGAGTTTTGAACAACCTGAAAATATTTATTTAATCTTAACATGAAAAATTGTTGTAGAATGAAAAAAACATCGTATTTTTTTTATAATTCTTCAATTATAAGTTATATATTTTTTTATCACATTAATGTCCGTTTTTACCAACTTCGATCAAATCTAATTCTTCGATTAGAATAGAAATGTTCTATATTATAAACATCAATGTTATACAGGGAGTTTATTTTTAATGTAAACATATCCCAATTACAACGTATAATCTATAAATCTTTGCATATTAGTTTTTAAGTGAAAAAAAGTTAAAATTGAAGCTTCAAACGAGTGTTTTCCACTCAGAGATTAAGCATGAAGTAAAATTTCGAGTTTAGAAAAGCCTGAAAATTTGGCTTGGTCGCGTAGCGCGGAGCGGCCAAACCAAATTTTTAGGCTTTTCTAAACTCGAAATTTTACTTCATGCGCCACCCGTATAAAACACTAAATATTGTGAAGTAAGCCGTATATTTTGAACTTCACTTCAAATCCATGTATTATACGCGTGGCGCATGAAGTAAAATTTCGAGTTTAGAAAAGCCTGGAAATTTGGTTTGGCCGCTCCGCGCTTCGCGCTACGCGACCAAACCAAATTTTCAGGCTTTTCTAAACTCGAAATTTTACTTCATGCTTAGCCTGGGAGTGGAAAACACTCGCTTGAAGCTTCAATTTGAACTTATAAAAAAATCAACGAATGTCGGAAAATTTAGAGCGGATGCATATGTAAACTTAAAAGAAAAATTCCCTGTATGAATTGATTAATTCTTTCTCTATTACTAGATTTTGGACGATGAATAAGACCTTTAAATAATTGTTAAAAAAAAACGACTTTCCTGATTTATACCTAAATATATACAAGGTGTGTATAAAGTCTAGAATAAAATTCATATTTCTGTTACTTGACAACTTTTATAGAGCTCTAAATTTTCTTTATAGTCAAATATTTAGGTTTGATGGGAAAACCCCGAAACAGGCCGACTTTTGTTCTTTATTGCGCCATTTTCTGCGTGTTTAAAAATATTGTGACATCACTAATGTTTGTCGTGTAACGTCTTTTATAATTTTTTTGAACGGAATTTGTTTTTTTTACTTGACAACTTTTGTAGAGCTGTAAACTCTCTTCATAGTCAAATTTTTATTTTTTTGAAAAATTCGCATTATTTAATTGTTTTTAATTTTTAACTTGATATTTTGTGCATCCTATTTCATGGTATTTTACTTACTGTGGATCTATGTGCAAAACTTGTTAACATGCCAAATATTAAATACCACAACAAAGTTGGAGTCGGCGATTTTTTAAAAATATTTGATACCACAATTATAAATTTTGTGCGAATCTATATCACCCTTTTGTCTATATCGTTGTTAGATTAAATGACGCGTATATAAAAAAAATGATGTGACTCTAAAGAGAAGTAGAAGCTCTACAAAAGTTACCAAATAAAAATAAAACGAATTCAATCTAAAAAAATGTCGATGACGCCACACGTCAAATAGTAGTGACGTCACAGTATTTTTCAGCATGTAGAAAACTGCGCATTAAAGAACAAAAATCGACCTGTTTCTGGGGTTTTCCATCAAACTTAAGATAACAGAAATATGAATTTTATTCTAAACTTTATACACACCCTGTATATTAATTGTATAATTCAATATTCGTCGGGGTATTAGCCAGAAAAGTTGTTGTTTCAATAAGTGTTTTTGTTGATTTTGTATAGTACACACCTGATGTGTTTTCTTTAAGATGTTTTATTTTTTTTAGGATTTTCAAGAAATAAACCAGAAAAATTTAAAGTTGATACAGATGCAATGGGGACTTTGCGTACCAGATGGATGCTCGGGGGATGATTTGACCGCGATGATGTTCAATTCTTTGAACATCACTGACATGCAATGCCAAACGCTACGCCAAAGACCAGATTTAAATATCCTCGATTTAAGTGTACTGTATGTATCAATTAATAGTAAAGTATTAATAATACAGTTTTACCTACGCCCTATCCGCATCATACCACACTGTCATCTTGACAAGTATGATTGACGTACACATGCACGTAATAGCTTTGACAAGTATATTACATGCTGACAGCTACATAGCTAATTGATTACCTCACAACCAAATGACATTTCTTTGATGTATATTAATCAAGTAGTAATTTAGTTTTCATCAATGTCATGTTACTATCAAAAATTATTAAATAAATAAGTTGTTCTTTTCTGCTCATTGTCTATTTTGTTAGGGCGTAGGTAAAGTATCGTACGTTTCTCGAGTGGTATGGTAATTACATACTCACGGAATACTGCACCCGCCGCTGCGCGGCTCGTGCGCAACATTGCGCTCATGTTTAATATACTGCACACCACTTTCGTGGCGTAATATATTATAGCAGCATGTAACCGCTAGTTTATCAAGCTAGAATCATTTATTCATAACCTAGAATCATTTATTCATAAAGTATAAATTTGCAATGACACTGTAACATAAATCCTTATTTATTTAAAAGTGAAGTTAGCACGCAATGAAATGCAATGTTGGTATTAGGATTGCCAAATCTGGGCCCTGATTCTAGTTCACTCGCACGAGACATGGCACATTGTGACAGTCGATTATCGATCCTATGTTAGAATACATTTAGAATACAATAGGCGTCGTCATTAAATAAGCCACAGTCGATGGCATTTAGAATTCAAATGCGGATGTTTTTCAATTTAAAATGTAGAAAAATCTATAAAGTCGAGTTCAATTTTTTCCGTCCACTCGATAAAAAGTATGGTTGGTGGAAACATACCATGCATTTTTGTACTTTTTAGGTATAGTGTCAGTGGTGTCACTCTCGGTTGTCAACGTATAAAACAAAAAGTACAAAAATGCATAGTTTCCAACCTTACTTTTCATCGAGTGAACGGATAGAAATGTACTCGACTTTATAGTCAAATCTGCGAAGTCTGTATAAATTTTCACTCCACACAATTTTGCAAAATTTACACTAGAGAGTGGACAGATAGAAATTAACTCGACTAGCAAATCAATATTACCTAATGATGCACTATTTAGCTAATTATTTTTCTTGTTCATTTTAGAGGATTCTTTTCGATAATATTACTCGTGATATTGGCATCAACATTCTACGATTTGTACTTTTATTACGTACAAGAAAGTAAGTTTCGCCTGAGTTTACTTATATCATATAATAGGTAAATATCTATATTTTTCAATAAATTTACAATTTACATCGATTTTTTCTTTAACTATACTCATAACCAGTACCGTATTAAGGCAAACTTGCTCCTGGGATCAAAAATCCAATTAGAGCCCTCAATTTGACAGTCATAATAATCAAAATATCATATTTCATTAAAAACTACTAATGATTGATAACACAGGCCAACAAATTTTGACTTTTTGAAAGTTGATTTCGATCTGACATCTAATTTTGTATAATTTGATCTGCTGAATTCAAATTCGAGTGTCATTTTGCCCTATCACGCAAGGTTTTTTTATAAATGTTGAAAATAAATTAATATAATAATTGGTCAAAATATACTTTTATTGATACAGAGACAAATGCAAATTACAAATTGTAAACTAAATTTATCTCTTGGATGAAAAATCTTGTTTAGTGGATTTTCTTCTGTATTCCAGGGCCGGATTGTCCCTTTTTATTGATCAGCAGTAATCAGCCATCATTGAAACATTCCACCGACCTTGATGCCTGCGTTCCATTTCTTTCATGTCTTGGTGGAACCTCTCACCTTGCTCCTCACTCACATCGCCAAGATTTTCGGGGAAGTAATCAAGATGCTAGTGTAAAAAGTGAACTTTTATGCTCATATTACATCCCAATTCTATACATTTCTGTAGCATGTTTTTCACAATTTCCTTGTAGTTAGGATCCTTCTTGTTTTCCAAAAAATCTTCAATAACATTAGTCAGTTTCCTCAGTTTCGGTCATGGTATTAACAAATTCTTGAACTTTCGTTAATCTCCTTATTTGAAGACCGACAAAAATTCTTTCCTTTAATTTTGCATCTGAGATAGCAGAACATTTTCTACAGAGGTATTTGAAACAGTCTCCATCTTTATTTATAGCTTTAATGTATTATTTCATTAGTCCAAGTTTATTATGCAGTGGAGGTAACAAGATTTTTTATGGATCAACAAGACTTTCGTGCAGAACATTTTTTTAGTTCGGGAGTTAAATTATCTCTTCTTACCCAGTCCTTTTTCTTCCAATGTTGATGTCTACTTCGACTGTCCCACTCACACAAAAAAAAACATGGGTACTTTGTATACCCTGACTGCTGTCCCAGTAGAAGTCCCACAATTATCAAATCCCCACAAATTTTCCAACTACGATCATTGTATTTGATTTTTTCAAGCATTACTTCAATATTTTCTTAGCTGTCCGTCATTTGCACAGAATGGGCAACCGATACAAATAAAAAACATTCTCATTGTGCAAGAAAACAGCTTTAATTTAATTTTTCAATTAAGTTTTATTCGCAAATATTCAAAAAAACCCTAAATATGACACCTAGTAAATTTATTATAAAATTTTGCGTGATGCAAACAAAAAAATGTTTATTCTTTATCAGATTAGCTACCAAAACTTGCAAAAAATGAACAAATTTAAATCACAAATTTTTTGTTGGCCTGTGTAATTTACAGCGTATTCATCTGGATATGTTTACGTCAAACAAAAAAATCCTGTATGTATCCATAAAGTGCAATTATTTTTAATATTATTAAAAGTTTATACAAAATGTCAATCTATTTTTTTAATCAAAAAACTATTTAAATTTAAATATGTTTGTGTTGATTTGATTTTAGAGCCAAGGTATAAACTGTTTTTGGTTTTTTCGTATTGGACAAACGGACGGAATCTTTTTTCTAGTTCCGAAAAACCTGACCAGCTTAAGTTCATACATGGAATTCGATCATTTACGATTATGTGGGTTATGTTTGGACATTTATATTCAGATCTGTACTCATTTTCAGTTATGAATAGCACTGATCTCGTGCACGTATGTATCATTTATTATTTACTTAACATAGAAAAATGTAGACACCAAGAAGTAAAACATTTTAAAACATGTTGAGCCAAAATATGTAAATGTAAATGTAATGTGAGAAATTAATTAAACAAATCGAATAATTACTTTTTTTTCGCCACTAAGAACTTATAGTAACTTAGTGGAGAAATAAAAATTAAAAATTGTAATTATTCGATATGTTTAACTAATTTCTCAAACATTTTTTAATCTAATTCTGGATATTTAAATAAAACACATAAAATTTAAAGGCTTTTCTCAAACTTAAAATAATAAGAATAAAAATAAATAAACTCAAGAACATACATTAGGTCATTGAATAATTACTAACTCTGGATATTTAATTAAAAAACTAGCCGGAGAAAATATAAATCAGTGAAACAAACCAAGTTTTTTAATTAAATATCCAGAGTTAGTAATAATTCAATGACCTAATGTATGTTCTTAAGTTAATTTATTTTTATTCTTATTATTTTAAGTTTGAGAACAGCCTAAACAATTTGAATTGGACTAATAAAAATATTTAGGCTTTTCTAAACTCAAAATGTTACTTCATGCTTATTTACAACTGAAATCGTGCTATGTATACCTAAAAGACAAATTCCCTGTAACATAAACCATAAAAAGGCTAACAACTCTCTCACAATACAAAACGAATAATTAGACAATTTGTGTTGTTGATAAAAATGAATATACATTTTTTCTTTATTTCTTATTATAGTTCAGCAAGACTACAAGAAGCCATATAATTACCAATGCAATCCTCTCAGTCGACACATTTTTCGTTCTGAGCGGAATGTTTGTGGTGTATACATATTTAATTTGCAAGAGCAGGCAACCTAAATTTAATTGGGCAATGTTTTATCTTCACAGGTATCTAAGGTGACTATAAATGTAATATTAAATGAATGATATTGTATTTAAACTCCTTTTAAGTAGCCTCAAATTATACGCTTCTATTCGATACTTGTTCTGCTACTTTCTTGATGCAATCAGATTTTAACATTGGGTAAAGTTAAATACTTGTATTGTTCAAGTGCTTAACTTTACCTAATGTTATATTCTATATAAACAAGATAAATTCAAATTCAAAACTATTTGAATTCGATAAAATAAGCTTACGCTTCTTATAGTTTGCACACTTTAAACATAATATACAAAATTACGAATAGTTTTTTCGTAATTTTATATATTATCTATATAAACAATGAATTCCCGAAAATTTACCAAGCACTATAATTATCGGGATGTGCATACTTAAAAAAAATCCCTGTATCTATTACTTATTATAAAAATTAAACTATTTCTACGAAAATGTTTAATATAGAGAAAACCATCTTTTTCGTATAGATTAACACCAGCAGCAGCAGCAGTGGTAATGTTCCAAGCAACATTATACACTCACATAGGAAACGGCCCCATTTGGCCAGTGGGAACGTATAGAACAAAGACGAATTGCTGTAAAAATTGGTGGACCAACTTGTTGTATTTGCAAAACATAATCAACATTAAAGAAATAGTAAGATAGTAAGAAATAGATAGATAGTTAGATTATTATTATTATTAATCGCAATTTTCAGTGCAGCAGCGTATCCTGGTATTTAGCAGTCGATACTCAATTGTTTTTCTTATCGCCGCTGCTTTTAATTCCTCTAATTAAATTTCCAAAAAGCACGTTGTGTGCCACGGGGTTTTTAACCTTGTGCAGCACTGTTTCGACTTTTTACGTGGGTTGGATTAACGAGTTTAGAGGTTCAATAAATGCGTGAGTTATTTGCAATTAAACAAAAAATTATATATATATGGGGACCATAGAAGCCAAGGGATACAAGTACATACAAACAGATTTGGGAAATTTTAAAGTGTTCCAATATTGGCTTCCCTGTTTATTTTAGAGACAAAATGTATTTTACTTGTTTGTAGACGGTAAAATTCTGAATTTTTTAATGTTCACATTTAACACTTTACGTTTCTTGAAGTTAAAATAACTGAAAACAAATAATGTGATTTTATAAAAATAATAACATTGATACAATAATTGTGGATATTCCCTGTTATTTTAGGTTCAATTTAAAGCTTTCAAAAAGTGTTTTCCACTCCTAGACCAAGCATGAAATAAAATTTCGAGTTAAGAAAAGCCCAGTGAAAATTTGTAGAGGTCGCGCAGCGACCCGAGACAAATTTTCTGGGCTTTTCTAAACTCGAAATTTTTCTTCATGCACCACGCGTAAAAACACAGATTTGAAGTGAAGTTCGAATATAAATAAATTTCACAATATTTTAGTGTTTTATACACGTGGTGCATGAAGTAAGCCTAGAAAAGCCTAGAAAATTTGTCTCGGGTCGCTGCTCGACCCTCGACAAATTTTCACGGGGCTTTTCTAAACTCGAAATTTTACTCAATGCTTAGTCTGGGAGTGGAAAACACTCGGTTAAAGCTTTAAATTGAACTCTTTTAAAATCAACGAATGTCAGAAAATTAACAGCTAACATAATTAAGAAAAAGTAATGTGATTTTATATCAATAATGACATACCATGGAATTGATACAACAAGTGCGGGTATTCCCTGCTTTTTCTAAAGTTTAATTTGAAGCTTTAAACAAGTGTTTTCCACTCCCAGACTAAGCATGAAGTAAAATGAGTTTAGAAAAGCCCCGTGAACATTTGTCGAGGGTCGCGCAGCGACCCGAGACAAATTTTCTGGGCTTTTCTAAACTCGAACTTTTACTTCATGCGCCACGCGTATAAAACACTAAAATATTGTGAAATTGATATATATTTGAACTTCACTTAAAAGCTGTGTTTTATACGCGTGGCGCATGAAGTAAAATTTCGAGTTTAGAAAAGCCCAGAAAATTTGTCTCGGGTCGCTGCGCGACCCTCGACAAATTTTCACGGGGCTTTTCTAAACTCGAAATTTTACTTCATGCTTAGTCTGGGAGTGGAAAACACTCGTTTAAAGCTTTAAATTGAACTCTTTTAAAATCAACGAATGTCAGAAAATTAACAGCAAAAATAATTAAGAAAAAGTAATGTGATTTTATAAAAATAATGACATACCATGGAATTGATACAACAATTGCGGATATTCCCTGTTCTTTTTAAAGTTTAATTTAAAGCTTTAAACAAGTGTTTTCCACTCCCAGACTAAGCATGAAGTAAAATTTCGAGTTTAGAAAAGCCCCGTGAAAATTTGTCGAGGGTCGCGCAGCGACCCGAGACAAATTTTCTGGGCTTTTCTAAACTCAAAATTTTACTTTATGCGCCACGCGTATAAAACACTAAAACATTGTGAAATTGATATATATTTGAACTTCACTTGAAATCTGTGTTTTATACGCGTGGCGCATGAAGTAAAATTTCGAGCTTAGAAAAGCCCAGAAAATGTCTCTTTTCTAAACTCGAAATTTTACTTCATGCTTCGTCTGGGAGTGGAAAAGACTCGTTTAAAGCTTTAAATTGAACTCGTTTAAAATCAACGAATGTCAGAAAATTGACAGCTAAAATTATTAGAAAAAAGTAATGTGATTTTATAAAAATAATGACATACAATGGAATTGATACAACAATTGCGGATATTCCCTGTTCTTTTAAAAGTTTAATTTAAAGCTTTAAACAAGTGTTTTCCACTCCCAGACTAAGCATGAAGTAAAATTTCGAGTTTAGAAAAGCCACGTGAAAATTTGTCGAGGGTCGCGCAGCGACCCGAGACAAATTTTCTGGGCTTTTCTAATCTCGAAATTTTACTTCATGCGCCACGCGTATAAAACACAGATTTCAAGTGAAGTTCAAATATAAATAAATTTTACAATATTTTATTGTTTTATACGCGTGGCGCATGAAGTAAAATTTCGAGTTTAGAAATGCCCAGAAAATTTGTCTCGGGTCGCTGCTGCCACTTCCAGACTAAGCATTTACTTCATGCTTAGTCTGGGAGTGGAAAACACTCGTTTAAAGCTTCAAATTGAACTCTTTTAAAAATCAATTAATGTCAGAAAATTAACAGCTAAAATAATTAGGAAAAAGTAATGTGATTTTATAAAAATAATGACATTTTTCTTGTATATTGTAAATCATTTCGAAAATATTTCCTTTAATCAAGTGACTACGATATTTTTTTCCGTTGTGACATCGGCAGTTGTTTCAATTCCATGGCATGTCATAATTTTTATAATATCACATTATTTTTTCTCAATTATTCGAACTTAGAGAAACGTAAAGTGATAAACGTTAACACGAATGAATTCAGAATTATTGCCCCTACAAAATAGGTAATTACATTTTGTTTCTAAAATAAATAAGGGAGCCAAAATTTGAATATTTCAAAATTCACATGGAATTTTCTGTGTTGCGTCCGCCAAGTCAACACCCGATATATATTTTTTAAATATTCTAATTGCATATTGGTATTTAACCATTCTACCATACACCTTTTAATCTTTTTGAATTTAAATATATTTATTCACACCCATCCATGGACCCACGTGGAATCATTTTGTACTTTATAATAACCCCACCCGGCGGAACTCTAACCCGCCACCCCTGGATTAGGAGGCCTCTACAAACTACCCCACCGGGGTCCCAAAATGTAATATTTGTTAATCAAATTTATTTGTTGTTGTTTTTCAGAATGGGTAATGACAATGAAATGTTTCTGACCAAATATTACACTCAGACTTACACTCGAGCTGGCCCTTGGCTTATCGGAATTATTTTAGGGTATTTTACGTATCAAGCAAAGTACGTTGAAAATAATGTGAGGTTGAATAAAGTAAGTAAATATCGTGTAATTTGAAATGGCAAGGTTACTTTTGCAATGTTTGACTGTTAGCAATACTAGTATAAGGAGCAACCCTAGTAGAAGTGAATCTTGTATTTACATTGTAGCTAAATTGTATTTATATTTATATCTTATAATTGTTAATCAATGTGCACACAATATTCTTACAATGTAGATTACTGTTATTGATACTATATTAAGATTCATCATAGATACAGTATTGTATAAATCCTGTACTAAAATAATTTAGTTTTTTTTTTCGAAATTATATCAACAATAAAAATTTAATAATCGATATTCAATTTTTATACAAAATTGTGTCAACAATGATTGGGGTTCATTTTTCTCCTAAAATTTTTCGCCCGGCAAATTTTCCCCTTATATTTTTCCCCCGAATTAATATTCCCCCAAATTAATATTCCCTTAATCTAATTTTCCCCAAACGAATAATAACGCAACAATCAAATTAATTAAGTTATATTACAAAATTTATAAAGTTATATTACAACCAATATTTCGTAAATAATCTAAAAGTTTGTCTTCCTCCCTGTAATCATCATATTTCGCGACTATGTTTTTGATTCGACGTTCAATCCTTCTCTGGTCATGCGATTTGGCTCTTCTAATGGGCTGTCCTAGCGAGAGTTGTTGCATCATGGTCATGACAAGTGTTTGTACTCCATGATTAAGCATGATGTAAAATTTCGAGTTTAAAAATGTCTGAAAATTTGGATTTGGCGGTGCAAGCGAAGCGAAGCCCGGCTAATCCAAATTTTTAGGCTTTTCTAAACTCGAAATTTTACATCATGTACTAGACGTAGAAAACACTGATTTAAAGTTAAAAATTTAGTGATTGTAATATTTATATTTGAGTATTCGATTATTTGAATTATTTATATTTATACAAAATATCATATTTTTCAAATATTAATAAAAATAAAAACAAAATAGTTCTACTTAGCTCAAACATATTCTACGCAACTGATATTTAAGCTATAACTTTTCAACTTCAAATTGAGACTAATTAACATCAAATTCTGATAAAACAATTTCCCATTGGAACTTAAAACATTGCTGTCAATTAAAATACAATTGAATTGGGAATACGCAATTTAACATTTTTAGTTTCTTGTCTGGGGAGTTTTAAGTGAAACACCCTTTATATTCCTTAAATATTTAAAAAAAAATCCTTTAAGTTTGGCTTATATAACATTGGCTACAATCATTGCACGCAATTGAATACATTTCTGAGTCTAAGTTTCATCTTCTTATGAAAATAATAGCCGGGGGAAAATTTGAGGGGAAAATTAATAGAACGGGGAAAAATAACCTAGGGGAAAAATTATAGGGGAAAAATGACCTCCAACGGTCAACAATGAAAAAAAATCAATCACAAAATAATAGAAATTCAATTTCTATACAATATTGTTTTAATAATTAAGTTCATTGATCATTTTATGTAAGTATTCAATATATGTACAATATTGCATTAATGGTATCAATCAGTTTAAATATTTAATTTCTGTACAATATCGTGTGAATAACGAATACGATCGATCACTTAATAATAGATATTCAATTTCTGTAAAATATTGTAAAATAAATTGTTCTACGTTTATTATAAGCTCAAAAATATGTCAATTTTAATATAAAGAAAACACTTAATTTTTTTGCAACACTTTTAATTCACTTAGGTGACTAGTTTCAATTACACTGCAATCACTATCAAACTTCATTTAAAAGTGAAGTTTTTTCTTTATAATAGGTATATCAAAATTGAAAATGCACCACGAAGTGAACACCTCTATTTTTTTTTTTTTTAGAAAATGGTTTCTCTTATCTGGTTTGTTGTTATGTTTATCTTATTAGGAAGCATTTACGCGCCAAGTTTATTACTGCATTGGCATTACAACAGATATGTGCACAGTTCATTTCTTGCCTTGAACAAGATTCTTTGGGCAATTGGTGTTTCTCTAATGATATATGTTTGTGCCATAGGATATGGAGGTACTTTAAAATTAATTATTATCTTTGTGTTTGTATTTGTATAATTCTATACCTTAGAACAATACTCTAATTGATTACTACAAGCCTACTTAAAAAAATAAAACTTAGCATCTCTCCAATCATCACTAAAGAAAAACACTTAATATATCTTTCACTGTGTTCTCATTAATCACTTGGTGAAACATGATTAAATATATATGTATGAATAATAATTTAAATAAATATCACTTTTTGTAAAACAAACCGTGTGATTTTTATTTAAATTACAATATTAAGTGTAATTTATATAAAAATCACTTGGTTCGTTTTACAAAAAGTGATTTTTTAGGTTTAAAAATCGGGTTTATTATACTACAAGAAATGTTTCAATCCACAAATCAATTCAAAAAAACCTCAGCGATACAATACTAATCTAGCTTATTAGTATTGTATCGCTGAAGATGATAGTGAGGAATCGGATAGAGGTGGAGGTGGAGGAGAAGGGGATACTGCCAGAGACGCAGGGGGGTTTAGAAGGGGGAGGGGGACGAGGGAGCAGGTCTTCACCCTGGCGCGAATGGTGGAGAGAGTGATGGAAGAGAAAGGATGTGTGAATGCGGTGTTTATGGACCTGAAGGCAGCATATGACTCGGTGCCGAGGGGAAGCTTGATAGAATGTTTGAGAAGGAGAGGGGTGAGTGAGGGGATGGTGGAGTGGGTGAGGAGAGTGTATGAGGAGACATGGGTGGTGGCGAAAGTGGGCAAGGAGGTGTCGGGGTGCGTTAGGACGTGGGAGGGTTTGAGGCATGGGTGCCCGCTGAGCCCGATGCTATTTAATGTATACGTAAGTGAATTGGAAGAGGTGATGAGGAAAGGGCAGGCGGGGGGAGTGGTGATGGGTAAAAGGAAGGTATGGATGCTGGCGTATGCGGATGATGTGGTGTTGGTCGCAAGAGAGTATGAAGGAATGAAAGAGATGTTGAAGAGAGTGGAGAGGTTTATGGATAAAAGGGGAATGAATGTGAATGTAGTGAATACGAAGTGGGTGAAATTTAGAAATAAAGGGAGCGAGGGGAAGGTGAAAGAATTGAAGTGGAAGAGGGTAGTTATTGAGAGGGTGAAGAGTTTCAAGTATTTGGGGTTTTGGTTTAAAGGAACGGGAGGGTATGAGGAGCATGTGAGGTGGGTGCAGGGTAAGGCGAGAAAGGCGTGGGGAATGGTGTGGGGCATGTGGGGGAAGTGGATGGGGAACAATGTGACGGTTGTGTGTAAGATATGGGATGCGTGTGTAAGAGCGGTGCTAATGTATGGAGTGGAAGTGTGGGGGGCGAGAGGGTACGAGGTGATAGAGAGGAAGCAGATGTGGTTCCTGAAGCACATGTTGGGGGTGGAAAGGTCCACGCCCAGCTACATAGTGCTTCAGGAGACCAACAGAGAGAGGCTAGAGTGGAAGGCAATGGCTAGGGTGGTGAGGTACGAGATGAGATTGTGGGAACTGGATGAAGAGAGATTAGTGAAGGATGTATGGGTGACGAGTGTGTGTGGGGGTGAGGGTAGATGAAGGGGGGAGAGGAGGAAAATGTATGATAGGGTAGGGCTGTCGGAGGCGAAGGTAATGGAATGGCTAGGAAATGGGGAAGGAGGTGGAAGGGCAGGAAAGGCAAGGGTGTATTGACAGAAGTCAGTATAATGATATGTATGGGAGGTGGCAGGTGTATGGGAGGGTGCCGAAGTATTTGATAGAGAAGGGATGGGGTAGAGAGGATAGGGTGATTGTGGCAAGGGCGAGGTGTGGATCGGAGGAGAGAGGAAGGAAAGGATGGATGGGGGAAGAATATGGAAGGTGTGTTGTGTGGACAGGGGAAGGATACGTGGGGACACTTGGCGGAGGAATGTGAGGGGGTGAAAGAGGAGTGGCTGGGAGCGAAAGGGAATAGAAGGGTAGTGGAGTGGATGAGGAAGGATGGGAGCGGGGTAAGGACGTTGGAAAAGCTGGGAGGGAGAGGGAAAAGAGAAGGGAGGGTAAGAGGGATACGGGAATGTAGTGAGGCAATCAAATGTAAATGTGTAACCAAATGTAAAGGTGTGGAAACATGCCAATAAAGGTCTTTTTTTTTGCTAATATATTTATCAAAAATAAAGTGGATGGTAATTTATCACTACTACGGACTACAGAAACTTGTAACGAATAATAACTAGAAAAACTTGAGAACTTTTACAAAAAATTAAGTTTTGGAAGTAAAATAAACGTAAGACGACAAGTTTAGAAAACCTTCTCAAGAATATTTTTATAAAACTCTTGAAAGTCTAGAAAGAGACTTAAATATTTCAACAAGGCGTAGAACAAAACAAAACTTTGTCAGAGAGATTTACAGAAGCTTAGGTCTTGATACCCTAAAGAAAAACTTAAAAAGTTTAATAAAATGTTTAAAAGATTCTTGATAGTCTACAGTGAGGCTTTAAATTATTTAAATGAAGACTAGAGAAACTTAAAGATACACTAAAAAAGACTGTTATTCCTTATTTCACTCAACTTTAAAATGTGAAGTAAGGAATAACAATCTTTTTTAGTGTAATAATCACTTCACGTAAACTCAAAAACATACAGTTAACTTAAAGATACTTTGAATAATCAGGGAATGTAATTAAATACTTTTTCTACTAACGTGAGACTTAAATATTTGAAAAGGTTTTGAAAAGCTTGAAGAGACTTTAAATATTCATTCTTACTTTTCCTGAGAGATTTTTAGAATCTTGAATCTTGGCAGCCTGAAGAAAAATTTAAAAAAGCCATATTTAAACAAATTTCTTAAGAACATTCAGACGACTCAAATCAAATATTTTATTAGGGGCTAAAGACACAACTTTATTTAATTTTAAACTTGTTTTCAATTGTTGTTCTTATATTTTTGCATTAAAATAAAATTTATTTAACGGTTGAGAGTAGGGCTGGGAACATTTTAAGTTTAAGTATTCGAATATTCATTCAAAAATATATTCAAATATTTAGATATTCAAATGGTCGAATATTCAAATATTTGAATTATCAAATAGTCAAATATACAAATATTTAAATATTCGAATATTCAAATTGTCGAATATTCAAATTTGTCCAAAAATATCACAATAGCCAAAAAAAAAACATCAGTGATACAATACTGTCACAAATGCTAATATATTTATCGAAAATGAGATTTTGTTACATTCAGAGAATGACATTATTAATATATATATATATATATATATATATATATATATATATATATATATATATATATATATATATATATATATATATTTCTCTGTAATCAGGCTATGCTTTTTGAGAAATAAATTATTATTATTTTTATTATTATTATAATTATGAATCATTATAATTACAACAATAAATAAATAAGCAAATTATCTTTCTTCAAAAATATTGAATTTTTAACAATTTCAGGTATAAAAAATTTATTGATTAATGATTGACACACTAAACTTATTTCACTTGTCACTTGGTTAAATTTAAGACCATTTCACATTAAATTAGCGTTTTGTACGCGTGGCGCATGAACTAAAATTTCGAGTTTAGAAAAGCCCCGTGAAAATTTGTCTCGGGTCGCTGCGCGACCCTCGACAAATTTTCTACGCGGGGCTTTTCTAAACTCGAAATTTTACTTCATGCTTAGTCTGGGAGTGGAATACACTCGTTTGTTTCATCATTAAATCAATTGTAAATTGACGTAATACGTTTATTGTCGTTCTAATGAAAGATAACGTTTTGTATTGTTAGAACGGAACGTCAATGTTGATACAAGTTAAAGATTAAAAAAATAATAGTTAAATTACAATCAATTATATGACCGCCTTCTGATAGTATTCTATCATCTTATTGACTGTAATTTGACTATTATTTTTTTAATCCTTTTTAACTTGTATCAAACTTGACGCTAATTTAATGTGAAATGGTCTTAAATTTAACCAAGTGACAAGTGAAATAAGTTTAGTGTGTCAATCATTAATCAATACATTTTTTATACCTGACATTGTTAAAAATTCATATTTTTGAAGAAATAATATATACAAATTTTCACGGGGCTTTTCTAAACTCAAAATTTTACTTCTTGCGCCACTCGTATAAACCACTGATTTTTAGTTAAGTTAAAAATATATAACGCTTAGATCTGATTAACATAAGTCGATATTTGAACTTTAATATCAGTTACATTGGCTAACAAATGACATCCTACTTAACCTAATTTGACACGGTGACAACGTCGAATGTGTCAAAAGTTAGGTGTTACATTGTTAACTTAGGTATTGACAGTTGACATAAGTCGTGCCAACTTGACACGAGTTTTAATTGAACTATAATTAGATCGCCATGTTGTTGTTTTTCTTTGTGACAGTTAAGATGCATATTTTATGAGTTGTGATGTATTTTAAACTAACGAGTGTTTTCCACTCCCAGACTAAGCATGAAGTAACATTTCGAGTTTAGAAAAGCCCCGCGTAGAAAATTTGTCCAGGGTCGCGCAGCGACCCGAGACAAATTTTCACGGGGCTTTTCTAAACTCGAAATTTTACTTCATTTGCCACGCGTATAAAACGCTAATTTAATGTTGAAGGCTCTTCAATTAAACCAAGTGACAAGTAAAATAAGTTTAGTGTGTCAATTATTAATCAATATATTTTTATTACTGACATTGTTAAAAATTCAACATTTTTGAAGAAAGGTAATTTGCTCATTGATTTATTGTCATAATTAGAATGATTTATATTAATAACGTGATAGTGAAATTACCGTCAAAATGTTAACAATAGTTATTTATTGATGAAATACTACCACAGTCAGAAGGATAAGTGATTTTGAATCAAACACTTACTATGTTTTTACAACAAAATATTTATTGTATGTATATATATTATATTACACAAATATACACATAAATTCACGACTTAAGTTTCGACGTTTGACGGTCATTTCGTCAAACGTCGAAACTTAAGTCGTGAATTTATGTGTATATTTGTGTAATATAATATATATACATACAATAAATATTTTGTGGTAAAAACATAGTAAGTGTTTGATTCAGTGATCATGAATTACCACGTAGTTACGGTCGCAACCATCATTATGATTTAATAAGTGATTTTAGTGACAACAAACGTATATTCTTAATTTAATGTTTTTTGTTACCATTTTGATTGTGTTCAATCTGACAGCTATATTTGAAGTCCTAATTTGAAATTATTTAATCCCAATTTGAAATTGATTAGTCTCAGTTTGAAGTAGAAAAGGTATAGATAGTTGAAACTATAGCCACATAAGTAAGTGCAAATAAGAGTACAGAGATGAAACAAAGTTTTGTTTTATTTACAAGTTTGTTTACAAACCTAACGTTTAATGCATATAATTAACAAAATTCGATGCCAATTATTGCTTAAAGGGGAATGTCTAGTTCTAAAGTAAAAAATGTATGACTTTATTATACAGTTTAAATTTACACAGAAATGCATTTTAAAACTTTGCTTTAATTATCTCTGAGTGTTTTTTTTAACTGTGAACTACAGAATGTATGACGTCATAAAACATCTTAGGTTAAAAAAATGAAAACACTGCTATATTTCTATAATTTAATTATTTTCAGGTGTAATCACGTCCTTTCTGTCGCTACCCATATTCGAAATTATCAGCAAGATATCTTACTGTATTTATTTACTTCACTATGAAATTTTCAATGTGTTACTTTACAGTAGAAGAACGCCAATTTATTTTTCTAATTACAATACGGTAAGATCTTTTCTTCTTTGACTAGTTAGACAATTAAAAATTGAAATGTATGAGCTATTATTATCATTTTCAGAAAATGTTCTTTAACCACTTCATATACAGTTGGCGCAACCCAAATCTGAGCGCCAACATTTATTGATGTAATTTACACTTTGCATCATAGTCGTGCTTCGCAATTAAATTTGACAGCTCTCAAAAATGATTATCAAAAATTTCCGATCTGGCTTTGACTAGTGGTATTACAAAGAGAGGCGTTTGTAATACCACTGGTTAAAGCTAGAATTAAAGGAATGAATTTCATTAACAAATACCATGACAACCAAAAAGCGTTCATATATGGGTTGCGTCGACTGTACAGGGTTGCCCCAAATTGGAGGTAACTATAGGCAATCTTAGTTATTAGAAGAGATAGAAAAAAATCGATGGCGCATCCTCGGGCTTTTTTTTGAGAAAAACTCAATGTCGAAAACAGAAATTAGCTATCGTCTTTTGTTTTCAAGTTATAGCCAAAAAGTCAATATCGAAATATTCGATTTTTAATTATATCTCAGTCATTTATTATTTTATCAAAATAAGATTTGCACGTCCTTTTTTGAGGAGAATCGAATACTATTTACAGATTATTTTTATCTTCATTAATAAAAAAGATACAGCTTAAAAAGCTCGAGGATGCGCCATCGATTTTTTTCTATCTCTTCTAATAACCGAGATTCCCTATAGTAAAATCCAATTTGGGCCACCCTGTACATACTCGCTCCTTAACAAATTATATCGCTTCGAACAACATTTCTATCAAAATATAATTTGATCATTTTTTACCGAAAATTCAAAATTAATGTGAGCATGAAGTGGTTAAAGATACTTAATCAAAAACAGTTTGATTTCCATCTATTGGTTGTTTTGATTTATGTAAAGTAATCAATCACTAATAAAACACGGATTTATTTCCTTTCTTCACTTATTCATTTTTACTGTTAGATATACATTACGAGTACCATGTACTCTTTTTTAATAACTGAATCACTAATTTATTTTTCACTGTTATGACAATGAAAATTAAATTGGTGAAGTAAGGATATGAAACTGTGATTTATTAATTCACATGACTGAAACAAACAGTGATTGTATTAAGATACATTTACACTTTGTCTCATTGAGATTTTTCTAGATATTCATTAAAACAGAATAGGACTATTCTGTTTTAATGAATATTTAGAAAAAGATCAAGATACAAAATTATTGCCGAAAGTCGATGAATTCGCTTTTATAGTTTGTAAATGTTGTGCAAATAATTCTCAAATTCAATTTAACTTTATGTTAATTCTGTATAATTACCAAAATGTAAATAATATTTGAATGTTGAGCTTGGTGTTCATTTAATTCGTTTTTACTTTATTTCAGTCGTATTATTTTATGGCTCATTTTATGGTATCAAGTGCCTTAGCTGTTGTATGGTCATTAACCTTTGAATGTCCCATTATTGCTCTACAAACGCACTTTAAAGGTAATTATACAAATAATGGATCAAACATGCATTTATGAATGAGTAGTAGTTATTTTCTTTATTGTCTCTAAACTACTACTAATTCATAACTAACCTTTCATGTAAGAAAAATATCAAACATATTCTTGTTGGAGTTACGTGAAGTGTTAGTTATAGATATGTAAGTTGTAAAATTCCTTTATCTTTACTGTTTTATTTTAATTCTAGATGTACGTTACGTTAAATACATTATACTATTGCAAAAGGGCACATCGTGCCTCAGATTAACACTTCTGTGCAATAAAATTAAGTACACAAAATATGTTATAGTTTATAGCGGACATGACAAGTTTCCTAGTTATTATATATTCCATTTGTTTCTGGATCTCGCCTAGCTATGGAAAAGTGACAGTTTAAGTATTGTAAATGGGGCTGGTTGTGTTTTAAATCAGGGTTTTTAAATGTCACTGTCAGATGTTCGATTTTAAGGTTATAATTTCTGACTATTGTAATCTTACACTGTTGCCTGTTTTACAAATTTTCAGATATAAAAGGATAATAATATGCAGTTTTAAGATTAACAAAATTTACTACTTGGTTTTTGTACATACAAACACAGCAATAATATTGTATATAACAAATATAATGAATTCGGCTCTGCAAACTTATTTCGTCATCCATTTGTATTTCTCGCTTGGGTCTTCCCGTTAACACATTTTGATCAACTCCATCCATCCACCTTAATTTTGGTCATTCTCTCTTCTGTTGGCTCTCAGTATTTTTTTGTAGAATTGCAAATTTATTCCCACCCTCTTGTGATACTGATAATTTTCATGTCAAACAATTTTTAAGCCCTCATTCCACTTTTATTATTTAGTCAAGAGAACCTGCATCTGAATCTTCTGCTGTTTGTTCTGAGCCAGATTCCCCAAGCGAAATAATAAAAGGAGGAATGGTTTCAAAAGAAAGGTTCCCCATGTGTTTTGTCCAGTCATCCGAAATAAGTTTTTCACAATGATCACAGAAATTTGATTTAATAATAAAATGCTCGAAGAAGCGACCGTGTGGCGAAATAATTGTTGCAAGATTAACAATAAACCTCTTCAAAATTAAAAAGAGGATTACTTATGATATCATAAATTATTGCAACACTGTTAAAATAAGGAATCAGGAGTGGCAACTAATAAAAAATGTAAATGTTGATACTGCAACATAACAACACGAAAGCATGGCTAGGCGAGATCCAGAAACAAATGGAATTGTGTATACGTAAATATATCAATTTTTTAATGTCAAAATACCGCGTCATTTAGACAACCATTCAAAAAGTCGAATTCTAACTATAATTAATGATACTTTTTATATTAGACCAATTGCTCGATTCATGAACATCAGTAAAGACACTGTTTTCAGAGTTAAGAAACGTTGGGAGCAGGAAAGAAGTGGTATGTTGTTTTATTATTTATTAAAACTGCTGCTAGGCAATTAAAACAGACCCGAATTATACAACGAAAATATTGTGAAAAATAGTTTTAAGACTTGTGCTTAATTTTATTGCACAGAAGTAGACATCTAAAATTAAAATAAAACAGTGAAGATAGCGGAATTTAACTACTTACATATCTATAAAAAAAATATGTTTAACAGACATGGATTTGGTCATTTTATAATTAAGTAAACGTATACACTTATATTATATTCTATTTAGTTTATCTTCTAATATTTCTGTTATATTTATTTTTGTAAATATTTAAAGTGCAAACAACCGCAAGTAATCTACAACAAATGTGTCTTAAAAGACAAGAATATCTTTGATGAACATCAATTATTTTATATTTAAATAAATGTATACAATTGTCTTACAAGATAAATTTGTTGTAGATTGCGTTAAACATCGTACTTTTAGGCCCATTTGTATCAAAATTGATTAACTTTAATCATCCACTAATCACTTAATTAAAACTCAATTATATTCCTTTCTTCACTTTTATTTTTCGATGCTAGATGTACATTTCAGGTACTTTGTACCCATTATCAATAGCTAACTGTACATCTAGCATCGAAAAATAATAGTGCAGAAAGGAATATAACTGTTTTAATTAAGTGATTTAAAATCTTCACGTAACTCAAATAACTAAATTAATTCATCCACTAATCATTGATTAAACCTCTGAATAAGTAAAAATTCTAAAATATACGAATGTTATCAATTCAAAACATGTTTCTTTCATTATGTAAAGAATTTGTAAATACAATTATTGTGTTTTTTAGAAGTACCAATCACTGATTGAGTTAATCAATTTTTTACAAACGGGCATTAATGTTTCAAAGTATTCTACAACCAAGTATTGGATATTTCATTCATATTTATTTCTTATTGAGTCAAAACACCACATTTGTATAATTATGAGAATTATACATTTTTAATGTGAATGTCTTTATTAAATATTTATTTGAATATCTACTGGTATTTTTACTTTTAGATTCTGAAGTTCCAAAGACCGAAATAAAACGACAATCAACAATTTCTAGCTCATTAGAGCCTAAAATTGATGAAGATGCGAGGAAAATTGAGGAAACCGATAAATCGGAAGAAAACACGAAAGTTTAATTACTGTGAAACTGTATTGTTGTGAATATACGAGTATTTTATTTATAATAATAATATTTATTGTTAATGTTAATGGAAAACCAATACAGGAAAAAAATTAAATACAAACCAATGGTCAAAACTAGTCGGAGAAAATATATATTAGTGAAACAAACCAAGTGTTTTAATTAAATATCCAGAATTAGATTCAAAAATGTTTTATCACGCGTTAAGTGAGAAATTAATTAAACATATAATAAACAAAAAATATTATTACAGATATAACACAAATGGACTAAATTAGCATATAAATGTATTGTTAATTTATGGTTGTATTATTTATTTTACAAATCAAAGTTACATTTATGTATAGACAGATAAATTATTATAAAAAGGCCTATAAGTAAATATATTAGCATAAATTTGGTTTAAATATAAAATAAAATATGTATAGTTATTTAAATTAAAAACACTTGGTATTGTTTCACAAATTAAAACTTCATTCCTACTAGTTTCGGTTTTTTTAGACCATTTTTAGAGGAATGTACAGTAAAATTATTAGCTAGGTTAGGTTCCAATGGCAGCAATTAGACCGCTCACTTAGGCCCAAAAGGCCCTTTGTAATACCATAAGCTTAAAAAAGGAGTCAGATCTCCCCTCCCTCCCCACGTATACAAACCAATCTGAGCACCTAATAAACCCGATCAGATTTCTCACATCTTGAGGTGTGAGGTCCGCTAGTCCATTCGTGTAATGCATACCAAGGTACTTGATTCTTTTCCTTTTAAGAGCAGGGCATTGTCCCAGACAGTGGAGTACCGTCTCTTCCTCCTCCACATCCAGGCATCCACTGCAAAAGTCGTTGTGCTCAAGTCCCATCTTTTGTGCATGTCTGCCTAGGAGGCAGCGGCCCGTGAGGATGCCTACCGCCTTCTTTATGTCGATTCTGCTTAGTGCAATTAATCTGTTGCTGTTTACAGTATCCCATATAGGCCATAGCTGCCTTGTTATGAGACACGTATCTTCTTCTCTCCACCTATGGTTGACCGATGCTATCATTTGGTCAGTAAGTAGTCTCTTGCATTCCACAAGAGGAATGTGGGTGATGAGTTCAGTAGACAGGTCCTTTATTCTTGCTCCCTTCCTTGCATTATTGGCTAAGTATACATACAAATATTTTTGTTTCAGGTTATAAGGGAAGTTGAAATTGGAGAAATCCAAATCTCCTTGTTGTCGTTTACGATATTTTTCCCATTTTTATGAACCTGTTAATCTCTTGGTCTTTTTTGAGATTTAGTGTGTATCTCTTATTACCTGAATGCAAAATCTTGAAATTATGCGCATTAAAAATTTAAAATATAATAATGATAAAGCCAGTAAAGTGTCATTTGATGACAAGTATGAATGAAGAGAGTGCTGGCTTCTGGTTTTGATGATGAGCTGAACTTTGTGGTTGTTTTCTGTGGATCTAGGTCATTGATTTTTTAATTAAAATCAAGACCAACAAGATTTGAATCCATAAACTTCTTCTTATCCCTCAAAGAAAATTATACAAAAAAATTGTCTTTTAAGTATCCCTATGAATACTCTGTAAATCTTCAGGCATTCGTGATTTTTTATAAAAGTGTTCAATTTGAAGTTTCTAACGAGTGTTTCCAATCCTAGATTAAGCATGAAGTAAAATTTCGAGTTTAGAAAAGCCAGAAAATGTGGTATGGTCGCTCCGCGAAGCGGAGCGGCCAAACCAAATTTTCAGGCTTTTCTAAACTCGAAATTTTACTTCATGCGCCACGCGTATAAAACACTGAAATATTGTGAAGTTTAAAACACACTACTAGTATAATTTAGGAGCAACTCGTAAATAAGTTTTATTAAAGTAATTATTGTGATTTTTAACATAATTTTGTAATCTTTATAAACGTTCCCTAAACTGCAAAAAAGTCACTTTTGTCTTTGAAGTATACATATCCCTATGAATACTCTGTAAATGTTCAGGCATTCGTGTTTTTTCTAAAAGTGTTCAATTTGAAGCTTCTAACGAGTGTTTCCAATCCCAGATTAAGCATGAAATAAAATATCGAGTTTAGAAAATTTGGTTTGGTCGCTCCGCGAAGCGGAGCGGCCAAACTAAATTTTTAGACTTTTCTAAACTAAAATTTTACTTCATGCGCCACGCGTATAAAACACTGAAATATTCTGAAGCTTAAAATACACTACTAGTAATTGAAATTGAAGAGCAACTCGTAAATAAGATTGATTAAAGTAATTATTGTGATTTTTAACACATTTTTGTAGTCTTTATAAATGTTCCTTAAACTGCAAAAAAGTCACTTTTGTCTTTGAAGTATACATATATCTCTACGAATGCTCTGTAAATGTTCAGGCATCCGTGTTTTTTCATAAAACTGTTCAATTTGAAGCTTCTTACGAGTGTTCCCAATCCCAGATTAAGCATGAAGTAAAATTTCGAGTTAAGAAAAGCCTGAAAATTTGGGTTGGTTGGTTGGTTTCCAAACTCCGCCTCATGCGGAGTTTAAAATACACTACTAGTATAATTTTGGAGCAACTCGTAAATAAGTTTTAATAAAGGAATTATTGTAAATTTTAACACAATTTTGTAGTCTATATAAATGTTCGATAAACTGCAAAAAAGTCATTTTTGCCCTTTTTGTTTTAAAATTAAATTATAGGATTATTGTTACAAGAAAATGTGTGACGGACTGTTAATATAGTAGTTATCCCTTCCTTTTTGTTTTTATTGTGACTTTCGTAATTCAATGTAAACCCACTGAGCAAATCCATTTAAGTGATGTTTTATCAACATTAACACAACGTTTAATATTGCCACAATGTTAATATAACGTTATTTGTATGCTTTTTTAGTCACTAATTTAATCAAACTTCGAAGTCAGATTGTTAATTGTTTTTATTTATTAAAAGTACATAAATTCTTTTATAAATTAATCTTTCTATTTGAAATAAAACAACGCAGTTGGGAGGGTTTCACTTTTATTGTTGAACACTGCAACATGTTTCACCACACAGTGGCTTCATCAGGCAGATGAAGTAATGAATAATAATTATTTCATCTGCCTGATGAAGCCACTGTGTGGTGAAACATGTTGCAGTGTTCAACAATAAAAGTGAAACCCTCCCAACTGCGTTGTTTTATTTCAAATAGTGTAATGGAGTTTCATCATGTATCCGCCTCATCAATTAAATAATTAATCTTTCATCAAATACAATAAGGAATTATGTATCAAGATAAAATTATTAAATTTGAATCAAAGACACTTAGTTCGATTTCCATTTTTATTATTCAAAATCATTCAATTGTTTTGTAGTGTAACAAACAAAAAATCAGTTATTTTTAATATCTTGACAATTATTAAAAAACAAAAAAATATGCGAACAATGTGACTTGGATAATCATTCGGTCATTGCTCCCAAAATAACCGTCATTCTCAATGTCACAATGTGCAATTATGAACTCATTACAAAATCATGTGTCCACTAAATGCAATATACTTGTATCTATTTTTTAAACTTAACATCATATCGTAGTTGCGTAATCTCAAATTGTACGTGTGGTTGTACAAAGATGGAAACCGCACAATGTAATCCTTTATATCTTATCAGAAAACACTTAAAATTATAATTATGATAAAGTGAGTATCTGCTCTAAAAGAACTAAAAGTAAAATGCATTAAGTACAAATGAGACTGTTATTCCTTACTTCACTTTTTATAAAAATAAAAATAAATAAATATAAAGCGAAGTAAGGAATAACAGTATTTTTTAGTGTAATAATTACTTCATGTAAACTCAATAACATACAGTTAAGTACAAAGGAAATAAATTTGGTTTAATGATTACGTTTTACGATTATTGAAATTCAGAGTTGATTAAGTGACATTCAATGAGAATTATATTTACTGAAAACTGACTTCGATATAATAATCATTTGTATCACTTTAATAAAACACTTAATTTGTTTAGGTTTCAAAAATGTATTTATATATAAAAATTTAAAAAATAAACAAATTAAGTGTTTTATTAAAGTGATATAATAGATAAATGCAAATTCAAAACTATTTAAATTCGAGAAAATAGGCTTACGCTTCTTATAGTTTGCACACTTTAAACATAATATATAAAATTACGAAAAAACTATTCGTGAAAATGCAAACAGTGTCTTAATTAATAGGACAATTTAAGACGATAAATATCCATTGAAACAACTACTATCCGTGCAAATGCACCTCCGGATATTGAATTATACACTGTATAATTCAATATCCGGAGGTGTATTTGCACTGTATAATTCAATATCCGGAGGAGTATTTGCACGGGAAGTAGTTGTTTCAATGGATATTTATCGTCTTAAATTGTCTTATTAATTAAGACACTGTTTGCATTTTCACGAATAGTTTTTACGTAATTTTATATATTATGATATAATAGAGTTTCAACAACTAACAACCTAAACTATACAGAATTATTTGTGTATTGCGAGTGCAAAGTGAACGATCAGCGATCGCAAGCCAATCTCTCAATTTAACCCTTTTTTAAATTAAAGTTGGCTGCACGCTTTAGGAATTGACATTGAACACGTTAGGCACAATAACTATAATATATAATTTTAGAGTTGCTAACCTACAATATTTTCCATGGTTCTCTTGAGGTTTTTTTTTTTTTGTTGAACATACAATATTACAAACATTCATTTGAATAGTTTCAAACATCTTTTCTGAACAGTATCTATTTGATTGGTCACAAGATTTTTTTCTACAATTGCATTTATACAATTTTTATTAAAGCTAACTAAAAAAGCGCTACATCTACCGCTTTTAAATTTCTTAAATGTGATTTCGCATGTTAAGAATATTTTAATAAAATAAATTAACAGACAAAAGAGTTTTTAGAAGGTATCGTATTTTTAGAAAAATTAATTAGTACAACATTTTTGCCATACCTTGTAATTTATAAGCGTGGAGAAGTATAATTCTTCATCATTTTTCAGATTCAACTTGGCTGAATACTGAAGAATTGTTGATTACTGACTATCATGCATTATACTGTGCGATCATTTAAATTATGATTTAGAGTAGGAGGCATTTTTTTTTTGTTAGGTAGCTCAGAATGCTGATTATATCATGGATACATCGGGATACAAAATTTACATTTAAGGTTATGGTAAACTACGTGTTAACAGTCAGTAGTGCCAATCTATGTGTCTACTGTCCACTCTTTGTTTAAAGCCTACTCTAAATCATGTTTTTACCGATCACACGGTATTATTAAATTGGGTTGAAAGAATTTTTGACAATTCCTCGAAAAACGTCCAATTTAGCGAGCGCAAAATGTTTTTGACGTTTTAGAGCGGTAAAGTGACATTAAGAGACGTCTTCTTGGCAAATGCCTGCTTTCCAATCACTTTTGCGAGCGTAGAAGTTTACTTTCTATAGGAATTTTAAGAAAAACAAATTTGAATTTAGTTTAATAATTTATTTTTACGATTCATAAAATTCTGAATAGATTTAGTGTATATATATAAACGCTTTTAATTTAAAGAGTTCAATTTGAACATATCCCGATCTATACATTGTAAATTTTATGGCATTCGTTGTTTTTGAAAATCGTTAAATTTGAAAGTTCTTGAGAGAATTTCCACTTCCAGATTAGGCATGAAGTAAAATTTCGAGTTTAGAAAAGCCTGAAAAATTGGTTTGGTCGTGTAGCGAAGCGAAGCGACCTAACCAAATTTTCAGGCATTCCTAAACTCGAAATTTTACTTCATGCGCCAGGCGTATTAAACACCGAATACACTGAAATATTGTAAACAAGTGAACTTTACTTAAAATCAGTGTATTGTACGCGTGGCGCACGAAGTAAAATTTCGAGTTTAGAAAAGCCTGAAAATTTGGTTTGGTCGCTCCGCGCTTCGCGCTACGCGACCAAACCAAATTTTCAGGCTTTTCTAAACTCGAAATTTTACTTCATGCTTAATCTGGGATTGAAAACCCTCTTAAGAACCTTCAAATTTAACGATTTTCAAAAACAGCGAATGCCCTGAAATTTACAATCTATACATCGGGATATGTATACTTAAAAAAATCCCTGCGTATTCTTTTTGCATCGAAAATTTATACCTACACATGGCAAGTTTAGAATGTCTAGATAAGTCAGTCACAAAATTCAAGTGAACTCTTATCAATTTATGTACTAATTATTCTAGTAAGTTTATTTATTTATGCAAATTTTGTGAAAACATTCGTATCGGCAAAACTGGTTAATAGTTTTTAAACAATCGAGACGAGACAAACAAAACAAAATTATTTCGTTTCCCAAACATCTTCCCGGATTTACAGAACAATACGAGTTTAACTACTCTCGCAATCAAATTATATAAATACAAAAAAAAACGTGTCCTTGTAACAATTACATTAAATTCCATTTTTGTTTATATAAGCTTCGACAATTTTTCGCGTCTCATCACTCTTACCTCAATACAGGTGACAACAACACCTTACAAACAGTGTTCTTAATTTACTAACAAGATTAATCAGTTTTAAAAAAAGTGTTTCTCATTCCCTTTTTAAGTATAACAACAAAGTAACTCTTAACTCAAAAAAGTGTTCTTAATTTCTTAACAAAATTGAACTACCCTAGGAAAAGTGTTATTTATTCCATTTTTAAGTAAAAGGTGTTTCTGATTCCTCATTGATCAATATTAATTTGTTTAATAATATACAAACATTACATTTATGCCAAATGTGCATTAATCGCAATTTTGGTTAGTTGTTTTAGTTTTATAATTTATTTATATATATATATATATATATATTTATATATAATAAAACAGGAGATTCTGTCAATAACGTAATAATAATTATTAAACAACGATAAATTTAAACCAAACAAATCCTTTCGGAAAGTGTTTTTTTTATATATTTAATAAAACTCCTTACAAAAAATGTTCTTATATTTTTAGAAAATATAAACAAATCAACTCCCAACAAAAAGTGTTCTTATAATGTTATAAAATATAACAACTTTGTTTGTGAAAAGTGGCCTTATTTTCTTTTAAAATTGTAAAGGTGTTGCTATCTTGCAAAAAGTGTTCATAATATAAAAAAAATGATAAACAGCGATGTAATTATCTTATCTATTCATTATTGAGTAAAGTGATATTAATTTATCGATTAAAAACAAATAAAAAACCAACAACTTTGTGTTTCAAAAATGTGGATGTTGTTCGGGTTGTGTTTTTTTGGATTCGTTAGTGCTGGTGAAGTGGAAATTTTGGAGCTTGCCAATAATGCCCCGGATTTTTGTAAAGTTGATATTCCGGGGAAATGCGGCGAACAGATTGCTGAAGGATGCAGGACTAAAGCAATTTGGTTCATGTTGAGTGAGTGTTATCTGTTTATTTGTAAATAAATATATTTATCAGTATAAATTGTAAAAGTGTAATCAGAGAATTTTTCTTTTAAGTATACATATCTCGATGCATACTGTGTAAATATTCAGGTATTCGCTGTTTATTATAAAATGTTTAATTTTAAGTTTTGGACGAGTGTTTCCAACCCCAGACTAAGCATGAAGTAAAATTTCGAGTTTAGAAAAGCCTGAAAATTTGGTTTGGTCGCGTAGCGCGAAGCGCGGAGCGACCAAACCAAATTTTCAGGCTTTTCTAAACTCGAAATTTTACTTCATGCGCCACGCGTATAAAACACTGAAGTATTGCGAAGTTTAAAATATACTGCTAAAGCAGTGTTTCGCATGCTTGGCGCATGAAGTAAAATTTCGAGTTTAGATTTGTATTTTAGAAATAAAAAAAAAAAATTGTTTTTCTTTTAAGCGGTTCTCGAATATTGGAAGCGCAAGATTTGGTTAGAACCTTGTAAAATTTGATAATTTATTTACGAATTTTTACTTTTTACAATATTACGAATGATGTATACAAACAAAATGATAATTGGTAGGTATGTACAAGGTGGCTCAAATTGGATATTACTATAGCGAATCTCGGTTATTAGAAGAGATAGAAAAAAATCGATGGCGCATCCTCGAGCTCTATTTTCGAGACAAACTCAATACCGAAAACAGAAATTAACTATCGTCTTTTGCTTTCAAGTTATAGCCAAAAATTCAATATTTTCCATTTTCGATTTTTATTAATTCATTTATCATTCTATCAAGATAAGAATTGTATGTTCTAAGCTGTAAATTATATTCGATTCTCCTCGAAAAAGTACCTGTAGAACATACAATTCTTATCTTGATAAAATAATAAATGACTGAGATATTAATAAAAATCGAATATGGAAAATATTGAATTTTTGGCTATAACTTGAAAACAAAAGACGATAGCTAATTTTTGTTTTCGATATTGAGTTTTCCTCGAAAAGAGAGCTCGAGGATGCGCCATCGATTCAATCTAATTTGGGCCACCCTGTACAGTCGACCCAAACCAAATTTTCAGGCTTTTCTAAACTCGAAATTTTACTTTATGTTTAATCTGGGAGTAGAAAACACTCGTTTGAAGCTCTAAATGGACGGCTATTATGAAAACTTCAAATTGCTGAAAACTAACAGAGGTATCCTACACAAGGATATAAATACTCAGAAGAAAAATTCCCTGCAAGAGGAACAGATGATAATATGGAATTTATCTAACGAATTTGTTTGAAAATTAACAGTGCTAGATGCTTCAGCTAAACAACCTTCAGGAATTTTCATGGGAAACACAGCAAATTTAGGCTACTTTGATGAATGTTTGGCCATCGATGTGCCTGAAAAAGAAATCAGGGGAAAATACTGTTTGGGGACTGCTGAAATAAACATACCGAAAAACAATGGCTATTTCGTAAAATTACTACAAAAACGAATTGAGGTAACAAAATAATTGAGGTAACATTACTTTTATTTACTTTCTTTGTCAAGTGTGTAGCGTGTTTAACATACGCTATACACTTGACAAAAAGTCACAGAAGAATCAAGGCAGAGTTATTACTTTGGCAAATGTGTAGAGTAATTTAAAGAAAAAAATCATTTAAAGTGAGTTTAAAATAAAACGCTGATTACAAAATTATAAAATACAAAAATGTCTAACCTTATATAAAATTACAAGAAGTGTCTAACCTTATTGAATCAGTATTTGTTAAAACTGTTAAAAAGGAGTAAGTTATTATTTTTTTTTCAGAAATTGAGTTAGATTTTATACTAAATGGGCACAATAAAATAATATACACACTATCACACAAATTCAAATGTAAATCTCGCCATTCTAATAAATAAAAAAAAGACCTATATTGGCATATCTCTACACTTTACATTACATTTACCTTTACATTAGCTTATCTCATTACCCTCCCGTATCCCTCTTACCCTCCCTTCTCTTTTCCCTCTCCCTCCCCAGCTTTTCCAACGTCCTTACCCCGCTCCCATCCTTCCTCATCCACTCCACTACCCTTCTATTCTCTTTCGCTCCCAGCCACTCCTCTTTCACCCCCTCACATTCCTTCGCCAAGTGTCCCCACGTATCCCTCCCCTGTCCACACAACACACACCTTCCATATTCTTCCCCCATCCATACTTTCCTTCCTCTCTCCTCCGATCCACACCTCGCCCTTGCCACAATTACCCTATCCTCTCTACCCCATCCCTTCCTTATCAAATACTTCGGCACCCTCCCATACACCTGCCACCTCCCATACATATCATTATACTGGCTTCTCTCAATACACCCTTGCCTTTCCTGCCCTTCCACCTCCTGCCCTTTCCCCCTCACCCACTCATCCATCTTCACCCCATTTCCTAGCCATTCCATTACCTTCGCCTCCGACAGCCCTACCCTCTCATACATTTTCCTCCTCTCCCCCCTCCATCTACCCTCACCCCCACACACACTCGTCACCCATACATCCTTCACCAATCTCTCCTCATCCAGTTCCCACAATCTCATCTCGTACCTCACCACCCTCACCATTGCCTCCCACTCTAGCCTCTCTCTGTTGGTCTCCTGAAGCACTATGTAACTCGGTGTGGACCTTTCCACCCCCAACATGTGCTTCAGGAACCACATCTGCTCCCTCTCTATCACCTCGTACCCTCTCGTCCCCACACTTCTACTCCATACATTAGCACCGTTCTTACACACGCATCCCATATCTTACACGCCACCGTCACATTGTTCCCCATTCACTTCCCCCACTTGCCCCACGCCATTCCCCACGCCTTCCTCGCCTTACCCTGCACCCACCTCACATGCTCCTCATACCCTCCGGTTCCTTTAAACCAAAACCCCAAATACTTGAAACTCTTCACCCTCTCAATAACTACCCCCTTCCACTCCATTCTAATAAAATATATTATTATTACTACCTTAACAGCCCACCCCACCTAAAAAATATTCTATACAATTTATTACTTAACCGTTCCCTTAAAGTTAAAATAAGAACCTCCTTCTCATACTCTTGCTTCCCACTTTAAGGTGGCCCTCAAGGTTTCCTGCTAACTCTCTTGCTCTACAAATATTCGTCCACGATATACGGAGAGTTTAATGTACATTTTAGTATGTTCGGTGTTACATAAAACTCTCTGTATATAATCCTAACCCAACTTACCATAATCCCTCCTCCTATATTTTACAATATGCAGATGATACTGCTCTAGTTGCTTACTCCTCCACTATAGCAGAAGCCGTCAACATTTCTTAGGTTCAAATCAATAAAACAGCAGTTTGGTTCAACAAGTAGAAGATATCCATCAATATCCAAAAAACCAAGCTGCTCATTCCCTATTATAAATGTAATAATTCTCCTTCCACTGTTTTCATAAATTATATCGAAATATCCACCTCACCTACATGTAAATACCTTGAAATTCTGTATGATACCAAAATTACCTTTAAAGCGCACGCCCAAAATATCAAAGCTACGGTCAAGAAGAGGGCTTATCATTTTAGACGCCTCACATATAAAAACGATCAAATCACAGCACAATCTGCTGTGACTATGTACAAAATGATCTGCCGTCAATTTCTTAACTACGCGGCCACCCTTTACTGCAACCCCCACACTACAGCCCTAAAATATTTACAGGTAGCAGAAGAATCGGCCCTGAGAGTGTTGATAAAAATCAGACATCCCAACAACCCCCTGCACAACCACTCTAACAACCTTCTTTATCAAACAACACAAGTTATTCCTATAGAAACTCGAATTATTCATCAAGCCCATAAATTTGCATCCACTAATCATGATTATATAAACCACCTTTACCTACAGAGAAACCCCAACACAATCCCTAAATTTAAATTTCCTCATTCCACCATCGCAGACTTTATTTTAGAAACACCTACTATCTAGAATATCATTTATTCATACTGTTCATTCATTACCATCTATTCATATAATACTTTAAAAGCACATTTCAATAAAACAATGGCAGAAAGACCTCGGGTCGATAGCCTATGATAGGAGAATTTTAAATACAAGATCGTATTATATTATAGAATTATAGAATACTGTACATAAATCACTTGAATAAAGATATTTGTGTATATATTATTATTATTTAGTCACTTTAAAACTAATATCTCATATTTCTAACTTACGCACTTTTAACCAAACCTTATTAATTATATAAAAACAATTCTTTTTATTTTAATCTCACGTTTAAACATTGTAATAATCAGATTTTCATCGTAAAGTAAAACACTGATTTATTTTTAGAATCCAATTTTAAGTAGGAAACCGTTCACATTAACGATAGCTCAGTGTGTGCCTGATGCTTGTTCAGCTGATGATATCGGGAAATATATTTTTCCTGGGGATGGAGTTTTTGTGGAAGAAAGATGCCAAACTAAAGAATCGCAGCCGAAATGGACAACAGGTGATTCACTCGCCATGTAATTAAAATTATAACATATTAGTGTGTGTAATTATTAAAAAAATGATATTATTTACAGCTCTTTCTTCGCTGTGATGATTGCTATAATTATAGCTTCGACTACTCATGATTATTTTTTGCAAAGAAAGAAAGTAGGTAAGTTATATAAAAACTCACGGATATAATTTAAAGGAAAGTTATTCTTTTATAATAATAAACTATAGTTTAATAAAAACAAAATATTCATACAGAGATATTATCACTTACTAAAAAATAATGTAGGTAAGTTCTAGAAACACAGGTAAAATTTTTGTATATTAATGAGCCGTACTTTATTAAAATAATATCATAAAGAAATTACTACTTACTTAAAAATGATGTAGGTAAGTCATAAGAAATACACCTGGAAATAATTACAAAGACAATCGCCCTCACCTGTCAATTTAAAGAATTGGACCAATAAAAATGGCGTATTACTTAGAAATTAGCCAATCATATACGAATTACGTGAATATTTTGACAGCGAACATTTGACCGGGCAAAATATTTCCCGCAAAGATAACTATAATCTGTTTTATTTAATATGACCAATCAAATTTGACATTTCAATGATTTAGTGGTGTGATGCAGGTTGTGTGTTTTAGCTAGAAACAACCTAGAAACTAAAACTGTTTTGTGTTGTAGGCGTTCACTTTGTGGTACATCTTAGATACACTTGTAAAGAAGCACTTTTTACTTCGTTTAACCACTATATTTTGCGCTTAATTTGTGACTATAGTTTCGAAAATCTAGTAGTCATTATTAAACGTGCAAATTAAGTGCAAAATATAGTGGTTAATCAAAGTAAAAAGTGTTTTATTTACAAGTGTATTTAAGATGTACCAGAAAATGAACGCCTACAACACAAAACAGTTTTAATTTGTAGGTTATGTGAAGGGAAATCTGAAATAAATATGACAATTTAATGAACTCAGAAAGATTACGATTACAAATGTATTTACCTATCACCGTCTCAATTTATTTAAATATTTTATTAAAGGATCAGGTAGAATAGGAGGATCAGGTAATATTCCTTGCTTAGGAATATCTGTATTCCTTATTATCTGCCCATTTATTTGTTCAAATTTTTAAAAAGTTTTAAATACAAGGATTTTTTTTTAGGTATACATGTTACGATTTTTTAATGTAAATTTTCAGACATTCGTGATCTTATTAAAAACTTTTAATTTAGAAAGTCTAACGAGTGTTTTTCACTCCCAGACTAAGCATGAAGTAAAATTTCGAGTTTAGAAAAGCCCCGTGAAAATTTGTCGAGGGTCGCGCAGCGACCCGAGACAAATTTTCTGGGCTTTTCTAAACTCGAAATTTTACTTCATGCGCCACGCGTATAAAACACTGATTTAAAGTGGAGTTCAAAATATACTTCGACTTAGTTTTGTTTACTTTATTAATTTTACAATTGTTTATATGGAATATGTAAAAGTATACATAAAAGAAAAAATCGCTGTATGTGTTGTAATGTTGCAAGTTGTATCGTTCTCTTTTTTGAAAATCTCTGCATGGTGACAATTGATTTGGCAAATTATAATTTATTTGTGACATTGATAATCATTTACCAAGATATAAATTTTTATGTTTAAAATATCCTACTGTTAAAGCAGAATTGAAACTATTTGCAGTAAATACACCTTATGTTTGCTCATATTAAAAAAAACAGAGTTTAGAAGCCTAATTTTCAATAATTTTATCATTAAAGGTAAATAGCAAGAATATCAAAAATAAGCAACAAACACTTGTATGACAGGTAGGGAAATTTTTTGGTAATATGCCTAGGACTCGAGATATTGTATATGAATGTTAATTTAATATTTATATTAATTATATCTGGTTCAACAGAGAATAATGTAATCGAGAGAAAGATTCGGTCAGTGACTTTTTACATCACCTGTTTGTTAAAGTATAACACTACAAAACTTTCTCGAAAGCAAAATGTCACAAGGAATATTTTTTGTCCAATGTTGCGAAATACGAATAATAAATTATAACACTTGCAAACTTTCTTCGCCTGACAAAGCAATGAATTTGCAAGACAAATATATTTAATAAACACTCGATTTTTTGGAAATCTTGATTCTATTTATCATTGTTTACAAGATATAATAATTAATAATATTATTGATAAAACAAATATAGAAACTAATATAATATAACGATTAATTGTACAGTAAATTAATAAAATTTTGCTATTATTTTCACGAACATTGATTTTTTTTTAAACCATATTTATGACAATTATATTGAATAAATACTCGATTTTCTGGAAATCTTCATTTTATTTATCTATGTTTACAAGCTCAGTAAATTAGCAAAATTTTGCTATTATTTTCACGAAGATTGCATTTTTTAAAGCCATATTTTTCGAACTAAAAAAAATACTAAAATATTGCTGTAACTTCATGTCAATTACTTCTGAAAAGGTTTAACAACGGTATAAATTACTTATTTTAAAATGTTTAATATTTTTTTTTCTTCTCCGTTTCAGAAAATTGATTTAAATTTATTCTTTATGTTACTGGGAGATTTGAATAGTTTGACTTATCGATAATTACTAAAACATTGCACTAACTTTAAGTCAATTACTTTTAAAAACGTTTAACAACGGTAGAAATTATTTATTTCAATTTTTTTATATTTTTTTTTTCTTCTCCGTTTCAGAAAGTTGATTTAAATGTATTATTTATGTTTTTGGGAGATTTGAATAGTTTGACTTTACATAACTGTAAGTTTACTTATTTTAAAGAAAAAACTCGTTAATTTTTAAAAATTAGGATATTTATTTACTACAAATAAAGCAAATCAATTTCAATACAATATCATTATCTACTAATCTGTTTCTCTTTATTAATCAATCTCTTAATTGATAATTTAATTTGATTTATTAACGGAATATCCAAATTAGCTCATAAAACAAAGTGGATTTTGTTGAAACTATTTAATTGATTTCAGAGCCTAAGTTCCCTGCTCTACTAGCATTTTCTTACATTTCCAATGGAAGAAAACTATTCAAATTGTCGAAGAGCTCTAGTGAAATCACGTGCATTCATGGGTTAAGAGCTTTAAGCATAATGTGGATTCTCGTGCTGCACATTTTCAGCAATAGAAAATTAACAACGCCTTATAATACAGTAGATATGTACGAAGTAAGTTAAAATAAAATTAATTATTAAACAATAGATAGATGACTCTAATCCATGTTATTAAATAACTGTAGAGTAGATTTAATCAAACTCTTAAATAAGAATATCAATTTTTTATTGGTTTGTATATCCCTTTCGTTAAAGTTAGAGACAGTCATTAAGTTTAACATAAAGTGAATTTAAGAGTGAGATTCTTTTCGCAATCTACAACAAATTAGTCTTACAAAGACACTCATCGAAGCAACTACTTCCCGAGCTAATATCCCAACGGATATTGAATTATACGACAAGTGTTTGCTGTAACCTACTGCAAATGTAACAATTTGGGTCAAATTATTCAGGCCATCTATAGGGGCGTTTCGAGATTTATCTCTCATCAGTATAGCTTTGCCGTTCAATCCAAACAATTTGACACCTTAAGCTGGTAGTTACGTCACCGTGCAGTTTAAACAAATGTATAAATGAAATTGCCAATACTTGGTTACAGAATATTTCAAACATTAAAAGTGCGATTCTTTTCGCAACCTCGGGAAGTAGTTGTTTCGATGAGTGTTTGATTTAGTCTTTGTCAGACTAACTTATTGTAGATTGCGAAAAGAATCTCGGCACTTTTATTGTTTGAAGTATTCTGCAACCAAGTATTGTATAGTATTAAATGATATTTATACTTGAGTAGAAAGTGAATTAAAGTTGCTAATTGTTTGCAGAATATTTACAAAATATTAATATGGAAACATATGAAAATTCCCATGTATGACAAAGACAAACAAACTTAATGACAACATGTAAAAACGATTTAAAATTATTTCCATATAAACCTTTGTAAAATCAATGAACGTATGATTAATACTAAGCAGTGTATTTTAAACTTCACTTAAAATCGGCGTTTTATACGCGTGGCGCATGAAGTAAAATTTCGAGTTTAGAAAAGCCTAATTTGGCTCGGTCGCTTCGCTTCGCTACGCGCCCGAGCCAAATTTTCAGGCTTTTCTAAACTCGAAATTTTACTTCATGCTTAATCTGGGATTGGAAACACTCGTTAGAGTCTTTACATTAAACGTTTTTAATAAGATCACGAATGTTTAAAAATTTACATTGAAAAATCGTAACATGTATATCCAAAAGAATAATTCTTTGTGTATTGTAATATTTTGTTCTGGATTATTATAAAATTGCTTAATAAACATTTTAGTGGACTGCAAGTCAAGAAGCAATGTTTGTTTCTGGTGCAGCTCTTGCTGTGGACACATTCTTTTTCTTAAGTGGAATTATGGTCGTTTACACATTTCTAAGAACCAATCCTCAAGGCGGAATATTTAATGTTCCCAAATATTATTTACACAGATATTTAAGGTACGTAAAATAATAATAGTAATAATACTAATAATAATTATATGTCAACCACCTAAAACAACTGGAACTAGCCCCAATCGTACACCAACATATTCAAAAGGCGATAATCCTAAAAACATGCAACATCGTGGGAGAATTTTTAAGATTATAATCAATACGACTCAAGAGACTACCTCTCTGCTTAGGGAAAATCCTGAGAACGCTGAGAAACGACAAACAAAGAATAATAATAATAATTTATTTATAGTGTTGAGTTAACAACAATAGACAAGTCAAATATACAAATACACAAATAAAATTAGAGTAAAATACTGTTAAGAAATAGTTAAACTCCAATATGTGAGTTCAGCTAGGCGCTTCCAGTATACCGATATTTTCAGTAAATTCATTAAAATTTTAAAAAGCCCATTGCTGCAGAAAACCCTTTAAAGTGTTTTTAAACTTGTTATAAGATAATAAAGACATCAACTTATTGTATAGGGTGATTCCGCTTTACAATAGCGACCTGTTATAATATAAATTGTTGCATTTCTGTAAAACAGGTTTTTTTTATTGCGAGTGTGATATCTTTTAAACTATGACCACTTTTATTCCTTGGTGTAGCACATTATTAATAATGTAATCATTCAACCTTAGGTATTGCTATAATTTGTATTTTTACTTTCGTTGTGTTGTGTATGTAGTAACTCTTTGATTTATTTAACAAATTCGTTGTTTGTGTCAAGATGCATTATCGAGAATACTGTGTCTTTTTTGTTTTTTTTTTTTTATTTTGACCAGGACAATATGTGGACAATAAATAAAACAGGATGTAAGCTTAACGTATGCAAAGTTTATTGACCTTAATTATGACAATTCTAAATAATTATTGTATCTTAAATTTTTTTATAATCTCAAAATATTGTATTATTCATTTGCGCTTATTTATTTGTGCATTCTTAGTTAAACTAAAAAATTGTATGACTCTACTTGTGAGAGCAAAACTAAATAACCCCTGCATTTGCATTACCATACAACCAACTAGCGGGAACACAACTTTGCAGAAATAACTTATTACGACCTCACTTAATTATTAACTAGCGGGAGCACTCCTCCGTTTTCCAAACATAGCTCAACCTCAACCGTTAACTGTTTTGTGCTATTAACCAGCGGGAACAAAACTCTGCAGTACTAACTTCGGACGACCTCACCTATTAATTAGTCTCCGGAAACTAACTAGCTTGAACACTCCTTAGTTTTTCAAGCAGAGCTCGACCTCGCCCGTTAATGTTTTGTATTTCTCCTCACTTCATCCTCCTCACCCCACATTCTTAAAGAAACACTAAACTCTATAACTAGGGGGAACATAATTCTGCAGTACTAACTTGGGACGACTTTATCTGTTAATTGTTCTCAAGCAATTAACTAGCGGGAACACTCCTTCATTTTCCAAGCACAGCTCGATCTCACCCGTTAATGTTTTATATTTCTCCTCGCTTCCTCCTCCCCACCCCCTATTCTTAAAGATGCAGTTAACGACCTCACTTAATTATTAACTAGCGGGAGCACTCCTCCGTTTTCCGAAAATAGCTCAACCTCAACCGTTAACTGTTTTGTGCTATTAACCAGCGGGAACATAACTCTGCAGTACTAACTTCAGACGACCTCACCTATTAATTATTCTCCGGAAATTAACTAGCTTGAACACTCCTTAGTTTTCCAAGCAGAGCTCGACCTCGCCCGTTAATGTTTTGTATTTCTCCTCACTTCCTCCTCCTCACCCCACATTCTTATAGAAACACTAAACTCTATAACTAGGGGGAACATAATTCTGTAGTACTAACTTCTGTTAATTGTTCTCAAGCAATTAACTAGCGGGAACACTCCTTCGTTTTCCAAGCACAGCTCGATCTCACCCGTTAATGTTTTATATTTCTCCTCACTTCCTCCTCCTCACCCCCTATTCTTAAAGATGCAGTTAACGACCTCACTTAATTATTAACTAGCGGGAGCACTCCTCCGTTTTCCAAACATAGCTCAACCTCAACCGTTAACTGTTTTGTGCTATTAACCAGCGGGAACATAACTCGGCAGTACTAACTTCGGACGACCTCACCTATTAATTATTCTCCGTAAATTAACTAGCTTGAACACTCCTTAGTTTTCCAAGCAGAGCTCGACCTCGCCCGTTAATGTTATGTATTTCTCCTCACTTCCTCCTCCTCACCCCACTGCAGAATTATGTTCCCCCTAGTTATAGAGTTTAGTGTTTCTTTAAGAATTTAAAGAAACACTAAACTCTATAACTAGGGGGAACATAATTCTGCAGTACTAACTTGGGACGACCTCATCTGTTAATTGTTCTCAAGCAATTAACTAGCGGGAACACTCCTTCGTTTTCCAAGCACAGCTCGACCTCACCCGCTAATGTTTTATATTTCTCCTCACTTCCTCCTCCCCACCCCCTATTCTTAAAGAAGCAGTTAACTCTTTTATCAACATTAATTTACTACCTTAAATCTCACTGAAATTTTCTATTCTCATCTGTCTGTTCCTATCCAAATACCGACTGTCATCGTCCCCGTCCAAAACCAACTGTTTTTATAAATCGTCTCTTCGTTGCTCTTCAAACTCTCCCTTCCACTGATGGGTGGGTGTAAACTTTATATATTACCATATATGGTCATAAAACGAATTGTAACCCTGACGTCGTTGTTATTCCCACGATTTCGTGACTTGCTATGTTTGAGCTCTTTAAACCTTGATCGAATTTTCTTTGAATGTCAGCATCTCTCTACACGCCCGAGCTTGTTTGTCAATTTAAGACGACGCTGCACTCTACTAGAGTTTTGAAATTTTCTACTTAAGTCTATCAATAAAGCAATTAAATTTTAGCATACTCATGAACATTGATAACCAAAAGTGTAGAGTATTGTTACATCATTAAAAATTCATATGTCTGTGTAGAAAAACCACATTATATTTGATTTGATTACACAAAATATTCGTAAATATTCGCTTTTTTTTAATTTGTTAATTCTAGGAAGCAAGAATATTTCAAATTTAAAACTATTTAGGTTTGAGAAAATAAGGTTACGCTTCTTTTAGTTTGCAACACTTTCATCATAATATACAGAGAGTTTTATGTAACACTGAACATGCCAAAAAATGTTGAAATCCAAGTTGCGTTAGAACTACTAAAATCGTATCCAATGAAATCGCACTCAAAGCTTTGATGCATCCCAGAACAAATCGAACATAAGAAATTGTACATTAAAAATTTTCTGACATGTTCGGTGTTACATTAAACTCTCTGTATAAAATGAATTCTAGAAAGTGTGATTAATTTTATACAAAGAGTTTAATGTAACACCGAAATTGCCAGCAAATGTTTAATGTAAATTGGCTATGATTTTAGTAGTTCTAACTCAACTTACATTTGAATATTTTCTGGCATATTCGGTGTTACATAAAACTATTTATATATTATGTTCAAAGTTTTGCAAACTAAAAGAAGCGTAACGCTATTATCTCAAACTGAAAATATAAAAGTGATCTGACTCGTATGGAAACATTTGTAAATTGTATTTATAGAAATAAAAAATATTTTATTGGCTAACTGTTAACTAATTTTGGTATTCATTAGGTTGACACCATCAGTTGCTGTAATTCTCTTAATTCATGTAACTTTAATCAAGCACATGGGATCAGGACCTCTGTGGCCTTCTTCGAAACCGTTTATGTATGATTTTTGTGTGGAATATTGGTGGACTACTTTGCTTTATATACAAAACTGGATTAATCGATATCAAATGGTGAGTAATTTTATAAAACAAACAAACATCAATAGTTACTTTAGAAACAAAATTCGATTAATCTATATCAAATGGTAAGTTACTTTATGAGGTAAACAAGCATCTATAGTATGCTTTAAGATACATCCAAACTACAACTAATATCAAACATTAAAAGTGCGATTCTTTTCGCAATCTACAACAAGTAAGTCTTACAAAGACTATATCAAACACTCACTGAAACAACTACTTCCCGGGCTAATACCCCGACGGATATTGAATTATACAACAAGTGTTTGCTGTTACATACAGTAACCTACTGCAAATGTAACAATTTGGGTCAAATTATTCAGGCCATCTATAGACGCGTTTCGAGATTTATCTCTCATCAGTATAGCTTTGCCATTCCCTCTAAACAATTTGACACCTATAGATGGCCTGAATAATTTGACCCAAATCGTTACATTTGCAGTAGGTTACTGTATGTAACAGCAAACACTTGGCAATTTCATTTATACTTATGTTTGAACGGTAACGTGACCGCCAGTCTAAGGTGTCAAATTGTTTAGAGGGAATGGCAAAGCTATACTGATGAGAGATAAATCTCGAAACGTGTCTATAGATGGCCTGAATAATTTGACCCAAATTGTTGTATAATTCAATATCCGTCGGGGTATTAGCCCGGGAAGTAGTTGTTTCAGTGAGTGTTTGATATAGTCTTTGTAAGACTAACTTGTTGTAGATTGCTAAAAGAATCGCACTTTTAATGTTTGAAGTATTCTGCAACCAAGAATTGGCAATTTCATTTATACAACTAATATCGTCAGCTTACCTGTAAATCCTTCTAAGTATGAGGAACAAAACTTTATAAGAGAGACAATAAACCTGCTGCTGCCACTATTTTCGAAGCCTGAAACATTGAAGTGATATTGCATAAAAAACATATTTTTATGCAATATTTCCTCAATGTTATTTCAGTTATAATGAACAAAATACTTGGATAAAACTTGGACTTATAATACCTGTAATACTTTCTTATAGGTAAGTCGACGAAATAATTCTTAGGAGTCTCTCAGACAAAAATATACTTTTTTGAACATTTAGTGCATCTAAAATTTGAAATTTAATACATTTTTTAAACACTAGCTGTTTTTATAGAAGTTTGAAAGTTTCGAACGAGTGTTTTCTACTCCCAGACTAAGCATGAAGTAAAATTTCGAGTTTAGAAAAGCCTGAAAATTTGGCTCGGGCGCGTAGCGAAGCGGAGCGACCGAGCCAAATTAGGCTTTTCTAAACTCGAAATTTTACTTCATGCGCCACGCGTATAAGACACTGATTTAGTGTTAAAGCTCAAACTAGCTTCAACACTAAATCAGTGTTTTATACGCGTGGCGCATGAAGTAAAATTTCGAGTTTAGAATAGCCCAGAAAATTTGTCTCGGGTCGCTGCGTGACCCTAGACAAATTTTCACGGGGCTTTTCTAAACTTGAAATTTTACTTCATGCTTAGTCTGGGAGTGGAAAACACTCGGTTGAAACTTCAAATTAAATGCTTTTATAAAAACAGCTAATGTTTAAAAATGTATTAAATTTCAAATTTTAGGTATAATGCTTAGATTATACGTTTATATTTCATAGCCAAATCAGCTTATATTATGTTTGATCAGTATGTTTTAAACTTCACTTCAAACCAGTGTTTTCACTCCGTGATTAGGCATGAATAAAAAATCTAGTTCAGAAAACCCTGAACATTTAGTTTAATCGCTCCGTGAAGCTGAGCGAGCAAAATTATAGCTAATTAATCGGGACAGATTTACTGTTCTATGCATAATTTATATGTAAAATGCAACATCGGGTCAAATTATTCTCTCACCTAACTAAATGATCCAACAGGAAATTGAAATAAATTGAAAAAAAACAGGGAATAAATATTAATTGAAAGAATCTTAGGCGATCTTAGTCTTAAGCTATCAATAGACGCGTATTTTTCTTAATTTATTTCAATATCCTGTTGGTTTATTAGGTTTGATGAGAGAATGATTTGACCTGATGTTGCATTTTACAAACAAATTATGCATAGTACCGATTAATTAGCTATAATTTTGGTCGCTCAGCTTCACGGAGCGATCAAACCAAATGTTCAGGCTTTTCTAAACTAGATTATTTATTCATGCCTAATCAAGGAGTGAAAACACTGATTTAATGTGAAGTTTATAACATGCTGATCAAACATAATATAAGCTCGATAAATAGTTGTTTCAATGAATATTTAGAGACTTGATTCAATGAATATTTAGAGACTTGTCTCAATGAGACTAAATTTTTGCAGAAAGTCGATATTAATTTTAATTCGTTTTTATATTTTGTAAATATTCTCTAAACTATTGGCAAACTCAATTTTTCTTTATGATAAACAGTGTAATTTTATTTTCAGTGTGTTGGCGTAACGTGGTATTTATGCGTGGACATGCAATTATTTTTATTATCCCCATTAATATTGATACCTTTGAAGAAATACACGAAAGCTACACTCACAATAGTTTCATTATTCGCCTGTGCAAGTGTTGGAGCATGTTTTCACGCAGCTTGGATATACAATTTGAATGGGTTTATTAACAGGTGCGGAAAATCGCAGTGCATTTCCTCGTACAATTGTATTCATACAACGAACACAATGACTAGTCAATAATTTTATGCAAAAATAAACTGCAACGGTTGCTTCCTTTATACAGCCAATTATTTTTAGTTCAGAGGAATACACGACTATGTATTATGCAGCCACTTACACAAGAGCAGCACCTTGGTTTATAGGAATAATAGCTGGATATTTCGTGTATGGAATTAAGTATTCTGAGATCAAATTTCAACCCAATAAGGTATGAATGAAGTAATATAACGAGTGTCTATAAACTGTCGGCATCCCAGTCGTTTCTGACTTCAGAAATATACGTCGTAATTTGATATATAATTAAATTTATTTGACGTTTCCGAGATTCACCGAATTATATGACTTAGGGCCGTGATATCCACCTTCTAATAAAGTCCCTAGTAGTTAATAGAGACATAATAGCGTATTGTAAAACAAGAGTGGATAATATGACAATATCTAACAAAGGCACGATGCCGTAGACGAGTGCCCCAAATGCCGAGTGAGATATAAGCCATATCCCCCCTTGCTTAACAATATACTATAATGTGCCTATTAACTACTAGGAACTTTTTTAGAAGGTGGATATCACGGCTTTTAATCTAAGATATGTAATTTGTTTTTCAAAGCAACCGAGACCGAGACAGTTTGTAGATACTCAATATAGAATTTTTATTAAAACACTTGGTTTGTTTCACTGATTTTTATTTTTACTCCAATTAGTTTCGACGTAAGTGTTTTAATCAAAATTCTATTATTAATTAAATATGTTTCACCACGGGTTAAGTGAGAAATTAATTCATCATGTAGATACTCGTTAGTTACACGACAGAGCTTTATTTATCTGCTTGCATATCTCCTATGTATGCATGAATAAACAGCAAGTCAAGCGCATTCAAGCAATTTTTTCAAACATTGATTATGGGTAATCCAATACCGTGAATGTGTATTGTGTTCTACAGGGAATTTTTCTTTTAAGTATGTATATGAAGTGTTAATTTTAAATAAATAACTTATATATTTCAGATTTTAGTATGGGGTTTATGGATATCCGTTTTAGCAATAATGTCAGCTTGTGTATTCGGTGGAAATAATTTGATGACCGTTGATATGGGCAATAAACCATTAAACAGTTCCTATTTGGCGTTTGTAAGGCCAGCATGGGCGATTTGCTTAACCTGGCTAATTATCGCTTGTATAACTGGCCATGGAGGTAAATAAAAAAAAATAGTCCTTTATTGGCATATAAAAAAATAAAATTACAAATCAAAAATAATAATAGAACACAAAATTATATCATCTCCTTTCTTTTTTCCGCCCTCCGCCACCCCAGTACCGTTACCATCTTTACGCCAGCTCCGTCCTCTCTCATCCATTCCGTTACACTCCTTTTCCCCCCAGCCATTCCACATTCACCCCTTCACACTCCTCTCCCAAATGACTCCATGTATCTCGTCCACTTGCGCACAACACACATTTACCATACCCTTCTCCCATCCAGACCTTCCTTCCTCTCTCCTCCGAACCACATCTAGCTCTTGCCAGGGTTATCTTAGCCTCTTTCGACAAGTAAATACAAGGTTTTCTATTGCATTTCACTATTGATCAAATAAGATTCACTATATCCCAAATATCTTTTACCTTGTCAAATATATGCCAAAAGATTGCCCGATTAAGAAATATATACCAAATGCTTTTCCCTTTAATATTTTTAACAATAAAAAATTCAAACTTTGTTTGTATAACACATTTTTATTGTTAAATTAACATTTTTAACGAAGTAGAAGCCTCCACTAAAATATATTTAATATTTTTGTTGAACATTTTTGCAGTATTAATAACTTTTGATTGAAAATATTTTATTTTTGTTTATACATATGTAATACTAGACGCCACTTACGCCAGCATCCATTCGCTGAATAACGAGTCCTCTTAGTTCATTGCTAACATGCAACTGCAGCCATTTTGCTGGCAAGTGAAATGTAATTGATAAACTGTGATAAGGTTTTGACATATAGGGAAATATTGTGGTATATAGGAAAATATTTGATAAATGGGAAATATATTTGAGATAAAGGGATATACATTCAATATATAGTGAAATGCAATAGAAAAATTCGGTATAACACTACAAATATGTGTGCGGTGTTTAATAAATTATTATTATTTTAGGAGCTGTGAATGGAATTTTGAGTTTTAAGCCCTTTCAAATTGTGGCAAAACTTTCGTACAATATTTACATTTTGCATTATTCTATTTTGCAATTGTTTACATTCACAATAAGGACTTCAGAAGAATTCTCACCATTATGGGAGGTAAGAAATAATTGTTTATGTTGTGGGATGGTAACTTTTCTAAACTATAAATTTTACTTCATACTTACTCAAGGATTGGAAACACTCGTTAAAAGCTGTATATTATTTTTAGTTTAAAATTTAATTAAAATTTAGAAAAATAACGCAATCAAGATAATTTTATTTTATATATAGAAGATTAAAATCTCATGTGATTAGATTTTGATCTTCTGTAAGTAAAATAAAATTATCTTGATTGCGTTTGTTTCTTTTAATTTGAATCAGTTAATCAATAAAAAATTAACTGATTCAAATAAAAAAAAAAAAAAACGCAATCAACATAATATTTACTGAATTGAATTATCTATTGATTTGATTAAATTTTTGCGTTTGATTTTAGCTTTACTTTTTTTGGGCGCACTTTACGGTGATTTGTGGAATAGCGACAATTTGGTCTTTATCGTTCGAGTCGCCAATTTTGGTTCTGGAGAAATACATTTTTGGTATGCATTATTAGCACAAAGAACTTAACAATCAATAATATATAAAGTATCATTCTTATCAAAATTTTATTATTTTTGAAATATTCTCCAGCCGGTATGGCTGGACTGGGTATTTTATTCATATTTTATGTTCTTTTTATTGATACTCACCATGTATTTGGTTTAAGTTATGTGAAGAGATACATATTATTAAACCAAATAAAATACTTATTGTTTTATATAGTTTAATAATTATTCTTTAACCCTTTCGGCCCTGATGGTGGTGTTTGCCACCACTAAAATTTGGTAAACATAATTAAAATATACATGCATGTATGAATGATTTGTAACTTTTCCGATACTTGTTTGTTTTTTAAAATAGTTACATTTGAAGACTTAAACGAGTGTTTTCCACTCCCAGACTAAGCGTGAAGTAAAATTTCGAGTTTAGAAAAGCCTGAAAATTTGGTTTGGTCGCGTAGCGCGTAGCGCTACGCGACCAAACCAAATTTTCAGGCTTTTCTAAACTCGAAATTTTACTTCATGCGCCACGCGTATAAAACACTGATTATAGGTGAAGTTCAAATGATTCTACTAAAGCAGTATGCTAACAATGTGTATTCTAAGCATCACTTCACATTAGTGTTTAAGACGCGTGGCGCATGAAGTAAAATTTCGAGTTTAGAAAAGCCTGAAAATTTGGTTTGGCCGCTCCGCGCTTTGCGCTACGCGACCAAACCAAATTTTCAGGCTTTTCTAAACTCGAAATTTTACTTCATGCTTAATCAGGGAGTGAAAAACACTTGTTTAAAAGTTCAATTTGAAATATTTGTAAAAACAACGAATATCTGAAGATTTATAGGGCATACAGTATATTGAGATATATATACTTAAAAGAAAAACTCTATGTATATCTGAAATAGTAATAAATAATATGCAGTGTATAAAATATTTTTCCAGGGACCAGAAAAATTCCAGGATTTAAAGGGTTAAAACATATATAATATAAATACAAAAACGAGTTAGCTTTCTTCTTTATTGGTTTACCTTACCTATTAAATTAAACCAGTGAAGATAAAAGCAAACTTGTTGTGATATATAACTAAATCTTTGTTTAAATCACCCCGAAAAGTATTATAATAATCAATTATTTTAGGCAATCATACACATAAATCCAAAAACAAGAATGAAGAAACAACACGTGTGAACATTTCTACGATTTCAGGATTAAATGGAAACACTTGAATCAATTTAATAATTATTTAAAATAAATTACTATGTGTAAATTATTATTTAGTGGGAAACACTTATTTGACAATTTAGAAACTTTATTCCGACTAGTTTCGATTTTTAAGACCATTTTCAAAGGAATAGTAAAATTACCATCTTGCAAAAATATAGAACAACACTTTTAAACTGTGAAGTAATTACCATTTTTGTATAATAATTAATAAACTAATTATTAAAACATTTCATATTGTATTACTGTTCTTTTTAATTATTGATATATTGGAAACAGGGTTGGGCAAAAGTATGGAAACGCCGGATTTCTGGCTAAACTATACGTGCGATAAAAAAAACTCTTTGTATCAATTATTTTAGTCGTTTTAAACTATTCAAGGATGTAATATGATTTCCAACAGCTATCCTATTATCTAGAAATTTACTGAAAATTGTTCTAAAAAAATGGATTACTAAGATTTTCGTTTAATTTTTGCCTAACTATGATATTTATAGATTTTTGATAATGTAACTAGCATAAAAATTTTGTTTCACTGTTGTCCTTAAAAATGTAAAATTTGTTTAACAATATTTGGCACAGAAAATCTAAATAGAAAATATACAAAGAAATTTATTGATTGTCAGTATTAAAATTATAAAAATAAAAATGTTGACATTATTATTATGTAAATATTTTTTAATGAGTTGGCAAATTTGATTTGACTTTTTCTAAAATGAAGACAAAAATAATCAATTTAGTTGATTGAATTATAATTTCTACAACAAGTTTTGAAATGTTGGCTCTTAAGGTAAGTAATACATTGTAAGGATGTTTTGTTTTGTTTGCTCGAAATAATTTAAATTATAATAATTTGATTTTGTTTATATTTTATAGCATTTTTTAATTTCGATGAGAAAAGCGTAATTTAAAAATGATTTCTAATAATAATATAATTTGTTCATGTTATCAACTCATACGTTTCATATTTGTCATTTGAAAAAAATGTAGTGGTAAAGCGGAACTTTGTCAAATTAAGAAATTTAATTTTACTTTATTTAAAATTTTATCTTAAAAGAAGAGAAAATTAATCATTTCATTTGATTGAATAATAATTGTGAGGGCGATTTTTTTTGTTTGCTCTAAATAATTTATATTAAAATAATTCGATTTTTTTTAACTGAACAGAAAACGTAATTTAAAGATGATTTATAATAATAATATAATTTATTCATTTTATTAACTCTTACAGGTTTTACATTTGTCCTAAAAAAATTGTATTTGCACAACAGAGCATGCAATAATAAATATATATAAATGAAACACAGTATTTTTTTATACGTGTACTGGATATTGGTCTCAGACCATTCCACCATTTACCTTTATAATTTTGTATTCAACTATATTTACACGCCACAAACACATTCACACACATCCATGGACCCAGGTGGAATCATTTTGTACTTTAAAACCAGGCAGGGCCTCTACCCAATACCCCACCGAGGTCTCTAAAAAAATTTCACGAATTTTTAGTGTCACTTGCATATTCTTTTTCTCAACTATATATACTAAATTAGTATATAAATAGCACAGGTCTTCAAAATGAAACTAAAAGAATTGTGCCTTTGAAATGTAAGTATGTTTTTATTGCATAAGGCCTGGTAATACTGTTAGTGACATAGAATGTTCAAAACTACATATAGTTGTATAGTTATTAGCATTATTTATATTTTCTTGTAAGCAGTTGTGTTAAAAGTTTATTTTTATTAGAGCGTGGTTTAAAACTTAAAAGAATATATGTAATAATAATGTCGACATCAAGACGATCCTGTTTTACGATTTAAATACATTTTGTTACGTTTGTGGCAAATACACAATAAATAAGTGTCGGAAATTTATCACTGAATTAGTGCAAAATTTGTGCTTATATTAACTTGAAAATTGAAGACACTGACAAACTTTAGGTTCTAAATTGTATTTACACAATATGTAACGGATACTTAGGATAGTGGGTATATAGAAAAAAACATCGACTTTTTTACTGGGACGGTAAAGTTTATACATTCCATCTGCGTATGAAAAAGCAGGGATACAAATGCACTGAAGTAAAACAAACTGGTATGGAGGAAGAAAATTGACCATTGGAAAGCAGAATACCATAAACCTACCATTAGTCAATAGAAGTAGAATAATTTTGCCTTTGTTGCACACAAAATTAGGTCCAATGAAACTGTTCGTAAAGGCTATAAACAAAGAATGGCCAATATTTTAGTTATATAGCCAGAAAAATTCCTTCTATAAGTAAGGAGAAAGTAGAGATAAAAATGCACTGGAGTAAAACAAACTGGCATGGAGGAAGAAAATTGACCATCGGAAAGCAGAATACCATAATCCTACCATTAGTCAATAGAAATAGAATAATTTTGCATTCATTGCACACAAAATTAGGTCCAATGAGACAATTCGTAAAGGCCATAAACAAAAATGGCGAATATTTAAGTTATATAGCCAGAAAATTCCGTTCTATAAGTATTTTCGACGGACCTCAGATTAGGCCTTAATCAGAGACAATAATTTCGGGCTTTCCATAAATATTTTAGAATTATTAGCCTGGATTTCTTTTGTCAATCTCGTCAAAAATTGTTAGGAAATCCCAAGTCCAAAAATTGTTCGGAACTGCTTCAAAGGCTGTAAACACTGGGAGAGGTTCCACAAACACCTAACAAAATATGGAAGCAAGGTACCAAGGCCATTGGCTGATTATTACTAGGGAATCATGAGAGCCTGCTCTGATAAATCTTTCACAAAGGAATCGCGCAATCGAAGCTTCCTCTGTGTCCCATATTTAAATAAATGGTAGCAGATACAAAGAATTGTGTTTTCTTGTACCTTCTTATATCTTCTAAACTACATGTAGCATCATTTATTCTTCGCCTGAAGAAGCCACAGTGTGGCGAAACAATTGTCGCGAGTACAATAAAGTGTTTGAAAGTAATAAGTGCTTTATTTAAACTAAAATCAAAGTGAAAATGAACTTTCAACTATTAACTGCCTTAACAATTAAGTTATGTAGGATCATAACAAAAATTTGCAGTTACAATCAGCATGACGAGTATTCTTAAAAATCTTATTAATTTTCCCTGCACAAAATTTACTAAACATCTATTTTTAAGCTGACAATATTAGGTATATATGTTATGGTCCACAGTCTATGAATCATTAATGAACTTAATGACGTTTAGCTCTTAAGCAATGATATTGTGATTTACCGATAAACTACCGATAATCCGGCTTTGGTTGACAAATTTAACAAAATACCGATTATAAGTTCTTCACCTGAAGAAGCAACAACGTTGCAAAACAAACAAAACAAAAAATAAAGTAGCCAGTCTAAGGTGTCAAATTGTTTAGAGGAAATGGCAAAGCTATACTGATGAGAGATAAATCTCGAAACGCGTCTATAGATGGCCTGAATAATTTTACCTAAATTGTTACATTTGCAGTAAGTTACTGTATGTAACAGCAAACACTTGTTGCATAATTCAATGTCCGTCGGGGTATTAGCTCGGGAAGTAGTTATTTCAATGAGTGTTTGATACAGTTTTTGTAAAACTACCTTGTTCTAGATTGCGAAGAGAATCGTACATTTTAATGTTTGAAGTATTCTGCAACCAAGAATTAGCAATTTCATTTATATTTATACTTAAAAGATGAAGTGCCTCAACTATCTACGATAAAATACTGATAACTGACAAATTTGGCAAATTTATAATCAAAATATTAATTAATACAATACTAATTCAAAAATATAAAAACGAATTAATTTCGACTCACTGCAAACATTAATAATTCAAACACTTGATAACAGTTTATAGTTCAAAATGTTTGACCACGTGTTAAGTGAGAAATTAATTAAAGATAAAAGTACAAGTGATTGTCATGATAAATCGTTCGAAGTTCAAGCCTGTCCACTGTCTGATTTTTACATTATTTCAAGTCTTCGCATTCCCGTTAACTTGCATTAATTAAAAATATGTATCAAACCATTGATAATGGTCACTTTGTATCCGAAATGTACATCTGGTATAAAATAAATTTGTGAAGAAAGGTTTAATGAAGTGTTTTATTTAAAGTTATGGTCATCTTCATGTACCTTACCTAAATTTATTTGTTTAATAGTAGAACTTTGATTGAAACACTTGGTTTGCTTCACTGATTTATTTTTATGATTACTCCAATTTAATTTGTGAAACAATACCAAGTGTTTTTTAATTTAAATACTCGAATATGTTTTACCAAGTGCTAGATGAGAAATTAATTTAAGAAATTACTCCAATTAGTTTCGACCTTAGGTCATTATCAGAGAGATATGTACAAACTTTACAAATGTATCGATGTTTATATACAACAGCAAATTTCAGGTAATAGAGGCCGTCGCGATGAGGGAATGCCAAATGTCTTCGATGTAATTAAGCGTGGTTTTTCCGTTTTTTTATTGTTCGATTTATTTTCAATCCCTCTCGGAGATTTATGTCTACTATTAATAAAATATGTTTTACCACGGGTTAAGTGATAATTTAATTCAACATATGATTTCTTTGAGTTATTGCTCCTAATTTTTGTGATAGGAAGAATAGTAATCAAGGTTATCTATACTCAGATATAGACAATGCCAGCAAATGGGCAATATATGGCATTCATGTCAGCAATTTATGTTTTGTATGAAAGTTTATATTTATTGGAGACCTTTGAGTTTAGCAAAATAATTAGGTTGTAATAAATGAAGAGATTTAATTTAATTCTTCATATTGAACTTTTCTCTTTGCTCGTATTTTTTAAATAGGAAAAATAGTAATCAAGGTTTTCTACACTCAGATATTGACAATACCAGCAAATGAGCAATAAATGGCATTCATGTCAGCAATTTGTTTTCCATGAAAGTTTACATTTATTGGAAACCTTTGAGTTTAGTAAAAAAAATAAGGTTGTGATAAATAAAGGGATCTGATTAAATTTTTGATAATGAACTTTTCTACGTGGAAATTATATTTCCATTGCGTAAAACATTTTTTTAATTTATAATATAATCGTATTATTATATTAAATCAAACACGTAATTAGTATTTTAATCGTATTCTAACCTCTCGGAATTAAATTGAATCACTGCGCCTTATCATTTCAACAAGTAATTTACTCACTTAATTTAATCGTAAAATCAAATGCAATATCATTGATACTGAATCATGATTAGTCAAAATATTTATTGATATTCATAGGAAACAACAGTTTAGGTAAATAAAGTAATCGTTCTTATTTACCACACTTCTTTACTAATTACCAAATCTTGTAGAGGACATTTTTATTTTAAGTATACATATCCCGATACACACCTACTCTGTAAATGTTCAGGCGTTAATTGTTTTTATAAAAGTGTTTAATTTATAACTTTTAACAGGCGTATCCACTCCTTGATTAAGCATGAAGTAACATTTCGTGTTAAGAATAGCCTGAAAATTTGAACTCTTTTAAAAATGCACAATGAGAAATGTATACTTTCAGCCCTGACGGTGGCATTTTCCACCACTTAACATACTGGGAATTTTTCTTTTAAATATACAAACATGTATGCATGAGCTGTAACTTATCTGATAGTCGTTTGTTATTTAAAATAGTTTAATTTGAAGTCTTAAACGAATGTTTTCCACTCCCAGATTAAGCATGAAGTAAAATTTCGAGTTTAAAATAGCCTAATTTATTACATGTATGCAAAAGTAAGTAAAATTTCATGTTAAGAAAAGCCTGAAAATTTAAACTCTATTAAAAATGCACAGTAAAAAATGTATACTTAATCCTTTTGGCTTTGACGGTGACATTTGCCACTACTAAAATTTGGTAAACATACTGCGAAATTTTTAATTTAATATACAAACATGTATGCATGAGCTGTAATTTGTCTGATAATCGTTTGTTATTTAAAATACTTTAATTTAAAGTCTTAAAAGAGTGTTTTCCACACCCAGACTAAGCATGAAGTAAAATTTCAAGTTTACAAAAGCCTGAAAATTTGGTTTGGTCGCGTAGCGCGAAGCGCGTATAAAACATTGATTTTAGGTGAAGTTCAAAATATTTTACTACAGCAATATGCTAGAAACGTGTATTCTGAATATCATATCACATCAGTGTTTAGTAAAATATAATATGGAAATATTGTGAAATTAAAAATATTCTTGGTCAGCTGATTATTCTAAATCCTGCTTTAGAAGTTTATTTTTAATACTGATTTAGCAGTGTATTTTTAATTTCACAATATTTCAGTGATTTATACGCGTGGCGCATGAAGTGAAATTTCGAATTTAGAAAAGCCTGAAAATTTGGTTTGGTCGCTCCGCGCTTCGCGCTACGCGACCAAACCAAATTTTCAGGCTTTTCTAAACTCGAAATTTTACTTCATGCTTAATCTGGAAGTGGAAAACACTCGTTTGAAAGTTAAATTTAAAATATTTATAAAAACAACGAATATCTGAAGATCTATAGCGTATACAGTATATTGAAATATGTATACTTTAAAGAAAAACTCTCTGTTTATCTGAGGTAGTAATAAATAATAAGCAGTGTACAAAACATTTTTTTGGGCACCACAAAAATTCCAGGGCTAAAAAAGTTGAATGAAAAATCGACTATAATATATTCCATTTGTTTCTGGATCTCGCCTAGCTATAGAAAAGTGACAGTTTATTTAAGTATTGTAAATGGGGCTGGTTGTGTTTTAAATCAGGGTTTTCAAATGTCACTGTCAGATGTTCGATTTTAAGGTTATAATTTCTGACTATTGTGATCTTACACTGTTGCCTGTTTTACAAATTTTCAGATATAAAAGGATAATAATATGCAGTTTTAAGATTAACAAAATTTACTACTTGGTTTTTGTACATACAAACACAGCAATAATATTGTATATAACAAATATAATGAATTCGGCTCTGCAAACTTATTTCGTCATCCATTTGTATTTCTCGCTTGGGTCTTCTTGTTAACACATTTTGATTAACTCCATCCATCCACCTTAATTTTGGTCATTCTCTCTTCTGTTGGCCCTCAGTATTTTTTTGTAGAATTGCAAATTTATTCCCACCCTCTTGTGATACTGATAATTTTCATGTCAAACAATTTTTAAGCCCTCATTCCACTTTTATTATTTAGTCAAGAGAACCTGCATCTGAATCTTCTGATGTTTGTTCTGAGCTAGATTCCCCAAGCGAAATAATAAAAGGAGGAATGGTTTCAAAAGAAAGGTTCCCCATGTGATTTGCCCGGTCATCCGAAATAAGTTTTTCACAATGATCACAGAAATGTTGCCACATATCGGATGTCCATTTTGAGAGAGACTCAAGCCATAAATTCTGAACACGATCCTTACATGGTTGCTTAGAATTTATGTGCTTATTGTAGTAAGTCTTACAAAACCCCCATGCCATTTCAATTGGATTGTATTGACAATCGTATGGCGTTAATCTAAGAACTTCGTGCCCGTTCTTTCTCAAAATGTCATCAACTACGTAAATTTTGTCATTTGATCGAAAAGGTATAAATAAAGCCCATAGTTCCTTTTTGGTTAATTTTGGATTGAATTTTACATTGTGTTTAACCAACCACTCCTGTATTTCGCATTTCTTACAAGAAAATGAAGGAGTTTTGCCTAATTGCACAGAATGGTATGCAGCATTATCCATAATAACTACACATTTCCCTGAAAGCTTAGCCAAAGCAGGAATAAGTTGATTAACCACCCAATTTTGAAAAGTATTACCATCCATTGTGGCATGGTAATCTCGGTCATTGTTTTTCGAATGTAATAAAAAATCGAATGTTATATAAAACCCATCCAAAAACCCACCCCTATACCCAGCATATAGAATGGTGAAGCGTTTGCCTTCATTTTTGAATTTAGTTGGATTACTTTTTATATCCGTTTCATGTACCCAGCGTCGAACCACGGATCCATTCTGATATATCCATGTTTCATCCAGGTATACGAATTGGATACCTTCACTGGAATTTTGATACTGTAAAAATTTTCTAAGGAAAATAATTTTAGCTGCAACATGTTTTTGTTCACAGAGAATTTTGCGCCCATTAATTAATTTGAATTTATACTCCATACTTATGATATCATAAATTATTGCAACACTGTTAAAATAAGGAATCAGGAGTGGCAATTAATAAAAAATTTAAATGTTGATACTGCAACATAACAACACGAAAGCATGGCTAGGCGAGATCCAGAAACAAATGGAACGGTGTATATATGTGTATTTTTTCTGTCAAATTAGATATTTTATTTTTCTTTAACATTTTCTGTTAATTAAAATTTAAAAAAAAATACATAAAAAAACACTCAAAATCAAAGTGTTTCTACTATTATCACATTTAAAAATTTAAAATATGTTCAAGTCCCTGATTCACGGGTGCCGTATCGGAAATCTACAACGATAAAATCTAGACGATTAAATAATACCAAGAATCATAAACAAACAGTTCACTAGAAAAAAAGTGAATTGCTTATCTAAAGTGGATCTAGTTTTACTTAAATTGATGCATTCGGGATCAGATCCGGCAGATTCCCCAACGATGGCTCGGGCTGCGATTGTTTTGATTGCAGTTTTGGCTTTGGCCAAAGCTGAAAATAATATTATTCAGGATTTAGCAAAGTTGCGGCAGTGGGATATTTGTGCGAATAACATTCCTGGTAAATGCGGTGAGGATTATAAAAATGGGTGTAGGAATGAAAAAAAGTGGTTTTTAAGAAGTAAGTACATTATTTTTGTTCGTAAATATTGTTATTTATTTGTACTAGTATGTTAAGTGTAGGAATTTTTCTCTTAAGTGTTCAATTTAAAAAGTTCAATATAAAGATTTAAACGAGTTTTTCCACTCCCAGGTTAAGCATGAAGTAAAATTTCGAGTTTAGAAAAGCCTGAAAATTTGGTTTGGTTGCGTAGCGCGAAGCGCGGAGCGAGCAAACCAAATTTTCATGCTTTTCTAAACTCGAAATTTTACTTCATGCGCCACGCGTATAAAACACTGAAATATTGTAAAATTATAAATACACCTGATCTCAAAACTAATGATGATATTTTATTAATAAAGTGCTGAATAATAATATGTTTTAATAGAGCGTTGTAACAAATTAAATTAAATAAAATGTTAAATATTTCATTGTATAATTCAATATACGGAGGTAAATTTGCACGGGAAGTAGTTGTTTCAATGGATATTTATCGTCTTAAGTTGTCTTATTAATTAAGACATTTAACACAATAAAACGAAGTAGAAGCCTCCACAATTCAAAATAAATTAAGACATTGTTTGCATTTTCACGAATAGTTTTTTTGTAAGTTTGAGTTTACGTGAAGTGATTATTACACACAAAAATACTGTTATTCCTTACTTCACTTTTTATTTGTAGGGATAGATGTACATTTCAAAACAAGGTGCTCATTATCAATAATAAACTAGTTTGTTATTGATAATGAGCGCCTTGTGTTTTGAAATGTACACTTCTATGCAATACAATTAAGAACAAGTCTTATAACTATTTTTCACATTATTCTAATTGTATAATCTGGTCTGTTTTAATTGCATAGTAGCAGTTTCAATAATTGATAAAACACCACAATTTGAAAATAACACCTTTATTAAAAAACCTAAACTAACATTAATTCTTTACTGATGTTCATCAACCGAGCAATTTGTCTAATAGAAAAACCATCTTCTATTTTAGAAAGAATTCGAATTTTTGAATTGTTGTCTAAATGATGCGGTATTTTGACATTAAGAAAATTGACATATTTTCGTAACTAGAAAACTCATCATGTCCATCTTAAACTATAACATATTATGTGTGATTAATTGTATTACACAGAAGTGTACATCTAACGATACAAATAAAAAGTGAAGCAAGCAATAACAGTCTTTTTGTGTTCCAAATAAAGATAATTGTTTTTAATTTTAAGTGATTGATGCTTCATCTAAGATCCCATCTGGAATTATGGAAGGCAACATGGCTGATTATGGAGTTTACGATGAATGCATAAGAATCAAGGATAAAAAAGATGGTGTAAAAGGAAAATATTGCCTAGGCTATTTGAATCTTACTGCAGGACAAAGTAAAAAAAGTGATAAGAACTTAAATATTAGAAGAGACATAGCGGTACGTTTAAGTATAAATTGTATACTGTTTTAGTTTAGACTATATAATATTAACAATTTTGTTCGAGCAATTTCTCCAACTGTCTATTACGATATTTGGGTCAGAAATTCACATGTTATTTGGCCATAAGAACGAATAAGGATTAATCTTGCACAATAATGGAAATAGAGCTTTGAAACTTATACATATTGCACATTAAGGCTTTGTGAATAAATTGACACTATTTTTTTAAAATATTTCTTAAATTTTATATAAATCAAATAGTGGAACACTCTCATATGTTCACATAAATCCGTGAAGTACTTCCCTAGATAACATTATTTCTTCTTTATATTGCTTTAATTTAATAAAGTAATTATTATAAACATGTATCAAATAGATTGATCTAAAATAAATGATAAATATAATTAATCGTTGCTTAAAAATCTAAATTCATTATGATGTAATTTAGCTGGCGAAAAACTTATTTTTGCTAAAATATACCAAAAAATATTGATCTATGCTTGAATATTGGATTCTTATAATTTTAAAACACTTAAAACAACATTTTCCATTTTCACAGAAAATAAATACGTTTATTGTCCAACAAATAAACCAATATGTACAGTTTTTTAAACAACTTTACATATTGCAATATGTTTCACCAAGTGCCAGATGAGAAATTAATTTAAGAAAAATAAATCAATTTAAGACATAAAAATCAGCAAAATTAATAATTATAATAAAGTATACAGTATATAAAAAATAACATTAAACATAATAAACACGCTAATAAAAATAAATATATATGAAAAGTACCCACAAAATCCTAATTTATAAATATTATTGTTTTCGCATAAAATATAAAATCAATAAATACATTTATTGTCCAATAGATAAACCAATTTAGGACATGAAAATCGACAAAATTAAAAATTATTGCAAAGTATACAGTATGTAAAAAAAAAACATTAAACATAATAAACACCTCAATACAAATAAAAATATATGAAAAGTACCCACAAAATTCTAATTTATAAATATTGATCTATGCTTGAATATTGGATTCTTATATTTTTAAAATACTTAAAACCACATTTTCCATTTTCACAGCAAATAAATAAAATAATACGTTTATTGTCGAACAAATAAACCAATATGTAAAGTTTTTTAAACAACTTCAAATATTGTAATATGTTTTACTAAGTGTCAGATGAGAAATTAATTCAAGAAAAGATAAATGGATTTAAGACATAAAAATCAGCAAAATTAAAAATTATAACAAAATATACAGTATATAAAAAACATTATTATTATTATTATTATTATTATTATTATTATTATTCTTTATTTACGGAATTCACCTTTTTTACAATTGAAATTAACAACATTAAAGCAATAAATATCATGTACTAATAAAATATTGAATTAAAAGATAAATATAAATAATTATGATCACTGGTCATTGTATGAAATTTGTCAACTTAATGCGCTTTAATCGGTTTTTAAACTGCGGCAGTGAAGATAAACATAATAATCACCCTAATAAAAGTAAAAATATATGAAAAGTACCTATTAAATTCTTATTTATAAATATAATTTTTTTCACATAAAAAATAAAATAAATAAATACGATTATTGTCCAACAGATAATCCAAATTAGGCCATGAGAATCAGCCAAATTAAAAATTATTACAAAGTATACAGTATATCAAAAATATTAAACATAATAAACACCTCAATAAGAATAAAATATATGAAAAGCACCTACTAAATCCTAATTTATAAATATTATCTTTTCACATTTGATTTAAATGATTTTTTTCCATGAATATAATACACACATTGATAAATATTCTAAAAAGAAATCATGTATTTAACTGTTAAATTGATAAAAACATTTTACAATTAATACTGTTTGCTTTAGGATGAATATCTTGAACAAAATATGATTCTGACAATCGGAGTTTGCGTACCTGATAGTTGCCCAAGTAATGTTATTAGCAAAAACTTTTCTGGAGTATTGGCCGATTTTCCTGAAAATTTGTGTCAAACTGAGGATACTCTTCCAAAATTAACTACAGGAGATTGCTTAACGATGTAAGGAAATGTTTTTGTTTGACTAAATTTGCACAACATTGATATTCTTGTTAGAGTTACGTGAAGTGCTAGTAATGGAAATGTAAGTAGTTAAATTCCTTAATCTTAACTGTTTTATTTTAATTCTAAACGTACATTTCGTGCCTAAAATGTACATTTAGAATTGAAATAATACAGTGAAGATTAAGGAATTTAACTACTTACATATCTATTGCACAACATTGTTGAAAAGCGTGTGATACAAACAAAGTTATCAGTGTATAATTAATATTTAAAATTATTGTTGATTAAAACCACATATTTTTAATTTTCAGATCATTTTTCGCAATAATTGCAGCTATTATAATCGCATCAACAGCCTATGATTATTACTTGAAGAAGAAGGAAATGGGTAAGTGATTATTTTATTATATTAAGAAATAAAATACTTTTGTTCTAAAATCAGAAAGACCAAAATCGAAGTAGTCTGAGTAGAGTTAGAGTAACCTAAATTTAACCAATCATATACCTATGTCTACAGATGGCCTAAGACATTAGTTTTAATCCAAGTCCTTTCACATCTAATTTTTTGTTATTTCTCCTTTTATTTTAAATTTGTATTTGTTAGTTGGTTTGAAGAGAATTTGAGCTAAATGTTATATATACTTTAATAGAGCGTTGTAACAAATCAAATTAAATAAGATTTTAAATATTTTATTGTGTAATTTAATATCCGGAGGTGTATTTGCACGGGAAGTAGTTGTTTCAATGAATATTTATCGTATTAAGTTGTCTTATTAATTAAAACATTGTTTGCATTTTCACGAATAACATTTTAGTAATTTTATATATTACAATCATATTTAAATTGTGTTTTACCAATTTTATTTTTTTTGTATTGTGAAGGCTTCTACTTCGTTATACATGTTAATCTCACAATAAAACACTTCTTACTTTGTTTGTATAACACTTTTAATTGAACGCAACTGCAGTTTCGAGAAATTTAGCTTGTTAGCTTGTATAAATGAAATTGCCAATTCTTGGTTGCAGAATACTTCAAACAATAATAGTGCGATTCTTTTCGCAATCTACAACAAGTTAGTCTTACAAAGACTATATCAAATTGAAACAATTACTTCCCGAGCTAATACCCCGAGGGACATTGACAAATGAGTATTAGCTCGGGAAGTAGTTGTTTCAATAAGTGTTTGATATAGTCTTTGTAAGACTAACTTGTTGTAGATTGCGAAATGAATCTCTTTTAATGTTTAAAATTTAGCTTATCATTATCAAACATGAAGTAGTCATGTCAAGTCATGTTTGATAATGACAAGCTAAATTTGTCGAAACTGCAGCCCCATTTAATAAAAAGTGTTATACAAACAAAGGTAAAACTGCTTTATTGTGAATTATATTTTTACTTTCAGAACCAAAACACAAACTTCTTCTTGCATTTTCGTTTCTAACAAACAGCAGAAACTTGTTTAAATTATCAAGCGGCCCAAGCCAGATTTCATGTCTTCATGGAATAAGATCACTCACGATTATGTGGATTATACTTTCGCACATGTTCTACAATCGTTCATACACCGCAGCGAGGAATAGTTTAGACATGTTTAATGTAAGTATACAAACAAAATACTTATCAAAATGATACACTTTTTCGGAAACCAGATGCATTGAAAAACTGTAAGTGTGAATTAATTAAACAATCTCATATTTTTCCTTGTACTTTATTTAAATGTATCGAGGACAATTTTTCGAGTACTGAGTATTTATTTAACATTTAGAGTGTTTCTACTCCTAGATTAAGCATGAAGTAAAATGTAATTATTTTTTAAGAGTTCAATTTGTAGCTTTAAACGAGTGTTTTCCACTCCCAGACTAAGCATGAAGTAAAATTTCGAGTTTAGAAAAGCCCTGTGAAAATTTGTCTCGGGTCGCGCAGCGACCCGAGACAAATTTTCTGGGCTTTTCTAAACTCGAAATTTTACTTCATGCGCCACGCGTATAAGACATTAATTTCAAGTAAAGTTTACTTGTTTTTTACTGTGATTACTGTGATTCTCGAGTCGCTGCACGACCCTCGACAAATTTTCACAGGGCTTTTCTAAATTCCAAATTTTACTTCATGCGCCACGCGAATCGACACTGCTTTCAAGTAAAGTTTACTTGTTCACAATATTTCAGTGTTTTTAGTGTTTTATACGCCTGACGCATGAAGTAAAATTTAGAATTTAGAAACGCCTGAATATTGTGTTCGGTCGTGTAGTGTGTAGTGTTGTGATAATTTGTAGGATGAAAATTTAATTGATTTAAATCTAAGTATAAATGTTTAAATATTTTAGTGGTTTCTCAGCGATGAAGCAATGTTCGTGATGGGAGCTACGGTTTCTGTTGATACATTTTTCATGCTAAGTGGAATGGTGATGGTTTATGCATTTTTAAAATCAAAGCCTGAAGGAGGATTATTCAACGTTCCCGTGTATTACCTTCACAGATACCTCAGGTAAGAGACTGTAAATATAACATGTATTCAAGTAAAAGTACAACAACAAAAAGTTCACAAGTAAATGAAATTAAAAACAAATCACAGTAAAAATGTAATAATAAAAGAAACATAATACTCAATTCACAATTAATTCAAAAATTATATTGCAGCAATTATGTACAAAAAATATAACCAAAAATTTACACGAATTATTTGTTGGTGGTCTCGTAAATCACAGTTCTGATATTTTTACTTTCCCCCGTATGTAATACAAAGGGAAAGTATTGTTTTCGTGAAAATTTTCGAATCAAAAATTTTAGCGGAAATATCCGTTTTGAGGTCCCCTGAGTCGAATAAGACCAATTTTGAAAACTGTCTGTCTGTCTGTGTGTGTGTCTGTGTGCGCTGTGCCGCAAAAACCGCTAAAGATATCGAGATGAAACTTGAAACTTAAGCTTTTTGTTACAATCGGAAGAACTGAAAAGCTTTTGGGGAAAATCGGAAAACCGGAAGTGGTTCTTTACTCTTAGCGTTTTTCAGTTTTTTCAGATTTTTTCAATAAATGTTCATCAAACAAAAAATTCTTTCAAATAAAAGTTGTAGATAATAACAAAATGAAGATATATTGTTTACTTACTTTTTGTCATAGCACTCTTAGTTTTTGAGATATTTCAAAAGTTGCGTGTTTTATCTAGTTATTGGTGTGTGACAGTGTATGTGTCGATACAATTGAAAAATGTTTCAAATAAAGGTTGTAGGAAATAAAAAACTAACGATTTTTTGAAGACTCACTTTTTGTCATAGCACTCTTAGTTTTTGATATATTTAATAAATAGTGTTTTTTATCTAGTCATTGATTTGTGTCAGTGTGTGTGTGGATACAATTGGAAAATGTTTCAAATAAAAGTTTCAGGTAATAAAATATTAAAGATATTTTGTATCTTCACTTTTTGTCATAGCACTCTTAGTTTTTTATCTAGTCATTGGTTTGTGTCAGTTTGTGTTGATCCAATTGACAAATGTTTCAAATAAAAGTTGTAGTTATCAAAAAGTTGAAGACATTTTGAAAATAATAATGCTACAAATATTTTAAAAGTGATTTAATACGCAATTTATGGGGGAAAGTACTATGATGGACACATCACCATTTTTTACTCTATGGTTAAACGGCTATTGATGTTTGTGTACCAAAAATTGTTATTATAAATCCGAACGAATATCACTTAAATAAAACACTTAATGATTTTCAGCTAATTGTGTATTTCACGACAATTGTTTCGCAAAGTTGTTGCTTCTTCAGGTAAAGAACTTATAATATTATAAGTTCTTCACCTGAAGAAGCAACAACGTTGCGAAACAATTGTCGTGAAATACACAATTAGTTGAAAATCATTAGGTGTTTTATTTAAGTAATCATGGATTTTCGATAATTTAGTGCCTCAGCTATATACGATACGAACGAATATCGTTCTTCTAACTACAGTGCTGAATCATTTGATATAATATTCCTTAAAAAAATTACTTCCATTGCGATATAAACAATCAGCAAGCATTAAGGTTTTGAATGGTTATATTCACTCACCCAAGCTAACAGAAATCTTCAATTCAAATGTACTTTCAAAATACACTCGCAATAACTCTACTTTCTGTCCACCTTTCGCTAAAACAGATCATGTAAAATATTTTGGAGTACATAGAATGATAATTAGCTGAAATATCTTAAAATTTTATTTTTTCTTTGGTAGGTATTCTAAATTTTTTGCGAATTTTACTTAGATAACAGTGACTTTTGTTTTAGTATTGTTCGCTTTTATTTTTTCTGTTTGTATACTATGACTTTGGTCATACAATTTTTTAGGCATTTGTTATTGCACTATAATAATACAATAAAAAGATAAAACGTAACAAAATACTAATTTATAATAAAAACATTTATTTCTATCGAATTATAAAACTGCTCTAAATAATGTTTTTATTATGAATTAGAATTTCGTTATATTTTATCTTTTTATTGTATTTTTATAGTACAGTCTGTTTTTGTCAAATAACATCTCCAAACCGTATATACTAATTTTTATTTTAAGATTAACACCTTTCGCTACAGATCATGTAAAATATTTTGGAGTACATAGAATGATGAATAGCTAAAATAACTTGAACTTTAATTTCTTCTTTGGTTCCCTAAATTCTTTGCGGATTTTACTTAGATGACAGTGATTTTTGTTTTAGTATTGTTCGCTTTTATTTTTTCTGTTTGTATACTATGACTTTGATCATACAATTTTGTAGGCATTTGTTATTGCGCTATAAAAATAAAATAAAAAGATAAAACGTAACGAAATACTAATTCATAGTAAAAACATTATATATTTCTATCGAATTGTAAAACTGCTCTAAATAATGTTTTCATTATGAATTAGTATTTCGTTACATTTTATCTTTTTATTGTATTATTTTAGTACCGTCTGTTTTTGTCAAATAACATCTCCAAAATGTATAAACTATTTTTTGTTTCAAGATTAACACCTTCATTAGCAGTCCTTCTATTAGTACACGTGACTATAATAAAACACCTGGGATCTGGTCCACTATGGCCTCTTGCAAAACCAGCAATGTATGACTTTTGTGTTGAATATTGGTGGACCACATTACTCTATATTCAAAATTGGGTCAACTTTGATAAACTCGTAAGTGCATTGCTAATTTACTTTAAAAGAGTAGGACATTATTTATAGATAAAGTGCGATCGTTAAAATAATGATTTAGATTAGGCGGCATTTTTTTGTGGTTAGCCAGAATGCTAATTGAATGATGGAATATATTTGAGGTTATGGTAAACTATGTGTTAACAGTCAGTAGTGCCAATCTAATTTAAAATTCAAAGCCTACTCTTAATCATATTTTAAATGATCGCACGGTAGTAGTATATTTCTAGAAAGCTTAATTGTCGAACAAAAATTTTGAAAAATTTGCAAAACTTCAGTTAATTAGCTTTTTGGCGTTTTTTAAAATAATTTACAGATATAATAAAAGCAAATAAGAGCAGACATTTATGATTATATTTTGTTGATAACACCTTTATTAATATATTGAAGCAGCATTACATTAGACAAATATTTGTAGCTTATTTAAGAAAATGCCTTCAAATTTCTCAAATAAGTTACAGACGTTTCTCTAATTTTTGCTTTAAAATATTCCTAAAGGTGATATATACAAAATACAATCCTAAATGCATTCTCTTATATGCTATTGTTACTTTTGTATAATATTTATAAAACGTCGGAAGGCTAACTATTTAAAGCATGTTCGCAACATGGGCGAATAACAAACCAGCTGATAATCAAAATCTGCACTAAATATTGCACAACTGTAAGAGACAACTGCATCGCAAAGTAAATAATAAATATCACCTAAATAACACACTGTATATGTTTAGGTTTCAAATAATATAATACATTATTTTGAAACCTAAACATATTAAGTGTGTTATTTAAGTGATATTATGAAGTTTCAACAACTAACAGCCTCAGCTATACAATAATAAATATATTAATTTTCGTGTTGTTGAATAAACATTTGTGAGATCCATTATTTTTAAACGTTTATAATTCAAAGTTTAGTTAAAACATATTTGTATGTGGGAGGTAATTTACACCAACTCACATTTATTTTTCAAAACTCATTTTTATTATATTGTTGGAATCAGGATTTTTTACTCTATCAAGAAGTAAATACCACTGTAAAATTTAATAAATGTGACGTGTGTATTTTACCTCCCACATACAGATATTATTTGTTTGTATGTTACATAATAACTGTAAACATTTGTATAAAAATGTTTTACACAACATTTTATAATATTAATTAATTAAAGCATTTAATGCTAAATAATTTATTAAGTTTCATTTTACATTTTCTCAACCTGAGTAATTTTTGTACAAAGTTTTAACACTGTAAAATCTTAATATTTGTATAATAGTCAAAGTACAATAGCCCTAGCATTTAAATTTCCTGTAATAAATTTAAAAAAATATATGTTTGTCCATTTCGTCCATTGATTCGATGCACCGAATAACTTCAATCAACCAATAACTACTGATTAAACGTCTAATTATATAACAATTCTTGAATATATGAACATATATAGTATATGTATATGATATGAATATATATATAGTATATATGTTGTTTCAACGTGTGAATTAAAAAAAATGAAACGTTTTATTTTTTATACATTCATTGGATATTAGTTTTAAACCATTCCACCATTTCACTTCTGTATTATGTAATTTACCATATTTAGACGCCACAAACACATTCACTCACATCCATGAAACCAGGTGGAATCATTTTGTACTATAAAATGACCCCACCCCGGTGGGACTTGAACCCACGACCCCTGGATTAGAAGGCAGGGCCTCTACTTCTACCTCTATTAAAATGAAACATTGAAAGAATGAATCCTATTTGTTTGTTTTGTTTTTTAGTGCCTAGGAGTAACTTGGTATCTTTCTGTCGACATGCAATTATTCCTTTTGTCTCCATTAATTCTGATTCCATTGAAAAAATACACAAACATCACACTAGGAATGGTCAGTTTTTTAACATTGGCCAGTATGGCTTCTTGTTTTTACGTAGCTTGGGATTACCATTTAAATGGATTACTTAATACGTAAGTATGCAAATTGCCCGTCGATTCCTCAGTTTTATTAATTATTATTATTTTTTATAACAATAACTATAATAATGATAAGAATAATATGTTTGTGCATTTAGGTCACCACATTATTTCAAAATGTACTACATTGCGACATATACAAGGGCTGCTCCATGGCTAATAGGAACGATAGGTGGATATCTTTTATATGAAATTAAATGTGGAAATTTAAAATTTAAGCCGAATAAGGTAAAGATTAAAACTAATCCAAGTCCACTACATGTAGTTTTTTAGTTAAGGCTGGGAGTTTTTCAAAACTATGTATTTGAATGTTTATTCAAAAACTTATTAAAATATTCAAATTATTCGAATATTGAAATATTTGAATATAAGCATAACTTCAATATTCGAGTTGTAATACAGATAATATTGAAATAAAGGTATGCTACAGAGTAATTCAATATGATCATAAATTAATACTCGACAAAATATGAATTTGCAAAATTTTCATCCTTAATCAAAACATGCATTAAATATTGAAATGAATAATTGAATAATGAATTAAATAATGTAGGCTAACAAAATATTTTTATTAATTTCACAGTTGGTAGTTCTCACTAGTTAGAGATATGGAAATAATTAAATGATTATTATTAGTGATTAAATATAATCGTATAAGTCTGTGATTTTATTATAGGTCAAGTTTTTCCCCGAAACAATCAACAAAAATACCTTGATTATTTCGGGGAAGAACTTAACCTATAAAAAAAATCACAGACTAAAACGTGTTTTTACAATCATTAATAATAATCATTTTCATAAAAAATATAAGCTAATTCATATCTAGCATTTAATAAGGAACTAATCGAGACCGGTATTAAATTGAAGCTCTAATTTGAAGCATCTATGGGTGTCTCTACCCTTCAGATTAAGCATGAAATACGAGTTTAGAAAAGCCAAACCATTTTCAGGCTTTTCTAAACTCGAAATTTTACTTTATGCACCACGCGTATAAAACACTGATTTCAAGTAAAGCTAAAAATACACTATTAAGTTTAATTATTTAAATGTTTTGAATTCAAATATTTGGAAAAACATATAGATATTTAAATTATTAGAATATTTAGTTTAAATAGATAACATCACATGGTTTTGACCGTTACTACATATCAAAATTAAATGAAACTATTACTTAAAAATGACACTCACACTGTCGAAATTCGTAAAAATATTTTTATGTAACACCTATACACCAGGTGTTAAGTTGGCGGACGCAATAGGGGAAATCGCATGTTTATTTTAAAGTGTTCAAATATTCTCTTCCCTATTTATTTTAAAGACAAAGTGTATTTAATTTTTTTGTAGAGGGAAAAATTCTAAATTTATTATTGTTCACACTTAACACTTTTCGTTTCTCTAAGTTAAAATAATTAAGAAACAGTAATGTTATTTTATAAAAATAATGACATATGATGGAATTAATACAACAATTGCGGATATTCCCTGTTTTTTAAGTTTAATTTAAAGCTTTAAACAAGTGTTTTCCACTCCCAGACTAAGCATGAAGTAAAATTTCGAGTTTAGAAAAGCCCCGTGAAAATTTGTCGAGGGTCGCGCAGCGACCCGAGACAAATTTTCTGGGCTTTTCTAAACTCGAAATTTTACTTCATGCGCCACGCGTATAAAACACTATAATATTGTCAAATTTATCTATATTCGAACTTCACTTAAAATCTGTGATTTGTACGCGTGGCGCATAAAGTAAAATTTCGAGTTTAGAAAAGCCCAGAAAATTTGCCTCGGGTCGCTGCGCGACCCTCGACAAATTTTCACTTGGCTTTTCTAAACTCGAAATTTTACTTCATGCTTAGTCTGGGAGTGGAAAGCACTCGTTTAAAGCTTTAAATTGAAATTTAAAAAAAAAAACAACGGATGTCGGAAAATTTACAGCTTATGCATATGTTTACCTTAATGAAAACTGTTCCAATGCGTTTTTTATCTGGGTAAACGGGGATTTGTATGCCAAAATAAAAAAATTCCGAAAATTTACAGCAAATTCAGCTTATTTTCTTTAAATGTTCAGATATTCGTTGTTTTTCAAAAGAGTTCTATTCGAAACTTTAAACGAGTGTTTTCCACTCCCAGACTAAGCATGAAGTAATATTTCGAGTTTAGAAAATGTCTGTGAAAATTTGTCGAGGGTCGCGCAGCGACCCGAGGCAAATTTTCTGGGCTTTTCTAAACTCGAAATTTTACTTTATGCGCCACGCGTACAAATCACAGATTTTAAGTGAAGTTCGAATATAGATAAATTTGACAATATTATAGTGTTTTATACGCGTGGCGCATGAAGTAAAATTTCGAGTTTAGAAAAGCCCAGAAAATTTGTCTCGGGTCGCTGCGCGACCCTCGACAAATTTTCACGGGGCTTTTCTAAACTCGAAATTTTACTTCATGCTTAGTCTGGGAGTGGAAAACACTTGTTTAAAGCTTTAAATTAAACTTAAAAAACAGGGAATATCCGCAATTGTTGTATTAATTCCATCATATGTCATTATTTTTATAAAATAACATTACTGTTTCTTAATTATTTTAACTTAGAGAAACGAAAAGTGTTAAGTGTGAACAATAATAAATTTAGAATTTTTCCCTCTACAAAAAAATGAAATACACTTTGTCTTTAAAATATTTTCTGGGATTTTCTAAACTCGAAATTTTACTTCATGCGCCACGCGTATAAATCACAGATATTAAGTGAAGTTCGAATATATATACCGGGTGTTGACTTGGCGGACGCAACATAGGAATCTTCAAATTGAACTCATTTAAAAATCAACGAATGTCAGAAAATGAACAGGTAAAATAATTAAGAAAAAGTAATGTGATTTTATGAAAATAATGACATTTTTCTTGTATAGAGTAAATCATTTCGAAAAAATTTACTTTAATCAAGTGACTACGATATTTTTTGCCATTTTGACATCCGCAGTTGTTGTTTCATTTCCATGGCTTGTCATTATTTTTAGAAAATCACATTATTTTTTCTTAATTATTTTAACTTTGAGAAACGTAACGTGATAAACGTTAAAACGAATAAATTCAGAATTTTTCCCTCTACAAAAAAGGTTAATACATTTTGTTTCTAAAATAAATAGGGAAGCCAAAATTTGAACATTTCCAAATTTACATTGATTTCCTATGTTGCGTCCGCCAAGTAACTGCCGGTATATATATACATTAAATTATACATTGGTAAAAGTGGTAAAAAAAACATTATAATGGTATAATTTAAATATTTAAACATTCAAATATTTGGACAGTCGATTAATCAAATATTTAAATAATTTAGTGATAGAAATATTCATATTTGAATATCTCATTATTTGAATACTCGAATATTCGACTATTTGAATTATTTGCAATCGAATTCCAGCCTGAGTTTTAGTATTGAGCCAGCCATAGCAAAGAAAAAACATCTCAATACTAATAATTCAATCCTTTCCAACGTGTTCAAGTTATTTAATTATTTAATTTCTACGAAAAAAAATATCTGAACAGAACAGTTTAGTTTTCTTTAACTGTACGTTTTTGAGTTTACGTAAAGTGATTATTACACTAATACAGACTGTTATTTCTTACACCTTTTATTTTTATCGTTAGATGTACATTTCGAGACACAAAGTGCTCATTATCAATAACAAACTGTTGTTTGTTTGTTATTGATAATGAGCACTTTGTGTCTCGAAATATACATCTAACGATAAAAATAAAAAGTGATGTAAGGAATAACAGTCTTTATTAGTGTTAGTTTTCTTTAACTAAGCCTTAAATGTATCATTGGCTTATCAAGCTAAACATTGTTCCAATTTTATTTTTAGATTACAGTGTGGGCTTTATGGATAGTAGCTTTGACAATAATGATTGTATGCGTATTCACCGGAAATAATCTAGTCCACGAAGATTCCAACAACAGAGCACTAAACAGTGTATATATGACGTTTGTTAGACCATCATGGGCGATCGCCGTGGCATGGATAATTCTTGCCTGTGTAACTGATAATGGAGGTTAGTGTGTACTATCTGAGTAAATATTGAAAGTGAAAATCATTAAATACTCAGAGAATTTACTTTGTTGTTCTAACGCCATATTTACTGTAGATAAACATAAACACTTCTTGATTCACAAAAATGACGACATTTTTTCTTTTTTTTGTAAATTTTCTTTACCTTACGAAGCAATATAACTAATTTTACATAAATTATGAACGGTGGAGGCTTCTACTTCGTTAAACATGTTAATTCAATAAAATAAAACACTTTAACTTTGTTTGTATAACACAATATTTTTTTTATTTTTGTTACAAAAATAAAAAAAAAATGTTTTATACAAACAAAGTTAAAGTGTTTTTATTTCATTGAATTTTACATAAATTGAAACCTTTAGCATTTCTAAATTACTTTTTAAATTAACAAAATAAAGACATAACTTAACTTTTTATACCACTTTTATTTTTCATTTTGTGGCTAGTTTCAACTAGTTATCGCCTTGTGATTCGAACTAGTCATAAAGGTAAATTAAAAGTAGTATAAAAGTATAAAAAGGTTAAGTGTTGCACCAAGAAGTAAACGCCTCCAAATTTCAAGAACATAATATCTATCTTTATTACAATTATTAATCAATAAATTAAGTGTAAACATATTATTTATTGTAGTAATTCCTTTCCTTCCTATTATTTATTAAGTAAAGAAAGGAATTACTACAATAATTAATTGAAAACACTTCACGTAACTAAAAGAAGAAGATTGAAAAAAAACATAATAAATAAAAGCATAAAACTTTAATATTTATTTACACTCTTTCTAACTTGTGTAAAAACAATGTTTAAAAATTAAACTTTTCTTCTCTTAAAACATCTGTATAGGTACGTTTTAAAAAAAAAATATTTAATTTGTTAAACTCTGTTGTAACATGAGCTAAAAAGAGTATACATAACAAAGTTTTAGATAATTTAACGCTAAATAAGAATAAATTATGAGATTTAAAGAGTCAAACAGCAGCGTTTTACAATTATTAATCAATAAATTAAGTGTAAACAGAAGTTGTCTAATATATATATTATTTATTGTAGTAATTCCTTTCCTCACTTATTATTTAATAAGTAAAATAAGGAATTACTACAATAAATTAATTGAAAACACTTCACGTAACTTAAAGAAGATTGAATAAAAAGCATAATAAATAAAAGCATAAAACTTTGATATTTATTTACACTCTTTATAACTTGTGTAAGAACATTTTTTTAGAATTAAACTTTTTTCTCTTATAACATCTGTATAGGTACGTTTTAAGAGAAAAAATGTTTAACTTGTAAAACTCTGTTGTAACATTAGTTAAAAAGAGTGTACATAACAAAGTTTTAGATACATAATGACAATTTAACATAAAGAATAATTGAGTTTGTCAATAGTTTGCAGAATATTTACAAAATTTATTTTAGATAATTTAACGTTAATCAAGAATAAATTATGAGATTTAAAGAGTCAAATAGCAGCCTTTCAACCAAACGTTTTTTAAATAAAAATTTCATGAAGCCTTTAAATCTAAAAAAAAATATCCTCTAAAATAATTCTCTTTTGTTTTCAGGACCAATAAATGCAATGTTAAGCTTCTGGCCCTTCCAGTTTATCGCAAAGATTTCTTACAATCTGTATTTGCTTCACTTGCCAGTAACGCAATTATTTATATACTCGGCGAGAATTCCAATCACATTCACACCCTTATGGGAGGTAAGTAAAAAAGAAAAACCAAATAACAAAATAATGAAACTAACACTTACCTATTTATTTATTTATTTCAACAGCATGCCATTTACATGAAAAATACAATATACAAAAAACAAATATGTACAAACACTGAATTTAAAACTAAACAAGAAAAGTTATAAATCTTTTAACCTTCCAGGCCGGGCGCCCTATATCTTGACATGAGGCCGGGCGCTGGGTCTCAGAGACTTTAGCAAATAAAAATAGTTGTTATAATTTTAAACAAAAAAAAATGCCGTTGTATTGTAAGAAACGCCTTTGTTTATTAGAAAATTAATAAAAAAAATAAAATTAAAATTTCACACATAACCTAAATTAAAAATATAAATTTCAGGTATTAAAAAATAAAAATCTATTGTAGTGGTACAAATATTAACAAAATTGAACTATTTCATTGTTAATAACTAAAAGCTAAATAAAATGAGAATTGTTAAATATTTTCAGCGACCTCGGAGCAAGGACGACACCAAGCTTGCAGGTGGCCCGAGCAAACAAATTTTTTGCATTTTTTGCAAAAAAATCTTGTTTTTGAATTTTTGACACAGAAAAAACATCGTTTTCGAGAACCTGGTCGTATTTCTTCATCCTATTGTATTGCTGAAGTGCCTGCTACTGTTTGTCTTCGCTCCCTTACATTTCGTGGTAGATTAGTTCCATGCTACGGCGTTCCACATATTCTTTTGTCAAAGATAATGCTAGATCTCTTAGAAATAGTCTTCTTGTAATATTAGATACCTTATTATTGGAGGCATATATAATTTGCGCATTAACACCTGCCATATTCATCATGGCATAAAAAATTACCATTGGCCATCTTCTGGTATTTCTGGCCACATTATACGTAGCACTCAGTTTGTCGAGAGTGTCGACGCCTCCCTTGGTTTGATTATAAAAAGATATAATTTCGGGCTTACACTTCTCTTTTGTGGATGCATCAATGACATCATCGTGATGTAAGCTCGATGATAGAATTACATTTCTATATTTTTTCGGAATGTAAGACATAATTGTCACGTTTTCTTGATATCCAAATATAGATGAATAGACAGGTCGAGCTCTTGTAATCACAAATTCTAGTGGCAACTCTCTTTTATTCTTTTTTACAGTTCCTACATACGTTACTTTGTGATTATCAAAAAGCGTATTGATCAATTTGAAGCTTGTGAACCAATTGTCGCAAGTTAAATTTCTGTTGGTTCCCGAAATGGGTTCTATCAGTCTTAGCACGATACTTCAGGGGTCGTTATCGCATTTATGTGGACCAGGAGGCTGCTGCCCAACATATACTTCAAGATTTGAAGCATAGAATGTTGCAGAGTCAACCAGTGCAAAAATTTTAATTCCGTATTTGTTGGGTTTACTGGGAATATATTGTTTAAAGGAGCACCTTCCTCTAAAAGCTTCTAGCTTTTCGTCAATGGTAGCATTTGCTCCAATAGTATATGCTGTTTTACACTTGTGGGTAAAGGAATCGAATAAATCTCGGATTGGCGCCAACTTATCCTACTTTGTTCTCTCGTCTCGTGCATCCAAATTATCAAAACGTAAACATTTGAGCAACAAATGAAAGCGATCGCGAGACATAGTCAACCAAAAGCGCTCCACTTCACATCCATTTCTCTCCCATAATTCTTTGGTATTCAAACGGCTGCTTTTCAAAGATCCTGCTAAGTACAATAATCCAAACAAAGCCTTGATTTCGCATAGATCAGTTGGTTTGGCTCTTCTTTCTCTTGTATAACATTCGGATACATCGGAAATATACAGATTTGTGTTATATACTATTTGCTGCAACATATCGTCCGTGAAAAAAAGACCAACATTCTAAGGCCGATTTAGCAGTTCTAGCATACGTTTCAACTCCTGGCAAGCGAACTATTATATTTTCTTTTCTTGTACTCACCGATTTGTTCTGGCAGTGCTTTCTCCATCTAGTGTTGTTATCTTTTCCTATAAAAGTAGGTTCCCTACTAAGTTTTTTTGTATGAGCAACGTTTTCTGATTCCTCTAAATCGCCACAGTCTTGTTCCGATTCACTATCCGTATCCATCGGTTCAATAACATTATTTTTCGAAGCCAGTTCCTCCCCACAGTTGTCAGGTTCCTCGTCAGAAGAAACTTCTTCCCACAAACGAGCTAGCATTTCCTGCTCTTTTTCATAATTCATTTCTACGATACAAAATCATAAACTAGTATCACGCAAATATAATAACAATTCATTTGTAATACAAAGCTGCAAAATGATAAAGTAAACAAAATAGTTGATAACTTACCAGAAACTTTTATTCGGCTGACTTAACAAAATAACAGGGCGCCAGGCCGGGCGCCAGTTCTCACAGACTTTTTCCGTAATAAATTGGTAAATGCCAGGCGTACACACTCTCTGCTTCCCAGGCGTGTACTGTAGCAGAAATTGATAAGGTACTACGCTGCACAACCCGAAACAAAAATGTTGACGAATATTGACGCATGTTTATTCGCGCGCCGGGTCTCACAGACTTCGCGCCCGGCCTGGAAGGTTAAAAGACGCTTTAATAATGAAAAAGACCCATTAAAACAACAACTTACAACTTAAACAACAAGTTTTCACTTTATTAAACTCTATTTTAGAAATTACGCGCATCTCGAATTTATTCGTTACCTGTTAATTACAATTTTTGTATCTCACGTATACACGCATTTGTTAATTTGTTCATTTTTATTCTTGTATATTTTTCGCTGTGATAGGATAACTTGTATATCTGTTGAAAAATAAAAGTATAGTTAATATCATTATAAAACTTATTAAATAAAAACAGGCACAAATGAAATCAAAAATTAATAAAGTCATAAGTTATACAAATAAAGTGAAAGAGTTTTATTAATGAAATAATTTATAAAAAAAGGTGTTTAATAATTTATGAAAAAATCAATTTAAGTTTACAAAATGCACTTACTAGAAATACAACGCTTCAAATACAACTAAATGTTCAGGTTTTTCTAAACTCGAAATTTTACATCATGCGCCACACGTATAAAAACACGAAAATATTGTAAAGTTCAAAATATATATCTTTACCAGACTGCTTTAGTTGTATATTTTGAACTTCACCTTAAATCAGTGTTATATACGCGTGGCGCATGAAGTAAAATTTCGAGTTTAGAAAAGCCCAGAAAATTTGTCTCGGGTCGCTGCGCGACCCTCGACAAATTTTCACGGGGCTTTTCTAAACTCGAAATTTTACTTCATGCTTAGTCTGGGAGTGGAAAACACTCGTTTAAAGATTCAAATTGAAATTGTTAAAAAGCAACGGATGTCAGATAATTTACAGCTTATGCATATGTTTACCTCAAAGAAAACTGTTCCAATGCGTTTTTTTATCTGGGTAAACAGGGATTTGTATACCAAAATGAAAAAATCCGAAAATTTCCAGCAAATTCAGCTTATCTTCTTTAAATCTTTAGATATTTGTTGTTTTTTAAAAGAGTTCTATTCGAAACTTTAAACGAGTGTTTTTCACTCCCAGACTAAGCATGAAGTAAAATTTCGAGTTTAGAAAAGCCCCGTGAAAATTTGTCGAGGGTCGCGCAGCGACCCGAGACAAATTTTCTGGGCTTTTCTAAACTCGAAATTTTACTTCATGCACCACGCGTATAAAACACTAAAATACTGTGAAATTTATGCATATTTGAACCTCACTTGAAATCAGTGTTTTACATCGTGTACATCGGAAGATGCAAGTATACTTGAAGGAAAAATGCCTGTACCAAATTTTTAGGCTTTTTTTTTCTTAACTCGCTGTGAAGCATTTTAAACTATAAACTATTAATGAAAACAATTAGCACTGTTTCACTAATTTTATTCACCTTTCTGACTAGTTTCGACAATAATTCCTTTATAATGACTTACAGTCGAAATTATTTGGAATGTTAGATACAATCAATGAAACAATACCAAGTGCATTAACTAACAGTTTATAGTAATAAAGTACTGAAAAATGAGCGTAACTTTAATTATCTATAAATAATTTTCAATAAAAGGTATTGTTTGTATTTATATAGTATTAAAGTACGAAAAAATGAGCGTAACTTTAATTATCTATAAATAATTTTCAATAAAAGGTATTGTTTGTATTTATAAATAGTTTAACAACTTTGTGTGTGTTAAAGTGCATATTATATATTTTTATAAATAGTTCAACACATTTGTGTTTAATATGTGCTTTCAGCCTCATATAATAAGGGGCTAAAAACACACATATTAAACAAAAAAGTGTTGAATCATTTATAAAAAAATATATAATATAAAATAAAACACTTTTTACTTTGTTTGTATAACATATTTTATTGAATGTAACTGCAGTTTCGACAAATTCAGCTTGTCATTACCAAACACGATAATGTTTAATAATGATAATGTTTAGTAATGACAAGCAGAATGTGACTGCAGATTTGGCAAATTTAGCTTGTCATTTTCAAACATTATCATGTTTGAAAATGACAAGCTAAATTTGGCGAAACTGCAGTCACATTCAATATAAAAGTGTTATACAAAGGAAAAAGTGTTTTATTGTGAAATTGATATGTACAACGATATAGAAGTCTCTTCAATACAGAATATAATATAAACTTTACTGAAATTAATATATAGACATTTAAATAGTTAGCACTTTGTTATTTATATATATATATTTTTTTTAGATATACTTCTTCTGGGGTCACTTTGTTGTATTATGCGTAATTGCCACAATCTGGACGTTAGCTTTTGAATCTCCAATCGTCATTCTGGAAAAATATTTAATGGGTAAGTAACTTGAATATAACTAATAACTCACAAACTACTGAATACTGAACAGAAAATTAATTTATTACATCAAACACAATATCAATTATGAATACCAAATTCCAAGTTACATTTGCAGACTTATTATTTTCGACTATTATTTGTTTCAGGATCTACAGGATCGAAAAAGAAGTCAAAAACAGAAGAAGATCGCAAAGTATTGACGATAAGTGAAATCGCAAGAAAGAGTTGATGTGTAATTTATTGAAAGCGTAATGTAAATATGTACATATTAGGTTTAGCTCGAAATTATTTTAAATAATTACTCACTATGATTTTTTATACCTATCGTTTTTTCCATGTTTTTGTAAATAGTTATTAAATAAGAATAAATATACTTGAAAACTAAGATTTAATTTTATTTTTGTTTGTCCTACATTTATGTGATTTAAGTAGGTAGATAATAAATAAGCAGCACTTACGGACTTTTACTTTTAAACCGAGAATATCATCTGAGATAAGTCATCATTTCGAAACTAATACATAAATTATTACAAAGGTCAACTTAAGCTACCTTTATTTTATTTTGTTTCGAATAATACTATCGCATTTCAAACAATTGTTAACAAATACAAATTCCAATTCCTTTCTGACGTATGAACATACAGAGAGTATTATGTAACACCGAACATGTTCATCCAATACAATTTGACACCTTTGATTTTTAAGTTATGTGTAAATTGGGTTGCCTATATGACCATTACAAATTGTAGCCAATCAATCGCAATTAATGCATCAACTTGTACATATAGATAGTTTTTCTTTCAAGTATACATGTCCCAATCACAGCGTGTATGCCGTAAATCTTTAGATAATCGTTGAGTTTTTAAAAGTTTAATTTGAAACTCAAATTGAGTATGTTCCACTCCCAGACTAAGCATGAAGTAAAATTTCGAGTTTAGAAAAGCCTGAAAATTTGGTTTGGTCGCGTAGCGCGAAGCGCGGAGCGGCCAAACCAAATTTTCAGGCTTTTCGAAACTCGAAATTTTACTTCATGCGCCACCGGTACAAAACCCTGACATATTACGAAGTTTAAAACATACCGCTAAACTTTACATTGAAGCAGTGTTTTGTACCGGTGGCGCATGAAGTAAAATTTCGAGTTTAGAAAAGCCTGAAAATTTGGTTTGGCCGCTCCGCGCTTCGCGCTACGCGACCAAACCAAATTTTCAGGCTTTTCTAAACTCGAAATTTTACTTTATGCTTAGGCTGGGAGTGGAAAACACTCGTTTAAAGCTTCGAATTGAATTCTTTTAATAAACCTAGCGTCGGAAAATGTACAACGTATGCATATATATATACTTAAAAGATAAATTCTCGCTATGAAAATGTTCGGTGTTACATAAAACGCTCTGTAGAAAATAGCAATAATAATAAGTTGATTGTTGTATGAATATATGTACATTTGGTAATTCAAAGAAGAAAGGTTATTAGTGCTTTTACAATTTAATAATAAACGTAATAGTAGCGGAAATATTTTAGATTTAGTTTTCTCAAACATTATGACCCTCAACTGTTCTCTCGCTGATCCATTAGTAAATTGTGATAACTACCATCCCCCACTGATTGTAGAAATTGTAGAATCCAGGAATTCATCAAGTGCAGAAACTTACTATTATAATTTCCATAAAGCAGATATTACAGGCATTTGTAACTTCTTAAGCGGTATTAACTGGAATGACCAATTAATGTGTCGTTGCATAAATTCTGACCTGACTTTGTTTTATAATATTATACAAGAAGCTTTTAATCGGTATGTTCCAATTCGCAAGACATTTGTATCGCATTATCCTGAGTGGTTCTCTAAGTCACTTATAAAATAAATCAAAGAAAAACGTACTGCGCACAAGAACTACAAAATGTCCGGTTGCGATGCTGACTATAACGTATTTTCTAACTTACGGACCGTTTGCAAAGAGACGATCGTTAAAGAGCATTTACAATACATCGAAGCAGTAGAGAGTAGCATACCCGATAACATAAATTCTTTCTGGAGATATTATAGGGCAAAAAAAGGTACGAAAAACGACTTTCCAGCATGCATGACCTACGGTACACGTACTGCTAATTCGGACATCACCATAGCTAACTTATTTACCGATTTCTTTCAAGACTCATATCTAAACTAAGACAAAGCAGTTTAGATTATAGCGACGTAGGTAATACGACTTTTAACGCTTTACAATTTAATGAAATCGAGGTCATGTCTTGTTTAACAGATTTTAAGTCAAATTCAGCTCCTGGTCCTGATGGTATACCACCATTTCTGATCAAATTGTGCGCACCTGTTTTGTGTTTACCCCTTATGTTATTATTTAATCGATCTCTCAGAGATGGCGTGTTTCCATATGAATGGAGAAAATGCTACACTGTACCTATATTTAAGTCGGGTTTGAAAAGATCGGTGGAGAATTATAGGGCAATTACCATACAATCGTGTTTTCCTAAGTTGCTGGACAAACTGGTTACCGAACGGATGATGTCAGTGTATAGACATATGAAATCGGAGCATCAGCATGGATTTATTCCTAAAAGATCAACAGTGACTAACCTTTTTGTTTACACAAATTTCATAATGAACACAATGGAACAGGGAGCTGTAGTAGACTCTGTCTACACAGATTTTAGCAAAGCGTTCGATAGAGTTAGTCACTGTAGATTATTATATAAGCTTCGCAATTATGGTGTTAGTGGACATATGTACGATTGGATAAAATCATTTATATCATGTCGTGAGCACGTAGTAAAAATCAATTCCAAATTATCAAGTAGCGTGGTCAGTGCGACGTCTGGTGTGCGACAGGGCTAGCACCTAGGACCGTTGCTTTATATTTTATTCATCAATGATATTGGAAATAACATTGAATCAAAGTTTTTGCTATATGCTGACGACATGAAAGTTTATCGTAAAATCAGCACCATAGACGACTGCAACATTTTACAAAATGATTTGGAGAAGATTTTAGCGTGGTGCTCTGATAACGATCTTTATTTAAACACTGACAAATGTAAACATATACGTTTCTCTTGGAAATATACATCAGTTATACCCTTTATTTACACCTTGAATGGAAATACTTTGGAAAGGGTTGATTTAATTAACGATTTGGAAATATTATTTGACAATAAACTGCAGTTTATTGATCAGATACAAAAAATTACTGCAAAATCCTTACAAGTCATTGGATTTATCCGGCGAATATCCAGCAACTTTGAAAACATTCGAACGTTTGTCACGCTCTACGTGACATTAGTGAGACCAGTTTTGGATTATTGCTGAATAATTTGGAGTCCGCATTTTATGTGCCATATTGAGCGTGTGGAAAAGGTTCAACGGAAAATGGTGAAACTCATCTGCTTCCACACACACGTGCAATATGACAGAAATAATTACAACCTTCTTCTGGATTATTTCGGCCTGAGGTCTCTAGAGAAACGTAGAGTTTACTTTTTGCTTTGATTTTCTTATAAAATATTGAATAATCAAATTGGTTGTTCTTCAATTTTATCATCTTTATCTCTAAATATTCCTCAGCAATCGGTAAGACAGCATAAATTGTTTGCTACGAGGTTCCACGGTACATCTTATGCCTCAAATGGCCCGGAAGCAAGGATGATGACAAATGTAAATACATTTTATAATTTAATAAACGTGTTTGGAGTTTCTCTAAAAATATTTAAACTAGATTGTTTAAAAGCAATCGATAATACGTGAACATACGTAAAGATATGTACCATAATCTTAGGTGTAGGGCAGCTTGGTGGTGTAGTGGTTAGAGTGTTGTACTGCCACGCCACGGACCGGGGTTCAAATACCGGCCTAACAAGTTGTCTGCATTTATATAGGTTAGGATAAAAATGCCAAACACTCCGTCTTCTCGGATATGACGTTAAATGCATGTAGGACCCGTGTACTGCCTGGATGTTGCGTGCACGTTAAAGATCCCTACCGGTGGGTTGGAACTCCCACCGGGTTCGGCAAAATTCCCGGATAGCTGTAGACCTAATCTCCGGCGTCATGATTGGCCTTAGCAGCTGAAATAGATGACGTAAAACCCAAAAAAAAACAAAAAAATCTTAGGTGTATATTTATATTTATATTTAGGTTATTGTGTTAGTATAGTGCAAGTTGTTTTTTCTATTTAAATAATACTTTGTAACTATTTTGTAACAATTTAAATGGTTTCCGTAATAAAGAATTATTATTATTATTATTCGTGAAAGCAACATTATTTGTGTTTCTGTTCAAATGAATGTAAATTGTGACTTATATTTTTATCAAACGATATTTTCTAAACAATGTTACGAACAAATGTTTAATCATGAATTGGATCAAGTCTGTATTTTTTGATATGTCAAGTCTGTATTTGCTTTGAGTTAAGAGTTGTTATAATATTAATTGGAAGTTATCATTTCAGATTTATTAGTTTTAACTTTCATTTGCTTTGGAATCTTCAGGATTTGAAAAGAACTCAAAAAATAAGAAGATCGCAAAGTATTTTGACGATAAGTGAAATGTCAAGAAAAAGTTGGTTTATTAAAAGCGTAATGTAAATTATGTACAGTTGCGAGAGAAAATAAGCTATCACAGCAGGGAGCTTTAGCCGCTTCTAAAATGTCGTATTTTTTTCTTGTAAAACAAACTTGTCATGTACAGGTTAACACCAATTATTTGCTTGGCCAACAAGACGGTGCTTTTATTGACATGCACTTCAATAGCAATGTCTCTAATGCCAATACCGTCTCTAATCGGGTCGTTATTATAGCTTTTTGCGTTTCAGTAAGTTCAGTCATGTCGACGTTAATTAAATTTCGATTGACATTTCTAAAAATTTGTCAATTTGATTGACAATTTAAAAAATCAAAGTGTGTCCAGTTCACATAGCCAAATATTTTGCTGTACTAGTATTTTTTTCTCACAACTGTACATAATTACATTACGCTTTTAATAAACCAACTTTTTCTTGCCATTTAACTTATCGTCAAAATACTTTGCGATCTTCTTTATTTTAGATTTAACTCGAAAATATTTTATTTAATTATTAACACATAATTATTTTTATATTTTTGTAAATTATAGAATAAGAATAAAAATATTTTAAATGATTTGATATGATTTTTATTTTTTGTCCTACATTTATGTGCATTAAGTAGGTAAAGAATAAATTAATAGCACTTAATGATTTTTACTTTTAAATCGAGAATATCAGCGAAGATTAGTACTCATTTCGAAATTAATACATAACAACAATACAAAGGTACACTTAAACAACCTTCATTTTATTTTGTTTCGAGTAATGTTATCGCTTTTAAAACAATTTGTTTTGCTTTCTAAAGTATGAATAATTAGTGCACATGGCGAATAGCATTATCAATACTGTTTCTGTTCAAATGAATGTAAAATGTGACATATATTTTTACTGAACGATATATTCCAAACAAAATTACGAACAAATTTTTAATCATGAATTGGATCAAATGCGTATTTTTTGTGTTTATTTTACCCTGGCAAGTGAGCTGTTTGAATTGTTTTGTTGGGCAATTGTCGAAAAGTTTACAGTTGAGTGAGAGTAATGATCAATGCGATGTTGATTTAAGGAAATATGTTGATGGTTTGAGGAAAAATGAAAATTGGACTGTTTTAAGTAAGTTTATTTTTCTCTATATTTATCAAGTGTTTAGTTTAATTGTCTTCATATTCTTTTCTTTTTAGTGTATGAATCTTCATTTTTGAATAAATTAGGATGTGGATCTCAAAGCATATACGATTTTGGATTTTTTGATGACTGCATAAAAATCCACAACCGAAGTGCCAATATTCAAGGAAAATATTGCATTGTCTCGCTGGATTTACCCATAATTCTCAGTGATAATTATAATGAAATCGTATGTATTTAATAAATATTATACACCAAGTGAATTAAACACGATTTTATTCACGAAAAGATTTTTGATTTCACGAGCGCCTCGGCGCGAGTGAAATCATTTCTTTGAGTGATTAAAGGTGTTTAATTCACGTGGCGTATATATGTTTTTATTCAATTTTGACGAAATTGTAAAGAAAATGTACTTTACATTTATTTTTAAATAAATTTTTTAACTCACTAGTGACCTAAAAAAATTTTAGTTCACTAGTGAATAAAACCTTGTTTATTACGGTTGTTATGGAGTTAATAATGTCGATTTAAATTAACAAAATTGAATAATAAATAATATAAGAAATTTTTTAACTCACTAGTCACCTAAAAAAATTTTAGTTCACTAGTGAATAAAACCTTGTTTATTACGGTTGTTATGGAGTTAATAATGTCGATTTAAATTAACAAAATTGAATAATAAATAATATAAGAAATTTTTTAACTAACTAGTGACCTAAAAAAATTTTAGTTCACTAGTGAATAAAACCTTGTTTATTACGGTTGTTATGGAGTTAATAATGTCGATTTATATTAACAAAATTGAATAAAAAAATTAAAAAGTATTTGCTTTAGTGAAAACATAAGATTGTTTTGTCAACATTTATTTTCGTTAATGAGAACGTAAGTTATCAAAGATGTATATTCTTAAATGACAATGAAAGATTTCAAGCAGAATACATTTTTTGTTGGTGAAATATAATTTAGTTTCCTTTAGCTAAAATTAAGGTAGTTAAGCAACTAAAGATGTTCAATTTTATGACCATAATTCTAATTATACAATTAATTTTTATTTTAAGCATAAAAATCGCAATGTATAATAGTTTAATATAATATATAAAATTACGAAAATGTCATTCGTGAACATGCAAACAATGTCTTAATTAATAAGGCAACTTAAGACCATAAATATCCATTGAAACAACTACTTCCCGTGCAAATACACTTCCGGATATTAAATTATACAATAAATATTTAAAATCTTATTTATCTCTTTTTATTAAATTTAATAACTATATTGCAAACACAAGATGTTGTTAAAAATATATTTCCTTGAGTGAAAAGGTTTCAATTTTACTTCCTCATGATTTCATTATGAATGAATCTCTAAAATATTTTCTAAAGTTATTCCGTTTTATCTTTTTGTTATTAAATTATCGACATTCTTTTCGCATTGTTGCGCTCAAATTGGTCGGAAACAGTGATATAATTTTGCTTCGAGTGCTCCGGGAGACCGGGCCATGAATAATAGAATAATTTTAATTTGCAGGAACAAAAAATTTTAAGGCAAATGGATATGCCGAAGGGAAAATGGGGAATTTGCATTCCGGGTGCGTGCGACTCGGCTAAAATTAGTTCATATTTGAGCCCGGGCATATTGAATTTTAATGAGACCCACTGCCAGACTCAAATTACGAAAACATCCCATTCCGACATACTTGCATTGTGAGTTAAGTACTTTACACACATACATAAAATACAGGAAATATTTAATTTATAGTTTTGAGGTGCAATTTAAAAACTAAATCTGAAAAAGAAAATTCTGCATGCTAATAATCATGATAGAAACACTTCATTAATAAAATGTTTACCTACGCCCTATCTAGTAAGCGCTTCATACCACACTGTCATATTGGCGCGTATGATTGACATTACCTACATATGCACGTAATAGCTTTTACAAGTATATTACATGCTGACAGATGAACAACTGATTGATTAACGCACAACAAAATGACATTTCTTTGATGTATATTGATCAAGTAGTAATTTAGTTTTCATCAATGTCATGTTACTATCAAAAATTATTGAATAAATAAGTTGTTCTTTCATGCTCATTGTTTATTTTGCTTGGGCGTAGGTAAAGTATCGTACGTTTCTCGAGTGGTATGGCAATTACATACTCACAGAATATTGCACTCGCCGCCGCGCGGCTTGTGCGCAACATACCCGCTCATATGTAATATGCTGCATACCGCTCTCGTAACGTAATATATTATTACTGAACCTTATCATTTAATCTATATTTCTCTTTACTTTCCCTCGGGGAGGGCAGATGATGCAACACTGGCTGCTAAGTCTGTCCAGATTTAATTCGAAGGATTAAGTTTGATGTGTGTGTTAACGGCTTTCTTCAAAATATACGTTTTATAAATTCATCTTATTTTCTTTAAATCTTCAGATATTCGTTGTTTTTTAAATAGAGTTCAATTTGAAGCTTAAAACGAGTGTTTTCCACTCCCAGACTAAGCATGAAGTGAAATTTCGAGTTTAGAAAAGCCCCGTGAAAATTTGTCGAGGGTCGCGCAGCGACCCGAGACAAATTTTCTGGGCTTTTCTAAACTCGAAATTTTACTTCATGCGCCACGCGTGTAAAACACTAAAATATCGTGGAATTTATGTATATTTGAACTTAACTTAAAATCAGTGTATTATACGCGTAGCGCATGAAGTAAAATTTCGAGTTTAGAAAAGCCCAGAAAATTTGTCTCGGGTCGCTGCGCGACCGTTCTAAACTCGAAATTTTACTTCATGCGCCAAGCGTATAAAACACTGATTTCAAGTTAGGTTCAAATATACACAAATTCTACGATATTTTAGTGTTTTACACGCGTGGCGCATGAAGTAAAATTTCGAGTTTAGAAAAGCCCAGAAAATATTTCTCGGGTCGCTGCGCGACCCTCGACAAATTTTCACGGGGCTTTTCTGAACTCGATATTTTGCTTCATGCTTAGTCGGGGAGTGGAAAACATTCGTTTAAAGCTTCAATTTGAACTCTTAAAAAAAACAACGAATAATATTTCGAGTGTAGAAAAGACCCGTGAAAATTTGTCAAGGGAGTTTTTCTTTAAAGTATACGTATTCCAAATTCAGCTTATTTTCTTTAAATCTTTAGTTACTCGTTATATTTTTTAAGAGTTCAATTTGAAGCACTAAACGAGTGTTTTCCACTCCCAGACTAAGCATGAAGTAAAATTTCGAGTTTAGAAAAGCCCCGTGAAAATTTGTTGAGGGTCGCGCAGCGACCCGAGACAAATTTTCTGGGCTTTTCTAAACTCGAAATTTTACTTCATGCGCCACGCGTATAAAACACTGATTTCAAGTTAGGTTCAAATATACATAAATTCCACGATATTTTAGTGTTTTACACGCGTGGCGCATGAAGTAAAATTTCGAGTTTAGAAAAGCCCAGAAAATTTGTCTCGGGTCGCTGCGCGAACCTCGACAAATTTTCACGGGGCCTTTCTAAACTCGAAATTTTACTTCATGCTTAGTCTGGGAGTGGAAAACTCGTTTAAAGCTTAGAATTGAACTGCTTTAAGAACACAACGAATATCTAAAGATTTAAAGAAAATAAGCTGAAGTTGGAATACGTATACTTTATATACTTTAAAGAAAAACTTCCTGTATTAATTTTTAGTACGTTAATTGGGATGATTCTATTAACATGCATTGGATCCTCCTTCATAGACGCAGTTTTCAACGACAAAGAAAAAGGTAATCCCTTAAATCAATTAAGTTTAACTTTTATTAACTCTAATCACACGTACATACAATGTATTCACAGTCTGCAGTTGGACCATTACAACCCATTACCAAACTAATAGTTTGATAATGGCTTTATAAAGTAGAATTTATGATTGCAATTTACACATCGTTTGCGTTACAGCAAACTTAAAATTTGATTCAGTTTCAGGAATACCGAACGTTTTCTTGGTATTTTCTTACTACACGAACGCCAAGCGCGTGTTCAGGCCATCATCAGGGACGTGTAAAAAAGTGCCTTGTCTCTTTGGTATACAGAGTTTAAGTATATTTTGGTTGACGCTGGGTCATTTTTATTTGTACACTTTTCGTTTTCCTGTTGAAAATATTAAAGATGTAATTAATGTAAGTAGTAAATACAATTCAATCCTTTCCAGTTCAAACTTTTGCACAGGCCAACAAATAAAATTAATTATATCCACTCATCATCTTCGACACCGATTAAATATCAATTTTCAGCATTTAAAAGTATGATAGACAGAGCGATTAAATTACCACTTTCAGAAGAAAACAGGAAAGCAGAATTTAAGTTAATATTGGAAATAGCAAAATTTTTAGATTATAACCCTAATACAATTCAAAAATTAATTAATAAGAGCATAAAATCTCACAAGATCAAATCAATAACGAGTTTGCAGGAGCAAGAAAAACAGCCTATTAAATATGCTAGAGTCATTTACGTACCTAGACTAAATAATCATATAAATAAGTTATTTAAAAAATTCAACCTCACGGCAGCACAATACACAAATTCAAAAAGTGGTATACTTTTAGGAAACACATTTAGTAAAAAAGAATTCATTGAAAAATCTGGAATTTATTCAATAAAATGTGATAACTGTGAGAAAGTGTATATCGGCCAAACAACCCGCAATTTACATATTAGATTCAAAGAACACAGTTATCACATAAAAAACTAGAATCCAGAAAAATCTGCAATTGCACGTTATAACTTTACAACAGGTCATAAATTCAACATCAACAATATGAAACTCCTAAAAGAGTCCAATAAGTATCAATTAAACATGTTGGAAGCCATAGAAATGCGTAAAAATAAAAATAATTTATTGAACTTCGATGTTAGTCCCTTAAATAACCCGCTTCTAAATTTGTTACCTCCATAAACAACACGCAATAAAATTTGTTAACCCACCCAAAGGTCTTCCCTTAATCTGGGGTTTTTCCCTTTAATCCACTGTAGGTATAAAGAAACCGCGCAACAGTTGTAAGAATTAGTTGTTATTGAAAATGAGTGCTTAGCACTTGAAATATATATCTAACCATTAGAAAATAAAGTGTGAAGAAAGGATACAACAGTGTTAATTATTTAAAAAAAAAAATGTGATTAGGATTTGTTCATTTTTTGAAAGTTTTGGTGGCTAATCTAACAAAGAATCAGCATTTTACCGTTTCCATCACGTACATTTTTTTTAATAAATTTACTAGGTGTCATGTTAATGGTTTTTTAAATATTTTCGAATAAAAATTTAATAAAATATGAAATTAAAGCTGTTATCTTGCACAATAGGAATGTTTTTTCATCGGTAACGGTTGCCCATTCTGTGCAAATGAAGGAAAGCTACGAAAATCTGAAAGTAATGCTTGAAAAAATCAAATACAATGATTATAGTTGGATAATTTGTGGGGATTTGAAAATTGTGGAACTTCTACTAGGACAGCAGTTAGAGTATACAAAGTGTCCTTGTTTTTTTATGTGAGTGGGACAGTCGAAGTAGACATCAACATTGGAAGAAAAAGGACTGAATAAGAAGAGATAATTTACCTCACGAATCAAAAAATGTTCTGCACGAAAGTGTTGTTGATCCACAAAAATTCTTGTTACCTCCACTGCATATTAAACTAGGATTAATAAAACAATACGTTTAAGCTTTAAATAAAGATCAAGACTATTTCAAATACCTTTGTAGAAAATGTCCCGCTATCTCAGGCATTTTTGTCGGTCCTCAAGGAGATTAACGAAAGATCACGAATTTGTTAATACCATGACCGAAACTGAGAAATATGCATGGATTTCTTTTGCTAATGTTATTGAAGGTTTTTTGGGAAACAAGAAGGATCCTAACTACAAGGAAATTGTGAAAAACGTGCTCCAGTAATTTTTTTAAAGTTCTTTTTTTACACTCGCATCTTTATTACTTCCCCGAAAATCTTGGTGATGTGAGTGAGGAGCAAGGTGAGAGGTTTCACCAAGACATGAAAGAAATGAAACGCAGATATCAAGGTCGGTGGAATGTCTTAATGATGGCTGATTACTGCTGATCAATAAAAAGGAACAATCCGGCCCTGGAATACACAAGAAAATTCACTAAACAAAGTTTTTCATCCAAGAGGAAAAGATCTTCTAGAAATAAAAGAAATTAAAGATTGTCTTAGACTTTTTTTCAATTCAGTTTACTATTTGTAATTTGATTTTGTTTCTGTATCAATAAAAGTAGCGTTTATTTTGACGACATTTTTTAATAATTTATTTTTAACATTAATAAAAAAACCTTACGTGATAGGGAAAAAAGACACCCGGATTTCAATTCAGTAGATTAAAATTATACAAAATCAGATGTCATATCGAAATCAACTTTCAAAAAGTCAACATTTGTTGGCCTGTGTTATTTGTGAGCAACAAAAACATTATTAAAAAGACAGAAGTAGAAGTACTTAATGCTTAAAATAATGTTCAAATGTAAGATGTCCTGATCCATTGGGCTGAAAAGGCCCAATGGATCAGGCAATATTATTCATCAAACTATTATTTGTGATTAACAAAAAAAATATCAAAAAAGACAATTTAGAAGTACTTGACGTTTAAAATAATGTTCAAATATAAGTTGTCCTGATCCATTGGGCTGAAATATATAAACAATTATTCTGCGAACTTCTTTTAGAAATGTTTTAGAAATATACATATATTTTTGTTTAGTTTGTAGCAAGTAATGAAAGTATTTGGATGTTAAAAACAGATCTGTGTATTGACACACTATTTTTAATTACTGGAATCCTAATGACGATTACTTTTATGAATATACATGATATTAATTGTAGGACAGTTGTTGCTAAATATTTAGGACATATTATTAGGTAAGTGATCATAATAACTGAAACGTATAACTATTTAAAATTTTAAGAATTAGACAGTTATATAAATATAAGTAATGTAAAGTAGGAAACACGAATATTCAACCAAAATTAAGGAAAAAAAATATCATCTTAAGTTATTCTTTAAAACACACAAATAATTAAGAACCAATATTTCAATTAATTAGAAACGAACAAATTTCTTTTTACTTATAAATAAAGGTATGTATTATTTATAAAATGTATATATATATATATATATAATTTTACATTGGATCAGAGTTTTATACGCGTGGCGGGGACCCTATCAAAACATCTACACTATTTTTGCCAGCCGTAGTGCTGGTCTTCTATCTACATAGATTAATTATGTTTGGCATAATTTTTTGATAATTTTTTTTAAATTAAAAATCAACGTACCTTTAGGCATATACAAACTTTAAGAAATTTAAACACCTTTAATATTCTGCAGTTTGTCTATTGCCATATGGAGAAGGGTTAAGTGGATGTCGAATTTTGGTAAGGAATCTAAGGGATGCTCGTTCACTGACTTGGATGTTATGAAGAGTAGGATTGGGGGCTGTCATGAATAGGGTGGAGTTGTAGTCTAACATTGGTTGACATATCAGTTTGTAGATTTTTGTTGCATACTCTTTTTAAATGCCTAGATTTAGATATATTAGACTACGAAAATGTTTACCTCGAGTAGTAATTTTGTTTGTTATTATGGAGGAGTGTTTTTTGAAATTTAGTTTATTGTCAAAGGTAATGCCAAGGTACTTAATATGGGATGTTGGTGAGATAGGATTTTGGTTGATAAAAATTTTAATGGAGTTGTTTTGGCGGTGGTATAGAATTAGGAGTTGGGATTTGTTGGGATTCATTTTTATTTTCCATTTGACAAACCACAATTCGAGGGTGTCTATAAGTTGCCATACTGGGTGAAACATGGCCGACGATGGACATCATCAGGGATTTGCCACCTCAGTAATACTGGACTACCTAGACAAGGTGGGATGGTTGAGCTGAGGATGGTTGATTATGCCATCAGGGATTTGCCACCTCAGTAATACTGGACTACCTAGACAAGGTGGGATGGTTGAGCTGAGGATGGTTGATTATGCCATCAGGGATTTGCCACCTCAGTAATACTGGACTACCTAGACAAGGTGGGATGGTTGAGCTGAGGATGGTTGATCCGTAGTGGGAGGCAGCACAATGGGCCCAATGAGGTCTAAGCGCAGTGAGGCAATGCGCACTCCCCCTTGTACCAGATACCAGATACCAGTCGCTGTAATATTTGTAGTGCTTTTGGTAGGGTAGATGCGTGCGTGATTAGCGCTGTGTCGTCAGCAAATTGTAAAACATAGAATTCTGGATTAAAATACATGGGGTCGGGGTTATATAGGTCGATACAATAGAGGTTATATAGGATAGGAGATAGTGGTGATCCTTGTGGAACACCCTGTTCGGGACTGAAGATTTTAGATGTTGTATAAGGGATTTTGACTTTTAGGGATCTGTTTTCTAGGAAGTTTTTTGAGATAATGATTAAATGGGTAGGTAAATTTAAGGAGTGACATTTAAACAACACACCTCTGTACCACATGGAATCAAATGCTTTTTGTATGTCCTGAAAAAAGGTGGTAGATAATCGACCTTTGAAGTGTGTTGTTTGAATGTTTGAGGTAAAGATACTGAGAGGGAGTGTGCTTGATCTATGAGGAAGGAATAAGAATTGGTAATTAGGAATCAAGTGGGATACGTGACTCAGAATTTTTTGTTTGAGAAGGGACTCGTACAGTTTGCCAATAACAGAAGGAACACCCATTGGCCGGAAACTGGATACAAGAGAGTGGTCTTGGTCTCGTTTATAAATACATGCCATAATGCCCGTTTTCTATTCGGGTGAGAGATAGCAGGAATGGTAGCAAAAGTTTATGATTTTTAGGATATAGTGATGGACTTCGAGGGGTTAGACTTTAAGGATATGTCGTCGAATATTGTCATGTCCTGGGGAGGTGTTTTTTTCCGGTATTCGGTGCTGTGAGGCAGTTGTTTTCTAAAAAATTGATTGATAAGGCTTATATATGTTGAAAATTTCACTTTTATGTAAATAAAACAATTTAAACACTTTCAAATATATATTGTCGCTACAATTGCTTCATTTCTTTGCTTAAAGAACCCACAGTGTGGCAAAACAATTGTAAGGAATGCACAATATATATTTTAAAGTGTTTTGTTTTATTTATATAAAAGTGTAGTTGTTTTCTGTCGGTTCGTCAGCAGCATTAAATTGATGGTTTGTCTTAAAAAAAAATCTTTGTACCAGTCATTAACATGGCTAAAAAAGTTGCGATCGAATGAAGCGTCTTTTGTCTGTCGATACGTGTCTTGAAAATATTGAGCAAATTTATCCGAGATTGCTTGCTTGTCATTTGTTGTTTTGTTAGTCGTTGGGTCAAGCATTTCTGTTATATTGCACGACTTTCTATATTTGCTAAGTTTTTTTTTACCTCTGTCCAGTATATCTTGCCCTTGCTGTCGTTGATTTTCTGGCAAGCTGTCAGCCAAGTGTCGGTTTTGTATTGTTTAACTGTTTTATGTCTTAACTGAGTTTATTGAATTGTGTTCAAAGTTCTGTTGCACGAATTGTAAATATTTGCTTTAAAACCAATCGTGTTGGTTTTCTTTTTAACGCCCACTTTGCTTAAACAGAAGAATACTTTTGTAAAAGAAATCTTGCTCTTTAAAATTTCAGTCTTCAGAAAGACTGTGTGGATGTTTTGATCGGGTCCTTGCATGGCGTAGATATTTTGTACAAGAAAAAATGATTGTATTTTATGATAATAATCTATATATTATTATGTTTTAAGATTAACAGTTCCTTTGATATTTTTACTAATAGTCCACATGAGCATCCTAAAATACATAGGCAGCGGCCCTATGTGGCCCTACGCCGAAGACTACATGATAAAAGGTTGCTCTCAAAGTTTCTGGTCGACGATTTTCTACCTTCGCAACTTCATTAACACAAACGAAACTGTAAGTACCCGCTTTAATAAGTCGACGAAATTATTAAGATGCGATTTAATTAAAGTGCGTAGATGTGAGCTGGTACTTATCCTTCAACATGCAAATTTTCACCTTATCACCCCTGGTGCTGCTACCCCTGAAAAAGTGCCCCAAGGTGACGTTATCCACGATCGTTATTTTGGCATGTGTCTGCATCCAGATGTCCTATTATTTCGCGCTCAAGTATACTCTTGAACCGTTTACTGATGTGTAAGTAAATTAATTTTTTTATTCAAAACGTGCCTTAATACAACTTTAATTAATATGAAATCTAATATTCTAGAGAGATTGTAAAATAGGTAAATCAATTAAATAAATTAAATTAAAAAGTTGAATAATGCCGGGTTTCACTAACGTCAGATAAATTAAACAATTATATAACATTTGAGGAGTGTTCGAACAAAAGGGAACATTTCCACTTTATGGTTTGTTGCTTTTTTTGCAGAATCGTACATATATTTATGAACTACACATTTTGAATCGGTTTTTTTTATCTAAATTGTTACGTCAAATTCAACAAAAATGTGTACTTCATAAATCTACGCACGATTATTAAAAAAAAGCAATGAGCCAAATAGTGGAAATGTTACCTTTTGTTCGAACACTCCTCGTTTAGTTATAGTTATATACAGTGTGTACGTATTTCGACAGAATGTATGCTGATTTCAGTTATTGAAAGAGATAAAAAGTTGGTTAAATTGAGGCAAGGTTGCGTATTTTAGAAACTATCAATAAACTGAAAACAATTTTGAAATATCGTCTTTCGTTTTCGAGATATCAACAAAAAGCTGATTTTTTAAATACTGTAGCTGCAAAAAATCAACTAATCACACAAACGAATGACATTTTCGTAATTTTATATATTATGTTTAAAGTGTGCAAACTATATGAAGCGTAAGCTTATTTTCTCGAATTCAAATAGCTTTGAATTTGAATGTATCTTTTTTGATTTATAATTTCTATGTATGTATATCTATCAACAAATAAATGTAATCAATTTTATTTTATTTATTGTAATCAATAAATAAGTATTAAATGAATTTATTAAAATCGGACTTAATCATTTTGCAGGAGAATTGGCAATAATTTCTGTTTTAAAGATAACAAGAAAATGTAAGTGTCTTTTTATATCAAAATTGAAAATTTACTACGAAGTGAACGCCTCCAAAATTCAAGAAGTATTAGATGAATTTAATGAAACTAAACTCTATCATTTTGTAAAACAATTGACAATAATTTTTGTTTTAAAGAAAACAAAAAAAATGTGTTTTTTATATCAAAATTGAAAATTTACCACCAAGATTCAAAATTTTTTTACTAAAGAACTATAGTTTTTTTGCCGATTTACTGAATTTGTAATATTTATTTCAAGGTTGTATTTAAAGAAAAAATAAGATAATTTAAGATTGATTTCTTAATTCGAACTTAATTGAAAAATCTATCTTAAGTTCTCTTATTTTTTCTTTAAATACAATCTTAAAATAAATATTTTAGTTTAAACGGTTAAGATCTTTAGCAAGCGTACTAACCCCGGAAATCAACAAGTGTTTTACTGTGAAAACATGGACGTTGATTTTCCGAGCTCTTAGTTCCGTCTTAATCAATCAACCGGGAATTCTCGAATAATGGGAAACTTTTGAATAATACGCTTTTGCTTTCGACGTAAATCCACCAATATTTTTCTGCGCTCGACCAGAAAGCGCTATTTGAACACTTTATTAGACAAATAATGATTTATTATCACTTTTATAACAGCAATATATATTTTTTTACAATTTTATTATAATTTTCATATTAATATTTCTAATATAGCCTTAGAGCAATCAACCGGGAATTCTCGAATAATGGGAAACTATTGAATAATACGCTTTTGCTTTTGACGTAAATCCACCAATATGTTTCTGCGCTGGACCAGAAAGCGCTATTTGAACACTTTATTAGACAAATAATGATTTATTATCACTTTTATAACAGCAATATATATATTTTTACAATTTAATTATAATTTTCATATTAATATTTCTAATATGGCCTTAGAGCAATCAACCGGGAATTCTCGAATAATGGGAAACTATTGAATAATACGCTTTTGCTTTCGACGTAAATCCACCAATATTTTTCTGCGCTCGACCAGAAAGCGCTATTTGAACACTTTAGTAGACAAATAATGATTTATTATCACTTTTATAACAGCAATATATATTATTTTTACAATTTTATTATAATTTTCATATTGATATTTCTAATATAGCCTTAGAGCATTGCGCCACAGGGTCACACTTTTACAGCTATGACGTTTTTTAATTTGATTGTTTAAAACTATGTTTTTTAATATTTTATTGTTTATGTTTTATGTGTCAACCTTAATTTTATTATTTAATGTATTATTTTTTGTAATATTCTATGCTAGACCACCGGCAAATGATTAAATATATAATACTGTAAGGATTGTTTTACAAGATTCATATTCACATAACCACAAACTATTTTGTTTGTCGGTTTTAACATACCTTAAATTTTTAATCTAGATTTCTCAATTATAATATTATTTTTATATCGATATTTCTAATACTTCGAAAATTGTTTTACAAAATTCATATCTCCACTTATATGAATTTTGTAAAACAATTCTCGAAGTATTAGAAATATCGATATAAAAATAATATTTTAATTAAGAAATCTAGATTAAAAATTTAAGTAATGTTAGAACCGACAAACAAAATAGTTTGAAGTTATGTGGATTTATAGAAAATTTACTTGGTTGCCAATTAAATAAAAAACTGTTCTTGCATGTAGTCCATTCTTTCAAACTGGCACTAACACCTATTTACTTTTTAGTGCCACATATGTATAACGTGAAATAATTATTAATTATCTATTTTAAAATATTGTACGCTAAAACTCCGTTTTTTATTAATATATTTTTTCTGGTTTAGATTTAAGAGCCCAGCTCACGAGAAGAAACATTATCATTATCACATTAAGATTATCCCTTCGTTAATGGGTATCTTAGCAGGATATTCAATATACTGGGTCAGGAGCCTGAATGGAAACTTCCATCTGAATAAAGTGAGTTTATTACGTTGAACATTTTTGTTTCCACTTTTATTTACATAATGGCATGTAATGCAGGGCTGTATTTCCTTACACTGCCAGTGTATTTAACGTAATTTCATCGCCATTACAGAGCGCGAATACACACAACAATTTACATACAATTTGGATATAAAGAAAACACTTAACTGTATTTATATCACTCCTTGTGACTAGTTTCAAATACACGGTAATCATTATCAAACAAAGTACCTAAACTAGGAACTACAAAGGTATATAAGGAGCATTTTTTTTAGGTACACACATGCATGTGCTGTAAATTTTCCTACATTCGTTGTTTTTTCTTAAGAAATCAGTTTGAAGCTATAAACGAGTGTTCTCCACTCCCAGATTAAGCATGAAGTAAAATTTCGAGTTTAGAAAAGCCCCGTGAAAATTTGTCGAGGGTCGCGCAGCGACCCGAGACAAATTTTCTGGGCTTTTCTAAACTCGAAATTTTACTTCATGCGCCACGCATATAAAGCACTGATTTCAGGTGAGGTTCAAATATACATAGATTCACAGTATTTTTGTTTTGTACGCGTAGTACATGAAGTAAAATTTCAGAGTTTAGAAAAGTCCAGAAAATTTGTCTCGGGTCGCTGCGCGACACTCGACAAATTTTTACAGGGCTTTTCTAAACTCGAAATTTTACTTCATGCTCAGTCTGGGACATACCCAGGAAACACTCGTTTAAAGCTTCAAATTGAACTCTTCCAAAAACAAACATCTGCTGGTTATAATTATGAATTATTGGCGACGGAATTATTCAATTAGAACAAGACATGATTTTGAGGAGATAAAATACCAAAATTATTTACATTAATATTAGAAAACTAAATAACTCTAGTCGACAGAAATTTTCTAACATAAAAGCCATCATGATATGAATATACAAATGGGTTATTATTTATTTATTAGTATAATCTTAAAAACTCCACTATACATCACAATTTTAAAATATAAGCAATATTTGTTTTAACTGATTTTTCAGCACTCCACACAACTGTATGACCATAAATGTCTATAAAAACGGATTCGCTGGCTGGAATAATAATGTCAAATTTTATGCACGTTGGTATTTTAAAGAGTCACAGTGTGCTGTGAAACATTTGCTTAATTTTTTTTTTGTTAGCAGTATTTAACGTTACTTCTTGGACTTTACAGTGAATTAGGGGTTAGACGAGTTTTTATTATAAAGATGAATTTTCGTACTTGTATTTATTTATTTATTTATTTAACCAACAACCAAAGAGGCCGATTACAGGGTAAATTAACATAATTAATTATATATAAAATGTATTAACGCGCCTACAGTTTTTGTTACATATGCGGACAACTTTGTTTAATATCTCAGCAAAGGACTATCACAAATAATATAAATCTGGCGTACCATAAATATTTTGCTTAAAAAGTGGTTTCTCTACTGGAACAAAGAGAGGAATAACAGGAAAAAAATAGCAATGTATCTTATAAAAACGAATTAAAATTAATAATAATAATATATTTATTCACCCAACAGGTTTAACCAACCCAATTACAGAGTAACATACAATATATACTGCCTTTCAAAAAAATCAGAACACCAAGTATTTTTTGCACGATTTTAATAAAATTTCCACAATTTGATCATGTAAACCAACTGTATCGATGATCAAAAAATCAACTTGAAAAACAAAAAAACAAATGAATAAAAATTAATAATGTGTTGGGCCTCCACAATTTCCCAAACACTCATTAACACGTCGAGGCATGCTAGAAATCAGGCTGTCAATATCGACTTGGGGTATTTCATTCCAAACTTCGATAATTTGACCTCTAAGTTCCATTACAGTGTTAGCGGGGCGCTGTAAGTTACTTATTCTAACACCTATCATATCCCAAACATGATCTATTGGCAATAGATCTGAAGAACGAGATGGCCAAGGTAACAAATTGATTTCATGAGCCCATATACAGAACCGAGACTCATCGCTGAAGATAATGTTATTCCATTCATGGGTCCAATGTTGTCTTTCCCTGCACCAATCAAGTCTTGCTCTGCGATGCTGCGGAGTAAGAGGTAGATACAATTGTGGACGGTAGGATCTTATACCAAAACTGCGGATTCTTCTGTAAACAGTAGCCATGGATACTCTTTGGCCATTTAGAGCCAACCAGCCATTTCCCAATGCCCGCGACGTTGTAAATCTGTCCCTTAAAGTTGTAAGACGAAGAGCTCGATCTTCACGCTCAGTGGTGCTTCTTGGACGTCCTGATCCAAGTCTACGTCGATTCTCCCCAGCTTCGGACCATCTAGACCAGCAGCGTACGATCACCGATACACTACGGCCTACCCTTTCAGCAATAGCACGAACCGAAAAACCCGCTTCTCGCATTCGAATAATGCGACCCCTTTCAAATTCACTTAGATGATGATATTGTGCACGCCGACGAACACGGGGCATCTTATTATGTTTTACAAACTGAAACGTAAAACTACTCAGAGGCTACTTGGATATTAGAAGCAATTACATTAAAAAAATCAGCAGCTCTTCATAATGGTGAAATCAAGGAAAAATACCATTAAATAGTAACCAAAACAATTGATTCTTTGATCATCGATGCAGTTCATTTACATGATCAAATTCTGTAAATTTTATTAAAATCGTCCAATAAATTCTATGTGTTCTGATTTTTTTGAAAGGCAGTATATTTGTACATGTGTAAGTCTTAAAACTAATTACATTTATTGTATTACACAGAAATACAAAATTCTATAGTACATTTTAAATCCATATAATTAAATACCAAATGAGAAATTAATTAATTTATAACTTACTAAGTTGAAAATACATTTATTAATTCTTTTAAAGTAGAGTTAAATATACCACACTTCATTGATACTGTATCATGATATATACAAATCCGGAATAAAGGAGAGTGCTCCATTATATTTGAGTGCGTGGTTCTGTTATAAAAGCAGCATACATTTCTCGTTGAAATTGAAGGAATATTAAACAGTAGTTTACTCAAAAAATCTGGGCATTCAATTTGATTCCTAATAAGTTTAAATAAAAATATTTGCCCCTGAACTGATCTGTGCATTAAAAGATAAACGGCATCAAATTCATGCATCAACAAATCATTATTAAATGACTGTTGCGGGTAGGTACCAAATTTCTTAAACCAGACATACTTAAAAAACTTGCGCTGAACCTTTTCAATGTTATTTATGTGCGTTTGGTAAAATCGACATTCTGCAAAAATTGAGTTTCATTGAGACATACCTCCAAATATTTATTGAAACAACTACTTCTCGAGCTAAAACCCCGTCAGATATTGAATTATACAATGAATATTTGAGTTACACGACAGCTTTACTGTTCTATGCATAATTTATATGCTAAATGCAACATCAGGTCAAATTATTCTCTCAACAAACTAAATGAACAAACTCAATATTTCTTTATGTTAAATTTTCTTTAAGCAATGTGTCTTAATAATTACACCCAAAATTTAGATCTTAAATTATTTATATTTGTAATTAAACGTTTTTGTTTTTTGTTAATTATTTTTACAAAACATTAGAATTATCGTCTATTTGGGTAATTTCGTTTCATTTATTTCACATTGTCGTGCTACATAACAAAACAACTGTGGGTGAAAGAATACATTTGCGACTATATTGGAGCATTTCTAGCTGGACTTGTTCATAAATATCCAGTTTTATCCATGTTAGAGAAAAAATTGTAACATTTGTCGACTAGTGTAATTAATCTTGATATAAAACTGTATACAAAATAAAGCGAAGCGGAGCGACAGAACCAGATTAATCTCCTTAATCTGGGAGTGGAAAGCACTCATTTAATGGTTCAATTTTAACTCTGCTTCTAAGAGCTTCACATGTTTGTTTTTTTTCTTTTGGGTTTTTGTTGTATGTATCAAAGAAAGTAATGGAAGTATAAAGAATGAATGGTCGGTGGAAATTGCGAAAACTTTGAGGAATTAGTTCCGGTGAATCGGCGCAACTGCTTAAACTTTGAACACACATTTTCCCTACTCAAGAGATACATACACCTTTAAAGTTTGATCAAGTCGTTATTTTTCAGGGAGAAAAGTGTATATTTTCCTTAAGTTGCCTTTTTATGTTTTCATGGCATATTTTAGTGCACATTCGTAATTTTACTGATGAAAACTTATATTTTTTTTTACAAATGTTATAAAACTTATAAATGCTGCTAGATTAACAAAAAAATATTGTAAACATTAATTAATATTAAGAAATAGAAATTACAGAATTATTTTTATTTATTTGGAGTATACTTAATGTTTACGCGGTGAGCGCGATTTGCCTGCATTATTTATTAATACACAAATCTTAGAAATAAATCTCTCTATCTGCTAAGAAATGTGCTTGGAAGAGATCAGAACAAAAATAATATGACTATCGACAAAATTTAACTTATTTAAAGGTAATGAGAAATACAAATATAATAAAAGATAAAGTAACTAACACGCAAAGATAGATACAAAACAGTCTTGTATCTTTCTTTGCGTGTTAGTTACTTTATCTTTTATTATATTTGTATTTTTCATTACCTTTAAATAAGTTAAATTTTGTCGATAGTCATATTATTTTTGTTCTGATCTCTTTCAAGCACATTTCTTAGCGGATAGAGAGATTTATTTCTAAGATGTGTGTAACCTTTAGCTGTTTTGTATCTTTCTTTGCGTGTTAGTTACTTTATCTTTTATTATATTTGTATTATTCAATGTTGAGTAAGTTTCACGGAGGTAGAAATTTGACAACTTACTTATATGCAGATTTTTGAGAGAGTATTATTTTTTGTTGATTTTCTTTCCAGAGTGCCTGAATGTAAATAGGCAAAGTAATAAAAGAGGCAAAATCAACATAAACGCACAAATAAACAATTAAATATACAATTCACGCTAATTTTGGCGTGAACACTCAAATATTCTAGCATACAGGGAGTGTTTCTTTAAAGAAATCTAGCTTATCTTCTTTAAATCTTTAGATATTCGTTGTTTTTTCCAAAGAGTTAAATTTGAATCTTTAAACGAGTGTTTTCCACTCCCAGACTAAGCATGACGTAAAATTTCGAGTTTAGAAAAGCCCTGAAAAAAAAAATAGAAAAATTGCTCGACCCTCGACAAATTTTCTGGACATTTCTAAACTCGAAATTTTACTTCATGCGCCACGCGTATAGAACACTAAAACATCGTGGAATTTATGTATATTTGAACTTAACTTGAAATCTGTGTTTTATAAACTTAGTTTGTTTCACCATTATTTATTTAACAAATAGGCAAACAAACTACGTGATATTTTTGATTTATATTATATTATTATTAGTTAAGAATGTTTTATCAAGTAATTAGTAAGAAAGTTATTTAAGAAATAATATGATTTGTATTAATTACATCTTATATCTGTATGTGGGAGGTAGACAGCATCAAGTCACATTTTTTCATACTGTTGCAATCAGGATTTTTTTACTCCATCGAGAAGTAAATAACACTGTAAAATTTCAAAAATGTAAATTAGTGTAGTTTACCTCCCATATACAAATATACTCGACTATTCTGCTATCCTTTTCTTAAATCCCCGTCCTGCTGTCCTAAATAATCTCCAAGTTGCCGAAAGATCAGCCCTTAGAGTGCTTACCAAAATTAAACATCCTCAAAACCCACTTTACATCTCGTCAAATCAACTCCTTTATAAAAAATGCAACCTTGTTTCAATTGACAACCGTTTGCAAGTCCTCGCAAATAAATTTGCCCTGAACCCATTTATTCCCAATATCATTAATAACCTATACATTACCCGCAACCCTAACATAACCCCTCAATGTAGACATGCAGAAACCAACATTCTTATTGTCTTATCGACAATGACGAATAAACTAGACAGACAATAATAATCATGACGTTCTTATAACTAAAACTAGATAATTAAATAAGAACAGGTCAAAAGACCACTGGTCGATAGCCGATTTACGGAAATGAATGTATTAATATGACTATGCATTCTAATATTCGATATGTACATCTATAAAAAAATTCTGTAAATAAAGATGTTTATATACAGGGCTATTCAAATAGAAGAAACAGATTTCAAACATTTATTTCTTCCAAACTACAAAAGATAAAACTAGATTTCCAACGTTCCTGGACAGACAAAAGTTTAAAATTTGAACAGTCCAGGCAGAAGTTCCAACCACGGCCGCATTGGCGCTGTTGCTTGTCATTTTGATTGTCTGTAGTAAAATGGCGATACAACAAGAAAAAGCACTTTGTGTGCTGCAATTAGCACTAGAGTCCATTATTAAAGTTCAACGTGCTTTTTACTGCCTCTTTATAAGCAGATTTACCAGTGGCATCGAAAATTCGTAGACGATGGTTGCATCTACAAACAGAAAATCACTTGACGTCCGCGAGCGTATTCGTACAGTTTACGAAAGGAGCCCAAAAAATCCACAGCACGGGAAACACATGGTGCTCATATTGAATGCATAAATAATTGAACTTTTCTCTTTCCTGGAACGTTAGAATTTTGTTTCAATCTTTTGTAGTTTGGAAGAAATACATGTTTAAAATCTGTTCCTTTATTTTGAATAACCCTGTATATATAAACATTTAACTGTGTTTCTTTATTATTATTGATTTAACTCTGTTGTTGATAAAATTTATCACATAATTTAATAATCAATTTATATGCAAATTATTTTAAGGCATTAACATGTAAATATCCTCTCGAGTAATTATTGGAATTCTGTTCCAGATATTACTAAGCTTATTATGGGTAACATCCATAATTACAATGGCAGTGTGCATCCTGGGTGGACATAATTTACTAATTGACAGCAACAGATCACTAGATGTGCTCTACATAACATTACTCAAACCAGTCTGGCTGATCTCGCTAAGTTGGTTGATATTTGCTTGTGATGCTGGATACGGAGGCAAGTAATTAAATTTAAGTTAAGCAGCCCAAAAAGAAAAGTACTTTGAGAACTTTCAGATAAAACAATGTTTTTGAGTAATATAAAGAGTTAAACTAATGAAATGGCAGTTAGCTATTGATAAAAGGTAAAGTAAAGTATTTATTTACGGATATCTTCTTTGATATTACAAAAAAAATACAATAATAAAATTATAATCATATTAAATTAATAATACGCAAATAGATATAAGTATAACATAAGAAAACATATGTAATAAAAAGTTACCTATACAAAACAGAATAAAATGAACGACAAGTATAGATGATTGCACAATTTAATATAGCTTCAATACTTACAAAAACCACTCACTGGCGAATTAGAAATTATTTCACCAATATTCCCGCGTTTTAATTGAGACATAAAATGTGAGTGTGAACTATGAAATACATCAAAATATGGATTTAGAGATATTAATTATAAGCATAAATCGCGAAAGCGGGCTATTGTAGCCATAATTTGTCGTATGAACTTTAACTCTAAATATTGGAATTTGCCTGATGGGACGATTTACCACATTATAGTGAAAATTGATATACGATAACAGTGCCGGGCAATTGACTGCGTCCGAAAATAGCTTCTAAAATAATGACAAATCGGCATTAATTCTGCGATAACACAGCCTTTCGATATGTACGCATGAATAAATATTATCAACATTAAAGTTTAACCTTAACATAGTACCCGAGATGTACATCTAGCATCGAAAAATAAAAATTTAGAAAGAAATATAACTGCGTTTTAATTAAGTGACTTAAAATCTTCACGTAACTCAAATAACTAAATTAATAAAATGGATATAAAACACCACCACTTTCTTTACACAAAACACCACCAACAATCAAACAATATTTTGTGGAGAATCTTAAAGCTTCTAAGGAGTGTTTCTAATTCCAGATTATACATGAACAACCAAACCAAATTTTCAATCTTTTCTAAACTCAACATTTTACTTCATGCGCTTTACATTATGTCAGTATTTTATACGCGTGGCGCATGAAGTAAAACTTCGAGTTTAGAAAAGGCTAAAAATTTGGTTTGGTTGCTATATTCTTGATGAAGTTACATGAAGGGCTATTTATAAATTACTAGTAGTTATTTCCTTTATCTTCACTTTTTTATTAAAATTCTAAAAGTAATTTTTTAGCAGAACGTGGCCATTTTCAATAGACTAACTTAAATGACATGAATTTAAACGCAATTCCTTGATTTGTATGAAACTATCTACTATGGTTTATCTCAAAAATAGGAGGGCCACATTCTATATTCTATTAAAAAAATGGGTGCTTCAAATGTACATTTAGAATTTTATTAAACAAGTGAATATATAGGAAGCCACTACTATTAATTTATTATAACATTGTATTATTTATTTCGTTTTTATTTGTAATATAAGTCTTTTTAACAAATTCCTCTCTTCACCATTTTTTTTCTCATTTATTATTACATTTTATTATTTATTCCTTTTCCATTATAATTTTATTTCTACTCAAAACATTTTTCTCTTTATCATTTTTTATAATTTATTATCATATTGTATTATTTATTTCGGTTTTATTTTTATTTTGAGCCTACTCAACAAATTTCTTACTTTGCATTTTTTTTAAATTTATTATTACATTTTAATTTAAACACCTAACTTTGTTTTACAACTCTTATTTTATTTTTCAGTAACTATAGTTTTGACTACAAACTAGTCATTATCAAACTTAGTGCCTAAACTTTTTTGTACATGCATTTATATTACAGCATTAAAGAGATTTATTATTATTACATTGTTTTCAATTTAATTTTAGGTCTACTCAACAAATTCCTCTCATTGCCATTTTTTCAAGTGTTTGGAAAATTGAGCTACTGCATGTATCTGCTGCATTCAACACTCAACATGACACTACTTTACTCGAGTCGATATCCAGTGACATTTACGCATGTATCTATGGTGAGAGAACGCTGTTTAATTAATTCAACCAACATTGGACTAACGAAACCGTTTAATCGATTATTTAATTTATTTCCAATTGGCAGGATCCAATCAGAAATTACATCGCGTTAGCTTGTGCAAACCTAATGATCAACATTTTAATTATCAAAATAATATTGATTTTAGAAATTATAAAAATGTTTTAAGTATCAATAAATTAATAATCAAAATAATATTGATTTTACAATAAAACACTTTTTACTTTGTTTATATAACACATTTTATTAAATGTGACTGCGGTTTCGACAAATTTAGCTTCTTATTATCAAATACTTTATGTTGGAAAATGACAAGCTAATTTGTCGAAACTGCAGTCACAACCAATAAAAAGTGTTATACAAACAAAGTAAACAATGTTTTATTGTGAAACTAACATGTATAACGAAGTAGAAGTCTACACAATACAGAATATTGATTTTGGAAATTATAACAATGTTTCAAATACAAGCTGTTGACCATGAAAAAATGATCATGTTCTGTACAGGGTGGTCACATTTGAGTGTTACTATAGGGAATCTGGGTTAGTAGAAGATATAGAAAAAACAGATGGCGCATCCTTGATCTCGTTTTTTTTTTTCAAGACAAACTAAATAAATAAGTAATATATTTTGAACTTCACATTAAGTTAGTATTTTATTCGCGTGGGGCATAAAGTAAAATTGCGACTTTAGAGAAGCCTGAAATTTTACTTCATGCTTAATCTGGGTGTGAAAACCTACGTTCAAAAATAAAACGAGACACTAAAAAATTAAACATTTGTAGATTTTAATTAAGTTAGGCATATTTCTAATACTAGTAATTGAGATTTAAAAAGAATTAAAAATCAAGTTTGGCAAATTTTGTGTAGTCTCGTGCCCCTAGTTTATTAATTTATTGTGAACTTCATATTTCCATATTGAGTTTTCACAGATAAAGGATTCAAATATGTTTGTCATTTTGTCAAAAAAATAAATTCTGAAAAAATGTGTTTCAAAAAAATAATTCCTTGAAAATTATTTAGTTTTTTTGAACAATCAGGTTTGTTAAAAAAAATGTTTTCTTGATTTTAATTAAAACAAACAGTTTTTTTTAACTAAACGTGTTTTTTTTTTCATTGAAACAGCGTTTATAATAATGGGACCGTTTATAAGAGACAACAGTTGGGAGTTTACTGCCAACTGTTGGGGAATTCTCTGATGACCGGATACCTGTTTTAAACACGTTTTTAAACACGTTTTAATCATGTTTTTATTTGTTAATGATTAACAATTAACAAATAAAAACATGATTAAAACGTGTTTAAACCAGGTTAAAACCGTGTTTAAAACAGGTTAGAAACGTGTTTAAAACAGAACATACGGGGCGTTTTTCTTTTGACCATACATATCCCGATAATTACAGCGTTTTTTTAAATTTGCGCGTATTCGTTGTTTCAATGCGTTTAATTTGAGGCTTTTAGCGAGTGTTTTCCACTCCCAGACTAAGCATGAAGTAAAATTTCGAGTTTAGAAAAGCCTAAGAATTTGGATTGGCCGCGTAGCGAAGCGGAGCGGCCAATCCAAATTAGGCTTTTCTAAACTCGAAATTTTACTTCATGCGCCACGCTTAAAAACACAGATTCACATTGAAGTTAAAAAAACACACACATACAACAACGATTATAGGCACCCTATTATACGTTAGAGTTATTGGGTTGCCTATACTCACTGTTTTAAACAATTTGTTTGGCTCAGAATTTGACTCACGTTTTATTTACATCTGCATATTAGATTGCTAAAGCCGTATACTTTAAACTTTCCAATATTTCAATGTTTTATACGTGTGGCGCATGAAGTAAAATTTCGAGTTTAGAAAAGCCTAATTTGGATTGGCCGCTCCGCTTCGCTACGCGGCCAATCCAAATTTTCAGGCTTTTCTAAACTCGAAATTTTACTTCATGCTTAGTCTGGGAGTAGAAATCCCTCGTTTAAAGATTTAAATTGAAATCTTTATAAAAATCAACGAATGTCGTAATATTTACAGTGTATGCATATGTATGCCTGAAAGAAAAATTCCCTGTATTCAAAAATCAAATTTATGCGCACACAGTTGTAATATTTTATTGTAATAAAATGTTATGTTTAATAATGTAAGTTGAAATATCTTCAAGAATTTCGCTAAAACTTAAAAATTTAAACAAAAAGTCCTAATGAGAATAATATATTGTACATAGTTTAGTATAGTAGTATAACATATAATTTAATAAATTTCAGAAAATAAAAAAAACGTTTTAAACAAATTTTAGGTTTAAAACATGTTTTAAACAAATCTAATATTAAAAAACTGTTTAAAACACGACTGCTGTTTTTAAACATGTTTAAAACACTGTTTTAGAACAAAGTGTTTTAATCAAAACAACCCAGTGTACAATGTAATTCAAACAAAAAAATAGTTTTCAAATGTTAAGAATTTATTAAGAATAGTCACTATTGATTATATTGCTTTACTAAAAACTAATATATCTCGTTTAAATTAGAAGTTATTAAATCATTCTTTAAAGGAAGGATTACTATAAAAATTTGGGTTTTGGTGTGGATTTTTGTTTGCAAAATGTTGAAAAAAATCTCTTACACTGTTAAATATAGTACATTTATTTTAATTTTATTAAAAAATAACTAGTTTTAATATTAATGTATATAGACCAAAAGATTTGGGTTCTGTAATATTTTTTATTGTAATATAATTGATAATTAATAATTGCTGACTGAAATATCACGCCGGAATTGGAGTTATAGATTTTCAAAGTAAACAATTCATGGGCGTAGCCAAGGAGGAGCAGGAGGGACATAATCTACCCAGGACATCAAGAAATTGTATATGTTTGACGTTTCACGTAGAAATATTTTGTGATTATTTAATGGGGCAGTCGATAATAAAGCACCGGACGGATCGATGAAAGGCTTTTTATTTAAACAGAAAATGGCATCGAAAGAGCCTTCAATGCAGGAAAAGCACTGTTTATGATTGTTTTTCCGCAGTCGCTTGTTACATGCGATGTCTTTAGATTTCGTACAGCACGCTGTCAGTTGCGCGGCAGACATTTATTTTGATAGGCATGAAGTTTGTCGTTATCACGAGCGCGGCGGGTGACATTGTTGCCAACGTAGGCTAAACGGGTTCTAGTGTCATATAGTTAAATTCAACAAAATAATTGACATATCATAAGTTTTTAACTAAATTTTGCATATATTTTGACTCTTGCCCCTCTACATACTGGGTGTTTGATTAAGCGTGGCCACCGGCTGTATCTCAGAAACTATGCAGCATAAGATGGGGTAAAAAATATCATAATAAAAGTGGGAAAGAGAAATCGCTGAAAATAATTTATAAGTTTAAAACTCCGCCGCTAGGGGACGCAACATCTATCGCTAAATACAAAAACAGGTTTTTCGCAGAAAAATTCCTAATTAAGCTAAATTGAAATTATTAAAATCAAAGCTGAATTTAACTTAATTTTAACTATTCACTTGTTTCTTTATCTCTCATATTTAAAGTATGGGCGAGCAAAAAGGTGTGGTTACTAAACTGCATGTAACTTTAGTTTGCATTAACCGAAATTTATAAAATTGGTCTCGTTTGATAGAAAATTGGAAGCACTTTAAATCACATTCTACTCTGGTTGACTGTAGTTCTTATAGTAAACACCAAAGGGCGTTTTTGGAACAACGTCCATATTTTTTTAGATTTTCCCAAAAAAAATCAAATTTTAAGGTACAGATCTCTTACGCTAGTTTATTACAGGGTGAAAAACTGAGAAAATGGTGAAAACCTCATCCTGATATCTTTATTCTAACCGAAGATATAGTAAAAAGTTTGGTATATTTGCCCATTTCCAACCGCCCGCCATATAAAAATTTGTTTTAAAATCTAGTAGGTCTTTAGGCTTTTTTGTTTAATGTTCAAGATGTTAAAACCGAGAATTTAAAGAATTATAAGAATAACATCGATTACTTTTTCCATTTATATATTTTTTTAAACGAATATATACGTAAATCCAAGATTACTAAAAATTTTATTTTAAAACATAGTAGGCTATAAGATGACAAGATAATATCATTATTGCCGTATTGCCGTATATGCCGTGAGATATCCTGAACGTACGGGACCTTCAAAAAAAGTATTTAGAAGAATAATGAAGCGCTTGAAAGAATCAGGTTCCGTTCATTCTAAAAAGGGTGTTAGAATACAGCAAAGAAGCACGAATGAAGAAAACACTACAAATGTTTTAGCTTATGTAGAAGTAAATCCACAAGCAAGTATCAGAGAAATCATTAGAGATTTGGGCCTAAGTAATTGCGCGGTGTTCGAAATATTCAAGGAGCATAAATTTAATCCCTGTCGTATTTTGCTTCATTAAGCCATTAAGCAAATTGATTTTGATATAAGATTAAATTATTGCCATTGGTTGCTTAATATGGTTAACGAGGATCCACTATTTAGCAGTGTTGGGAATGTTAACATACACAATATGCGTTACTGGGCTGAAATAAATCTCTACTGACATTTTTTACCCCAACATTCTACACTGCATAGTTTCTGAGATACAGCCGGTGGCCACGCTTAATCAAACACCCGGTATAAACAACTGACATTGAAACAATATTCATCATTTATCTTAAATCAAAATCAATATATACAAGTAAAGACAAGTACTATTAAATTTTTCAAAAGAAGATTTAAAGACTTTTAGTTTTAAAAGGTAGATAGCACAAAGGTTGAAGAGTAGAAGAAAGTTTGGATTAGGAAAGATGATCATAGAACATGCACAGAAAGAAGATGAAAGTGTATTACACAGAATAAATTACCTTTTGAACTGGCTCATCGGATACGTAGAACCAATAACTCATTTCTAACAAAGCATTTATTAGCAGTTTATTGGGACATCGATTCGCTGGGTTGTCATAAAATGCAGCCAGTTCTCACAACATGTAAATGAAATTCGTCAGAATATAAAAAATAAATCATCTTTTGAACTGGTTCATCGGCGACCTAGAGCCGAAAACCCATTTTTAACAAAGCATTTATTAGCAGTTTATTGGGACATCGATTCGCTAGGTTGTCATTAAATACAGTCAGTCATCACAACAAAAAAATTTAATTCACCAGAATATAAAAAATAAATCATCTTTTGAACTGGCTCATCGGACAGGTAGAGCCAAAAACCCATTTTTAGCAAAGCATTTATTAGCAGTTTATTGGGACATCAATTCGCTAGGTTGTCATAAAATGCAGCCACACAACATAAAGATAAAATTCGTCAGAATGTAAAAATTAATCATCTTTTGAACTGGTCATCGGACACGTAGAGTCGAAAACCCATATTTAACAAAGCATTTATTAGCAGTTTATTGGGACATCGATTCGCTAGGATGTCATAAAATGCAGCCAGTCCTTACAGAACAAAAATTGAATTTGTCAGAATATAATAAATAAATTATCCTTTGAACTGGCTCGGACACGTAGAGCCGAAATCCCGTATTTAACAAAGCAGTTTATTAGGACATCGATTCGTTAGTTTATTATAAAATGAAGCCAGCCCTCACATTGCGAACATAAAATTCGCCAGAATGTAAAAAAGTGATGTATTTCTGTATTTACTAAATTCATGGTATTTGACGCGAGCAAAGGTAGAGCTTTGATTAAGCAAAATACTACGAACAGCATTTAATAACAATTCAAATGAAAAATGCCTCTAATTAAAAAAAAAATAAAACACCCATCCACATAAACTCTATTGATATTCATTTATAAAAGCCCTGCTTTTGTTTATTTTTTGTTCTACAATAATTTCCATAAATAATTGGTCTCTCGATTTATATAATGATTTTAATAAATCGCATATTTTCTATTAATTCCAGTTGTACAATTTCGTTTGTTATTTGGTGCTGTTACTAATGGGCTCCGTTGTTTGGAATTTATCATTCGAAATGCCGGTCGCCGCTCTATCAAAACATTTTTCAGGTAAATAAACCCGGCGGATTTGTTGCATTAATTGACTACTGTTTGTTTAAACTTTCAGGCTCGAAAAAAGCTCCAAACGCCAACGGTTTCGTGATCGATAAAAAACCACCACTGCATTAAATGCAATTGATGTTGTGAATAGATTAAATTAAATATAATAGCATCAATATATTTATTGTTAAGTTTAATTGAATTATATATTATTAAAATTTAACTTCCGTCCTGTATTCTAATGTTGTAAATACAGTAAATTGAATACAAGATATTTTGATAGACAAAATTGAATACAAGATATTTTTCTTTTAAGTACAAAATCCTGATTTGTAAATTTCCTGACATTCGTTGTTTATGAATAGGGTTCAATTTAAAGCTTGTAAGAATTTGTTTCCGTGCTTTGCTAAACTCGAAATTTTACTTCATGCGCCTATCGTATAAAATACTAAAATATTGTGAACTTTATGTATATTTGAACCTCACTTAAAATCAGTGTTTTATATGCGTTGCGCATGAAGTAAAATTTCGAGTTTAGAAAAGCCCAGAAAATTTGTCTCGGGTCGCTGCGCGACCCGAGACAAATTTTCACGGGGCTTTTCTTAACTCGAAATTTTACTTCATGCTTAGTCTAGGAGTGGAAAACAATCGTTTATAGCTTCAAATTGAACTTAAAACAAAAACATCAACTAGAATTTTCTAGAAAATTGTTCAGATATCTAAAAGCTTATTGTCATTAAATCTTTAGTTATTTGTTGTTTTTTTTTAAGTTCAATTAGAAGCTATAAACGAATGTTTTCCACTCCCAGACTAAGCATGAAGTAAAATTTCGAGTTTAGAATAGCCTCGTGAAAATTTGTCGAGGGTCGCGCAGCGGCCCGAGACCAATTTTCTGGGCTTTTCTAAACTCGAAATTTTACTTCATGCGCCAAACGTATAAAACACTGAAATATTGTGAAATTTATTTATATTTAAACCTCACTTAAAACCAGTGGTTTATACGCTTGGCGCATGAAGTAAAATTGAGAGTTTAGAAATGCCCAGAAAATGTGTCTAGGGCCGCTGCCAAATTTTCAGGCTTTTCTAAACTCGAAATATTACTTTATGCAAATTTTAACGGGGCTTTTCTAAACTCGAAATTTTACTTTATGCTTTACTATATACTTTACTTTATGGAGTGGAAAACACTCGTTATAGCTTCAAATTGAACTTAAAAGAAACAACAACTAGAATTTTCTAGAAAATTGTTCGGATATGGAAAAGCTTATTTTCTTTTTATCTTTAGATATTTGTTTTTTTTTTAAATGTTCAATTTGAAGCTAGAAACGAGTGTTTTTCACTTCCAGACTAAGCATGAAGTAAAATTTCGAGTTTAGAAAAGCCCCGTGAAAATTTGTCGAGGGTCGAGCAGCGACCCAAGATAAATTTTCACGGGGCTTTTCTAAACTCGAAATTTTACTTCATGCGCCACGCGTATAAAACACTGTTTTGAAGTAAACTTAAAAATATTTAATTGATGAGGCGGATACATGATGAAACTCCATAATACTCTTTGAAATAAAACAACGCAGTTGGGAGGGTTTCACTTTTATTGTTGAACACTGCAACATGTTTCACCACACAGTGGCTTCATCAGGCAGATGAAATAATTATTTCATCTGCCTGATGAAGCCACTGTGTGGTGAAACATGTTGCAGTGTTCAACAATAAAAGTGAAACCCTCCCAACTGCGTTGTTTTATTTTAAACTTAAAAATATGCTGCTTTAGAATACTGCTTAAGAAGTATGTTTTGAACTTAACTATATTAGAGTGGCTTATACGCGTGGCGCATGTAGTAAAATTTCGAGTGTCTAAACTCGAAATTTTACTAAAAAGACAATCACATCAGTGTTTACTACGCGTGGCGCACGAAGTAAAATTTCGAGTTTAGAAATGCCTGAAAATTTGGCTTGGCCGCGTAGCGCTACGCGCTACACGACCAAACCAAATGTTCAGGCTTTTCTAAACTCGAAATATTACTTCATGCTTAATCTTGGAGTGGAAACACTCGTTGGAACCCTCAAATTAAACTTTTTTTCAAAAACAACGAATGCCCGAAAATTTACAGAGTATACATCGGGATATGCAACTTAAAAAAGACATTTCCTGTATTAGGAATAAAGTAACTTAACATTTTAAAAGAAACCACTCAAAGTTAGAACAGACGAGTTGCAAATTCTTTTAACCCTCACCAAATGGCTTATTAATAATTTGCTTATTGATAAAAATGGTTGTTTGAGTGATTGCAATCAATAATTAAATACCTTTAATTAATTAGTTAAAATACGTTTACATATTTTTCTGCTATTTCTAATTAATTAATTGCAGTCACTCCAACACTATTTTTTTTTTATCAACAAATAAAAATGTGCGTGATGATTTTTGGAACCCTCTCGGTCACTGACCCTAAACAACGGAATTTCCGCAGAATCCCGCAAGCGCCACCGACTAATCCCACCAATCAGCGCCTGGCTTACATACCAACCCAACCAACCAGCGCCAGATATGACGTGTACAACAACCAATCCGCACGAGTGTAACAAAGTGCGTTTTTTCACACTGTTTGTTTATTCATAACACCAAAGCGTCCTATTCTTTTGTTTCTAAATGGGGTAAATTCAAGCCGAACGGATTGCGTTGTTTAAAACGTGCATTTTAAGTACAAAACATAAATAGATTTGAAAAAAAAAAACAACGCATACTCTACAATAAATATTACAGGGGATGTTGAATAACCGAGTAAACCGAATAAAATATATTATTTAATAAGTGTTTGTGCGTGAGGAATTTCTAGGATCTGTACGAAGAAGGTGGAAGAAGATGCGGAGTGAAAAACCATTTTTTTTTTTTATTCGAGTGGTGAGTGAATTTAATATTTATTGCATTTATAAAAACAGCCCGGTTTTTTTAATATATTAAAGCATATGCAATTGCACAGAAATAATACTGGTTTTTATCTGAAAATAGGTAATACATTAAAGATTTATTTTTAAGTATACATATCCGAATTACAGCGTATATATAATTATTTACAGCGTATATACTTTTATTCCTTACTTCACTTTAATTTTTATTCGATATAACGAATAAAATTAAAAGTGAAGTAAGGAATAAAAGTGTTTTTTTTGTGATTAAATACTCCACATAACTCAATAAAACAATTAGCATATATACTGTTAATTTTCAGATTTTCGTTGTTTTCTTTTTTAAAGAATTCAATGCGAAGCTTTACACTTAAAATGGGCGTAAACACTTGTTTAAAGCTTCAAATTAGAGTCTTTTAAAAAACAACAATTGCCGTAAAATTTTAACTTCGAATATTCAAGCGTAACTTCATACTGAAATTTAAGTTTTGCATTTAATTAATTAACAACGCTGGCGTATTAATTAAGCCGAATTTGTGTAATGATACATGGAATATATGGGACGTACATGCACCTACCGTAATGTTTAATGCAATTCCTCGTGCAAATTGCAATTAAGAGCTGAAACTCAACCGGAATTGCGCGTTAACCTTTTATAAGGTGCGCTCTCTCTTTGTCACTGGCGGGAACTTGGAATCGAGGGACTCTTAATTAAAATTATTTAAAACTTGCGTTTTAATGTAGAACGCGTGTAAACGCTGGTACAGATTTATGTGTGGGTATATGATGGATGCGTCCCATATTGCTTACTGTGCAACAGATGCGAAAGACGACGTCGGCAATTGGATTAGTTGACCTACTTTGCAATTTAACATTAATTTCAGTTACCTACTTTATAACATGATGCGCTGCATTCCCAATTTAATAATTTAGTGTTATATGAATTAATGCAAAATGTAAGTGAAATACTTAGTGAATATATTACGAAATGCGGACAATAATGGGCAATAGATGGCGTTTACGCCTTCGAACATATGCAGTTAATTACGCAAAATATAATCCAATATACAGAATGATGAGTTACTGTAACGAATTAAACAATAACACTTATTTTACATTACATCTTTCTTCATTTTCAACATGTAAGGCTAATTTGAAACGCATCAATTTATCCGCTATTGTTAATAATGTTTTATCTTAATCTTAATTTCTTAGTTTGTAAAACTTTATAGTCTTATGTATTTTTAATATAATATATAAAATTACAAAAATGTTATTCGTGAAAATGCAAACAATGTCTTAATTAATAAGACAACTTAAGACGATAAATATCCATTGAAACAACTACTTCCCGTGTAAATACACCTCCGGATATTGAATTATACAATGAAATGTATGTATTTTTATTCGATATTATATTATACAATCTAGTCTTTACTGTGAAATTTGGCTCATTAGTTACTGATATTAATTTTCATCTGTCATTTGTACAATTTATTAGTTGTTTATGTAATAGTCTTTGTACCCATTTATTGATTTTATCTCTAAATAATGTATACACTCCTTACTATTTTTTATTATTTTAATTTTAACTCGCGTAAAGTCAGAGTAACATGAATATATCTACCACTATCTAATACTAACATTGATTTTCTGTAATTCACTCTGTATATATAAATGTACTATTTAATATTGTACATTATAATATATAAAATTACGAAAATGTTATTCGTGAAAATGAAAACAATGAGACAACTTAAGACAATAAATATCCATTGAAACAACTACTTCCTACTAATTTTATATATTATATTTAAATTGTGCAAACTATAAGCAGCGTAAGCTTATTTTCCCGAAGTGAAATGATTTTAAATTTTAATTATTCTTGTTTGTAAATTTATGTAAAAAGAGATTCCGTGAATAAATGAAATTAAATTAAATTAATTTTAAACGTGTTTTCTATAGACGAAACGCGCATTGTCTAAGGTTTTCAGACAATTGCCGAACAAAATTGCATATGTCTGTCATTTCACATATTGTCTAGACAAAATGCGTTGTGTATAAGGGCTATTAGACAACATTTCCAGAATTTTACATTGAAACAAAAATAACTTACTGGAAACCATCACTTTATTTTATAAACAAAGTGACAAATTATTTAAAAGAAGTACATTTTGAACTGCACTTTAAATCAGTGTTTAGACGCGGAGAGACCAAACCAAATTTTCAGGCCTTTCGAAACTCGAAATTTCACTTTATCCTTAATCTAGAAGTAGAGACACTCGTTAAAGTATTTAAATTAAAAGTGAAAATAACGAACGCCTGAAAATTAATAGCGTGCACATTGGGATATGGGTGTATACTTGAAAAAAGAAAAACATTCTCTCTATATCAAAGGCAATACTTCGAATCTAAAATACATAATTTAAATTCAATTCATGCACGCAATAAGGAAGAAGCTGCACGTGTTTCAGTTTCAGAAAAATATGAAAGTAATTTGATCCGGATACAGAGGCGAAGATAATCGCCAAACGTAAGATTATGCAAAACCTATATCCAATATGTAAAGTTATACGTTCCGAATGCGATGACTATCTTATAATATTTTTCAATAATAGCTTAAACTCATTACCAGATATATATCATTATTTTTTATTTTTTTATTAACTAAGAGTGTACATTAACCCTTCCGGCCCTGACTGTAATATTTGCCAAAACTAAAATTTAGTAAACATACTGGGATTTTTTCTTTTAAATATACATACATGTATGCCTCAGCTGTTACTTTTCCGATAATCGTGTGTTTTTTTAAATTAGTTTAATTTGAACTCTTAAACGAGTGTTTTCCACTCCTAGATTAAGCATGAAATAAAATTTCGAGTTTAGAAAAGACGTTGCTTTTACAAATACTTCAAATTGAACTTTCAAACGAGTGATTTCCACTCTCAGATTAAGCATGAAGTAAAATGTCGAGTTTAGAAAAGTCAGAAAATTTGGTTTGGTCGCGTAGCGCGTAGCGCTACGCGACCAAACAAAATTTTCAGGCTTTTCTAAACTCGAAATTTTACTTCATGCGCCACGCATATAAAACACTAATTTTAGATAAAGTTCAAAATATTCTACTTACGCAGTATGCTAAAAACGTATGTTCTGAATATCACATCGCATCATTGTTTAGTACGCGTGGCGCATGAAGTAAAATTTCGAGTTTAGAAAAGCCTGAAAATTTGGTTTGGCCGCTTCGCGCTTCGCGCTACGCGACCAAACCAAATTTTCAGACTTTTCTAAACTCGAAATTTTACTCCATGCTTAATCTAGGAGTGGAAAACCCTCGTTTAAAACTTCAATTGAAATTATTTGTAAAAGGAACGAATATCTGAAGATTTACAGCGTATACAGTATATTGGGATATGTATACTTAAAAGAAAAACTCTCCTTGTATATCTGAGATAGAAATAAATAATATGCAGTCTACAAATTATTTATTTTAGGCACCAGAAAAATTTCAGGGCTTAATGGGTTAAGATAATCAAGGATAGCTCTTAAACGCTACAATTGTAGTTTTGTTAATATTTAAGTTACACAAATTTAATTTTAACTAAACACATTCATGTGAAAATGATCGTAACGGATTGAAATACGTGTCAGGCAACTTCAAATAAAAACATGGAACAATTCAAGTGCTAAACTATACCCAATGTGAAAATCTGGTTCCATCAAGATAGTAGCAGAATAAGTATGGAATAAACATTAATTAGAGTATAAACTTATCCTTGTATTACATGAGGATAACTTTATACTCAAATTCATGTGTTAGTTAAAATTAAATTAAATTACATTTAGAAAGTATACTAGTTAAGGGAAGTCCGAAGTGGTTCAGGTAAAGACAATGGAGAAGCAATCGTACATGATTGAAACAATGAAGCGGAGAATAATTAATCTTTCGAGATAAAGGAAGAATAAATACTAGGTTATATTGTCTGAATTCAAGCAATAAAAATATTAACTAACTTAGGTTAACTAATACTGTTTTTTTAAGCATGACACCAGATTAAAATTGTATAGTTTTTCTGCCCGCGACCACAATTAGTAAAATCCTTTAGAAATTTAACATTTCCAGTAGGGAGATATTTTGAAGATTCAATTGATTTGGCAAATAGTTGCAATTTTATTGGATACACGCAAATATTATTTATTAAATTGTCAATTTTATTAAATTTAGCTTCAATATCTTGAAAGAGGCAATTTATAAAATGGAACAATATGTATCTGTTAATACCTATTGGATTAATTTTGTTTTATTGTAAAAATTGAAAGTTTTTAGAACTTTACATTAAATTGATGTTTTACACGGCTGGCGAATGAAATAGAAACTTCGAGGTTACAAAAGAAAAGAAGATCCGAAAGAAGGACAAACTAAATAATTTATTTTATGTTTTGTTTAATTTATTTGAATAAATTAATAAATTGTCACTTGCTTTAAAGATAATTGCCATGTTTTTCAAAGTTATTAAGCCACAATTAAATTCAATTTAACAAAATAACAACAGTTAATTAAGAATTATAGCAAATATTTAAAAATAAATTCTCTAAGAAATTGCAATCGATTTTTAATCTCTAGACATATAAAGTAACGACAAAATATAAACTTTTGACACTCGACAAATTTTGACAGAATTGTAAAACTTATGTAATAGAGTTCTTTCGAAAAATTGCAGTCGATTTTCAATCTCTAAACATGAAAAGTAAAGAGAAAATATAAACTTCTAAAACTCGACAAATGTTAAGAGAATTCTAAAACTTATGCCGTAGAGTTCGCTTGAAAAATTGCAGTCGATTTTCAATCTCTAGACATGTAAAGTAGAGACAAAATATAAACTTCTATAACACGACAAATCTTAGCAAAATTTTAAAACTTATGCCGTAGACTTCTTTCGAAAAATTGCAGTCGATTTTCAATCTCCAAACATGGAAAGTAAAGACAAAATATAAACTTTTTAAACTCGACAAATTTTAACAGAATTTTAAAACTTGTGCCGTAGAGTTCTTTCCAAAAATTGCAGTCGATTTCCAATCTCTAGACATATAAAGTAAAGACAAATTATAAACTTCTAAGACTCGACAAATTTTAAGAGAATTTTAAAACTTATGCGGTAAAGTTCTCTTGAAGAAGTTGCAGTCGATTTTCAATCTATAGACATGTAAAGTAAAGACAAAATATAAACTTTTAAAACTTGACAAATTTTAAAAGATATTTCAAACTTATGCCGTAGAGTTCTCTTGAAAATTGCAGTCGATTTCCAATCTCTAGACATGTAAAATAAAGACAAAATATAAACTTCTAAAACTCGACAAATTTTAACAGAATTTTAAAACTTAAGCCGTAGAGTATATCAAATATTTCTGAAATTATTGTTAAAATGAGTAATGGCGATCATTTTGACAAGAATTTCAGAAATATTTGAATAACTCTACGGTATAAGTTTTAATAAATTTTATTCACACATTCTACATAAATAAGTCATAGGACATCTCTCCCGAATTCCACTATAGTAGAAGCAATTTGGGTTAGCCACCCCTGATCTAAGAGTATTATATAAGTGTAGTAATGGTGAATTCGCCGGGAGAAGAAATGTTCTTTCTATTGAAGACTTGTATCCACAGAAACAGAATATATAGAAGCTTCTTGATTAAGCATTTTGCACTCTAGTAAAAAGTTATAGAAAAATGTATGCCTCAGTAGATTGAATACCAAGTAAAACGACCCTTTTTATTAACTCTACAATACATTTTATTTTCCTCTACCTAGTTACTACTAATATTATATTAATTTATTAATAATATAAGGTAATTTTAAAAATAGTTTATCTAAGACAGTACGGAAATATCGCTGCATTGCCTTGATAATAGCACACGTGAAATTTGTTAATTTTTCAGGAGAAGCCTGCAAAAGTTTACAAGACACTTTTATCGAAATATTATAGTCAATCAATAATATTCTTGTTGGAGTTACGTGAAGTGCTAGTTATAGATATGTAAGTAGTTCAATTCCTTTATCCTCACTGTTTTATTCTAATTCTAGATGTACATTTCAGGCACGATGTGCCCCTTTTTTATAGTTTAACGTATTTTATCTTCATTCAATTTCTCTTATTTTTTGCAAATATTTTTATTTGTGTCTCTTGAAGTTGTATAAACTTTTTTGGCTTAAATAATAATAAAGTTTTCTGGCTGAAAAAACAGAAATATAATTTTTGAATTCTGCCGCTTTCCCCAAAAATGTTTATAAATGTTCTTGAAGCGGTTTTCATTAATTAACTGTAATAAAACAGAAATCACTTTATTGTTGTTGTGCCACTAAAAAAGTAAAGCAGCGATATGTATTTGTTTATTTAGAAACCACGGAGGGAAGTAACGAAGTACTTGTTGGGAAAACACAAAAAACTTCGTAACGGGGTAATCAACCACTAATGGTAGGCCAATTCTTAAATCCAATTAATTTATTAATTGTCTATTTATTTATTTAAAACTTAAATGCTTTAGGATATCATTCAAGATTGAGTGGTGTTTCAATGTTTTTAACCACTTTATTTTAATAATTCTACGACTCGAGTTTCGATATATTCTGTGTTATTTTCAAGTTTGACAAATTTATAGTGTTTCTATCGTTATAAAGTATTAAACAGTGGTGAATACAATATATCTGTTTGTTCGTTTAAAAGTTTAATACTTTTTAACTATAGAAACCCTGTAAATTTGTCAAACTTAAAAATGACACTAAATATTTCGAAACTCGAGTCGCATAATTACTAAAATTAAGTAGTAAAAAACCTGAAACACGTCTCAATATTGATTAATTAATATGGATTACCACGTAGTAATCCTCAATACTATACAAATATTGCTATAAGATAATTACGGCTACAATAGCTGCTTTCGCGATTTATGCGGTACTCTGATTAACTTTCACTGAATCTACATTTTGATTTATTTCATAGTTCGCACTCACAATTTATGTCCGAATTAAAACGTATATATAGATTTTGGTGCACTAAATTGTTGATAATCAATATAAACCTTATAAATATTTAGTTTAGTAGAAATGGTGTTTGTTTTTCCATACTTATCGTTAGTTTAGTTTAATTCATTTTTGTAAACGTTTGTTTCTTATTGTAATGTAATAAGAAACAAACGTTTACAAAAATGAATTAAACTAAACTAACGATAAGTTTATTTTTATTTTAGATATGTTCGCTGATCATATATATAGTTATAGTTTAGTTATAGTAATATTAGTTATATTATATTTGTATTTTTTGTAATAACAATGAAATTATCCTTAAATAAATACTTAAATACTTAAATTACTCTAATGGTATTTGAAACTATCCCCTAACATCTTCTAATTAGCTTGCACATTTCATTAACTGATAAGTAAATGTATGCAAAATATTTATTAAAAATACATGGTGTTGTGAAACTGTATGCAAAAAGAGGGAGCTTTTACAAGTCGACAATAGTTTGAAATTGTGCACTGTGACGGAGCTTTTAAATTATAACTCTTTGATCTGTTTTTTTTTTCTCGTTTGAAAAGCGCCTTCGAGAAGTTTCTCTTTTTTGTGCGCTTTTGTAAAGCCGCGGATCATGAAAGTGCAAGAGTGCACATATTGCGTGTGACATTATTCATATGATGATGTTCTCGAGTAATTTCTATACATAGTCTATTCATTTAAAGGTGAATATGGGATTGAATGTTTATAACAAACAAAACAAGATTCAAATGTTACAAAGAATGTGAATAGAGGTATAATAGTAGATTGTTTGACAAGTTTTGAAAGCTTCGTATTGCATGCGAATAACAAATTGCATTTACGAGCCCGCGGGGCGAGTAAATGCAAGGTATGAGCGTGTAATGCAGCTTTCAAAACGTGTTTAACACTCTGTTTTTCCTATGACTAAACAGCGGCGGCGGACAGTATAACCGTTGCACAGAAAATTGGACAAAAATATTAATAAATAAAATTGATCAATTTTCAGGACACTTTGCAAATAAATATTGCGAAATTTATGTATATTCGAACTTTACTTGAAATCTGTGTTTGGTACGCTTGGCGCATGAAATAAAATTTCGAGTTTAGCAAAGCCCAGAAAATTTGCCTTAGGTCGCTGCGCGACCCTCGACAAATTTTCAAGGGGGTTTTCTAAACTCGAAATTTGACTTCATGCTTAGCGTGGGAGTGGAAAACACACGTTTATAGCTTCAAAATGAACATAAAAAACACAACTAGAATTTTCTAGAAAATTGTTCAGATATGGAAAAGCTTATTTTCTTTATATCTTCAGATATTTGTTGTTTTTTTTTTTATTCAACTTGAAGCTGTATACGAGTGTTTTCCACTCCCAGACTAAGCATGAAGTAAAATTTCGAGTTTAGAAAAGCCCCGTGAAAATTTGTCGAGGGTCGCGCAGCGACCCGAGACAAATTTTCTGGGCTTTTCTAAACTCGAAATTTTACTTCATGCGCCACGCGTATAGAACACTGATTTCAAGTAAGGTTCAAATAAACATAAATTCAGAATATATTTGTATTGTACGCGTTTCGCATAAAGTAAAATTTCGAGTTTAGAAAAGCCCAGAAATCTTGTTCACGGGGCTTTTCTAAACTCGAAATTTTACTTCATGCTTAGTCTGGGAATGGAAAACACTCGTTTAAAGCTTCAAATTGAACTCTTTTAAAAAACAACGAACGTCGGAATTTGTACAGCTTATGCATATGTTTACCTAAAAGAAAAATTCACTGTATATGTGTTCTAAAGACTTCAATTAATAGGAATAACGGCATTTTTAACACAAAAATGTAATATTAAAAAAAAAAACGTTGAGTATCTGAAATTTGTAAATTATGATTATGAAATAGAATTTTGTTTGGGGTGAACGTAAAATTTTCATACCTTTATTGTATTTTAGGCCATTTTCGGGGTTACGGTTACAGTGTATGGCGTTAATTGTTCATCGTCACTACTCATTTTATTTTAATAATTTTAACACTCCTCAAACGTCTTTACTTTTCAAACTAGTTTTAAAAGTTCAATTTTCAAAACTATCATTACTTGTCAAAATACAAATATACAATTGACACCTTTCAATGCACAGGTAAGGCGACGAAATGTCTGTTTTTGGTAGCGGTCGTAGGAAAACATAAGTTGTTAAATTTCGCGAAGAGTGTAATTAACGAAGAATTAACACTGTCAACTGTTAATTTAAACACTTGGTATTGTTCACTGATTTAATTCAACTTTTCAAAGTTATTGAACTGTTAATAAAATCAGTGAAATAATACCAAGTGTTTTAATTAATAGTTTATAGTTAACCTCATATTGAGTGAGAAATTAGTTAAAGACGTACCACCTAGACATGCATACTACTTCATAATGAATTTTGCAGGACAACTTGCGGTTTAAATTGCCCTATGACTCGTCTAACGCGCACGGCTAAGAACATTTGTAGCAGTATTGACTTTTTTTAACACATCTATAGGATTAATTAGGTGGAGTCTCGCGGATGATGTACACTAAATGTTGTGTGGTTCACACAGATAAGCATATGTGTATTTGTGCATATTTGTGATTTATGTTTTGTGTTTTACATTTTAGTTATATAATTTTAGTTATATTGTAAATGGCTTGCCCGTAAATAAAGAATTATTATTATTATATAATTTGATCTTATATTGTATTTTGCATATAAATTAAGTATAGAACAGTAAATCTGTCGTGTATCGACATTCATTGCATAATTCAATATCTGTAGGGGTATTAGCTCGAGAAGTAGTTGTTTCAATAAATATTTGAAGAAGTCTTAACGAGACTATTTTTTTGCAGAAAGTTGATATGATAGGATTCATCAAGATTGTTTAGAAATTAGTATACATTTCTAAACAATCTCGATGAATTTTATCAACGTCTGTTTTGAAGGTTTTTCACGATTAAAAACAATAGATACATTTGTTTTTAATCGAGAAAAACCTTCAAAACAGAAGTTGATAAAATTCATCGAGATTGTTTAGAGATTTGCCCAAGAAATGAACGCACCCCGTGCATCTAAAATTTCTGGAACATTTTAGAAATGTGTACTATTTTTGTGTATTTCACGCTAGCGTCTTTTAAATACCGAAAACTGCTTTGAATATTGTGTTTATTTTGACAGGTTTATCCTTATTTCTGTAACCGGACAATAAAATAAACATACAGGTTAACTTAAAAAGTTAAAATTTGTAATGAGGGGCAGTGTATTTTATCGTTGATTACTAAAACACCTAATTCCATTTCTGATCCATGATTACTTTAATAAATTAATAAATAAAATGTTTCTGATTTTCAACTTATTTCTTGTATTTATTTTCATTACAATTGTTTCGCTATGCTGTAGCTTTTTGAGATGAAGAATGTTAATTAATTAATGAAGCTACAGCGTAGCAAAAAATTGAAAATCAAAAATATTTTGTTTATTAATTTATTAAAGCAGTGTATTTTAGTTATTTCAGCATTTAAACAAATTTTATAAATTCCACACAATATTTCCAATAATTATGGTTTGAAAAAGAAAACACTTGGTTAAATTTCACTAATTTAACCAAGTGTTTTCTTTTTCATATCATAGTTAAATATGTTTGACCACGTGAAAGATGAGAAACTTGTTCCAGATATTCCAATAACTATAAATATATATCAACCTCTATAAAATCATGCAAAAGAACTTTATACATCAAATAAACTAGCATGAATTGTAAATCGCCTGCCAATCCTATTCCCTGTGAAATCCTTTGAAATTTCCAAAATCCAACTCTTCGATGATCGAAAACGCTAAACACGTAAAGTTCCTCAAAACCGACGCTAGATAAATGCACCGGATGATTTTTTTTTCTAAGCCCTACGCTGCACCGAAATATCGCTCACACAAAGGCGCGATTATACTCGTATATCAACCCCTGAATATACCGAGAACGTATTCAACTAATACACCCCTTTTCAAGTTGGTAACATTTATCGCTCTTGCAGTTTCCAATAAATTGTACGCGTCATTTTTTGCGTTAGCGGTGTGTAATGAATAGAAGGGGAAACGGGTCGCAATTTTCTTGATTTATGTATAATATTACAAGTGAAGGGTTATCAATCAGGTGGATGTTTGAGTGTTAGAAAGATGTGCATATAAATCAAATATTCGGATATTAAAGGTGAGGGGATTTAATACCTGTGCGCTTTGGTGGTTTAAGGCTGCGCTCAACCCGTACTGTCGATTCAATTTACAATCGTTTAATAATATGAAGGAACAAAGTTGTCGTTTGAGAATATATATTTTGGTACCTTCTTGCTACAATAAACTGTAACTACCCAATAAAATGGTCTGTATTGTTATTATGAACAATTCTTTTTTTAACGAAAAACGTAGATTTTTTAATAACTATATATTTTATGAGAAAATAATTAAATTAAAACTATATAAATCATATCGAGGAATGTGGGCTGGTCTGATCCTCATAATCCAAGGGACACTCTGAAAAGGAATTTTAATTTTGTATATTACATTGGATTCCAGCAAAAGTGGAGGTTTGTCTTTTGACTTGATTTTTGAAAAAAGGATAGCTATTTTTTTTATTGTTGTAAGTAACTATTTGCACCTACCAAAGCGATAAGAATCAACTCAGTTGGGATATGGAGCACTAGCAAACAGAGCTATGGAAGCATCCTGAATGAGCTTGTCGATATCCCCCTGAAGACTGACAGCTGCACTCCAGAACTTAATTTTGAAAATAAGTTCTCCACTTCCATCCTGGACAAAACTAAATGGTAAGAGGGCAAGATAGTTCAAGGCAAGGACGTCTGGTTCTTTACGGATGGTTTCAAGTCTAAAAACAGAGTAGGGGGAGGAATCTTCTCACAAGATTACAACCTCAAAAAGTCTTTTAGACTCCCAAACTACTGTAACATTTTACAGGCAGAGGTCATGACCATCCGAGTGTCAGTGGACTGGATTCACAAAAATGACCTTCAAGGAAACCGCAATCGGTTCATTACTGATAGCCAAGTCGCTATTAAGATACTGAATAGTCCCTACTGCACCTCGAAGGTGGTCAGAGATCGCTAAATAGGCTTGCAAATACCTGTGACGTGGGACTCATGTGGGTACCTAGTCAGAGTGATATCAGGGGGAATTCAATTGCTGACGACCTGTCTGTCTGAACTCTCCACCCACATTCTTCTTGTGAAATGCAAGAGACTACTTAGGGAGCAGATGATAACATCGGTCAACCATAGGTGGAGAGAAGAAGATACGTGTCTCATAACAAAGCAGCTATGGCCTGTCTGTTGAACTCTCCACCCACATTCCTCTTGTGGAATGCAAGAGACTACTTAGGGAGCAGATGATAGCATCGGTCAACCATAGGTGGAGAGAAGAAGATACGTGTCTCATAACAAGGCAGCTATGGCCTGTATGGGATACTATAAACAGCAACAGATTAATTGCACTTGGGTCAAATTAGGTATTACTTGAACACGATTTTTGCAGAGGATGCCTGGATGTGGAGGAGGAAGAGACGGTACCCCACTATCTGCGACAAGCCCTGCTCTTGAAGAGAAAAGAATCAAGTACCTTGGTATGCACCACGAGAATGGACTAGCGGACCTCACACCTCTAGATGTGAGAAATCTGATCGGGTTCATTAGGTGCTCGGATTGGTTTGTATAGCTGGGGAGGGGGGGGGTAGATCTTACTCCTTTTAACCCTTAAACAAAAAAAAGTGTAATATAATTATGTGAAATATTTCAGTGGATATGAATATTTTAAATAATATCAAGGTTGAAACTACTAAACAACTGGTATCATATTTAAAACAGATTTAATTATTCCATGATATTTATATTATAAATATCTCCATATTTTAATAATTAATTTATTTTCACAATCGTAACCAACACTATTCAGTCTGTTTCTGTTTTGCAAAAATTATGAATGCGCGTCGAGGACGTTTTTGTACAATACTATAACACAACATTTCTAATTACTGAAAAGTTTATGCGAAGCACCGCACCGAGATCCGAGCTGAGAAAATTATTTCATTAAAGCCAGAAGGTGCAAAAACATTAATGAAGTCGTGTCCTGATTTTAATATGAATCCATATAAATTCAGTCACCCTTTATGTAAAGTTATTGTTTGCGTTGGGTATTAACATTGAAATTAATATACACCCCGCATTCTGTAAAAGTGAGCAGGAAAAAGTGTGTTATTTAATAATTTTTGAATTCATGAAGTTTATAAAAAAATAAGTTATAGAAAGACCTGGGAGTTTGCGTTGGGTTTGAACAATAAATTATATAAACACTCTGCATTTTACCTCTTTCGGCCCTGACGGTGCATTTGCCACCACTAAAATTCGGTAAACATACTGGAAATTTGTGTTTTAATTATACATATATGTATGCATGAGTTGTAAATTTTTCGATAATCGTTTTTTTTTTTTAAATAGTTTAAAACGAGTGTTTTCTACTCCCAGATTAAGCATGAAGTAAACTTTAAAGTTTATAAAAGCGGAAAATTTAGTTTGGTCGCCTAGACTTTCTTGTAAGCATACATACAGAGTGTCAATTTGAAAACAACCCAGCCAGAATATCTTTGAAACCGTAGCAGTTAGAGAAATACCCAATATTTATCAGTTTTCTATTGGTTTATTAAAATATGGACAACGCTAAACAAAATATTAAAATAATAACAAAAATTAGTTCAATGGAATACATTTATTAACTGAAAATATTGCACCTGTCCGCAATATTCAATTAATAAATGTATTCCATTGAACCAAGTTTTGTAATTATTTTAATATTTTTTTTAGGGTTGTCCATATTTTAATAAAACAATAGATAACTCTGATAAATATTGGGTATTATTGAGTTTATTTGTGCGTTTTCATTTGCAATTTGTAACAATAAGTTAGTATAATACCTAATTTGACAACAATTTTAAAATCAAATAAACTTATATTTTGCATTTATGTAACAAACATTTTAGTCGGTACCACTGATTAGCATTAGCAGAAGATTGTTACGTGGATCAAAATGGTTTCCCCTCCATATTCTAGAAACAGTTTTGAAAAAGATATTCTGGCTGGCTTGTTTTCAAATTGACACCTAGACATATATCAATATACTGTGCACGCTCTAAATTTGTAAATATTCGTTGTTTTTACAATTATTGCAAATTGAACTTTCAAACGAGTGTTTTCCACTCCCAGACTAAGCATGAAGTAAAATTTCGAGTTTAGAAAAGCCTGAAAATTTGGTTTGGTCGCGTAGCGCGTAGCGCGGAGCGGCCAAACCAAATTTTCAGGCTTTTCTAAACTCGAAATTTTACTTCATGCGCCACGCGTACTAAACACTGATGTGATGTGATGTTAAGAATATATGTTTTTAGCATATTGCCTTAGTGGAATGTTTTGAACTTCACCTAAAATCAATGTTTTATACGCGTGGCGCATGAAGTAAAATTTCGAGTTTAGAAAAGCCTGAAAATTTGGTTTGGCCGCACCGCGCTTCGCGCTACGCGATTAAACCAAATTTTTATGCTTTTCTAAACTCGAAATTTTACCTCATGCTTAATCTGGGAGTGAAAAACACTCATTTTAAGCTTTAAATTGACACCTTTAAAAAAGCATATGCATATTATTACTCAAATGAAAAATTCCCTGTATGTATACTCAAAAATTTTAGTTTAATATCGTATTGTATTAATGTATATTGTTTAGTTTAGTAAAAAAAAAACCTTTATTGACATAGTTAGTATATTGATAAGTTTTCCCTGTAAAAAAATGTAAATTTTGTTAGGAAATAAACATATTATTATTGTTATTAATATTATTAAAAGAAACATTTCTTGTATATCTGAGGATAGACAATATTTATTTTAAGAATAAAAACTTCTTAAAAATCAACATGTAAATTCTCTACATCCACAGAAGTTTTCTAATGTAAAACATTCGCAAAATTCGCCAACAAAATTCCCTTTATGCGCCCCGGCATTTTTATTCAATGACTCGGTGGAGCGAAAACGCCGAAAGGGCTCATTTTATTCCGTTCCTTGTATGTAATCGAGTTTAGTTTATTTTTTGCGAGGTGAGCAGCCCAATTGTTTTCCCTCCGCAATTATTTATGTTTCCTTCACGCCAAGAAACTTTTAATTTATGCCGCGAATTTCCGCTCCATTTATCACGCGAAACTTAATCCTTGTGTATATATATATATGTTTTTTCTCTCGCGTGCGAAATATAGCCCGTTTTCTTTGATATACTTGTTAATACAGAAGTTCTGAATTGATGTTCTGCAACGGAACATTAATTCTTTGAGTGGATTATTCAGGAAACGTTATTATTTTTTGGTTTCAGTGCTGAACTTACCACTAATTCAGTAAAACACTCTGAATAGTAAAAATCTTCGAATGAAAGCGAGTCAATATCAAATGCTGTCTATACGTATTAAACTATGCTGAGTTTTATACGTTTACAAAGCATTCGATTTTGTCCTTATACCGGGTGTTGACTTGGCGGACGGAACATAGGAAATCGCATGATAATTTTAAAGTGTTCAAATATTGGCTTTCCTATTTATTTTAGAGACAAAATGTATTGCAGTTTTTTGTAGAGGGAAAAATTCTAAATTTATGAATGTTCACACTTAACACTTTACGTTTCTCTAAGATAAAATAATTAAGAAAAAGTAATGTGATTTTATAAAAATAATGACGTACCATAGAATTGATACAACAATTGCGGATATTCCCTTTTTTTTAAATTCAATTTAAAGCTTTAGACAAGTGTTTTCTACTCCCAGACTAAGCATGAAGTAAAATTTCGAGTTTAGAAAAGCCCCGTGAAAATTTGTCGAGGGTCGCGCAGCGACCCGAGACAAATTTTCTGGGCTTTTCTAAACTCGAAATTTTACTTCTTGCGCCACGCGTATAAAACAATATAACATTGTCAAATTTATGTATATTCTAACTTCACTTAAAATCTGTGGTTTATACGCGTGGCGCATGAAGTAAAATTTCGAGTTTAGAAAAGCCTAGAAAATTTGTCGGGGCTTTCACGGGGCTTTTCTAAACTCAAAATTTTACTTCATGCTTAGTCTGGGAGTGGAAACACTCGTTTAAAGATTCAAATTAAACTCTTTTAAAAATCAACGAATGTCAGAAAATTTACAGCTAAATTAATTAGGAAAAAGTAATGTGATTTTATAAAAATAACAACATAGCATGGAATTGATACAACAATTGCGGATGTCAAAATAGCACAAGATATTGCTGTTACTTAATTAACGACAAAAAGCATAACGCAAACATCGTAAAAACTATGGTCTGCATAATACGACTTTACTAGAAGTATTTTTTCTTGTATAGTGTAAATCATTTCGAAAACATTTACTTTAATCAAGTGACTACGATATCTTTTGCCATTTTGACATCCGCATTTATTGTTTTAATTCCATGGCATGTCATTATTTTTATAAAATCACATTACTTTGTCCTAATTATTTTAGCTTAGAGAAGCGTAAAGTGATAAATGTTAACACGAATGAATTCAGAAATTTTCCCTCTACAAAAAAGGTTTTTGTTTCTAAAATAAATAGGGGAGCCAAAATTTGAACATTTCAAAATTCCTGTTGCGTCCGCAAAGTCAACACCCGGTATAGACTCTCTTTCATTAAAAGATTTTTACTATTCAGAGTGTTTTAGCGAATTCGTGGTAGGTTCAACAAAACTAATAAAGTCAACAAAAAAAAAAATATAAATATATTGTTGTCTTAGGTACGGTCTTATTTTAGAATAAAATGTTTTGAAAAAAATGATATATGTTTTCACCTATTCAGCATTTGGGGTTTAAGCATTAACAATTTTATTTTAAATTAATTAAAATTAAATCATAGGTCAGCTCCTATTAATGTTATCTTATAATTACATGAAGCTTGTTAAATTATAATATAAACTCAATTTTACATAGACAATTTTAATAGAATTATAAAGACTACGTTGAGTGTATGTTTGTATTATATAATATCAACATGCATATCGCATGATTAACTTAAAATTATTCGAACGCAATCAGTAAAATGATTTCTTTTGTACCAAACATATGTTTTCCACACCTTGATTAAGCGTGAAATAAATTGTTTTGTGTTGTAGGCGTTCACTTTGTGGCACATCTTAAGAACACTTGTAAATAAAACACTTTTTACTTTGTTCAACCAGTATATTTTGCACTTAATTTGTAAGTATTATATATTCCATTTGTTTCTGGATCTCGCCTAGCTATGGAAAAGTGACAGTTTAAGTATTGTAAATGGGGCTGGTTGTGTTTTAAATCAGGGTTTTTAAATGTCACTGTCAGATGTTCGATTTTAAGGTTATAATTTCTGACTATTGTGATCTTACACTGTTGCCTGTTTTACAAATTTTCAGATATAAAAGGATAATAATATGCAGTTTTAAGATAAACAAAATTTACTACTTGGTTTTTGTACATACAAACACAGCAATAATATTGTATATAACAAATATAATGAATTCGGCTCTGCAAACTTATTTCGTCATCCATTTGTATTTCTCGCTTGGGTCTTCCCGTTAACACATTTTGATCAACTCCATCCATCCACCTTAATTTTGGTCATTCTCTCTTCTGTTGGCCCTCAGTATTTTTTTGTAGAATTGCAAATTTATTCAGACCCTCTTGTGATACTGATAATTTTCATGTCAAACAATTTTTAAGCCCTCATTCCACTTTTATTATTTAGTCAAGAGAACCTGCATCTGAATCTTATGATGTTTGTTCTGAGCCACACAGCATTGCAACACTAGATTAATTTGATTTAATAATAAAATGGTCGAAGAAGCGACCGCGTGGCGAAATAATTGTTGCAAGATTAACAATAAGCCTCTTGAAAATTAAAAAGAGGATTACTTATGATATCATAAATTATTGCAACACTGTTAAAATAAGGAATCAGGAGTGGCAATTAATAAAAAATGTAAATGTTGATACTGCAACATAACAACACGAAAGCATGGCTAGGCGAGATCCAGAAACAAATGGAACGGTGTATATGGTGTCAACTATCTAGTAGTCATTATCAAACTAGTTTCGGCTATCTAGTAGGCATTATCAAACTGGTTTGATAATGACTACTAGACAGTCGAAACTTTAGTCACAAGTTAAGTGCAAAATTAAACAAAGTAAAAAGTGTTTTATTTATCAGTGCACGAAATACATGGTTCGAGGTTCGTTTTTTTTTATCTCCTAAACTCGATATTTTACTTCATTCTCAATCAAGATGTGGAAATACTTGAAGCTTCAAATTGAACGCTTCTATATAAATAACGAATGTCTAAAATGTATGGCATTACATCGGGATATACAGGGTGTCTACGCTAAACCGTTCGTTAAAAGTTTATGGGGTTGCCGTTGCACTAAAAATTTGAAAAAAATCCTCGTCATACGGTTGAATCAGTTCTCCTCATGTGAAATATTTTCAACTTTATATCACTTCCGGTTCCACCGGAAGTAATACCAAGTTTGTTATTTTAAATAGAACACCCTATATATTAGTAATTTTTTGAATTCCTCGTTTAAATTGCAACATATTTTATTCAAACATATGTACACTTATCTCTTATTGTTTTCAAACAAAAAAAATATTTCTAAAATTTTGACCTCTAAGAGGCATCTTGAAATCTATCTGTAACTTCTTTTAAGTGTAAGATAAAAATATGATTTATATCTCTACTTGTACCTAGGGGATGCCTCTATGAGTGTATTAATTGGAAACTGTCAATTTTAACAATAAGTGTTCTTATAATGTTCAATATCTCGTAATTCAATTTTTTTAAATGGAATGACCCATTTTTTATCACGTGGTACGATTAGGGGGAAGATTTCCTACAAAAAAGTATTACCAACGGTACTCCTAAAGCAAGTGGTTTTCGAATTATTTCCAAGATTCGTTTTTCGTCGCATTTATGCAGGGAATAATGCGCGCATAAGTCGCAACTGAATTTTAGTAGGCAAGTAGTAATGCTTTTGTTTTGTCGCTTATGTAATGCGAAATGTCAAATAATAAAAACAATTAGTACAAAGTTATACAGAAATCAACAAATTGAACAAATACACCCATCAACAAATTATTAATTTAATCTTTATACATGGCAACTGCGATAGAATCGGTACTCGAACATGTAGAATATTTAATGAAACTCATCCACATTTGCCGCCGATGAATAAAACAAGATTTAGAAGATTGGAATCAAATTTTGTTCAATTGGCAGTTGCCATGTATAAAGAATAAATTGATAATTTGTTGATTTGTGTAATTATTCATTTTGTTGATTTCTGTAAAACTTTGTACTAATGCTTTTTATTATTTGGCATTTCGCAATACAATCGCGACAAAACAAAAGCATAGTACTGGCCTACTAAAATTCAACTGCGACTTATGCGCGCATCATTCCTTGCATAAATGCAACGAAAAACAAATTTTCGAAATAATAAGAAAATTACTTGCTTTAGGAGTATAGTTTTATAATACTTTTTGTAAGAAATTTTCCCCCCAATCGCACCCTGTGATAAAAATTGGGTCATTCCATTTAAAAAATTGAATTACTAGATATTGAAGAGGGCACTTAGATATTGACATTTTAAGAACACTTATTGTGAACATTGACAGTTTCTAATTAATTCACTCCTAGAGGCATCCTCTAGGTACAAGTAGAGATATAAATCATATTTTTATCTTATTCTTAGGAAAAGTTACAGACAGATTTCAAGATGCCTTTTAGAGGTCAGAATTTTAGATTTTTTATTTTTTTTTTTTTCTTGAAAACTATAAGAGATAAGTGTACACATGTTCAAACAAAATATGTTGCAATTTAAGCTAGAAACCCAAAAAATTACTAATATATAGGGTGTTCCATTTAAAATAACAAACTTAGTGCTACTTCCGGTGGAACCGGAAGTGATATAAAGTTGAAAATATTTCACATGAGGAGAACTGATTCAACCATATGACAAGGATTTTTTTTAATTTTTAGTGCAACGGCAACCCCATAAACTTTTAAGGAACGGTTTAGCGTAGACACCCTGTATAGGTAATGTAAGTGAAATTGAAAGAGCGATTTTTTCTTTTAAGTATATCGCTTAAAAGAAAAATTCCTTATTTAAATTTCGCTAAAATTTCGACAGTTGTTTGCTCATCCGTAAGAAAAATTTTAATATTTCTTCAAACAATTCTCAAAATGTAAGTAAGTCACATTTAAAATTTAAGTATAACATGTGTAAATGGTAGTTAATAAATGAACAGATTAAAAATAATAATAATTACGGAATCACCATTTAAAAAAAATAATACAAACAAAAATGTACCAGTGTTACAATAAATCAATACATATGCAAGAAAGAAATTCTAAAAATATCAAAAAATATCAATGATTAATGCAAAAAATTAAATCACAACTAAGAGATGACATAAAAATAAATTCTTCAGTAGAAATAACAATAATCGCCAATTAAAAATCAAATACAAACCAGATTATCCAACAATAAAATCAATAAGAATTACATAATTACAAATCCAAAATTAAAGTATTAGCTTAAGTTTCCGCTTGAGGATAACGAACTCACTTCCAAAGATGTCTTTAGCATCACAATTTAGTACGTAAGAATTATTCTAATTCCATTATGATGGTTATTAATAACAATGATTAATGTGTAATTTAATTAACCTTAATTTACGCAAACAATATAAAATTATCAAAATCCCAGCTAATGGAACTTTCATACGATAAAGCACATACATTATTTATTTTCCACAATACGAGAATCGGCTAAATCCATTTACGCAACACCAATTAAACGCAATTAATACAACCATAACAACACACGGTCATGACTGGCAAACACCATTATTTCGGTTCACACCGAATTCACACGTTTTGTGTTAACTCCCTTCTAAATTACAGCGTTACATAAATTTCAGGCGGAAAGGAAAAAATATCATTAGAGCCAACTTCGGAGACCCGTTTTCGCGTTGATTTCCTCCATATTTCAATAAATCGCACCGAGCGTGGGGTACAATGGGGTACACTCGTAAATATAGGCCGGGTAATAATTTTCGGGTTTGCAGTTTATCGCCCGGGTCGCATTATGTAGGGGTATTTATCATAGGTCTGAGTGAGTGATGTATTTCTGTCGTTAAAATATATGCGTTTTCGATATTGACTAGTTGGGCGGACAGGGATATGCACTTAGGTGCTGGTTTTGTTTGACAAAAAAGAGTTTTTACATTGACTAAATAATTGAGTTAGTTTAATAGAATTCACAAAAAATCAAAAAATTTTACGATTTTTATGTAATTACAAATTTTACAGAAATTATTGATATTGGCAAAACCATGTTGCAAACCATGAAAATTATTTAAATTTATAAAAATAGATTACAAATATAAAAATTACAAAAAATACTGATAAAAAAACAAGATTTGAAGAAATAACAAACATTAATTTAAAAATAAGTAGTACTTATATTCATTTATATATAAATCTTAATTAGCAGATTTTGTTAACAGCAATAATACAAAAATATAATACAATATACCGGGTGTTGTCTTGGCGGACGCAACATAGGAAATCCCATGTAAGTTTTGAAATGTTTAAATTTTGGCTCCCCTATTTATTTTAGAAACAAAATGTATTTACCTTTTTTGTACAGGGAAAAATTCTGAAATTATTCGTGCAAACGATAATCACATTACGTATCTCTAAGTTAAAATAATTAATAGAAAAATTATGTGATTTTATAAAAATAATGACATGCTATGGAATTAAAATAACAACTGCGGATGTCAAAATGGCAAAAGATATCGTAGTCACTTGATTAAAATAATTGTTTTCGAAATGATTTACACTATACAAGAAAAATGTCATTATTTTTATAAAATCACATTATTTTAGCTGTGAATTTTCTGCCATTCGTTGATTTTTAAAAGAGTTCAATTTGAAGCTTTAAATGAGTGTTTTCCACTCCCAGACTAAGCATGAAGTAAAATTTTGAGTTTAGAAAAGCCCCTTGAACATTTTCACGGGGCTTTTCTAAACTCGAAATTTTACTTCATGCGCCACGCGGTAAAACACAGATTTTAAGTGAAGTTCGAATATATGTGAATTTGACAATTTTATAGTGTTTTATGCGCGTGGCGCATGAAGTAAAATTTCGAGTTTAGAAAAGCCCAGAAAATTTGTCTCGGGTCGCTGCGCGACCTTCGACAAATTTTCACGGGGCTTTTCTAAACTCGAAATTTTACTTCATGCTTAGTCTGGGAGTGGAAAATACTTGCTTGAAGCTTTAAATTGAACTTAAAAAAATAACAGGGAATATCCGCAATCGTTGTATCAATTCCATGGTATGTCATTATTTTTTATAAATTCACATTATTTTTTCTTAATTATTTTAACTTAGAGAAACGTAAAGTGTTAAGTGTGAACATTCATAAATTTATAATTTTTCCCTCTACAAAAAAGTGAAATACATTTTGTCTCTAAAATAAATATGGAAGCCAATATTTGAACACTTTAAAATTAACATGCGATTCCCTATGCAACATATACAACATTATACCGGGCGTTAACTTGGCGGACGCAACGTCCGTCAAGGCAACACCCGGTATAACAACATAAAATTAAATAATCTGCCTATTGGCTATCGTTACCTTTGGTCTTTCCGCCTAGAGTTATAGTGTTCTGTCATTGTCAGTTATTGTGTAGAAAATGTCTTTTTTCGCCTGCCTCTGCCGATACCATATATTTCGGCCATAAAAATCGAGCCGAAACGACGACTTAGCGTATCTAGGGCCGAAACAATAATATACATAATCTAGACAACCTTTCGCGGAAGGCTATGCAAAAATCTAGCAGTGAAATTTCAATTTCAATAGTGCAACGTATGTAATAATAATTAGTAGCAGAAGTTAGTAGTGACTTAAGAAATCAATTCGTGTAGAATGTCAGAAAAGGGCGACAGCGATGATCTAATAGAGTGTACTCGTCCAGAATTACAAAACATCGCATCAAGTGTCAGCGACAATCTTCTGCCGGATAAATCAAGGCAACGATATGAACAAAACTATGTTGTATTTTGCAAGTGGAAACTACGTAAAAATGCTAAAAACAATCAGAAAATGTAATTCTGGTGTATTTATCGGAAAGAAGCAAGGTAGTAATAGTGCAACTTTATGGTCAGAATTTTCAATGCTAAAATCAATTATCAATATCAAAGAAAACGTCGACATCAGACTATTTAACAAAGCATATGCATTAATAAAGAAAAACTCTATCAACTATACTGCCTTTCAAAAAAATCAGAACACCAAGTATTTATGGCACGATTTTAATAAAATTTACAAAATTTGATCATGTAAACGAACTGTATCGATGATCAAAAAATCTACTTGAAAAACAAAAAAACAAATGAATAAAAATTAATAATGTCTTGGGCCTCCACGATTTCCCAAACACTCATTAACACGTCGAGGCATGCTAGAAATCAGGCTGTCAATATCGACTTGGGGTATTTCATTCCAAACTTCGATAATTTGACCTCTAAGTTCCATTACAGTGTTAGCGGGGCGCTGTAAGTTACTTATTCTAACACCTATCATATCCCAAACATGTTCTATTGGCGATAGATCTGGAGAACGAGATGGCCAAGGTAACAAATTGATTTCAACACTATCAAAAAACTGTCTTGTAATGGCCGCTGTGTGAGGTCGAGCATTATCTTGCTGAAAAATGGGTTTCTGCAAGCCATTTACATAGGGCACTAACACTGGCCGTAAAATGTTGTCAATATACCGAATCGCGTTAAGACTTGCTTCTAAAAAAACTAGAGGAGACCGACTACCATATGCTATCGCCCCCCAAACCATAACTCCCTGTGTAAGAGCCGTATGTCTTTCAACAGGAAATTGTAAAATTCTGCATTCACCGCGTCGACGTCTCACTCTTCTGCGACCATCATGAGCCCATAATCAGAACCGAGACTCATCGCTGAAGATAATGTTATTCCATTCATGGGTCCAATGTTGTCTTTCCCTGCACCAATCAAGTCTTGCTCTGCGATGCTGCGGAGTAAGAGGTAGACACAATTGTGGACGGTAGGATCTTATACCAAAACTGCGGATTCTTCTGTAAACAGTAGCCATGGATACTCTTTGGCCATTTAGAGATATCCAGTCATTTCCCAATGCCCGCGACGTTGTAAATCTGTCCCTTAAAGTTGTAAGACGAAGAGCTCGATCTTCACGCTCAGTGGTGCTTCTTGGACGTCCTGATCCAAGTCTACGTCGATTCTCCCCAGCTTCGGACCATCTAGACCAGCAGCGTACGATCACCGATACACTACGGCCTACCCTTTCAGTAATAGCACGAACCGAAAAACCCGCTTCTCGCATTCCAATAATGCGACCCCTTTCAAATTCACTTAGATGATGATATTGTGCACGCCGACGAATACGGGGCATCTTTTTATGTTTTACAAACTGAAACGTCAAACTACTCGGAGGCTACTTGGATATTAGAAGCAATTACATTAAAAAATCAGCAGCTCTTCATAATGGTGAAATCAAGGAAAAATTCCATTAAATAGTAATCAAAACAATTGATCTTTTGATCATCGATGCAGTTCATTTACATGATCAAATTCTGTAAATTTCATTAAAATCGTCTAATAAATACTTTGTGTTCTGATTTTTTTGAAAGGCAGTATATCAACCAAAAAAATCAAATACATTGGACAATGTGCAGTGTATTCAGTTTTTATAAGAAACCCCTGACGAGTCCTTCTTGATGCTGAAGGGAAAGTACAGTATTTTTTTAATGCTTCAATACATCTATGGCTGGTGTTTCTTGCTCTTATCATAGGCATTTACGGTGCTTGTTGACGCATTGAGTTACTTGAATTGAGTATTGACAATATTAATAATAAAAACGACTGCATAATAGTTATGATTCCCAATACGAAAAATAATGTGCCACGATCATTTATTATAACTAACAAAATTGTTGAAGGAGTAAATATGATGGAAGTACTTTTAAAATATTTGTAAGTTTGTATAAATTATAGACTACTTTTCACGGAATATGAGTAGGCTATAAGGATAAACTCTGTTCACTTTCAATGGTGCGCGATAGAAAATTTACTGCAACGCTATTTTTTACTTAAAGCAGGCGAAAAAATATTGAGTGTAACTCATGCCAAAATGCTTTAGCAGCCCTTCACTTTTAGCAGCCCTCTCTTGCTTCGCTCGCTCGAGCTACTAAAGGCAGCGGGCTGCTAAAGCTTATTTTCGGCCCTTGATACACTTTATACTATATTGCTAATGTCGTCCATTGTCTTGTCAAATAAATTTAATCGTCACGATCGTTAGAGTTCTGTTTTTTTTTTCGATCTGTGGGGGCTATCACTGCAGCCTAGGTGACTTATTGTACTACCCCATATTGTCTTACTCACGCAATTATTCCAAACTCGATCCCCTGCGCTAGCTTGTGCAGGTCCTTCGGGGGTTGCGTGTGGAAATCATTTGATACCATTTGACTGTTTCCAAATATGAGCTGTGTTTTGTTTTCCAGCGCACTGCAGCTACACAGAGTGTGCATTGTTGTTTCCGGTGCCCTATCACAGAGCCGACAACTGGTGTCGCCGTTGTATAGACTGATTGTCCTTAGGTGTTCATGTGGCCTGTTAGTAGTACTATAGTTGTTTTTTGCTGTGCCCTACTTAGTGTCAGTAGTACTGCAGCTTGGTTAGAGTTAGGTCTATTTATAATGGCCTTACTGTGGTTAAGGCCTGGGCTGTTTACCCAGTATTCCATTTGTTTGTTGCGAATCCACTTTCTGACATCTAGGCGACTCGACTTTTTTGTGATGCCCAAGATAGGTTCAGGTCCCATAAATGATATGGTAGCTCCCTGACTTGCTAGCTCATCAGCTTTTTCATTTCCCTCGATACCTGAATGACCCGGCGTCCAGACAAGTGTGACCTTGTTCTGTCTCGTGATTCAGTGTGTTGAAGCAGTCCAACACCAGTTTTGGTAAAATCTTTTGGCTCTTTAGAGCATTCAGTGCCGCCTGGCTATCGGACATAATATAGATGTGCCTGTCACGACAGTCCTTCTCTATGTTGGTTCTCGTGTATTCTATAATTGCGAATATTTCGGCTTGAAAGACTGATGCCAGGCAGCCTAACGAGTGGCCATAGCCTGTCTTCATGTTTTCATTGTAGATTCCTGATCTAGTACCTGTGTCTGATTTAGAACCACCCGTATACCAGATCATGCTATGTTTGTGAATGTCTTCCGTAAAGTCGTTCCATTCGTTGCGGTCTGGAATAGTGACTTTAGAGAGTGCATTTTCAAGATATCTGACTGTCATATAGTCCGACCTCATCTGCACGAGAGGTCCCCCTATGTCTGTCAAGAGTCTTCTGTGTGGCGTGGCAACTCTTATGTTGACTGATGATAGCTGCAGCCTGTGGAGTGCCAATCTGGCCTTCCCCACTATCAGAATATGAAGTGATCTGAGGTCTAGGAGCGTCTCCATGGCTGCAGTGGGCGTGGTTCTCATAGCTCCCGTTATGCTGACACAAGCAAGCGTTTGAATTTTGCTGGGGGTTTGTATGGTTGTATGACCTAAAAAAAACACTCTGAATAGTCAACATTTTTTTAATATTCCATTGTCTAAAAATGTAATTGTTTTCATATTTAAAACACTCACAACAGAATTCATAATATTAATTTATTAATATTCATCATACATCGCGTAACATTCCGTATTGTGTATGTGAGCCATAATTGTATACCATCGGTTTAATCAAAGCCAGAGTGACGAGCTTTGGCGTAGGTTTGCGTGATTGTGTCTGTCTCTGTTAGTATTTGCGTTGTGTTTGTCTGAAGTTTAATCAGTGTCCATTGAAGTGAGAGCCATTTGTTATCGGTTGCGTCACGTGGGACTGCGTTCGTGATACGTCCCAACGAAATCCCCAGAGGATCATCTACGAATGTGTATTCACAAATATCTATATAAAAGATATTTGATATTTTGTACGTTTTACGCAAATAAAATTCAGAAATCGGGATGATGCGGTGCATGTAATAACGGTATTGAATTTTGCTTTGCGGTATGAGATTTTGTTTTATATTGTGCATAGAATATTTGATATAAATGCATAAACAAAAAATGTAAAATAAAAATACTTGTTATTTTGTAGATAAAATAAAAAAGAAAATCATGAAATTAAAAATTCAAAGAGTTTTTTTATTGATATACTTCTATTGCAGATTTTTCAAATATTCTCGTGTTATATTGTAAATAAAATAAAAGAGAAAATCATGAAATTAAAGAGAAAAAGAGTGATCTTATTATTATACTTCTACTGCAGATTTTTCAAATATTCTCGTGTTATTTTGTAGATAAAATAAACAAGAAAATCATGAAATTAAAAAGGAAAATAGTTTTCTTATTGATATACTTCTACTGCAGATTTTTCAAATATTCTCGTATTCATCATTTATTGTGTAAAATCATGTATTTCGTATTTTACAAAACGTGTTTTATGTACAATCGCAAATCTCGGCGATGTTTCCGAAATGTAAATAAAGTGACCAATTTGTTTGCGGTGAATTTGCGCACAAAACCCAAAACGCGGAAGCCAATAAACGAAACAAATGGCCCGAATGGCTTACGGCATTTGCGCTTAATGTTCGAACGGGAATTATATTATCATACATTGGGATTATTATTGGCTCCAATTATGCCCGATTTCTACAAATTGTTTCGATATTTACAACAATTGCACCGTTTTTCAAGGGTCTCCATTTCCAAACATCGAGTGCCCTAAACCTGCAATAAATTATAGTACTACTATTTCTAATTACAATGTGAACATACAGCGAATTTTTCTATCAAGTATCTATACAGAGAGTTTTTCTTGTTGGTATATACAAAGAGTTTTATGTAATTCCGAACATATTCATAACGAGAACTTTTCTTTGAAGTATCCATATGCATACGTTGTACATTTTCTGATGCTCGGTTTATTAAAAGAATTCGATTTGAAGCTATAAGCGAATGTTTTCCACTCCCAGGTTAAGCATGAAGTAAAATTTCGAGTTTAGAAAAGCCTGAAAATTTGGTTTGGTCGCGTAGCGCAAAGCGTGGAGCAGCCAAACCAAATTTTCAGGCTTTTCTAGTAAAACAAAACACTGATTCAATGTAAAGTTTAGGGGTGTGTTTTAAACTTCGTAATATGTCAGTGTTTTGTACCGGTGGCGCATGAAGTAAAATTTCGAGTTTAGAAAAGCCTGAAAATTTGGTTTGGCCGCTTCGCGCTTCGCGCTATGCGACCAAACTAAATTTTCAGGCTTTTCTAAACTCGAAATTTTACTTCATGCTTAGCCTGGGAGTGGAAAACACTTGCTTAAAGCTTCAAATTAAATTCATTTAATAATCCGAGCATCGAAAAATGTGCGCATACGTTGCTTAAAAAAAAGTCTCTTTATGAAAATGTTCGATGTTACATAAAACTCTCTATATACATATACTAATTACAACGTATTAGCTGTAACCCTTCAGATATTCGTCTTTTTTTAAATAATTCAATTATGATGCTTTAATCGAGTGTTTTCCACTCCCAGACTAAGCATGAAGTAAAATTTCGAGTTTAGAAAAGCCCCGTGAAAATTTGTCGAGGGTCGCGTAGCGACCCGAGACAAATTTTCTGGGCTTTTCTAAACTCGAAATTTTACTTCATGCGCCACGCGTATAAAACACTGATTTTAAGTGAGGTTCAAATATACATACATTTCCCAATATTTTAGTGTTTTATAGACGTGGCGCATAAAGTAAAATTTCGAGTTTAGAAAAGCCCAGAAAATTTGTCTCGGTTCGCTGCGCGACCCGAGACAAATTTTCACAGGGCTTTTCTAAACTCGAAATTTTACTTCATGCTTTGTCTGGGAGTGGAAAACACTCGTTTAAAGCTTCATATTAAACTTATTCAATCGAATGTCTTTTAAGATAAACTTAATAATATTTTCTGGATGTATTTCTGTATTTTATTATTCTGTATTTCTATATTCTATACAGGAACTTGTAGAAGATCAGAAGAACCTTTTGGTTTCTCCTGAACAAATTCCTGTTGACCTTATTACATTACTATTGCGCTATTATTGTGATTATTATCTATGTAGATTTTATGTAATACAAGGGGTCGATAAATTATTAGTAAATTATTATTATTATTATTGTGGAGGATTTTACTTCGTTATAAATTTTAATTTCACAATAAAACACTTTTGCTTTGTTTGTATAACACTTTTTATTGAATGTGACTGCAGTTTTGACAAATTTAGCTTGTCACATCATGTTTGATAATGACAACCTAAATTTGTTGAAACTGCAGTCACATTTAATAAAAAGTGTTATACAAACAAAGTAAAAAGTGTTTTATTTTGTTAATAATATTTTATTGACAGTACAATGTTAAGTATATATGATATTCATTATTTAGCGAAACGTAAAATTTTCATAAATTTGAATTTAACATTCAATTGTATTTATTGTTTGTTTAGTGATTAATGACGAATAAATACAACTGCATGTTAAATTTAGTGTGTGTACAAATTATTTTTAGTATACTGATAAAATCTACTGAGATATAATCTAAAATTCCATCTTGTATTTCCAGAAACACGTAACAAAACCTTGTATGCGTGTAAGTTCTCTGTTGAACATGTACGAGAATCCCAACAAACAGCTCTATACGGGCATCATTATCTTTAATGACCATAAAGCACGGCCATTCACACAAAACCCGGCAGTAATTGCTCTTAGATCGATGCTCAATTACACCCGGCTACTGTGAACGGCATTAATGAAAACAAGTGATTATTATTTTCCATTTACCTTTTGTTTTTCCAGCGATGAGGAAACAAGGACTTCATTTATTTCATCACAGATGATATTACGTTGTTTACTGCTGAGAATATGAGGATGTTAGAATCCTTGATGAAAAAATAAATGTCAGGATTAAAATTGCAACTATTTATGCTATGTTGGTAAATGATCTTCTGTATCAAGTGAAAATTAATTAAGCAAATGTCGAGGGCAAAGTTATTCAATACGCTGATGTTAAGAATAATTTTAATTTTTCAATGAATCTATAAAAAAAAGTAAACCAGCGTTTTTTTAACCTTATTTTCAGCCAGGTCTTTAAAACAACAATAAACTTTCATCTAGCCTTTCACAGTGTTTATAAAAGTGTACAATTTGAAACTTTGGCGAGTGTTTCTCACTCCCAGATTAAGCATGAAATAAAATTTTGAGTTTAGAGAAGCCTGAAAATTTGGTAACGAGTGTCTTCAACTCCCAGACTAAGCATGAAGTCAAATTTAGAGTTTAGAAAAGCTGAAAATTTGGATTCTCCGGGGCGCGCGCGCGAAGCGAGTCGCGCCCCGGCAAACCCAAATTTTTAGGCATTTCTAAACTCGAAATTTTATTTCATGCGCCACGCGTATAAAACACTGATTGGACGTAAAGTTCAGAGTGTACTTCTTTAGCATACTGCTTTCCTATTGTATTTCGAACAAAAATCATAACTTTGAAATTGTAAGTGAGATCTTTATTAAATATTGTATGTCAAGTAAATATTTCTGCTTCTAAATTTATAAAAATTTAAAAATACCCTATCGATAAGTTTTCGAGTTAGTGAAACAAACCAAGTGATTTAATTAAATATCCAAAATTAGATTCAAAAATGTTTTACCACGGGTTAAGTGAGAAATTAATTAAATTTAATTTCAAAAAATTGTCAAAACGTGCGACTGGAAATCAAATTTTATCTACTATGATAATTAAAAAAATTATAGCTTTAAAATTTTAAACAAGATCTTTATGAATTTTGTAAGTATGTTAAGAAAACATTTCTCTTTTAGTATATGTGAAAATTAAAAATAAAACATTTTAAAGTTTTTGAGTTATGTTTATCTGAATGTCCAAAAGTGCGGCTAGAAATGAAGTTTGATGTATAAACATTTAAATAATCATAACTTTCAAATTTTGTATAAAATCTTCAAAAAAATGTATGAGTATGTTAAGAAAACATTGCTCCTTTAGAAAATGTGAAAATTGAAAAATACCCCATTGATAGTTTTTGAGTTATTTTTAAGTGGATGTTAAAAAGAGCGGTTATAAATCAAATTTTATGGTTTATGAAAATTTAAAAATCAAAATTTTTAAATGTTGAATGAGATCTTTATAAAATTTTATAAGTATGTTAAGAAAACATTGCTCTTTTACAAAATGTGAAAATTGAAAAATACCCCATCGATAGTTTTCGAGGTATTTCCATGTGAATGTCAAAAAGAGCGGTTATAAATCAAATTTTATAGCTTTTAAAAATTTAAAAAATTATAATTTTTATATTTTCAGTGAGATCTTTAGAAAAGATTGTAAGTATGTTAAGAAAACATTGCTCTCTAAGAAAATGTGAAAGTTGAAAAATACTCATCGATAGTTTTCGAGGTATTTCCATGTGCTTGTCAAGAAGAGCGTTTATAAATCAAATTTTATAAGCTATAAACATTTAAAAAATCATAATTTCAACATTTTGGGTGAGATATTTATAAGATTTCATGAATATGTTAAGAAAACATTGCTCTTTTAGAAAATGTGAAAACTAAAAAATACCCCATCGATAGTTTTCGAGTTATTCACATGAATTTGTCAAAAGAGCGATTATAAATCAAATTTTATTGATTATATAAATTTAAAAAATCATAATTTTAAAAATTTTGCTAAGATCTTTATAAGATTTTTGAGTATGTCGAGAAAACATTGCTCTTTTAGAAAATGTGAAAATTAAAAAATACCCCATCGATTGTATTCGAGTTATTTACATGAATTTGTCAAAAAGAGCGGATATAAATCAAATTTTATTGATTATAAAAATTTAAATAATCATAGTTTTTTAATTTTGGGTGAGATCTTTATATAATTTTGTCAGTATGTTAAAAAAACATTGTTCTTTTAGAAAATGTGAAAACAGAAAAATACCCTATCGATAATTTTCGAGTTATTTCCATGTATTTATCAAAAAGAGCGGTTCTAAATCAAATTTTATGGATTATAAAAATTTAAAACATCATAACTTTAAAACTTTGGCTGAGATATTTATAAAATTTTGTGAGTATGTTAAGAAATCACTGCTCTTTTAGACAATGTGAAAGTTGAAAAATATACTATCGATAGTTTTCGAGTTATTTTCATGTGTTTGTCAAAAAGAGCGGTTATAAATCAAATTTTATAGATTATAAACATTAAAAAAATCATAATTTCAAAATTTTGGTTGAGATCTTTATAAAATTTTGTGAGTATGTTAAGAAAATATTGCTCTTTTAGAAAATGTGAAAATTGAAAAATACCCAATCGATAGTTTTAGAGTTATTTCCATGTGTTTGTCAAAAAGAGCGGTTATAAGTCAAATGTTACAGGTTATAAAAATTTAAAAAATCATCATTTTAAAATTTTGAGTAAGATCTTTATAAAATTGTGTAAGTATGTTGAGAAAACATTGCTCTTTTAGAAAATATAAAAATTTAAAAATACCCCATCGATAGTTTTCGAGTTATTTCCATGTGTTTGTCAAAAAGAGCGGTTATAAATCAAATTTTATGGATTATAAAAATTTAAAACATCATAATTTTAAAACTTTGGCTGAGATATTTATAAAATTTTGTGAGTATGTTAAGAAATCATTGCTCTTTTAGACAATGTGAAAATTGAAAAATTCACTATCGATAGTTTGTCAAAAAGAGCAGTTTTAAATCAAATTTTATAAATTATAAAAATTAAAAAAACATAATTTTAAAATTTTGTGTGAGATCTTTATAAAATTTTGTGAGTATATTGAAAAAATAATGCTTTTTTAGAAAATATGAAAATTGAAAAATACCCCATCGATAGTTTTCGAGGTATTTACGTGTGAATGTCAAAAAGAGCGGTTATGAATCAAATTTTATGGCTTATAAACATTTAAAAAATCATAATTTTCAAATTTTAAGTGAGATCTTTATAAAATTTTGTAAGTATGTTAAGAAAACATTGTTCTTTTAGAAAACGTGAAAATTAAAAAATATACCATCGATAGGTTTCGAGTTATTTTCATGTGTTTATCAAATAGAGCGGTTATAAATCAAATTTTATGGATTACAAAAATTTAAAAAATCATAATTTTAAAATTTTGTGTAAGATCTTCATAAAATTTTGTAAGTATGTTGAGAAAATCAAATTTTATAGATTATGAAAATGAAACTAACATAATTTTAAAATTTTGGGTGAGATCTTTATAAAATTTTGTGAGTATGTAAAGAAATATTGCTTTTTCAGATTATTTAAAAATTTGAAAAATATCCTATCGATAGTTTTTGAGTTATTTCCGTAATAGTAATAGTCAAAAAGTGGGGGTATGAATCAAGTTTCGCAGATTATAAAATTTAAAAAAAACTCTTAGCTCTAAAACTGTGTGCCATATCTTCATCAAACTTTGTAGGTATCTTAAGAAAATATTGCTTTTTTGTATATGCAAAAATTGACATTGATACTTTTAAAATTATTTCAATCTGAATATCGAAACGGGCGATTATGAATCAATTTTTTATGATTATAATAATTATTAAGTATATTAAGGTACTCTACTATATGTCACATAAAATAAGGATAGAAATAGTTGTAGATTATAAAATTAGGTTAGAAATAGCCGTAGATTATGAATCCCCAAACTGCTCTAGCCTCGTAAATAACCGAGTTACGCTCCTCAATTGTTTTTATTTATTATGTCACCTCAGTTTTGACAATCGCAATCGATTCCCCAGCAATTCTAGCCTAATTTGACGTATTTCAGTCATCACTTGTCATCCCTGTCAAATATTCCGTCTTCTCTACTCAAAAAAAAAAACATTAATCACATGTCTACATTAAATCATAGCTTAATTTGTAAATATTTTTCTGTTTACGTATTTAAATTAATAAAAAAATCAACCGCTCAGTTTATTAATCACAACTTTATTGCAAAAACTTGACATTTTAAAGAAACAAAAGAAATACAACAGTTAAAGGTCAATGCTTTGAATCGTAATGTTCAAATGTTTTAACGCTTAAATAGAAGCTCACAATTTATGTTTAATTCGTTACTACACTATATATTAAATTTTAGAAGAAATTGACCGCTGAAACAATTAAGCCTAATTTTTTTTCAAAAAACCTATATTTTCTTAAGACAAGGGGCAAATGGTAGCCAAGGATCGGGGCTTCAAAATTACGCAAGGTTCGATTGGTTTAACGCTTAAATCGTAGCATAAATATGAAGCCAAGTTCGATGTTTTTCATTCTGAGTATTAAATTTAATAAAAAAAGACACAATCTCTGAACAATTAAGCATAACTTTTCGCAGAAACTAAATAGGTTTATAAAACAAAAAGCAAACAATAGCCAAAGAGTGCAGCTCTGAATTAACTGTAAGTATATATGTTTTTATTTGTATACATCTGCATACGCTGTACATTTTACGAAATTCGTTGTTCTTTAAAAGAGTTCAATTTTAATCTTTAAACGAGTGTTTTCCACTTCCAGATTGAGCATGAAGTAAATTTTTGAGTTTAGGAAAGTCTGAAAATTTGTTTTGGTCTATGTATATTTAGAAAATAAAGTTATGTTATTTGAAATCCTGCTTAGGCATTATATATTTTTAATACTGATTTAGCAGTATATTTGTAACTTCACAATATTTCAGTGTTTGATACGCGTGGCGCATGAAGTAAAATTTCGAGTTTAGGAAAGCCATAAAGCAATAAATGCCTGAAATTTTACAGTAAAATTCCCCGTATGTATAAATTATTTAAGTACGCACGAGAAATTACACACCCGTTTTAAATGTTCAGCAAATTAGTAACGTTTTTTTTACGTTTTAAAAGTTCTTTAAAGTGCCACAAATTTTTCCTGTAGATTTATTGAGATTATCGAGTTGCAAATGCAACACAATTTATTAAATCAAAAGAATTCAATTCAAATCATATACAATTATTCACCAACATTTATTTTCATTCTCTTGAAGCTTAATTATTTCAAGTAGAGTCGTTTATACAATGCAATTTTCTTTTTCAATCGTCTCGAAAGATTCAATTAAATTAATTGATAGTGAATTCGAATGCGAGGATCACTCCTAACATGGAAATCAAAGTCTATTGAATGTATGCAAATCAAAGAATGCTATTGGCCAATTATTGATGCTTTGCAAGAGTAACTCGCATAGATTTGTAATTAATTTTCAGCGTTGCGTACGACAAAAGATTGCAATCATGCATATTTAGACGCTCGACCCAGTTTTCCATTTTATTTCCAATTACGAGTTGTTATAATAAAGTAGCTTTGCATTTGACCGATGAATTATTTGTGGAAAATGTGTTCGTTGTGCTTGTGAATAAAATAAAATTATAATCAGATTTTATCATTTATTCAATTCAATAAATGTTGTAAAATAATAATTGATTCCATAAATCATTAACCCTTTCGGCCCTGACTGTGGTATTTGCCACCACTAAAATTTGGTAAACATACAGGGAATTTTTCATTTAAATATACATACGTGTATGCATGAGCTGTAATGTTTCTGATACCCGTTTGTTTTTTAAAATAGTTTAATTTGAAGTCTTAAACGAGTGTTTTCTACTCCCAGATTAAGCGTGAAGTAAAATTTCGAGTTTAGAAAAGCCTGAAAATTTTCAGGCTTTTCTAAACTCGAAATTTTACTTCATGCGCTACGCGTATAAAAAAAATATTATAGTTGAGGTTCAAAATGTTTTACAAAAGCAGTATGCTGAAAACGTGTATTCTGAACATCACATCACATCAGTGTTTAGTACGTGGCGCATGAAGTAAAATTTCGAGTTTAGAAAAGCCTGAAAATTTGGTTTGGCCGCTCCGCGCTTCGCGCTACGCGTCCAAACCAACTTTTCAGGCTTTCCTAAACTCGAAATTTTACTTCATGCTTAATCTGGGAGTGGAAAACACTCATTTGAAAGTTCAATTTATTTCTACAAAAAAAACCTTACTAAAAGGAAATTAATTACTAAAGCGTTTTCTCTATCTTAATATAAATAATAAATACTTAGCTCTATCTGTAAATGTTCTTATTAATAAATAAATGATGGAAAATCGTGCAAATATTTATATTTTAATTTGTGAACGTTAAGTGGCTAAACGTTTGCATAAATCGGAAGAAGATTATAGAATATAAACAAGCTCGGAAAAAGAGAAAAGTGAATAATTTATTCATTAATAGCCTCCCAGTTTTGCAGGAAAGCGTGCAAATCCACGGAGGGTAACATTGCGCGTATAAATTGAAAAATCTCATTAAAGCCGTTCGTTCTTGCCTTAATAAGGTTCTGAATACAGCCATATATTCAGCTAAGCCTTTTTGTTCGGAGACGAATTGCCCGCGGTTAGGAAAAAAATTATATAATTTTTTCAGTGTTTTAACCTAATTAGGGTTTTCTCTTGTATTTTTTTTATTAGCTTATTTCGAAAAAGAATACTCAATACAGCAATTAAAGGTAATAATAGTAAAACTTTGATTAAAACACCTGGTTTATTTCAGTGAAACAAACCAAGTGTTTTAATCAATGTTCTACTATCAATTAAATTTGTTTGTTCACGACAATCTTATAATCTGTGCATTATTTCATTGTGTGGGAAGAATAAATAGAGTGCATTTAACACTCAAGTAAATTTAACACGGGATTTGCGTGATAAATGTGGTTTCCTCACATGAATATAAATAATTGATTAGTTAGATTTTTTGCCGCTATGCAGTAATAGCGCTGTGCTAAACAAATCAGCTTATTTTGTCTTACATTTGACCATGGTGAGGATGATGTCGTCGACGCCATTTTGTTAAAGTACGAAGTAACGCGTCAACATCCCCGCCGTTCTCACTAGTTTAACCCGCGTACAACGCGATTGTAAACATAAATCATTCTCAAATCGGTTAAACAATTCGTCGCCAGTGTTTTTAAAGCGCCAGGTGGACTGTGTGAGTTTTATTTTTTGTTGAACGATTGTTCATATTTGTGATAATATATATATATTTATCAAATACGCGTCAGTCTTAATAGTCGGTTTTATTTTATATTAAGTTGACAGATCAATGATGACATATTGCCGTACTATGATTTAAATGTGTAATAGGGTTAATTACACATTTAAATCATAGTACGGCAATATGTTATCATTGATCTGTCAACTTAATATAAAATAAAACCGACTATTAAGACTGACGAGTATTTGATATATATATATATATATATATATATATATATATATATATATATATATATATATATATATATATATAGGCAGAGTTCGGAAAATTTCTTAACAGGGCATTCGACCAATAAAACGGCAGGAGAGATGTGTGTAATCTACTTTATTGTAATACCAAGCTTTCGGGACTCATTTTGTCCCTTCCTCAGGGTTAACACTAAAACACAATGAGCAAAAGCAGTAATTGTTTGTTTTTTGCTCATTGTTTTTTAGTGTTAACCCTGAGGAAGGGACAAAATGAGTCCCGAAAGCTTGGTATTACAATAAAGTAGATTACACACATCTCTCCTGCCGTATTATTGGTCGAATGCCCTGTTAGGAAATTTTCCGAACTCTGCCTCTAACGTAGTACGACCGAAGGGACAAAATGAGTCCCGAAAGCTTGGTATTACAATAAAGTAGATTACACACATCTCTCCTGCCGTATTATTGGTCGAATGCCCTGTTAGGAAATTTTCCGAACTCTGCCTCTAACGTAGTACGACCGTTACTTCTTGTGTTGGTATATATATATATATATATATATATATATATATATATATATATATATATATATATATATATACAGCGTGTAATCGAACTAATGTACATCCTCTTAAGGGCGTATACACAAAATATTTTGACACCAATTGCAGCAAAAATAAAATCGGACAAAAAATATTGGATTTTTCATAATTTTTCAAGAATTTTTTACTTTTTGAGAACTTCTGGTTCATGATATTTTTCGTGGATGCGTAAGTTGTTGTATTCTTTATTTACTTTTACTACTGCGAGGCGCATAAATCACTTCGCACTAAACACGCACGCTGTCTCGAATGACTAGATGAAACTAGGTCACTCATTTGTGGTATTGTTTATTTACTATTACTACTGCGAGACGTATAAATCATTTAGCACGCACTACACACACACACTGTCTAGAATTACTAGATGAAACTGGGTCACGTATAAAAAAAATCACAATAAGTGTTTAAATTGACGTCCGCCGCACTCAATGCACATTTGGGCTCTACGTATCCAATTTGCACGAACAGTAGCAAATATTTCACGAATGGTATTAGACGCGGCGTTTACTCGTTGTATCAGCATTTCAGCATTGTCAATTTCCGTAGTGTAGACTTCACTTTTAAAGTATCCCCAAAGAAAAAAATCTAAGGGGTTTAAATCCGGTCTTCTTGGAGGCCATGGTACAGGGCCTCCACGACCAACCCAACGTCCTGGAAACTCATCATCCAAATATCTTCTAACGCGCCTTTCATAGTGAGCTGGCGCACCATCTTGCAAATACCACATTCTTCTAAGAACCGCTAAGGGTACATTTTCTAGAAGATCTAAAAGGTCATCTTGCAAAAATCGTAAATATCGTTCTCCATTCAAATTAATTGGGAACATAAATGGCCCAATTAATTGATCATTTAAAATACCTGCCCAGATATTAAGGGAGAAGCGATGCTGGAAACGAGTTCTACGCGTAACACGAGGATTTTCTATTGCATAAACATGCATATTATTAAAACTTCCATTACGGTAAAGTTAGGATTTTGAACATTTTGTGCCAAAATCCATTGACAAAATGCAATTCTTTTGGGAAAATCATGGGGTTGAAGATGTTGTACACGCTGGTAGTGATACGGATAAAAATTATTGTCTCGTATAACACTGCTGACAAATGTGTGCGATACATTTAGCTAAGCGGCGAGAATACGGGTACTTAAATCAGGATCCGCTTCCAACAGATTCAAAATTTCATCTTCCGCTCGCAAATATCGCATTGGACGGTCACCACCTCCAGGGGCTCCGGCGAAGGGCTGCAAACATCCAGTGCCGCGTGCTCTTTGTAATAAATGTCTAAATCGGTTTGGCGGTGGTAAGTGTCGTTCAAATCGCTTTTGATAAATTCTTACAGCTTCCGCGGAATTACACTGAGTTTCACCGTAAAGAAGAAACATGTCTGCCAATTCAATGTTTGAATAAACGTATCGCGCCATGTTACAAAATGTAGATGTTTCATGGAATAAGTTTCACCATAGACTAAACAGCAAACTATTTTTACGTTCAAAAATCATCAACCCTCGCCGCTCTTATCTAAACATTTCAATAAGAGTGGAGATAAAGTGAAGTGTGAACCTAATAAGGAAAAATATTGAATTTCATTAACACGTTTAGAAAATATTCGGAATTTAGTCAGCAATGGGTACTTATGAAAACGATAACATAGACATAATTCTTCACAATCTGACCCACTTTTCTCTGGATGGTGTAATTCGATATCCAAATCGTTTAAAAACTACCAGTCTATGTGGAATCTCTCTTAAAATACGCAATGTGCGCGTATACCAGATACCACAAACATGTGGCCTATTATTATTAATTATTTTTAATAATTATTTGTGAGCTATCTACTAAAGGTATGGTAATTTCAAAGGCAGGTATTGTTTATTTAAACGCTGCCCCTTATGTGGTAGATAGCCTGTACAGTAGTTCGTTTACACGCTGTATATATATATATATATATATATATATATATATATATATATATATATATACAGGATGAGTCGGCAGGAGCGCACCAAACTCTAGGAGTGTATTATATACGTGAAAATAATGTAAAAAAACTCATTTGTTCTTATTCGATTTTTATTTGTTGTTAAGTTATAGCATATTAACAAATAAACAAGTTATTATACAAAAACATTTTCCTAATCATAGCGTTCTTTCAACAAATGTTCGAAAATACCGCCATTGACTTCTAAACATTTTCTGCTTCGATACATTACGTTGATTATTATTTATCCACCGACAAAATTCCGTACGGTTAGCGTAATCCCCTGGTTGTAGGTGCTGTACTCTCTGAACGTGATAAGGATATAAGCCTTGCTCGTGTAGCGTGTTCATCACTCTTTTTTGTGGAATTGCCAATTGAGTGGCAATTCTCCGTGAGCTAGTAGTTGCATCTTCTTCTACTAGATGCAGAATATTTTCTACTTCTACAAAACCTTGTCGAGCAGCGCGCTCATATGATATGTTAGCACTGGGAAGCTCACCAGTCTCGCACAATTTGTTGAAAACTCTAATAAATATGTTTTTATCAGGATGTCTTTGGTGTGGAAAACGTTCACGATATTCTTCAACAGCAGCTGTAGCATTTCCATTACAGAAACCATATACAAACACCATATTTGCATATTCTAAATTTGAATAAGTATGTGGCATTTTGCAACACAAACAATCACATTAATTCGAACTTAAACGTTCAGTTACTGTTCACCGTACACTGACAGTTCATCAAAACGTAAGAATTATCAAATGTTTATAAGCCTCGAACATGGCATACTTTGATAATGTTAAAATTCAGATAGAAGTGGAAAGCTAGATGAACATTTTTAATTACGCCATAACTTGAAAACAAATGAAAATCGGATAAGAACAAATGAGTTTATTTACATTATTTTCACGTGTATAATACACTCCTACAGTTTGGTGCGCTCCTCCCGACTCACCCTGTATATATATATATATGTATATAATAAATGTTGTGTTATATATTATTGTTCTCGTAAACAAAGTATAGTATATAACTCGCATATAATGGCTATTATTGACTTGAACAACTTGCTCCACTCGCCTTCGGCTCATTCCGCAAACCTTGTTCTCGTGATTAATAGCTATCATTATATGCTCGTTGTACAATATACTATTCACCACGGGTTAAGTGAGAAATCAAATTAACGTAATTAGAGGTACATGCACTAGATATTACATAAGCCTTAAAATCACTGAATTTACTAAAGTTTGCAGTAATTTAAACTGTTGAAAACCATTAACATTTATTATTAGTTTAATTTTTACTGCTCAAACATGTTATAAAAATTGTTAATTAATTTACACAAAACAAACTCACATCCAACAGCCACTTCTAAAGATATTAGAAAATCTCAAAAAATAACCATATATAAATGTGAGGAAAAAACTTTTATTTATTTTTATTAAAGGATCCTCTAAATGCTTTGTTGCTGTTCTTACAGAAAACGCTTTAAGTAATTTAAATAGCGTCAAAATTAATTTAATTCTTAACTAAATAAGCTTAAAAATTTGCATGACTCGTATTTTTTAAAGTTTAAAATGGTGCTTTTGGTGGACGCTCGAAGTTCGAATTTATTTTTCATCAGTTTTCTGTTGATTGAAAAAGAAAAGTGAAATGTCTTGGAAATACATTAATATAATAATTTGGCATTATTTAAGTTGAAATGTTACTGCGCGGCGCGTATAAAACACTGAAATATTGTGATTTTAGAAATAAATAACTAGTATTTACTATATTTAATAGTATGAATTATTTGACAAAAAGTAAAAACTTGAAAAGTTTATCTCCATAAACAAATTATTGTGGCGATAACTTCAAAAATTGACAAAAAGCATGAATATATTTTTAATGCCCAATGTTTTCTTATAAATAAAACTTCATAAGTGAGTGTAATATGATACATATATCGTATGTTAAATAAAAATACACCTCTAGAGTGCTGTGATTTTTTCTTTTTTAAAATATAAGTTGGCCACACGCTTTAGAAATTGACATTTAAAACGTCAGACATGATAATTATAATGCATAATTTCAAAGTTGCTAACTTACAATATTTTCCGCGTACAACGCGATTGTAAACATAAATCATTCTCAAATCAGTTAAACAATTCGTCGCCAGTATTTTTAAAGCGCCAGTGTTTTTATAGCGTTAACACCGTAAAAACTCCATCCAAATAGAAGAGATCGTTTTTTGTGCAAACGAGCGTGTTTCTATGTAACTTAGGCGAAAGGGTGGACTGTGTGAGTTTTATTTATTGTTGAACGCTTGTTCATACGATATATTTCACATTGCTGACGTTTTATTATACATTTCTTTGTATTTATTGCAAAAAAATCCTAGCTACGGCCATGCTATGAGTTCAATAAAGTGTACTATTATTAAACATTTAAAGTGCGATTGTTTTCGCAATCTACAACAAGTTAATCTAACAAAGACTATATCAATCACTAATTGAAACAACTACCTCGCGAGCTTATACCCTGACGGATTAATTATTGAATTATACAACAAGAGTTTGCTGTTACATACAGTAACCTACTGCAAATGTAACAATTTGGGTCAAATTATTCAGGCCATCTATAGACGCGGTTCGAGATGTATCATCAGTATAGCTTTACCATTCCCTCTAAACATTTTGACACTTAGACTGGCAGCTACGTAACCGTGCGGTTCAAGCATAAGTACAAATGAAATTGCCAATTGTACAATTAATATTATTAATATTCTCAGTAGACTCTTTAAACTGTTTGCTAATTAATATTTATTATTTGTTTAAGTATTCCTAAAATATTCTAAAGCAAGATTTAGTTAAATGAAATTAACATTTGTAGAATGTATTTACGTAGAATCAAACTTGAGCACTATACTTTAAGCCTAACATTAAATCAGTGTTTTATACGCGTGGCGCATGAAGTAAAATTTCGAGTTTAGAAAAGCCTGAATTTGGCTCGGTCGCTCCGCTGCGCTACGCGCCCGAGCCAAATTTTCAGGCTTTTCTAAACTCGAAATTATACTTCATGCTTAACTAAGGAGTGGAAAACACTCGTTGAGTAAATAAGTATATTTTTTCGAATAAGTCAAAAATAATTAATTCAACATAATCCTGTAAAAATCAGTAATGAAAATACTTAGTTTCTCACAAAATTTTCAGTCGACAATTCGGAATGATAAATGCGTTTGTGGAAAATATTTATGAGTGATGTAATACAATACACAAACATATATTTGAAATACTGATCAATAATATCTAATGCCCATTTGCACTTGTCACTTTAACCAAACATATATATGCTTTATTGCAATAAAGAGCGATCAATCATTCCATTAAATTTAATAATAAATGCTCTCTCTTGATTTATGGTCTGTTTATTGTCAGAGCACTGCATAATTTTGATATATGACTAGCACTAAAATTGACTTCAATCAAATTATCGTGTGTAACTATTTTAAATCCGTTTAATTCACAGGTATAATTTAAATAATGTTACTAATAGGATAATAAATAATTTAAAATTAAGCAAAACAAAAAAACTTACTTCAAATAATTAGCAATTGTAAGTATGCTCTTTCAAATAGTTTAATTCACTAGTTATTAAATAAAACATATATAAGCTGACAGCAATTTATTTCATTCACACAAAAACAATTCAACTCTTAAAACAAATTAGAAAAAGAAGTAATCAAAGTCTTAAAATATATATTTAATTTTAAACATAAAAAGACTGTTATTCCTTACTTTACTTTTTATTTGTATTGTTTGATATACATTTCGAGACACCATGTGCTCATTATGATAAGAAACTAATAACTTTTCTTATGACATAAATTTATGAATCGCGTTTCTACCTGATTCAGAAATTTTTTAAGTATATATAAGGACCTCAATGTTAATTTTAAGTACTTGCTTTGAGAATGGCTCACTGACGAGTCGAAACTAGTCACCGTAAAATTAAAAAAGTGAATACAAAAAGGTTAAAAGTGTATTTAATTAAATAAACAATAAATTAATAAACCATATTTATTTATTTTAACAGCTTGGCATTTACATGAAAAATACAATACACAAAAAAAAACATGTAAAAATATACATACACTGAACTTAATACTAAACAAGAAAAGTTACAACTGAGATAATAAATTTTATAAATAAGTTTAAAAAGTAATTAAAATAAGTATACTATATTAATATGATATTTAAAATTATATTCATTTTGCATCAATTTATTCAATAAATATTTCAATAAAGATTAGTTCATTTTTTTATAAAACCGACTCTCTCTCTCTTTCTCTCTCTCTCTCTCTCTCTCTCTCTCTCTCTTTCTCTCTTTCTCTCTTTCTCTTTATCTTGGTTATATTTTTAAGCAAGCACCTTTCCACATATAATAAAAATCTCACATTTAACAGATCTGCAAGCGATCGCAAAAAATCCGGGTCATGTCCCTTCGATTTCCGACCCAATGGTGATAGATATCAAATTTAATATATTCACTTATTGAAACGAAAATAAGATTCTGTCCAACATCAATATTTCACATGAACCTACGTCTCAGTTAATAATTTTATGACATATTCTTTCTCAAGAATATACAGGGTGTTTTCTTTGGGTATACATACTCCTGTTATACGCCGTAAATCTTCAGATATTCGTTGTTTTTATTTAGAGTTCAGTTTGAAGCTTTAAACGAGTGTTTTCCACTCCCAAACTAAGCATGAAGTAAAATTTCGAGTTTAGAAAAGCCCCGTGAAAATTTGTCTCGGGTCGCGTAGCGACCCGAGACAAATTTTCTGGGCTTTTCTAAACTCGAAATTTTACTTCATGCGCCACGCGTATTAAATACAGATTTCAAGTGAAGTTAGAATATACATAAATTTTACAATATTTTAGTGCTGCTGTTACCCTCCAAGGGGCTGAGGGAGGAGCTTCGGGGGTGAGTGGTGGTAAGTGGCAGTGATGACCTTCAGCTAATTGGTTGGTAGTTTACCACGCTTACTACCACTTTTGCTAGGTTGTCAGACTGCACCCGTATCTGGTCCGGTTAGAATCAGGTAGCCTCCGCCTGGCTTCCAGCTATGGAAATATGCATCGGTTTTTGCTCCTTTGTTTGGACGCTTTTCTTCCTCTGGCCTCGAACCTTCGTGGAACCCGCTAATTGCTGTATTGTTAACTAGCGCACTTTTCACAAACACCATAAATGTTATCGGGCAAATCATACCAATGAAATATATTTTCAGGCCGAGTCCTTTCACCGGTTTAGACCCCTCTTAGTAAAATGTAAACTCATTTGGGTTGCGACGTGTCAGGTAAAGTCGCAACACATACAATTCTATTAAGAATACTATATATGTATAATTTACATCCAAATAGTTGTAAGCTTTTACTATCATTTCTGTCAAACCGAAAACAGGCCGTTTTCTATAATGGAAAATTATCTGAACATACCCCAATACAACACGGTGTTCCACAAGGATCAACACTAGGGCCACTATTATTCCTAATCTATATTAATGATCATTCATCTAGTATCAGTCTTGACACAATACTCTTTGCAGATGATACATCTTTGATTGCAAAACATAAGAATTTGTCTAAAGCTGTATCATTAAGAGACAACGGAATCAACATGGTAACCACCTGGTTGGAAAGCAATAAATTGTACCTAAACAGAGAGAAAACGGTCTCTATATTATTAACACTAATGGAGAATGACTTTGAAATGTGTGTAAACAGGAATAAAGATCATTATTATTATTATAGGAAGTTTTTCGTGGGAGTCGCCACAATGAGGAGAAAGTGACACTGCAGAGGGGGCAACAGAATGGTGAAACAGTAGAGGTAGGAGGTTGTTAATGAAAGTGATGATAACATTACTTTAAAAGAAAAGAAATAAAAGATATTATATGACTTAAATGTGTGTTTTAGGTAAAATCACGTCCCAGGTTATTACAAACAAATATTTATTTCTTTCAGAAATTTAATTATGGCTCTATATATACTAAAATTGTTACAATTAATCAAATCAACGTAGTTTTAGATCGCTTAATTAAAACGCAGTTATATTCCTTTCTTCACTTTTAAAAGTAAAGAAAAGAATATAACTGCGATTTAATTAAGTGACTTAAAATCCTGACGTAAATCAAATAACTAAATTATTTTTAGGGTTTTCCTTAGGTATGTAATTTATTTTACTATATAATTTAATACGAGCTCCATAGAATAAAGGACAGTTATAAAAGATGTGATACACGTCCTGATTTTCAATTAAACAACTACAGAGCGCAGAGAAGTTAACTCCAATTCTATGCCAGTGTTGATTAATCGGATTAGTCTCCAAATTTAATTCTTGCAATAGTTGTAGTAAAGTTTCTTTCAGTATTAATTGCCATAAACCAGGGGTCTTTCTTTAAAGATGGGTAAAATTGTTTCAGTGGTTTCCATTTTCTTCGAATGATTCAAGGAGTTCTTTTTCCTACTTATAGGAATTTGTATGCTTTAAAATATTAAATAAATCTCGTCTTAATATAAATGCTTCTTTTTTATCAAGCAGCAATGATTATTTTGCAAGAACATCAGCGATTTTGTTTCCATGGATTCCGCAGCGACTTTTGCTCAAATAAAGGATATCTTTTAATTGCTCGATATATTTATATTGTTAATGAATTGAAGAAGTAAAAGTATATTAGGATCTGAAGTATCTTCCTCTATCAAACAGCAATGATTATTTTGTAAGAATATCAGCGACTTTGTTTCCATGGATTCCGCAGTGACTTTTGCCCAAATAAAGGATATCTTTTAATTGCTCGATATATTTATATTATTAATGAATTGAAGAACTAAAAGTATATTAGGATCTGAAGTATCTTTCTTTATCAAGCAGCAATGATTATTATGCAAGAATATCAGTGACTTCATTTCCATGGATTCCGCATTGACTTTTGCCCAAATAAAGGATATATTTTAATTGCTCGATATATTTATATTGTTAATGAATTGAAGAAGTAAAAGTATATTAGGATCTGAAGTATCTTCCTCTATCAAGCAGCAATGATTATTTTGTAAGAATATCAGCGACTTTGTTTCCATGGATTCCGCAGTGACTTTTGCCCAAATAAAGGATATCTTTTAATTGCTCGATATATTTATATTATTAATGAATTGAAGAAGTAAAAGTATATTAGGATCTGAAGTATCTTTCTTTATCAAGCAGCAATGATTATTATGCAAGAATATCAGCGACTTCATTTCCATGGATTCCGCATTGACTTTTGCCCAAATAAAGGATATATTTTAATTGCTCGATATATTTATATTGTTAATGAATTGAAGAAGTAAAAGTATATTAGGATCTGAAGTATCTTCCTTTATCAAGCAGCAATGATTATTTTGCAAGAATATCAGCGACTTCCTTTCCATGGATTCCGCAGTGGCTTTTGCCCAAATAAAGGATAGCTTTTAATATATTTATATTATTAATGAATTGAAGAAGTAAAAGTATATTAGGATCTGAGGTATCTTCCTTTATCAAGCAGCAATGATTATTTTGCAAGAATATCAGCGACTTCGTTTCCATGGATTCCGCAATGACTTTTGCCCAAACAAAGAATATCTTTTAATTATTCGATATATTTATATTGTTTATGAATCGAAGAAGTAAAAGTATATTAGGATCTGAAGTACCTTCCTTTATTAGATCTTGTATTATTGATTTACAATCAGAGATTATTACATATTTTCCATTGTTCTCGTTATGTTGAATATAATTGACTGCACTTTTAATTGCTAAAAGTTCTGCACAGTATATGTATAGATATTTCTTAAAGTAAACAATAATCTCGGTATAATTTGTATTCATAAAATATTGATTTTCTATAGATAATTGGTTATGAATACATAAATATTCAAAACTGAAATATATACCGAGTGTCTGGGATAAGGGGCGAACATAGGGATTTAACATGTAAAATTAAATATGCGTAATTATTAGCTCCCCTATTAATTTTAGAGAAAAATCCTAAAGGAATATTTTTTAGAGTATTAAAAACTGTAATAAATGTACCAATTTAATTTGCGTTTGTACCAGAATTCACCTCAAAAATAATAAAAATAAGTTGAACAATGTACCATTTAATAAAAACCCTTGCCATAAGTTTGACAAATGCCAGGTTATAGTGAAAATAATTTAGCTACTTAGATATCAATTTACGCACTATAATTTTTATGAATAATAATCTGAGTTATTCCAATGAAGAGAGGGTATTCATTATAAAAACATTTTACAGTGGCGTCAGTTTACGCAGAGTTCGTGACTTATTTTCGGTTAAATTTAATAATCGACCAATTCCGTCTGTATCAACAATTACCAAGTTTGTGAACAAGTTTGAAAATACAGCAAGTGTAGCGGCAGATGATTCAAAAGGTATTTTAATAGTCCAATTTCAACAAATATTAATTCAAAAACATTAACCTTACAGACAAACAGAACAGAAGATGCAACAATGAATTGGAAGAAAGAGTTTTGGGTTTGATAAATGCTGAACCAACAAATAGCATACGATGTATTGCTCGTGAGTGCAACGTGTCTAAATTCTCTGTACTAAGATTCTGAAGAAGCATGTATATCATCCCTACAAACATCAATGTCATCAGGAGATACTACTAGTGGATGAAAAAAACAGGCGTGTATTCTGTGAAGTAATGCAGGATTGATCAAATACAGACCGAAACTTTTTGCAGTCTATCTGTTTTACTGATGAATGCACGTTAACTCTTAATAACGAGCTTAACACACAGAACACGCAATACTGGACCCAGGAAAATCCACGGATATGCTTACAAACTAGAACCCAGTTCCCGCAAAAAATAAATATTTGGGCTGGTACTTTTAAGAATAATATTATTGGGCCATTTAAAATTCATGGAAATTTAAATTCGAATTCTAATTTAGACCTTTTAATCGGCCAGGTTGGCCCAGCGTTAGAAGAAGTTGCACGTGAAAATCAGGAGATATGGTATCAGCATGATGGATGTCCGGCCCATTTTGGTTTAAATGTGAGGGTATATTTAAATGCTAATTTTCCCAATTGTTGGATTGGTCGCGGTGGCACTATCAACTGGCCACCAAGATCTACTGATTTAACACTGTGCGATTTCTTTTTATGGGGTCACCTGAAAAACAAAATTTATAAAAAACGCCATCCAAATATTGAATTGAATGTGGATTGCAGATTAATTACAGATAGGCACTTGGCTAATGTAAGGCAGGCATTTTATAACAGATTGAGTTATTGTTTACACCACAATGGACAACTTTTTGAGTACTTGCTCTAACATTTACCATTGGACGTAGATACAGTAAAATAAAAATTTGAACAAAAATAAATCGCAAACTGTTTCTAATCTGACACCACTATAAATTATCTTGGTAATGAATAAATGATCTTTCTTCCACTAATTAAGTGTTATTATTATCATTTATCCCAAACGACAAGCATGCATTATTTTTCATCATTTAAATTTCTTTGATAGCATTTCGATTAAATGGATTCTGGTACAAACGTATATTAAATCGATACAATTAGTACAATTTTTAATACTGTAAAAAATATTCCTTTACGATTTTCCTTTGAAATGAATAGGGGAGCTAATAATTACACATATTTAATTTTACATGTTAAATTCCTATGTTCGCCCCTTATCCCAGACACTTGGTATAAGAAATACAATATTTTGTGAACATGAAAATACCAAGAAAATTATGAACAGAATTTACATAATTACTTTGGAAAACACGAATTCATTATAATACCTACATGGACTACACATGCATTGCAGCAATTATAATTTTCCACACACTGAATTGATAATCTCGTAACACATATTTTGACAAGGACGTTAACTAACTACTAACAGTGTATTCTATAAACTCGTAGAAAACACACCGTACACAACATAAAATCCCGTATTTATATAATAATCCTCATAGAATTGTTATTGCCATTTCGAAATAACTCTCGAGCAGCACGAGAGGAGTAATATTTTCGCGTAGAGAGAGGTCTTCAATAAAAAATTCCGGAGAACTCGCGATCTGAATAAAAGCATTGTGTGTGAGTGTTTCAGTGCCGTTCACCTTTTCAGTTTTCAGCGCAATATTATATTCGTATTGTGCACGTGTATTTTTATTCTTTTCTCATTGTGAAGTTGTAGTTTTTCTTTACGTGAAGTGAAAATGGTTTATTCAATTTCGGATAAAGTTGCAGCCGTGCTGGAGGAGAAAGTTGTTCATGTTGATAAGTGAGTTTCAAAACATGTTTTTGCTATTTTATTTAACGTGTTTTGGAAAGAAAAATAAACAGGTTGCAAAATAATATTAGAAGCAAATAAATAATAATAACGTGCATGGTATAAACATTTAATCGTGTAACTATTGATGAGTATTTGTATCGTATGTTCAATAAAATATAACCTCTAGAGTGCTATGGAATATATTGTGGGTTGGCAATTCTGAAATTATACATTATAATTATTATGTCTGACGTTTTATATGACAATTCCCAAAGCGTGTAGCCAACATAAATTTAAAAAAGATAAAATCATAGCACTCTAGAGGTTTATTTTATTGAACATATAATATGTTTTTTTATATTGTATTGTACAGGTTCCGACCACCGGTATTGACAATTTTTAAAGTATGATTGTTAGTTTAATAATTGAAACACATAGATTAGTATGACATCTATTTCTAGTATACATAATGCAGTTTTTAATGCAACCTAATTTATACAAATTACATTGGCAAATACGCTCCATTTCATCTTTTGAATTCTTGGAGCCGTTTATGAAATTACTACATGACTCGGTGCAAAATATCAGTACCGACATTACTTATTTCATTTCTAATGTTGTGTTTTTATTAATTCTTCCAATGTGTAAGGCCTGCCTATGTACACTTTCAATTTCAAATACACCGATAAGAAAGAATCAAAAAGCGTCAAATCCGATGATATTGCCGGCTAATTGAAATTACTGCGCCGAGAAATTATTTTGCCAGGAAACATTTGTTCCAAAAATCCGAAATAGGCTCGAGCAGTGTGACTTGTTGCCCCATCTTGTTGAAACCCTAGCCCTTATTTCTTAAAAAAACAAAATTGGATGGTTATTGTTAATTTGCAATGATATTTGATAATGCTAAAAACATTTTTACTAGGGGAACTGCAAAGTTTGAGAAGCTCATTGATGTCTCTTCTCAACCTTTGCAGTTCTACTGGTAAAAATGTTTTAAGCATTATCAAATATCGTTGCAAATTAACAATAACCATCCGATTTTTTTTTTTTTTGAAGAAATAAGGTCCAAGTATCCCGAAAACAGATACGCCACAGCAAACTGTGACTTTCTGGGAGTGTAAGGGTTGCTGTTGAATTTGTTGGGGTTGCTCTGTTGATCAGTACCGCGTGTTTTGTTTGTTTACATAACCCGTTAGATGCAAATGTGTTCCATCGGAATTGCCGCGGAACCTCAATTATGGATTCGGTTGGAAGAAACGCTGGCTGCACCGGCCAAGAATTAATGGTTACTAAAACTGCATTGTATACGGAACAAGTTTTACACCACACTTTCCCCCACCCGTTGTTAATAACCCCCTCACAACCCTTTGAAATTCGTCAGTACCTGTTGCCGGACCCTGTATATTTGTCAATTTTTTATGACATTTATATTACATTGCATTAAAGCAGCAATTTTTAATAATGTTAATGAATTTCTTATTTATGCTGTTCAATTTCGCTATTTAAATTAAAAGGGATCATGAATAAAAATAAAAGAGGCTGCCGGTGATTTATTTACATTGCTCCTTTTTGTTTTGTCCACTTTGGGTCTCGCTCTTATTTGTATCTCGTCCCTGACCTCGACCAAATTTTACTTCGTTTTCGTCTAGATTGAAACCCTCACGTCATTCAGTGTCCTCTTTGGTCCCTTCATGTGTGCGCTCCCTTTTAACCCACATCTTTCTTTTAAATCTTGATAAAGCACACATGCACACAAGAAATAAGTTTCAGACGTAAATTTATACAAATACACTCCTTATTTCTTGTTTGATATTCATTAATTAAATAAATAAGCATCAGCAATTTACATATAACTTTTAATTAAGGAAAATGATGAATTTAAATATTTAACTTCTAATGAATATCGTACAACTTTTATTTGAGATTTTTTTATTGAGATTTCATTTCATTTCATTTCATTTATTAACGGAAATCCTTTTATATCAAACTTTAACAATAAAAATTGTTTAGAAGTATATATACAAAGAGTTTTATGTAATACCGAACATTTTACGATTTGCACTGAATCGCATTTGATTACCTGCCGTTTCTAATAGTGGTATAGGCAATCCAATTTACACAGCCTCAAAATTAAACGTGTCAAATTGTGTTTAATGCTTAGACTCGTTTCAGTACGAATCGAACATACGAAAATTAACGTTGAACGTGTATTGTAATGTTCGGTTTCCGAAGTCAGGGGGGGGGGGGGCATATCGGGGTATAATTTTCAAAATGTTAAATTATACTATGTAAAAGCTGCCCCGTTAGGTCAAAAACAGAATTTTTACCATTAACGCCCCCTCCTTCCCCCCGAAATGTTTATATCCGCTCTGGAATTTTCTTTTCTCGCTAAAGCCTTGGGTACTTAATGTAAATAACAATCACTAGATTTAATAAATGTCCAATCTTGATCCTATTTTCAGACATTGTTAAGAAATTAACATACAGGGAATTTTCCTTTTAAGTATACATAAGCATACTTTTTTAATAGAGTTTAATTTGAATCTTTAAACTAGTCTTTTCCACTCCCAGACTAAGCATGAAGTAAAATTTCGAGTTTAGAAAAGCCTGAAAATTTGGTTTGGTGGCGTAGCGCGAAGCGCGGAGCGGCCAAACCAAACATTCAGGCTTTTCTAAACTCGAAATTTTACTTCATGCGCCACGCGTACAAAACACTGATTTTAAGTGAAGTTTAGAATATATAAATTATACAGCATTTCACTGTTTAATACGCGTGGCGCATAAAGTAAAATTTCGAGTTTAGAAAAGCCTAAAAATTTGGTTTGGTCGCTCCGCGCTTCGCGACCAAACCAAATTTTCTGGCTTTTCTAAACTCGAAATTATACTTCATGCTTTGTCTGGGAGTAGAAAACACTCGTTTATAACATCAAATTAAATTATTTTTAACAAACAATGAATATCTGAAGTAAAATTTCGAGTTTAGTAAAGCCTGAACATTTTCATACAGGGAGTTTTTCTATTAAGTATACATAGCTCAATTACAGTGTATATGCTGTAAATCTTCAGATGTTCATTGTTTGTTAAAAATAATTTAATTTGATGCTATAAACTTGTGTTTTCCACTCCCAGACAAAGCATGAAGTAAAATTTCGAGTTTAGAAAAGCCTGAAAATTTGGTTTGGTCGCGAAGCGCGGAGCGACCAAACCAAATTTTTAGGCTTTTTTAAACTCGAAATTTTACTTTATGCGCCACGCGTATTAAACAGTGAAATGCTGTATAATTTATATATTCTAAACTTCACTTAAAATCAGTGTTTTGTACGCGTGGCGCATGAAGTAAAATTTCGAGTTTAGAAAAGCCTGAAAATTTGGTTTGGCCGCTCCGCGCTTCGCGCTACGCGACCAAACCAAATTTTCAGGCTTTTCTAAACTCGAAATTTTACTTCATGCTTAATCTGGGAGTGGAAAACACTCGTTTGAATCTTCAATTTGAACTCTTTACAAAAATATCTGAAGATGTACAGTTGTTAACGTCAGTATTTATTGAATAACCTTCTCACTTATCACTCGTTGAAATATTTTGAACGCATATTATTTTTGATTACCTTTTGTAATTTTGTATGTTTTTTAATTATTAATATTTTTAAATACGTCAGATTTATTATTAATAAATACGTCAGCAATTGGCATTAAACTAAAGCAGAGTTGTTTTTTTTTCTTAATTTATTTATGTTATATTAGATTCGTGGTTTTTTTTGAAGAGACTTGTAATAAATAAACCGAATAAAATTCGGATATGGTGGAAAATTAGAATTGGATGCAGAAGGCTTTATCTGCCCATTTGTGGGAAAAGCCGCGCCCATAAAATGTTTATTGTCCTAATAAAGATGCCGGCATTCGCGGTATCGCTATTTGCATAAAAGTCGCCTTTTTTTTCCGGTAATCCTTTTTTATTTCAAGATAAAAAACGTTTCAAGTGTAATCATTCAATTAGAATAAAATAAATAATAGAAATTTGATCAAAAATATAGATAAACAATATAGAATGAATAAAAAAAGTTCAACGTTTTTGTTTGAAAATAAAACAAGTGTAAACTGTATTCAATTAATTAAAGTAAAATAATAGAAATTTGATGAAAAATTTGAATTACCATTTGTTATAGAATGAATAAAAAATGCCTCTGATCAAAATTTGGATGTTTTTACTTCAAGATAAAAAAGTTTAAAGTGTAATAATCGAATTACAGTAAAATTAGTAAAGGAAGTTCTATACAAAATTATAATAAACAATATATCAGGTAACCAAATAATTTTGTTTGGTTTTTGATGGTAAAATCTAAATATTTATTAAGAAATAATTATACACTATTATTCATGGAAGTAATTACCAAGACAGCTCCATGAATTTTTAATAAAAATATTGACGGACTGTTTATAATACATCCTGTCAAGTTGTGAACTGTATATGCCTCATAAAATTGTCAGGAAACAAATAAGAGTAGTAATCACTTGGCGAAATGTCAGGAGAATATGAAGGTTATGGTAAGGTTTCCCAGCTAAATTCAAAAATGTTTTCCGCGGTCACTCTTACGGTATGCGGCCTGGCGTTATCCTGTAAGAATACCACTTTCTTTCGATTGATCAAAGAAGGCTGTTTTTGGATGCGTAAATAAAAGAAGAGAACCAAAAGAAAAATACTGTAATTCCATTCGTTTATATTGTTTTCCTTTATCCGCAATATCATCTAGAAATTATAGATTTTAGTTACAAGCCTTACGTTTACGGACTGTTGGATTTCTTGAAATTACAATTCTATTGCTCTTATTGTACTTATAGCATGTGTAAGTTGTTTAATCTATAGATAATTGCTTCATTATGAACGGTAATAGTGATATAATACATAAAATACGCAAACTTGCTTTAGTACAAAAATCCCCTTGCATTATGGACTTTAAAAAAGAAAATCTTCTTAGAGAAATATTACAACTGCAGAATATATAAAACTAAAATTTGATTTGATAATCGAATAAAAGTCACTTAATTTGCTTCACTACAGTAGGAAAACAAACTAAGTGACTTTTATTCAATTATCAATACCAATTATCAATATTGTTGAAGATACAAATATTTGAATAATGAATCTTATAGTTATCATTTGAACAAAAATAAGAAAACTACGAAAAAAGCATTTCTAATAGATACAATCACATAGAAAAACCTAAATTAAATTTTGTAAAAGAACCTATCTAAGAGTAATATTAAGAAGAAACATTGTTCCTTAATAGTAGCTTAACTTAGCTAAGCTGGGTTTAAGTCGTTGACTGACTAACAGCTATTCAATGATTTTACTTACTATCGTTGTCAAAATTATAAAAATTAATTTACTTTGAGAAATATTAATAACATTTCCATTCGTAATTACATACAATTATTATTTAACAATATAAAAATTCAAAAGAAAAAGCGTCATATATAACAAAATAATGTAAACAAAATTAACTATACTTATCTTAATTAAAAGTTAAATAACAAGTTTACGACGACATACAAAATGATGAAAGAAATATATTTAAGAAATATAAAACAAAATTGTGTAACATAATCTGCTCAGAGAAATGTCTCGAATATATAATTAAAGATTGTTGTTATTTTTTTGTAAATATTTATCCCCTGATATATTTGGTTTAAATCTTTCCACTAAGCAAAAAAAAAAAAATAATGTTATAGCAACATTAAATGATTATTTATTATTTATTATGTTCATAAATGATATAGTGCGCAATATGTCGTCATCAGTATTATTATATGCTGATGATATGAAAATATTCAGGTCAATAAGAGCGGCTGAAGATCATGAAATTCTTCAGACCGATCTTTGCGACATTGAAAACTGGTGCAACACAAACTCCTTAGAACTGAACATAAATAAATGCTTTTGCATGACATACAGTCGAAAAAAAACTACCATTAAATACAATTACAAATTAAACGGCACAACTCTATCTCGCACGGATACCACCAAAGATTTAGGAATACTTTTTGATACCAAGTTAACATTTGTCCCCCATATTGATAGGATTTGCAAGGCCAGCATGAGTTTGCTGGGGTTTATATTATATTTATTTATTTTAAAGATGTATCTGCTATCATCAGGCTTTATTTTGCTTTTGTGAGAAGTAAATTGGAATATTGTAGTATAATTTGGTCACCAGTCCATTATAAACGGGTTCAAGCCGTGGAAAGGGTACAAAGAAGATTTATTCGTTTACTTTAATATAAACTTACCGGAGTTTACCCTCACCACAGTAACTTTGATTATGAGACCTTAATAAACGCCTTCAATATGCAATCTCTTCTACAACGTCGCAAAATACATTTATTGATGTTCTTTTACAAACTTATCAATGGACTTGTTGACGACACAGATCTTCTGTTTAATATTAACATAAATGTACCTAGGGTGTCATCAAGAAATCCACCCTTGTTTAGGTATGCTAGGGCAAACACCAATGCCCATTTTAATTCACCATTAGTACGCATGATGAAACTATACAACTCTGTTACACCTCTATACAACATTCGCTCGATATATTTCACAATACCATTGGGTCCTACGCTGGCTCAATTTCCAGTCTAATGTTATGTTAATGTTATTTTAAATTTTAAATTTATGTTAAATTTAGTATATTCATTTATAAATTATTCATTATTTGTTAATTATCCGATTGCTATATATTTTTATTGATTTTACTATACATTAATTATGCATTGTTATCTATAATATACTTATGTTCTATGTTCTTATATACATTTTCCCTATAATAGGATATTCTGTATCTTTTGGGAAATAAATACTATTATTATTATTACTATTATTATTAAATGTAATTTTATTGTTGATGAAACATTACTTAAATGTGTTTGTTCAGTGAGTTAATGTTTGTTTTTTTTAATATTGTTTCCCTGATATTTTTTTATCAGCATCTTTTATAACATAATATGTAAATTTAACACCTTAAACAATTAAATAAATTCGTTGTTTCTACCCCTAATTATTGAATAACCTCAACTCATTTTTAAATTGCACCACAGAATAAAGTGAGTTAAGAGAGTAAAGAGATACTCTACTCTAGGACTGAACTTAAAAATGTATACTTTCTTATTCAATACAAAATATAAATCTTTAAGTTGACAATGTTCACATTGCTTTTCAAGATTTTCGATTTATCTACCCATTACAATCACCAATTAAACTGCAAATACAGAATTTTTTTTTTAAGTATACTTGCACACATTCTATATAAACATTTGCAAAATTAAGTAACACTAGATCAAATCTAAGTCGTATATTTTAAACTTCACTTAAACCAGTGTTTTATATGCGTGGCGCATGAAGTAAAATTTTGAGTTTAGGAAAGCCTGAAAATTTGGTTTGGCCGCTCCGCGCTTCGCGCTACGCGACCAAACCAAATTTTACGACTTTTCTAAACTCGAAATTTTACTTCATGTTTAGCCTGAGAGTGAAAACACTCGTTAGGATCAAATTCAACTCTCTAATAAACATGAAGCGCGTTAAAATGGAAATCAAACTTAATAGTAATTAAAACAGTAGGAAAAATGAGTCTTCTTTGTGCTTTGTTTAAAATGTTTACTAGTTACATTTTTTATAGCTTCTAACTCGAAATTTTACTTCATGCCTAATCTGCGATTGAAAACAATCGTTAAGCTTAAAATTGAAAGCTGATATAAAAACAACGAATGTCTTAAAAATTGACATCGAATAATAGCGATATGTATATGGTGTAATGTATTTCTCAGTTTAATTTATATTTAGTGTGTTTATGAATAACTCTGTATTTATTTATCATTAAAGTGTAATTATCTCCTTGTAAAGATAATATTGGAAATAGGAAATAATCCGCAATTAAAATATTTTTCACATTCCAAATCTTTTCTTAGTAATTATAACTCGTTTTGTTATTCGATGAAATGAGTACACATAATCAGTGTCTTATCTTTTCACTAATGAAATGGAGTTGTTCTGGTGTTGATGAGAACACTTTTACTTCGGCAGTTGATCAAGGCAGTCAATTCTAAATCTCTATATTAAATCTTAAAATCTGAATCTTCGAACTCTAAATCCTAAATCTAAGTCTGTTTCAATCTGTAAATTCATTTATTAAGTATCAAATTAAATACCAAGTAAAACTATAAACTTTGAATCTCTGTGATTAGACCAAAGTTGACTATATCGCGTCTTCAACGACAAATATAGGAAATCTAAAATATATAAATGAACCGTAACGACGAACACCTTCGTACGTTACAATGGTATAACGGAAAATGTCCCTGTATTTTGAAATAAATAAATACCTTAATCAACACTAATACTAATTATATTCATGCATATTTTACTATCAAATAAATATATTTACCTCGTTAATAATTAATCAAAATTACAGTTCGCATCAATAAATAACCGAATCAAACAAATCATCGCAATTATCGCAGCGCATTATTTATTAATCCCGCACTAATTTGTGATTCAATTTTTGACGAATTTATCAAAATAATTGGTTGAAAACCGTACACGTTATTCAATTAATTCCAACATAAATTCATATATAAATCAGTATCCGATTCAGAGTTATCTCTGATAATATTATCGACTGTAAATTCACATTTTGCAGCTGCAATTCCACATTCGCAATTTGCAGAATTCTCTGCCCTAGATTTACCGAATGAAAAATGAGTAATTACAGAAATGCGCCGAGATCTAAAGGTTGTGTAATAAGTGGGTTATGAAGAGCTCAATGATTTAATTGCATTTCTTGGAAATAGCTGTATATATTTAATAAGTATTATTTTTCATTTTGGTTTACTCTGGAATATGTATATATTTTTGAGGGAAGGGAAATAAGAAAAAATTACCAAACTGAATTCTTTAAAACAGTTCTGAACCTTTACTATTTTTTAAATTAAATTATGGTTAACTCTAAAACATGTAATTTTTTTTCTAAGAAATAAGAAATCACTTTGTGAATTTGTGTCATTGACGGTGCCACTATTAGATGGCGTTAGCTATCGAATCCATTAATAGTTTTCACATATTGGCTTGAAATAGTCAGAAATGTTCAGTATTCCCCAGCACTGGGTCGGGACCACACTAAAGAGGACCTTGAAGTCCGAAGCGCGTCTGTGGGTATGGTGCCGGAATACTGAACACAAATTTAGTTTTTATATTTGTTTTCTGGTTTCACAAACAAAGTTTAGCTCGTTTATGAACGAAATAGTGACCTGTATATGCACTTTGTGCATTCTTATCATTGACGATGCCACTATGGAGCATTAGATGGCGCTAGCTATCAAATCTATTAGGAAAACATGTGTTAATTAAATTCTTTAACCATGTTATCGTAGTTGGTGATTTCAACATGAACAAAACAAAGTCAAGACAATTTCCCTCCTTTATGTTAAATTCAAGCTTTTTACACGCCTCCTACTTTCATATTGTCCCAAAATCAATCAACCACTTTCAAAGTTTTAATGTGCACCAGCAATATTGAACACCTTCTCAACAACGTAATCTTAATTCTAGATCTGTGCTCTAATCATTTATCTATTTTATTTTCAATCAAACAAGATCCATCGCTGCGCACGCGCTCTAACCTTATTTTCAATTACAAAGACTGTGACGTAACCAAAGTGACATAAGACATGACAAATTTTATTACTTCCAATCAGACAATTAATTCGGACATTATATCCCTATTCCTCAACGAACTTATCCAGTCTATTAAACAACATACTCGGACGTACACCAGAAAACCTTACAAGTAAACCCTCCCAAACTATATTTTAAAACTTATTTACTATAAACGTCAACTCTACCGAGACATAAGACAAACAGACGATAGTACATTGAAACAAAAGTTTAATAAACTAAATAAAGATAATCCAAATCTAATTAAAGAATACAAAACCGACCTATGGATAAAAGCATGCGAGAACATCAATGTGTTACAGGGGAAAAAGTGCTGGAAAAAAATTAAAAAACTTTTCAAGTACAGAAAGACAGATTTTATAAACAAAATACGGGACCCCACAACAAATATAACAGTAATAGAAGACAGACAAATTGCAGATATTTTTGCTAATTACTATAGACAAACGTACACTATGACAAATAACGATATATATGACAATGACTTTTTGAATACAGTAAACTCCTGTTATAATTCTTATAAAATAACAATTGTCCTTGCACCCCCGAAAACGACATAAAGGGGGATGAATATTTTGAAATTTTGCACAAGGGCAAAAATACTGCACCCGGTTATGATAAGGTCCCTAGATCAATCCTAAAATCCCTGCCTGATAATATTCACAAATTCATCCTTAAATCATTTAACTTCATTTATTCATCTCAAAATATTTCTTTCGAATAGAGGCAGGGTATTATTACATGCAATCCTAAACCAAATAACAACCCATTGTCAGTTACCAATTACCGTCCAGTCACACTGCCTCCAGTCCTAGGTAAACTGAATTTATCTTAAAATATAAACTGTTAAGCCATATTTCCGAATCCTTTACACCATATCAATTCGGATTCCTTGAACATCGGTCCACTTTCTTGCCACTAGCTATTCTAACATCTAACTGTAAAACATCACACCTCGAGTTCCAAAAATCTGCCATCGAATTTTTGGATATCCAAAAGGCATTTATTCTGTCTGGCATCATGGTTTGCTGTTTAAATTAAATTCCATAAATAATAAATCCTATTACACAGAACCCTTCAAATCAAAATCCGCAACATATTTTCTATCTCCTTTGCCCATCAACAAGACCTACCTCAAGGATCCCCTCTTTCCTCACTTCTCTATAACATTTTTGTTAGTGATATTTACAATTCTAAGTACCTAAACTTAAATTCATATCCTCTTTTATATTCAGATGATTCAGCTCTCATTTCACTTGAGTACTCTACAGGATCTGATCGACACTATACAACTATGGTTCGCCAAATGGAGAATCACCATAAACCCTCGTATTTTCATATATGACTAACCTATATCTCCCTTTCGCACCTGCAAACAGTTAGGAATAACTCTTGATCCCAAATTTACTTTTAAACCCTATTCCCAAAAACTTAAAGAAAAAGTTAAAAGCAAGGCAATGCATTTCAGAACACTTACCTTTAAACAACAAGGTATCTCTTCAAAAACTGCTGTCCATGTTTATAAAATGATTTGCTGACCCCTGCTAGAATACGCCGCTATCCTTTTCCATAACCCCCGTCCCGCTGTGTTAAAGAATTTTCAAGTAGCTGAACGATCAGCTCTCAGAGTTCTTACTAAAATTAGGCACCCCCTTAATCCTCTTTATAACCCATCCAACACACTTCTCTACGAAAAATACAATATTACTCCTATCAAAGAACGTCTTCTGTATCTATTACAAAAACTCGCCTCCAACCCCAACATCCTGGAAATCATCAATCATGTATGCATCCCTCGTAACCCCAACATAATCACAAAACTCAAATTCCCAAAACACACAATTTATCAATTCATATCATCATTACATACTGACAGCAACAATCATAACGTTGAATGACAGTGACTTAACAAAGACAACGTTAAATTTACAATAATTAAATTATTAACAATAAAAACAGGCTGAAAGACCTCTGGTCGATAGCCATTTTATAGAATCAATTTTAATTTCTGTATACAATTTATAATCTGTTTATATAAATATTATGAAAATTCTATAAATTAATATGTTATATATATTGAATTCTTTGGAATATAAAATCTATATACTAGAACTTTGATTAAAACACTTGTTGCAGGTTTCACCAACGTTAATGAATTCGATCAATGGTTCTTCATCGAATAAAATCAAATAATAGTTACATTAATGTTTATGACATAACAAATGTTTATTCTCATGGACAAATAAATTTCTAACCTTTAAATCCATCTAAATCATGCATTTCTTAAAAACAGGCTAATTTCTTTTCTATATGAATATGTTTAAAAAAAAAACTTAGCTTAGGACTGTGATAAAACTCCCGGATGATATTAATACATCAATTTTGTTCTAAAGCTGTAAAAATAAAATCCATAAACTTGCTCAATATGGAAATCATAGTAAAACTCACAGATGTTATTAAGAAAGGATTCAATTTTGTTCAGAAGTTAGATAAAGAAAAATCCATACTTCTGCGCAACATAATAATAATTTAAAATCAATATTAACTTGATCGTTCCAATTTAAACTGACTGGATCGATTAATTATTATTAAGCAAGACGCGAGGTTGAATTATAAGTAATCTTGACATTAACGATAATTATGAGGTACATACATTACAACAGCCTGAAGCTATCTTAATTGGGTGACGTTATAATAAATTAACTATTAGTGCTAATTGACTGCATGTACTACATGCTACGTAGACTATACAATAACAATCGATGTTGATAAATTAATTAATATACACAGTGTAAACTTGGCATTACACTAATGATTTTAAACAAATACTGTAAAAAATAAGCAAACAACTAACACTTATTTTCATATATTCGAAAGGGTACAGGGCATCTAATGCCCATTAGCTTAAGTAGCATCGATGCTACTCAAGCTAATGGGCATTAGATGGCATTTACACTTTCGAATATATGTAAATTGCACAGACCATATTAAATGGTCAAAGATGTTCAGTATTCTTTAAGCACTGGTTCAGGACTATACTAATGATGGCGTTGAATCCTGAAACGCGTATATAGTTAAAGAAAAGCTTATTTTCTTTAAATCTTTAGATATTTGTTGTTTTTTTTAACTTCAATTTAAAGCTTTAAACGAGTGTTTTCCACTCCCACCGTAAGCATGAAGTAAAATTTCGAGTTTAGAAATGCGCGACCTACGACAAATTTTCTGGGCTTTTCTAAACTTGAAATTTTACTTTATGCGCCACGCGTACAAAACAAAAATATTGTGAATTTATGTATATTTGAACCTCACTTCAAACCAGTGTTTTATAAGCGTGGCACATGAAGTAAAATTTGTCTCGGGTCGCTGCGCGACCCGAGACAAATTTTCAGGGCTTTTCTAAACTCGAAATTTTACTTCATGCGCCACACGTACCAAACACTGATTTCAAGTGAGGTTCAAATATACATAAATTCACAATATTTTTGTTTTGTACGCGTGGCGCATGAAGTAAAATTTCGAGTTTAGAAAAGCCCAAAAAACAAACCCTCGACAAATTTTCACGGGGCATTTCTAAACTCGAAATTTTACTTCATGCTTAGTCTAGGAGTGGAAAACACTCGTTTATAGCTTCAAATTTAACTTTAAAACAAAAACAACAAATATCTGAAGATTTAAAGAAAATAAGCTTTTCCATATCGGAACAATTTTCGACACAATTCTAGTTGTTTTTTTAAAGTTCAATTTGAAGCTATAAACGAGTGTTTTCCACTCCCAGACTAAGCATGAAGTAAAATTTCAAGTTTAGATAAGCCCCGTGAAAATTTGTCAAGGGTCGGGTAGCGACCCGAGACAAATTTTCTGGGCTTTTCTAAACTCGAAATTTTACTTCATGCGCCACGCGTACAAAACAAAAATATTGTGAATTCATGTATATTTGAACCTCACTTTTAAATCAGTGTTTTTACGCGTGGCGCATGAAGTAAAATTTCGAGTTTAGAAAAGCCCGGAAAATTTGTCTCGGGTCGCTGCGCGACCTTAGTCAAATTTTCACGGGGCTTTTCTAAACTCGAAATTTTACTTCATACTTAGTCTGGGAGTGGAAACCCCTCGTTTATAGCTTCAAATTGAACTTTAACAGAAAAACAAACAAATATCTAAAGAGTTAAAGAAATAAAGCTTTTCCAAATCAATTCAAATTGAACTCTCTAAAAAACACAAGGCGCACTAAGGTGGAAATCAAACTTATTAGTTTATTTTATACTAAAACCATTAAAATAGTAGGAAAAGAGAGTCTTCTATGTGCTTTTATTATAATGTTCAGTAGTTGAATTCTGTATAGCTCTACAAGCCCGGTGAAAATTTGTCGAAGGTCGCGCAGCGACCCGAAACAAATTTTCTGGGCTTTTCTAAACTCGAAATTTTACTTCATGCGCCACGCGTACAAAACAAAAATATTGTGAATTTATGTATATTTGAAACTCACTTGAAATCAGTGTTTTATACGCGTGGCGCATGAAGTAAAATTTCGAGTTTAGAAAAGCCTAGAAAATTTGTCTTGAGTCGCTGCGCAACCCTCGACAAATGTTCACGGGGCTTTTCTAAACTGGAAATTTTACTTCATGCTTAGTCTGGAATTGGAAAACACTCGTTTATAGCTTCAAATTGAACTTAAAAAAAAGAGCTAGAATTTTCTTGAAAATTGTTCCGATATGAAAATGCTTATTTTCTTTAAATCTTCAGATATTGTTGTTTTTATTTTAAAGTCCAATTTGAAGCTATAAACGAGTGTTTTTCACTCCTAGACTAAGCATGAAGTAAAATTTCGAGTTTAGAAAAGCCCCGTGAAAATTTGTCGAAGGTCGCGCAGCGACCCGAGACAAATTTTCTGGGCTTTTCTAAACTCGAAATTTTACTTCATGCGCCACGCGTACTAAACAAGAATATTGTGAATTCATGTATATTTGAACCTCACTTTTAAATCAGTGTTTTTACGCGTGGCGTATGAAGTATAATTTCGAGTTTAGAAAAGCCCAGAAAATTTGTCTCGGGTCGCTGCGCGACCCGCGACAAATTTTCACGAGGCTTTTCTAAACTCGAAATTTTACTTCATACTTAGTCTGAGAGTGGAAACCTCTCGTTTATAGCGTCAAATTGAACTTTAACAAAAAAACAAACAAATAATTTAAGAGTTAAAGAAATAAAGCTTTTCCAAATCAAATTAAATTGAACTCTTTAATAAACACAAAGCGCACTAAGATGGAAATCAAACTTAATAGTTTATTTTATACTAAAACCATTAAAATAGTACGAATAGAGAGTCTTCTATGTGCATTGTTTATAATGTTCAGTAGTTAAATTTTGTATAGCTCTAGTATGCAGTAGTTACATTTTTTTTATTGTAGTAGTTATGTCTTTCTATAATTTTAATGTTTAATTTAATTGAATTTTTTATTGTACAAGTAATTTCTTTGTATAATTTTAATGTTTAATTTAAAATAGTTGGTTTAATGAAGTGGGTCAGCCGGCGTTCTTATCGTCCAACAGGAAAATGTTAATGTTAATCCTTTTGGAGAGGGTGGAGACGGACTTTAACTGTTGCTAATTTAGAAGAAATTTCATTAAGGAAATGCTTGCGGGAAAACAGCAATGCGAGATCGCAGTGTGCGAATTCCTAAGTGGAATTAGGTGGATTAAATAAAACTGACTAGATTGCACTTTTTAAATTACCGCGTTGAGTTTGTTTTATTTCATGCAACCGTGTTTACTCCTCCGTTCATTGCGTATGAGAATGTGGAAGAAGTTGAATTAAAGTAGATTTCGTTGAAGGAAAGAATAAGCTTAACAAGGAGTTGTGATATTGCTTCACAGATGGCGCATGAATGATACTTAAGTATGTAATTGACTTAATTATAACGCAGTTATATTCCTTTCATCACTTTTATTTTTTGATGCTGGATGTACATTTTGGGTACTATGTACTTATTATCAATAGCTAACTGTTAGTTAACTATTGATAATAGGTACATAGTACCCGAAATATACATCTAGCATCGAAAAATAAAAGTGGAGGAATATAACTGCGTTTTAATTAAGTGAATTACATACTTAAGTCCAAGAATTATATTCTTAATTCAGTTATTTGAGTTACGTGAAGATTTTAATTCACTTAATTAAAACGGAGTTATATTCCTTTCATCACTTTTATTTTTCGATGCTAGATGTACATTTCGGGTGCTATGTACCTTTTATCAATACCTAACTGTTAGTTAGCTATTAATAATGGGTACACAGTACCCGAAATGTGCATCTAACATAGAAAAATAAAATGAAGGAACAAAACTGCGACTTAAAATCTTCACGTAACTCAAATAACTAAACTAAGTATGTAATTCTTGGATAAAGTAAACTCAAATGAGTAGTATTATTTTTATTAAACAAAAAAAAACTTAAATTACGTCTGTTTTAATTAAAAATCAAACATAAATTGATTGAGTGAGTTTTTTTAATCCACACGATGAACAACAATGATTTTTTTCGTGTGTATGAATTATTTAATTACATCGTGATTCACGTAAATTATAGCTAAACAATTCGGATGAAAATATAGGTAGGCACATATGAACACGAACACATACATTCATAATTAAAATAAATTAATTTTCATCAAAATGTTCATATTGGGTATACAATATTTAATTTGTTTTTTAACAGAAAATATTTGCATTTCCGCACTTTTTTAATAATTCAATAACAACACAAGCGCAATTATTTTCTATAAAATTCCAATGTTTATGCTAAACAAGAAAACATCAGGTAATCTAACAACCAGTTTAACCGGAGTAACGATAATTATTACAATTTTTATTGGGTATTATTAAATCATTATGCTTAAGATACGTGATCTTTTAAACTGCATAATCCAATACAAAATATGATTTTTATATCTTGAACAAGTTACTCATCTTTAACGTGGTGAAACACAACACTTTTTCCAAATAAGTTTATTTCGATTTTATTCTTAAAGTTTTTTTCAAAGTCATAAGCAGAGCTATACTGATAAATCTCGAAACGCGTCTATACCCACTGAACAAATTTATTCAAGTAATGTTTTATCAACATTAATACAACGTTTAATGTTGCTAAAATGTTGATATAACGTGATTTTTTGGTGTTTTGCTCAGTGGGTAGATGGCCTAAGACATTCGTTTTAATCTAAGTCCTTTCATTTCTAATTTCTTGTAATTTCTCCTTTCATTTTTAATTTTATTTGTTAGTTGTTTTAAAAAGAATTTGACCTAAATGTTACATATACTTTGATAAAGCGTTGTAACAAATCAATTAAAATAAGATTTTAAATATTTCATTGTATAATTCAATATCCGGAGGTGTATGTGCACTGGAAGTAGTAGTTTCAATGGATATTTATTGTCTTAGGTTGTCTTATTAATTAAGACATTTTACACGAAATACATATTCGTAATTTTATATAATATTTAACTATGATTTGAAAAAGAAAACACTTCGTTAAATTTCACTAATATTTTTTTTTTATTCCTACTAGTTTCGACTTTGAGTCATTCTCAAGGATGAGAATGACTCAAAGTCGAAACTAGTTGGAGTAAAAAAACCAAAATAATAGTAAAATTTAACCAAGTGTTTTCTTTTTCAAATCATGATTTTTACATGTTATGTAATATTTCATTATTAAATAGTTATAAATAAAACAATCAGTAGATGTATAATATCGATCAACTACTTCTGAAGCCCAGTAAGTCCAAAATATCAAATTTTACAGGAGAAAATTCTTGGAAAACCGATTCATTATTCTTTAACGAGAGTTTTTCAATCCCAGATTAAGCATGAAGTAAAATTTCGAGTTGAGAAAAGCCTGAAGAATTTGGATTTCGACAGTGTTTTATTATTAAAATCATGATTTATATATTAACAATTTAATTAAAACACAACTTTGTTTTACCACTTTTTAATAAAAACAAAGTTAAGTGTTTTAATTAAATTGTTATGAAGTTACCACAAAGTGAACGCCAACCAAATTAAAGATTTGATTTATATATGTTTTGTAATATTTCTTTATTAAATAGTTAATTAAATCAATCACCAGATGTATAATATCGATCAACTTCTTCTAAAGCCTAATAAGTCCAAAATGTCAAATTTTACAGAGAAAATTCTTGGAAAAACTATTAATTATTCTTTAACGAGTGTTTTCAATCCCAGATTAAGCATGAAGTAAAATTTCGAGTTGAGAAAAGCCTGAATAAATTGGATTTGGACGCAGCGTCCAAATCCAAATTCTGGCTTTTCTCAACTCGAAATTTTACTTCATGCGCCAAGCGTATAAAACATTGATTTATAATAAAGTTAAAAATATACTGCTCATTAAATAAAAAAAATTAATATGTGCATCTATAAATTCTTCACAGTTTTGTAAACGCTTCCAATGCTTGACATTTAATCCCTTTTAAACAATTTTTATATTATCAACAATTTTTACAGTTTTAACTAGATGTGTAATTTATGACTTTTATTTTTTATTTTAAATAAATATTTTTATGATTTTATTTATTGAGAAAAGGATATAACAAATTTCAATTATTTTTTTTTTAATTTAGTTTACAATTATATATTATTTTTAAATTATTGGAAATTATTCGTGACTTTTTGTTAATTTTAATAATGTTGACGGGTTTCATGAATTTAGATTTCCGTTAATCTTCAAAATGTGTTAAAGGTTAACGTATTAACGGAATTCTAAATTCTGGAAAACCGTCAACATTTGTAAAATTAACAAAAAGTCACGAATAATTTCCAATAATTTAAAAATAATATATAATTGTAAACTAAATTAAAAAAAAATTATTGAAATTTCTTATATCATTCTTTCAATAAACAAAATCATAAAAATATTTAATGTAAGTGTGAATTGTCAAGAAGTTCGTTAATTATCAAAATTAATCATGAGTTTTTTAGCATTGCCATAAAAAAACTCGTATTTTTTTTTTTGGGTTTTGGCTTTTGCCTGGCCTTAGTAACGTAGACTATTGGCCAACATCAATTTTTATTTTATTTATTCCATATCAGTATTTAATTCTTTACACGCTTATGCAACTAATCATGGACGGCACAACTCATTCACACACATCCATGGCTTCAGAGGGTGCCAAGTTTCCCATAAGATACTGGCACCCCCGGTGGGGTTCGAACCCTCGACCCTCTGGCCCAAGAGCAAGAGCTCTACTCACTGACCCACGAGGGTCCCCAAAAAAAAACTCGTATTAAAACAGCAATTATATCTATTGGAAATTTTTCGTGACTTTTTGTTAATTTTAAAAATGTTGACGGTTTTCATGAATTTAAATTTCCGTTAAGGTTGCGATTTATTATGGGTAAAATCCAACGTTTTTGGTAGTCATTAGTTCCAGCACCATTCATGTTCTGGTTATAAGACAATATTACATGATACATCAAAATAATCCTAAAACTTGGGGGATTTTATTGTCACCAAATTTAAACGATTGAGATAATTAGTTTTTTTGTAAAAAATATCCGGAAATTAGCTATTTTTGACTCATTTATTTAATGTTGTTTAGTCAACAAAAACTTGTACTACGTAAAATTCAAAAATGTCCGTACATTCTGCATTCAATTAGCTCAACATTTATTGAGATAAAATGTCCATGATATATTACGTTTATCTTTTTATACTGGAAATAGAAATATAGGTTTACCTTACTCTAGCAAATGGCTGGGAAGAATCTGTCTCACTCTAGTAAACCGCAACCTTAATACTTTCTGGTTCTGGTTCTGGTGCAAAGGGGAGTATGCAGTTCTGCACTGCACTTAGGCCTCATTAGGCCCATTGTGCCACCTCCCGTAGATCACCCATCCTCAGTTTAGCCAGCCCACCTTGTTTAGGTATTCTAGCATAGCTGAGGTGGGTACATCTCTTATGTAGGCCATTGTAGGCCATCTATCACCCAATATGGACTCCCTGATTGACGATAGTGCCGGGCATTCACAAAGAAAATGCCATGCAGTCTCGTCTTCCATGCTGCAACCTCTACAAGATGGGGAGTCAACTATCCCCATCCTATAGAGGTGCCCGTTTAGTCCACAGTGACCAGTAAGGATAGCAGTTAAGCGCCTGAGATTCCCTCTAGCCAGCTGCAGGTACCGTTTCGCTGATCTCTCATTGGGATACACAAGTGTTACCTTAGAGAGCTTGCAGCCCTCGATATCATCCCAACGCATCCTGAATTTCTCCAGGGCATTGGTTTGTAACATGTTACACAGGGAGAGAGGAGCTAACCGCACTAGCGGCTCCGGTGAGAGTAGATTCATCCCAGCCGCAGCTCTTGCCAGCGCGTCAGCTCTCCCGTTACCTGTGTCTGTATCATGCCCTTTCACCCAGCAGACTTCAATGTTGTTGTGCATTGCTGCCTGTCTGAGTTTCCCGTGGCACTCTATTTCGGTCTCTGACGAAGCATAGGCTATCTGCAGAGACAGAATCGCTTGCCTGCTATCCGTTAAGATTAGTATGGCTGCATTTGTCACCTTGCGGTTTATGATGTACTCAGCCGCAAGTGTTATTCCCATCAGCTCCAGTTGCGTGATGGTTCCATGAATTCCCATCGGAATCTTTGCTTGGATTTTTAGGGTTTCAGAGAAAACTCTAAGGCCCGATCCTTCTCTCCTTTTAGATCCATCTGTGTAGATCCTTATAGCAGACTCTCTCATCCGCTTAGTGGGTTGAACAGTAACGTTGTAGGGTGTGTTCCGTATTAGTTTTGGTACACAGCAGTCATTAACAGCCTCTAAAAGAGGTATATCTCTACAGACATTCCTCTAGAGGTGTCCTCTAACTTCCCCACAGCTGTTACTGTTCCACAAATCCCACTGCACTGAAGGCGAAGTATAGTCGCCATGGCCTCCTTCTCCACGTGGATATCAAGTGGTGAAAGGCATAGCATGACTTCCATCGCCATCGTCGGAGTAGTGTGCATGGCGCCTGTTACACTAAGACAGACTGTCCGCTGCACTTGCGAGAGTTGCTTCCTCGTGGTCTTCTGTTTGGTTCTGGGCCACCAAACTGAGGCTCCGTAAGTCAGCATGGGCCTTATGACAACTGTGAACAACCACAGAGTCGTGCGTGGTTTCAAACCCCAGGTTTTCCCCACTGCCCGACGACATTGCCAGAAGGCCCTTATAACTTTGTCTGTTTTGATGTCGATGTGCGCTTTCCAGCTCAGTTTCCTGTCGAGAGTGATGCCCAGGTATTTCACCTCGTCGCTGTACTGCAATATCGTATTCAATAATTTTGGTGCTTTTTTCGACACCTTCCTTTTCTTGGTGAACAGGACTATCTCCTTTTTGGCAGGCTTTACCGATAGGGAGTGATCATTGCACCACCTAGAAACTATGTTTAGAGCTCCTTGCATCTGGTCGCATAGGGCGTCTTCAAATTTGCCACATACTAATATGGCCAGATCATCAGCATATTCTGTCACAAACAAGCCTAGTTGCTGAAATTCGTCTAGTAGGCTGTCCAGAATCATGTTCTATAATAGTGGTGATAAAACACCTCCCTGAGGACAGCCTCTGTCTATTTTACAGGTTATACGTTCCCTTCCCTGTTCCACTGTGACTATACGATTGGCCAGTACATTGCCAATCCATTCAAACATTTTAGATGGTACTCCATCTATCTTCTACTTTAATCTTCAAAATATTTATATAAGTGTGAATTTTCAAAAAGTTCATAAATTATCAAAATTTATCATGAGTTTTTAGCATTGCCATTAAAAAAAACTCGGATTACAACTATCAACGGGGGGAAATTAAGGAGTTGACTACTGGGAGTCAACTGCCCCGATTTTGGACGACTTGATAAAATAATTTATGAAAACTGGCCGGTTGTCCAAAATCGGATCCCCTTGATTACCTAGTAGCTCATAGGTAGAGGGAATACCACACAGTCACCAAAAAAAAAAATATATATAATTTGAAGTACCTTACCTAGGCTCCGTGGACTTCAAATTATATATATTTTTTTTTTTGGTGACTGTGTGGTATTCCCTCTACCTATGAGCTACTAGGTAATCAAGGGGATCCGATTTTGGACAACCGGCCAGTTTTCATAAATTATTTTATCAAGTCGTCCAAAATCGGGGCAGTTGACTCCCAGTAGTCAACTCCTTAATTTCCCCCCGTTGATAAATGGCGCCCCACGTTGGGCGCCATTTATCAACGGGATGGAAGGTACCCCACGCTGATTACCAACTAGCTCAGGTTGGTTGAGTTAGAGAGAGATGAGCAACTAACTTTTGAAACACGTATGCTGTTTTAAATTATTTATTTTTAAACAAAATAAATCAACTAAAAAAAAACATTAAAACAACAAACAGAATAAGAACAAGAGAAGCACAGTGCACGAGTTACAGGGCAGACTTGGTGTGGCGGCGGCGTCGCGATCGGGATTTCTACTAGCCCAGCGGTGGCGTCTGGCTAGTGGTGGCTTCCGGATGGAGGCGGCGTCCAAGTACCAAGACGGCGTCTCGGTGTGAGACGGCGTCGGTGGGGTGGTGCATCTGGCTGGATCCGGAGGCAGCAACAAACACTACGCTCGTAGTGCGGGACGTCAGGAACGACGGCGAAACGGCTGGCGTTGGCGTCGGGCAAAGTTTCCTGGCGTCGGTGGGTTGCTGGCCTGGCCTGGATCCGGGCGGAAGCAACGAACGCTGCACTGGAGCGTCGTTGTGGCGTCGAGGCGACTGCGCTGGCAATCGGATTCTCGGCGTCCTGGTCCAAGAACAGGAACGACGGCAGGGACGGCTAACGTCGGCGTCGGTTGTTTCCTGTTGTTGGAATCTTCTTCTGGCGGCAGGAACGACGGCTAGGACGTCTGGCGTCGGCGTCGGTCAGAACTTCCTGGCTCAGAAAGAAGAGTTGAGGAATGTTAGTTCCTCCTGAATCCACATGCTGCCCCTGTACAGCACAAGAGTGGACTTCTGGACCTGGGGCAGCTTCTTCGGGAACCACTATACGCTTGGGTGTATATTTCTTTTAGGGCTTGTTGTTGTTTTAAAAATAAAAATTGCAATATTCGGAAAACATTTACAAAGTTAAGTTTATTATTAAAATGAATTAAAGCAACACAAAAAGAAAATAAAAATGACGTTGAAATAAAAAAAAACAAATGTTAACAAAAGAAATATACACAACAGCAAACCAATTTGCAGACAGTTTAAACACGAAGATAACACACTTACGCTGGGACTCTTACTGCACACTTTCAAGAGTGAACTTTAACTGCCTTGTCAACCCCTGAACCAACGGTTTTGTTAACCACCGACCCCCTCCTCGTAAAATGTCTTTCAAATGGATAAAAGGGTGGAAGTGGTTAAGTCCGCTGCACCTGATTGGCTCGTCTGTGGGGTTGCTATGCGCAGCCGTGGTGGCGCAATAATCATTACGTTTGGCCTGGCGCTGGCGACTTGTGCAAATACCGTGAAGTATAATAATTTAGATATTGTTATTTATATAAATTATAAATTTACAATTACATCACGGTAAAACACTTGACGACATATGTCGTGGACATATGTGGCCTTTGCATCGACGGCAGGGTTTCGTTGACAAGTATCAATTTAGTGATACTCGTCAAATTGCGCTATGTAAACAAACTCTTCTGTTTACTATATTAAGTAACCCAGTTTGTTACATGCGCAATACGTTGCGAATAAATATGTGCATTGTCCCTGATCAAATTGAATTAAAGTTATATTAAAACAAAATATATTAGCGCGCAAGTGTGCAGGTGTGCGCAAGAATACGGCTAGGTCGTAAACACAAACTTTCCCTTAATCCGGAGGGCGGTACCTGAAGGTACACATTTCGAGACCGAACGGTTGTTCTATTGTTCGGTCACGAACTGGCCTAATGGCTGATATTTCCCGGATTAAGGAAGGCTGTTTTTAATTCTTCAGAAAATAAGATTTGAGATGTTTCGAAGCAATAAAGTTTACGACCCTGCCTGTTGTGAACTAAAAATAAGCATCGAAAAGAATCTAACTAAAACCTAATTAACCTTAATCCTATATTCACAAATATTTACAATCCCAAACATCAATGTATATGAACGAACTTGAATCATTTTATAGTTACGATTATAAGGCATAATAATAAATAAACAAAGTGGGGTCCGTTGTTATCGCGAAATAAATACGTATTTGAATTATACCGCCGAAATAATCATGATAACGACGTTTTCGATAAAACGCCGGTAACACAACAGCAAATATATCTACTTATTAATTGATACTTTTTAAATAAAAACACTTTTTAACCTTTCTTCAAAAATTAATTTTTACAAGGTGACCGTTATCAACGTTTTGATACTGTGTTTTTATTTAAAGCTAGTATCATCTTTACGTAACTTAATTATATTCATTTTAATTGATACTGTTTTAATTACAATTTTTTTTTGCTCAATACTCAAAAAATAATAAACGATTATCTCAAAACAGACAACAAGATTGGAATTCCCTCTCTCTTTCTGTAAATGTCACCTTAATTTACATACACATTTTACGCTAATTCTCGAATGCAAAGTTTTTTTATTTTTTTTTTTAACAGAGTTCTTTCGTAATAAACTGATTTACATACATACACATTTTACGCTGATTCTTTGTATTCAGAATTTGTTGTTTATTAAAAGCAGAGTCCTTTCCTAATACAGTGTGTGAGCGTGTGTAAACTTGAAATTTTAAATTTCAGCGAACTCAAAAAGTCGTTTCTGTGTTTTTCCCATTCACCGGATTCGCGGGTTTCGGATCCATTACATTGTCCCCCTCAGAGTATCACACAACACACGTGAATAAGTAATGTTATATCGTTAACATTGGACGGTAGTGAATGTTGCACCGATCTACTTGTTTAATAAAAAACGATTTAGTTAGTTGAGACAATTCGCGGGTGCGTGCGTGAGTGGCGATTGTTAAATATCTCGAGATTTGTTGAGTAAGCTGAAATGTTTTATTCCTCACGAATTATTTACATTAATCGAAAGAATTAAGAGTTCTTGGATAAATATTGAGAGTGTTGGTCTTTAGCGAAATTTTTAATTGAGGGCCCTTGAATAAAAATACTGTCCACGGGTTGAAGTTGTTGTTTTTTTTAAACTAAGAGTCCTTGAATATTAAAAATCATTAATTGGTTTAAAGGCAAACTCATTATAAAAACAACTTTTATTGGCATAAGAAATCTACATACATAATCTAATCTGAAGGACCAGCAGAATATATAGCAGTTCTGCTGGTCCTTTTGTTTTATCTCCCTCTGGCAACTCATTAAGTGCTATTAATCAGGGTTGTCATGTTTAAAACAATTGATTCTAAAACAGGGTTTTAAACATGCTTAAAAATAGCCGTCGTATTTTAAACAGTTTTGTTTTAAACATGTTTTAAATCCTAAATTTGTTTAAAACATGTTTAAACGTTTTTTTGTATTATCTTAGATTTGCTTAATTATATTTTATACTACTTTATTAAAATTTGTTGTTTACGTTTTTAATTGTTAGCTAAATTGTTAACGATATTTTAAATTACATTATTAAACAGAACATTTTATCACAATAAAATATCACAACCGTGTGAGCATAAATGTGATTTTTAAAAACAGGGAATTATTCTTCCAGGTGCACATATGCATACACTGTAAATATTACATTAGTTGTTTTTTTTTAAGATTCCAATTTGAATCTTTAAACGAGTGGTTTCCACTCCCAGACTAAGCCTGAAGTAAAATTTCGAGTTTAGAAAAGCCTGAAAATTTAGATTGGCCGCGTAGCGAAGCGGAGCAGCCAATCCAAATTAGGCTTTTCTAAACTCGAAATTTTACTTCATGCGCCACAAGTATAAAACTTTGAAATATCGTAAAGTTTAAAATATACGGCTTCAGCAATCTAATATGTAGACGTGAATAATACGTGAGTTAAATTCTGCGCTAATAAATTGTTTATAACAGTGGTTATAGGCAACCCAATAACTATAACGTATATTAGGTTGCTTATAATCGTTGTTGTATGTTTGTGTTTTTTTAAACTTCAGTGTAAATCAGTGTTTTTAAGCGTGGCGCATGAAATAAAATTTCGAGTTTAGAAAAGCCTAATTTGGATTGGCTGCTCCGCTTCGCTACGCGGCCAATCCAAATTTTATAATACAATGAATGGAAATATTATTCAATAAGCAGGTATGAATTTTCGATTACACGCGATAAATGTTACGCCCTCTAGCGACAAAGTTAGGAACTTAAAAATAATTTCCAGTGATTTCTCTTGGCCACTTTTATTGTGAATTTTTTTGCCGCTACACCGCATAGTTTTTGAGATACAGCCGGTGACCACGCTTAATCAAATACCCAGTACATTATTTCAAAGTTGCCAACCTACAATATTTTGCATGGCACTCTGCAAATTTTTTTTTATTGAACCTACAATATAAAATTAAACTAACTATATATATTAAGTGAAAATTAATAAAAAAATACACAATAGCAAAAATTACACAGCTTTCTTTCTGATTTTCTTATTGTATATATTTGTTTGGTTTATTATGGTATAGTTTTTTTCTATATTTCTGTAAAACAAATTACATCATTAAATTGTCTATCTAATTGTTTAAACATTTTTCAATAATTGTCAAGTATGAAAAGAATTCAACTTTTCATACTTAACAATTATTGAAAAATGTTTAAACAATTAGATAAACAATTTAATGATGTGGTTTGTTTTACAGAAATACAGAAAAAACTAGTCAGCATAACATGTTTTAAATTTATGTGAAACAATCCAGGGTATTTTATTTTTTTACCTAATGATTAAATTAGGTTCAATGTGCAATAAATTTAGAGTTAGATTAAGTTTACCTCTGTAAATAAACATTATTATAATTACTATTGTTGAGGATTGGTGAGAGTTCATAATACAATGAATGGATATAGTATTCAATAAGCAGGTGTGAATTTTCGATTACACAAATTGATGATTTTGAATAATTTAAATAATTTCGTAAATAATTAAAATATTACCTAAGGATTTTTAATAGTAATCATCTATTTATTACACACATTAAATATGTTGAAAAATATATAAAATGGTAATAAAGTTAAAATTAATTCTCATAATTAGTTAAATTTTGTATAATTTCATTGATCAAAGTTGTAAGGATTTGTTTCCCAATTCCGTGAAAGTAAACTAATTTGAATACTGAATTAATTTTGAATACTAATTTCTCATTACGAATAATTAAACACTAACAAATAAGAATATCTGTGATTTCTATTTAAAATAATTCTATATTTTTTCAAATATATAACTGAGTCGCCTATTTCCAAAAACCACTAAATCCATTGTTTTCAAATAGTTTTAGGGGTTTTTGGAAATAGGCGACTTAAGTAACAATTCCAAAATTAATTTATGATAAAATTTTTGAATTAAGAAAACACGTAGCCTTTTCACACCACTTTAATTGGTATATGAGTAGTATAAAAAAGTCAAGTGTATTCTTTAAAGCAAAATTGAAAATAAACCAGGAAATAAGCGCCTCTAAAATTAAAAAAAATATATCTAGGGCAAACAAACCAAATTTTCAGGATTTTTTTAAACTCCAAATTTTACTTCATGCTCAACCAAGGAGAGAAAACACTTGTTAAAATTTTTAAACCAATCACTTCTATAAAAATAACGAATGGTTGAATATTTACAAAGCATGCATCGGTGTTGACTTGGCAGACGCAATATAGAAAATCGCATGTCTAATTTAAAAGTGTTCAAATATTGGCTTCCCTGTTTATTTTAGAGACAAAATGTATGTCACTTTTTTGTAGAGGGTGAAATTCTAAATTTAATTATGTTCACACTTAACACTTTGCGTTTCTCTAAATTAAAATAATTAAGAAAAAGTAATGCAATTTTAAAAAAATAATGACATACCATGGAATTAATACAACAACTGCTGATATTCCCTGTTTTTTTTTTTAAGTTCAATTTCAAGTTATAAACAAGTGTTTTCCACTCCCAGACTAAGCATGAAGTAAAATTTTGAGTTTAGAAAAGCCCCGTGAAAATTTGTCGAGGGTCGCGCAGCGATCCGAGACAAATTTTCTGGGCTTTTCTAAACTCAAAATTTTACTTCATGCGCCACGCGTATAAAACATTATAATTTTGTCTAATTTATGTATATTCGAACTTCACTTAAAATCTATGATTTATACGCGTGGCGCATGAAATAAAATTTCGAGTTTAGAAAAGCCCAGAAAATTTGTCTCGGGTCGCTGCGCGACCCTCGACAAATTTTCACGGGGCTTTTCTAAACTCGAAATTTTACTTCATGCTTAGTCTGGGAGTAGAAAACACTCGTTTATAGCTTCAAATTAAACTCTTTTATAAATCAACGAATGTCAGAAAATTAACAGCTGAAATAATTAGGAAAAAGTAATGTGATTTTATAAAAATAATGACATACCATGGAATTGATCCAACAATTGCTGATATTCGCTGATTTTTTTTTAAGTTCAATTTAAAGATTTAAACAAGTGTTTTCCACTCCCAGACTAAGCATGAAGTAAAATTTTGAGTTTAGAAAAGCCCCGTGAAAATTTGTCGAGGGTCGCGCAGCGATCCGAGACAAATTTTCTGGGCTTTTCTAAACTCGAAATTACTTCATGCGCCACGCGTATAAAACACTATAATATTATCCAATTTATGTATATTCGAACTTCACTTAAAATCTATGTTTTATACGCGTGGAGCATGAAGTAAAATTTCGAGTTTAGAAAAGCCCAGAAAATTTGTCTCGGGTCGCTGCGCGACCCTCGACAAATTTTCACGGGGCTTTTCTAAACTCGAAATTTTACTTCATGCTTAGTCTGGGAGTAGAAAACACTCGTTTATAGCTTCAAATTAAACTCTTTTATAAATCAACGAATGTCAGAAAATTAACAGCTAAAATAATTAGGAAAAAGTAATGTGATTTAATAAGAATAATGACATACCATGGAATTGATCCAACAATTGCTGATATTCGCTGTTTTTTTTAAAGTTCAATCTAAAGCTTTAAACAAGTGTTTTCCACTCTCAGACTAAGCATGAAGTTAAATTTCAAGTTTAGAAAAGCCCCGTTCTGGGCTTTTCTAAACTCGAAATTTTACTTCATGCGCCACGCGTATAAAACAATATAATATTGTCAAATTTATGTATATTCGAACTTCACTTAAAATCTGTGTTTTATGCGCGTGGCGCATGAAGTAAAATTTCGAGTTTAGAAAAGCCCAAAAATTTGTCTCGGGTCGTTGCGCGACCCTCGACAAATTTTCACGGGGCTTTTCTAAACTCGAAATTTTACTTCATGCTTAGTCTGGGAGTAGAAAACACTCGTTTATAGCTTCAAATTAAACTCTTTTAAAAATCAACGAATGTCAGAAAATTAACAGCTAAAATAATTAGGAAAAAGTAATGTGATTTTATAAAAATAATGACATACCATGGAATTGATCCAACAATTGCTGATATTCGCTGTTTTTTTTTAAGTTTAATTTAAAGCTTTAAACAAGTGTTTTCCACTTCCAGACTAAGCATGAAGTAAAATTTCGAGTTTAGAAAAGCCCCGTGAAAATTTGTCGAGGGTCGCGCAGCGACCCGAGGCAATTTTTCTGGGCTTTTCTTAACTCGAAATTTTACTTCATTCGCCACGCGTATAAAGCACTATAATATTGTCCAATTTATGTATATTCGAACTTCACTTAAAATCTTTGTTTTATACGCGTGGCGCATGAAGTAAAATTTCGAGTGTAGAAAAGCCCAGAAAATTTGTCTCGGGTCGCTGCGCGACCCTCGACAAATTTTCACGGGGCTTTTCTAAACTCGAAATTTTACTTCATGCTTAGTCCGGGAGTGGAAAACACTTGTTTAAAGCTTTAAATTGAACTTAAAAAAAAAACAGGGAATATCAGCGGTTGTATTAATTTCATGGTATGTCATTATTTATATAAATTCACATTACTTTTTCTTAAGTGTTAAGTGTGAACATTAATAAATTTAGAATTTTTCCCTCTACAAAAAAGTGACATACATTTTGTATTTACCTTTTGTGAAGAGGGAATAATTCTGAATTAATTCGAGTTAACGTTTATCACATTACGTTTCTCTGCGTTAAAATAATTAAGAAAAAGTAAGTTGATTTAATAAATATAATGACATTTTTCTTGTATAGTGTAAATCATTCAATCAAAAATTTCGTCATGGTGGAGTATTAATCATTGTAAGAAACGAAATTCAATACTCAGTCCTCAACTTCACATGAATTATCTCTGAGAAATACTGCGAAATTGTAGGCATTGTTATTAATAATATTGTCATACTAACTTTATACCGCTCACCTGATGGGGACTTTCAAACATTTTTAGATATACTTTCACAAGCACTGCAGAACATTAACTTGAATAATAAAATAATATATATTGCAGCAGATTTTAATGTTAGGTTCAATAACAATAATCATATAAAGTCAGAACTTACTGATTTCGTAAGCAGCTATAACCTAAATTTTATAGTAAACTTCCTTACTAGACTTAATAACTGTATCGACAATATATGCACAAACGATGTTCAAAACAATTCAGCTCAGCCCTTAGAGACGGGGCTATCGGACCACACCGGCATCTTATTTAAAATTAAAATGGAGACTTTAACAAGCAATAGGCCTATTTATAAAATTACTAGGCCTATAACCAGGACTGGTAAATATAATCTCTTACATGCATTAGATGAGCAATCGTGGACTTTTATCGACAAAATTTGTGATCCAAGCAACTGCCTTGATTCATTCCTGTCAACATTTGTGTTCTGTTTAAATGCTGCTTTTCCCGAAAGGAAGATTATTAATAAAATAACATTCAATGGTTTAATCAACAGCTATATACCATGAGAAATACGCTTGCCCTAATCTCCGAGGCTTACAATAGACTGATCTAGAACTAAAAACATTCGGAATAGATACAGATCACTATACAAACAACAAATACAGCTGAGTAGGTTAAGAGACAATAATGACTATCTGGAAAAAATGAACTACATCCTAAGGCTGTTTGGAAAAAATACCTACACTGACAAAAATACTAATATAACGGCCAATGACTTCAACAAGTTTTACTCAAAAATATCAACAAAAATCATTAATTCCTTACCAGAACCCGAATCCGATCCTATATATTTGATGTGTGCTAATCCCCTTGCTTGTGGAACAACCTTCGATTTTAAAGAAGTCTCAACTAGCACAGTCAATGCAGCCATACAAAGTCTTAAATCAAGTCACAGCAGAGATATCTATGGGCTTAGAGTGGATGTAATAAAGGCAACTGTTTCAACAATCATCACACCGCTTACCAAGCTGATAAACAGGTGCATAAAAGCCAGCATTTTTCCCGATTCCCTGAAAGTCGCACTAGTAATACCTGCACATAAAAAAGTTGCACAGTCTGATCCCGATAACTTTAGACCAATCTCACTGTTGCCAATATTCTCAAAAATATTAGAAAAAATTCTTGAAACTCAACTGTCGGAGTTTTTTGAAAATAATAACTTGCTTTGCGAACCACAATTTGGTTTTCGTAAGGGCCGCTCAACAGCATACGCCATAAGCAACTTAGTAGAGATGATTAATGACTGCTTCTAAGAAAAAAACTTATGCACAGCATCTTTCCTTGATCTCTCGAAGGCCTTTGACTGTGTCTCCCATACCATACTTCTAAGGAAACATTATTTTTATAACATAAATCACAGAAGCTGCCGATTAATTGTATCTTACTTATCCAACAGAATGCAGCATGTCTTAACTAATGGCACTATTTCTAGCGCAATGCCTATCTTGCATGGTGTACCACAAGGCTCGATTTTGGGGCCGCTACTCTTCTTAATTTATATCAATGTTTATTTGATAGCACAAATACCGTGTTATATGCAGATGATACAACGCTGTTAAACAAATCAAAATGTCAGATTTCCTGTGATATGGCTCATGGAGAGGCACAGTCAAGGACGTCAAAATGGTTCGAGAGTAACAAACTGAAGTTAAATACAAATAAATCAGTTACTATCACGTTTACACTAAAGAAAAATGCGAATCCAGTCGAATCGGTAACATTTCTCGGCATGCACTTGACGTCCAATTTATCATGGCAAACTCACGGAGATGTGCCTGCGACGAAATTGTGTTCCTGTCTATTTGCAATTCGTACGTTATCAAAAGTAGTATCCACAGAAGTACTAAGAACAGTATACTTTTCCTTATTCCAGTCGCACATCTTGTATGGACTGATTGTCTGGGGTCACTCAGCAATCAGACATAGGATCTTCGGGCTTCAACGCAAAGCCCTGCGAGTGATGAATAATCTGGGATACCGGGAAGACTGTCGACATGCCTTTATTAATATAGGAATCTTAACTGTACCTTGTTTATATATATATATATATATATATATGTATATGAATGCATTGTCAATGTAAACAAAAAATCAACACTGCTATAAAACAATCTCAAGCACAAATAGTTCCCGCACGAGACACGGACATGACATCCATCAAAACGCAGTTAGATTAACAAAATCTCAAACCGGAGTCCGTTATTACGGCATAAAATTTTTTAATGCCTTACCACCAGAAATGAAAACCTTGTCGACTGAGAAATTTTATACACGAATCAAAGCCGTTTTGCTTGAAATCGCGTTCTACAGCTGGGAGGAATTTTTAAATTTTATATCTTGATTCTCTGTTATTCTGTTTTGACTTATCAATTCTAGTTTTTAAGTATTAAATTTTGGATTTAAAATTTTAGGTTTTAAATTTTAAATGTTGAGTCTTAAGTTTTAGAATTTAAATTTTGAATTTTACATTCTAAATTATGTGATTTTATTTTAATTTCAGATTATAAATTTTAAGTTTTGTGCTTTAATTTTAATTTAGGAATTTTAAGTTTGAAATCTACAATTCTACGCACATTAAGTTTCTATAACTGTTTATTTAATACTGCGCCTTGTATACAATTTACTATGTTGTGTCATTAATGCTTTTTAGGCACTATCTGCTTCTTTTGGCGTCCCTCTCTACATTATTGAATCTTTCTATTTTTTATTTCGGTAATTTACATGAGTACGTATTTGAATATAATTCAACATCTATTTGGCTATATTTTATACATATTTTCATTTACAGTTGAAATTAAGTACCTAGATTTAAGAAACATGTATTTGACAAGTGTACAGCTATGCTCTTAACACAATAAAACAAATCATTTCAAAAACATTTACTTTAATCAAGTGACTAGGATATCTTTTGCCATTTTGACATCCGCAGTTGTTGTTTCAATTCCATGGCATGTCATTATTTTTATAAAATCGTATTATTTTTTCTTAATTATTTTAATTTAGAGATTTTTTTTCTCTCTACAAAAAAGGTAAATACATTTTGTTTCTAATATAAATAGGGGAGCCAAAATTTAAACATTTCAAAATTTACATGGGATTTCCTATGTTGCGTCCGCCAAGTCAACACCCGATATGTAATCACCCGGTATGTATACATAAAAATGTAACGCTATACTGGGAAATAATTATTAAAGGAGAATAGAATACAAAAGAAGAACATTTAGTCATATAAATTAAATTTAAGTTATGCACTATATCCTAGTTTTACTCTCATTGTTAATGTAATCTGTTTTCAACATTGTTGGTGGCAATGAAACACTTTCAATCTCATTGCTGCGCTATTCGAAAGAATCGGACAGCGCACGCATAATTTTAACTCACCTACAAAAGACATGACTCACACATAAAATCGAGAGCATATTCTGTTTTCGGAAAACAAATAAATAGTCACAATGCTGTGGGATTCAGGTTGAAATTGCAAAACCGATGGTTCTAAATTAATTTCCATTTGCCCCCACAACTAAACAAACACAAATCCGCGTTCCAATTAAGATTTCATTACCTGACGGTTTGTTATTGTTGTTTTGGTCACGGCTTCATGCTTCGATCGTGACCAGCATTTTGTTTAATTTTAAAATGTATGAATGTGTTTTACACAATACATTCTTGCACATTAAACGGTCTGATTGTTTCAAACATATTGTATTAATTTCAAATAAAATTCATTGAATTATAACCACTCACTCATAAATCTAATTTTTGCATTTACATAATAGGTCCGGAAGAAAATAATACCATCCACGTGCATACCTATAAATCTTACTTTAGATTAATAAAATTTGTTTGAAACAATCAAAAATAATACCATCCACATTCTTACCTATAAATCTTAGTTTAGATTAATAAAATTTGTTTGAAACAATCAAACCGTAGAGTCATCTGATTTTTTCGTTTATTTTTTATATTATCATGCATTGGTATGACATATGTTTAAGTTTTAAATTTTTCGACATCCGATCTTTTTCAAAAAAGCTTAATTTGAAACTTTAAACGAGTTTTTTCCACTCCCAGACTAAGCATGAAGTAAAATTTCGAGTTTAGAAAAGCCCCGTGAAAATTTGTCGAGGGTCGCGCAGCGACCCGAGACAAATTATCTGGGCTTTTCTAAACTCAAAATTTTACTTCATGCGCCACGCGTATAAAACACTGATTTCAAGTGAGGTTCAAATATACATAAATTCACAATATTTTTGTTGTCTCGGGGCGGCTTCAACAGATGTTATATTATATTTTTAATCCAATATTAAAAATAATTAAAATATGTAATAATTTGGAAGTAATTTTTCATATTTTATAAATATCATTTTCTTATCTGGGCGATAAATGGCCATTACGCCAATAATTTATACGTGTCTGTCTTTCCTGAAATATATACATTTTAATTTTTTCCAATTACTTTATTTCCATCTGCTAACATCAATCCACTCGTCTTTATTGGATTCGTGCATATTTTTATTGTTTATCTTTTTTATTCTTAGGGAGAAGAAAAAGGCAATGGACTCGAAATTCAAGCGCGTCAAAACGGACGAATTCGAGGGTGAATATCCGGCGAACGAGCAGTGGCGAATTTGGAAAAACGTTCTGGCCCTCGGATTCGCTTTTATGATACATTTCACGGCGTTCTGGGGCGCCTCCAATCTCCAAAGCTCCATAAACGCCGACGACTCCCTCGGAACGCTCACCCTCGCCTCCATCTACGGCTCCCTAATCTTATCAAATATATTTTTACCTGTTGTCGTCATCAAGTTAGTACAATTTTATAGTATCAACAATTTATTAGCATACTTTATATATCGATGCCTTAGCGCACACATGTGTTAAGTGCAGTTTTGACCTAAAATGAGTTGTGTGCTATCTTATACATATGAAGCCAATGTATGAGATGGAACACTTTTTAGCCAAAAACTGCACTTAACACATTTAATAGAAATCAAATGCTCATATATTTATTATTTTGACAGTGTTCGAACTCCATTTCTCAAGTTTTGATTGTTGACTGAAATAATCTTGATAATTTAAGATTTTCTGTCATAAACAACAATTTTATAGCATCAAAAAATTATTAGTAAACATTATATTTAAATGGCTTAGTGCAAACATGTGTTAAGTGCAGTTTTTAGATAAAATGAGTTGTGTGCTATCTCATACGTATGAGAACTTAATGTATTAGATTTCACACTTTTTAGCCACAACTGCACTTTACACATTTAATAAAAATTAAAAGCACATATACAGGGTACGGCAAAACAGACAGTGCAGTTTTGAAGGGCTTTCAAAAAAAAACATTTAAATAAATGGGGTTTATTTTATCTTAATCGGTACATCATGCCGTTTTATGCATCAAGTCCTGAAGATGACATCAGAAAGATGATGACCCCCAGCAGCGATACATTGATGAAGGCGATTTCTGAAATTTTCGGCCGCATTTTGGCACATCTCGCGGCGATTTCCTCCCAAATTCGATCCCTGAGTTCTTCCAAGGTGCGAGGTCGATGCCTATAAACCATTTCCTTCAGGTAGCCCCACAGGAAGAAGTCGCAAATGCTCAGATCAGGGGAGCGTGCTGGCCTCTCCACATCACCTCTCAGAGAAACAAGGCGCCCAGGAAACACCTGTCGCAGTTTCGTCATTGAAACTCGAGCAGTATGGGCCGCAGCCCCGTCCTGCTGCAACCAGATGTCTCCCAGATCTGCTTCCTCCATTAGTTCTTCCAATCGAGGTTGAAACAAATTTTCCAACATGAAAGCATAACGTTGAACAGTGACAGTTACGGTTCCTCCGTCCTTTTCGAAAAAATAAGGCCCAAATTTGGAAATCGCGCACCACACGGTGACTTTTATGGATTGAAGTGGTATCTCGTGAAGTTGCCTTGGGCTATTTACAGCCCAGTATCGAAAATTTTGTTTATTCACCCCTCCACAGAGATGGAAGTGGGCCTCGTCACTACTGAAAAAAGTTGACCTCTCATGGATCCGGTTCAACATTTCTTGGGAGCGATTTATGCGGTTTTCATAATCAAGAGGCATTAACTTTTCAACAAGCGATCAGTTGCAGTTGCATGCTTCCGGGCAGAGCGCGTAGGTGACCGTTCGATAACTTCTCTTACTCTTGCTACATTTTCGGGTGTTCTTACCGTTCTGGGTCTTCCTAAACCACTACGTCTTTGTGTGGAGCCAGTTTCTTCTAATGTACGCACCCAACTCACGATTAAATTACGGTGAGAGACGGGATCACGACATGCAAGATTGAAATGCAGCCGGAAGGCCCGCTGGGTGTTGACGGCAGAACGGTAATTTTCAAGAAACATGCGGACTGCGAAGCCCCAATGTTCTCTAGACCAAACCATGGTAACCACTAAAAACGGCACGACCCCCCCGATACAATGATATCCCTCCCAGGTAGGTACCCCCACCACACGGGATGTACTAGGCGTTCCAAACTGCACTGTCTGTTTTGCCGCACCCTGTATGTATTATTTTGAAAGTTGCTTAACTCGAGTTCTAAATTTTTGATTGTTGACTAGAATAATCTTCATAATTAAAGGTCTTCTGTCATAAACAACAATTTTATAGTATCAACAATTTAGTACTATACTTTATATATCGATGCCTTAGACCACACATGTGTTAAGTGCAGTTTTTAGCTAAAATAAGTTATGTGCTACCTCATACATATGAACTTAATGTATGAGATAGAACACTTTTTAGGCAAAAACTTTACTTAACACATTTAATAGAAATTAACTGCTCATATATTTATTATTTTAATTTCTCAATTATTGATTGTTGACTAAAATAGTCTTCATGATTTGAGGATTTCTGTCATAAACAACAATTTGACAGTATCATAAATTTATTAGTATACTTTATATATCGATGGCTCAGCGCACACATGTGTTAAGTGCAGTTTTTTAGCTAAAATGACTTGTGTGCTATCTCCTATGCAGAGAGTTTTATATAACACCAAACATTTTCATAAAATACGATTTTAACTTTTAGTTTATGTGTAAATTGGGTTGCCTATATGACCATTACAAATTGTAGCTAATCAATTGCAATTAATACTTCAACTTGTACATACAGGGAGTTTTCTTTTCAAGTATACATGTCCCAATTACAGCGTATATGCCGCAAATCATTAGAAAATCGTTGTTTTTTTAAAATGAGTTCAATTTGTAACTTAAAATGAGTGTGTTCCACTCCCAGACTAAGCATGAAGTAAAATTTCGAGTTTAGAAAAGCCTGAAAATTTGGTTTGGCGCGTAGCGCGAAGCGCGGAGCGACCAAATCAAATTTTTAGGCTTTTCTAAACTCGAAATTTTACTTCATGCTTAGCCTGGAAATGGAAAACACTCGTTTAAAGCTTCAAATTGTATTTCTTTAATAAACCGAGCGTGGTAAAATGTACACCGTCTGCATATGTATACTTAAAATAATAATTCTCGTTATGAATATGTTCGGTATTACATAAAACTCACTGTATATGAACTTAATGTATGGAGATGGAACACTGTTTAGCCAAAAACTGCACTTAACACAATTAATAGAAATTAAATGCTCATATAATTATTATTTTGAAAGTGGTTTAACTCAATTTCTCAATGTTTGATTATTGACTAAAACAACATTCATAATTTGAGGATTTCTGTGATGATCGACAATTTCTGGTTATGTATATTCAAATTATATAGTATATATTTTAAATAAATTTAACAACAAATTGTTATCTATAACCGAAAACCTCAAATTATAAAGGTTATTACTGTCAACAATAAACAAATTGAGAAATTTAAAATATACGGTTTATACCCACTGAACAAACTCATTCAAGTATTCAAGAATATGAATTTGTGTTCAGTACTCATTCATTCACCGGGTAACTGTATACACGTTTCAGGCTTCAACGCCATTATCAGTATAGTCCTGAACCAGTGCTTGAAGAAGCTAAGGGGCATTAGATGGCGTTTACGCTTTCGAAACATATGTCATTCAAGTAATGTTCATCAACATTAATGCAACGTTAAATGTTGCTAAAATGTTGATATAACGTTATTTGTTGGTATTTTGCTCAGCGGGTACACTCGTTAAAATGTACTTTCGTATAGTTTTAGAGATTTATATTTGACCTTTGTAAATAAACTTTAATAAATAAATCTCTCCAGACTATACACAATAATATTTTAAAATTAATTAGTTTGTATTGTTAGGAACATAGAAACGGTAATTGGCAATATTCGGAAGTGATAAACGATTCGCAATGCTGTAATACAGGAATGCATTGCCTGTTGCAAATTAGTTGGAAAATCGGGGGCGCGTTTGTATGTCGAAAATGTATGCGTCGATTATGCGTCGCGATGCACGTACCCGAATGACAATTTTCCGGAAATTTACGAGCCGGTATTTTCCTTTTTGTTTATCTTTCGACTGACAACACGAATAATGCACGTGTGAGCGAATCCCGGTAAATTTCAAGCGAATTGTTTACATAAAACGTGTCCAGAATATTTAATTTGATTAGAATATGTTATCAAAATATAAAAAACCAAATAAAATTAGTATCGACTTTCTGCAAAAAATCAATCTCGTTGAGAGTTCTTCTCCAAATATTCATTGAAACAACTATATATTAAACTAATACTCCAACAGATATTGAATAATAGCATGAATATTTGAAATAATAAAAACGAATTAAAATTAATATCAACTTTCTGCAAAATGTTTGTCTCACTGAGACAAGTCCCTAAATATTCATTGAAACAACTACTTCTCGAGCTAATACCCCGACAGATATTGAATTATATATACAATGAATATTTGAGTTACACGGCAGCTCTACTATTCTATACATAATTTATATGCAAAATGCAACATCAAGTCAAATTATTCTGTCACCAAACTAAATGAAACAACAGGAAATTAAAATAAATTGAAACAATTACAGGGAATGCATTTTAATTGCCCTAAGCCATCTATAGACGCGTTTCGAGATGTATTCCTCATCAGTATAGCTGTGCTTTAGACTTTCAATACAAAAAATATTAAAATAAACAGGAAACTTACAGGAATGTCGAAGTGTGTCGCCGAAACAGGTACACAAAACTGGGGAGAGTGAAAATGAAGGAATGTTATTTATAGGTAAAGGGATTTAGTCATTAGTAGGTGCTAACAATTTGATACGTTAATATGTTAAATTGTCTTTATGAATATTTGAGTTACACGACAGATTTACTGTTCTATGCATAATTTATATGCAAAATGCAACATAGGGTCAAATTATTCTCTCACCAAACTAAATGAACCAACACGAAATTCAAATACACACACCGGCAAAATTAAAGGAACGGATACAGAATTTAATTTTATTCAATAAATTTCTTTTTTTACTGGCTAGATCTAGACGGCGTCGCATTTCCTACTACCATATGTCATTTTTTAAAACATTAGTTAAAACTTGAGACTTGTAATTACATGTTGACATCTCTTTAAGTTGTATAGTATTGTGTTAATTGTTGCCTTACATTTGAAACGCGTGTTTTCTTTGGACAAAAGTTCGTATTTTTTAATAATTTATCGTTCGAATTTGTTTCTTTTATTTACAATCGTCAATTTGGTTGTCAACCAGTTAATAATGGGTGATTTAGCACCGACTGATATCGCTAGGGCAATAGAAATGATCGAAAATGGTCGGACCTTCCGAGAGGTTGCCCAAATGTTTGGAAAATCAAAATCAACGATCCATCGCAGTGTTACCCGTTGGAGACAGGCTGGTTTGTATGTCAGAAGACGAGGTCAGGGTAGAAAACGCTCAACCACTGTCATAGATGATCGATTTATAGCGTTGCAAACACTGCGAAACAGACGTCAAACTGCAGTTCAAACAAGAAACGTACTGGAAGAAGTTCGTGGAACCAATATAAGTGAACGTTCAGTAAGAAGAAGACTTAAAGAAGTTGGTTTGAAGTCGTGTGTGCCAATAAAAGCCCCAAAACTTCAGAGAGGACATCGAGTAGCGCGACTAGACTTCGCTCGAGAATACCAGCATTGGAATAATGACCAATGGGGTCATGTTTTGTTTACGGATGAGAGCCGTTTCTGCGTAAATTCGATTGACGGTAGGGAAAGATTGTATCGACGTCAAGGAGAACAAAATGCACCATTTAATTTTACTCCTGCTGTCTCTTTTGGTGGAAGCTCAGTTATGGTATGGGGCGGCGTATGTTTAGGGGCACGCACAGAGTTGGTGGTGATTCAGGACGGCACTTTAAATGCGGATAGGTACATTAGGGATATCCTGCAAGACCATGTGATACCTTTCGCTCCACATATTGGGAACATTTTTGTCTTAATGCAAGGCAATGCTCGTCCGCACGTCGCTCGCTGTGTAATTGCCTATTTAAACCAAATGGGTATAACAAAAATAAATTGGCCAGCATGTTCTCCGGACCTGAATCCGAATGAACATGTCTGGGACATACTAGGTAGATGACTTATTTCAAGAATTCCTGCTGTCCAAAACACAGAAGAAGTGAAAGCTGCTTTAATTGAAGAATGGGATAATTTGCCTCAAGAAATGATCGACGGCGTCATCAGAAGTATGGGAAGGCGGATGACTGCAGTCATAAGGGCTCGTGGGGGCAATACACGATATTAAAAAAATAATATGTTTAATTTCTCTTATTTATTACATGTTTAAACAAAGTCAAAGTGTATAATTCTTCTTGAGCAAAAACGCTACTTTTTGGATTATTTTTTTAAGAGGTTTCACAATGGCACATAGCTTTGCAAAAGGAACTTAGTTAGTTTACCTTGGTTGTACGACATGCCACTGAAATTGCCCAAAAAAAAGTTGCACGGAGAAAAAAATATCGAATTTATCTGCGTTCCTTTAATTTTGCCGGTATGTGTAAATTGAAAAAAATACAGGTAGCCCACTGAGCAGAAAACAAACAAATAACGTTATATCAGAATTGTGGGAACATTAAACGTTGTTGATGAAACATTACTTGAATGGATTTGCTCAGTGGGAATATGGTATTGTTTATATCGAGAATCGCAGTTTCAGAAGCATTATAGCTATTAGGACATCTAGTGTTTTATAAAGGTTTTACAAATTAAGGCCGAAGTTTAAATTCGAGCGACCGTAGGGAGGAGCGAGAATTGAATAGACCGAGATTTTTAAATCAATAAAACACGTGTTTTCTTTAAAAGAAATTCCAACACTATTTTTGCAGCAAATATCGATAATTTCAGACATGATTAATCTGCAAAATAAAATAGCGTTGACAGCCTCACGGCAAAGCGCATTGCCAGAAAAGTTTTTGGTGCTGTAACGAGTAAAGAAGAAGTTATTACAACAGCATATGAAAACGAAAAGAGAACAGTCGTAGACAAAATTATAGAAAGATTTGAATAGACAGATTTAGAAATACTTAAAGGGAAAGCAGAATTACACCAATAAAGGATAAATTAAAAACACTTGGTTTGTTTCACTATTTCACACATAGTGAAACAAAGCAAGAGTTTTTAATTTATCCTTTAATTTTATTTCAAAATGTTTCACCAAGTGATAAATAAGAAAGTTATTAAATAAAAAGAAAAAAAAAGAAAAAAAAAGAAAATTACACTATTATAATTGTAATTTTTATTTAAAAAAATCGTTCACAGGCAATTTATTAATAAAATTTATAAATGTTGATGCGTGTTTTAATCGTCAATGACAACGTGTTTTATGAGAAAATCGTTTTTTAAAGGCACCATAAGATGTTAGTGTATATGCACCATAGTAACAGTATAAAGTAATAGTGTTGGAAAAAATAAATTATAATATTGCTCGGTTTTATATTAAAATGTAAATACAAATAAGACAATTAACTTTGTTTGTATACCTGAGGATTTTATTGTGACTATAGTTTCGACAACTTTAACTTGTCATTATCAAACATAAATATTATGTTTGATAATGACAAGTTAAAGTTGTCGAAACTATAGTCACAATAAAATCCTCAGTTATACAAACAAAGTTAACTGTCTTATTTGTGTAAATAATTATGTATAACGAAGTAGAAGCCTCTACAGTGAACAGTTTAAAATGTAAATATCAAAAAGTCATGGCTTTAAATGAATGTGAAGATTGTTCTTCCTAAAAGTTAATAAATTGAATTGTATTGAAGAATCCATTCTATTCTTTTTTATTAATAATAAATTATACAATTAGTATGTTATGTATTATGAATTATCTTAACCCATTGACGGCCAAGCAGTGATAGAGTTAACTCTAAAAGTTGAATTTAGGTCCAATTCCGCACATTTTTATGATTTCAATGAATGACTTATTGTATTACATACTGTTAATTTTTCGTTTAAATTTACATAATGTATACGCTGTAAAATTTCAGGCATCCGTCGATTTTATATAAAAATGTACAATATGAAGTTAAGATCGAGTGTCTTCTACTCCCAGACTAAGCATGAAGTAAAATTTCGAGTTGAGAAAAGCCCCGCGTAGAAAATTTGTCGAGGGTCGCGCAGCGACCCGAGACAAATTTTCAGCGGGCTTTTCTAAACTCGAAATTTTACTTTATGCGCCACGCGTATTAAACACTGAAATATTGTGAAGTTAGAAATACACTGACACTTTTTTATGAGTAATAAGCAAAATATTTAAATAACAAAATATTTACCTTTTTCTTTATACATTGTTAAGCCAGGTCAAATAATATAACATATAAAATAAACGTATTTAGTCATTTAATTAACAAAAAAATAATAAGGTTGATTGCATGCATCAATGGCGCTTAATGGGTTAATTCTTGAATCTTGGAGGCGTTCACTTCGTGGAACATTTTCAATTTGATATAAGGAAAACACTTAATTTTTTTACACCACTTTTATTTTTCTTTTGCGACTAGTTTCAATTACACGGTAATCATTGTCAAACTTAGTTTGACAATGATTACCGTGTAATTAATACTAGCCACAAAAGTGAAATAAAAGTTGTATAAAAAAGTTAAGTGTTTTCTTTATATCATAATGGGTTAATATTTATTTTATAAATCTGTGTCGAAAAATATGATATATTATAGCGGAATCACGCTAATTTTTGAAATTTACTGCGTCCATTTTGACTCCTTAAACTGCTGTGATTTACGCCCCCTGCCGGAGCGAAACCGGCGTGCCCGTGGGGACGGTTTTATTTATGACCCCAATTGTCACAGCCAGCCCTATACCTTCGTATATTTCATTTCACCAAGTAGCTAACGATACTTTCCCACTAACCTTTCTCCTACAACGTAATACAGATAAAAATGCCACTTTTTTCTCACATATCACAATTGCCAAAATATACAATAGTAAAAAATGGGAGCATTCGATGGCGTTGGCTATCGAATCCATTAATAGTTTATATAATAGTAGTCTCAATAATGACACAACTCTGACATTACTATATAGTAGTAATGTCAGAATAACGACAGTTCTGACATTACTATAAACAATAGTAATGTCACAATCAATGGATTTTCCCTCCCACCTTACAAAATAAATTAAAAATCACAATAATGACACAATTCTGATATTACTATATACAATAGTAATGTCACAATAATGACACAGTTCTGACATTACTATACACAAAAGTTATGTCACAATCAATGGATTTCCTCTTCCACCTTTACAAACCTTTCCTCTTCCACCTTTATTTAAAATAATAATAATCCTTACCTCGTCTCTATCTAAAAAATTAATAGCTAAAGTGCATTTATTTCAAAACATATTCATTGACGTAATAACCAATAACTAATTGTTCCATATTTATGATCTTTTGATACATAGCATGTTATATGCTTGAAATCAATAGCTTTCACCTACCTTATTTTTCAACAAATGTTTCTTATTCCTGGTAACTTTCCTTGTACGGATCACTTGTGTGTTCACTTTTCCACAAAATATTAATCATGACAAAACAATATTAGTAAAATATCTAAAAGAACTACGACATACCGTGCATATGCAATAAATGCTAATGTTTTCGATTATTGTACAAATTTTCTTAGCAAGATTTTTTTATATAATCAATATTGAAGTAAAATTTAAAAAAATCTAAGAGTAAACTACCACATCCGGTTTCCGCCTTTTTACCAAAAGTTGATCGAATACTACTATTGTAATAAAAACCTTATAGCATGGGCATAAAACTTTGAAGTGATATTTCTATGAATGACTTTTTGTATTACATACCGTGAATTTTTTTTAAATATAAATAGTGTATACGCTGTAAACTTTCAGGCATTCGTCGATTTTATATAAAAATGTGCAATATGAAGTTAAGAACGGGTGTTTTCTACTCCCAGACTAAGCATGAAGTAAAATTTCGAGTTTAGAAAAGCCCCGCGTAGAAAATTTTCACGGGGCTTTTCTAAACTCGAAATTTTACTTCATGCGCCACGCGTATAAAACACTAAAATATTGTGAAGTCAAAATTACACTGACATATTTTTTAATGAGTAATAAGCGAAATATTTAATCCAAAATATTTTCTTCATACAAATATCAAATTTTAAGGTGATGCGATGATCGATATCTGCTAAAAATGGATAAAAAATGTGGGCCTTGTTCCTGCTGCCACCAAACTAATAAATTTACGCAACAACTCGGCCTACAACTACACCAAGTCACATTTTAAAAATTTTACAGTGCTGTCAGTGATAGAGTGAAATATTCAGGATTCTGTATAAATTTAGTGGAGGGCTTTTGTAAAATTCACTAATTTGTAAAGAGCGGAGTGCGGATTTAATAGTTATTTTCAGGTAAAATTGAAAACAAACCGGTGGAATTTATACTCAGGATTCTGTATGAATTAAGTGGACTTAATATATATTCTTAAATATAGAACCAAAATTAATAGGTACTAAATCTGTATGTGGAAGGTAAACTACACTAAGTCACATTTTTTCATACGTTTTTTACACTGTTCTTACACTGTTGGAATCAAAATTTTATTACTCTATCGATAGAGTAAAAAATCTTGATTCCAACAGTGTAAAAAAAAAACGTATGAAAAAATGTGACTTAGTGTACTTCACCTCCCACATACAGATTTAGTACCTATTAATTAAGGCTCTTTATTTAAGAATATGTATTAAGTCCACTAAATTCATACAGAATCCTGAGTATAAATTCCACCGGTTTGTTTTCAATTTTACCTGAAAATAATTATTAAATCCGCACTCCGCTCTTTACAAATTAGTGAATTTTACAAAAGCCCTCCCGGTGTATAAATAACTTGAATTGCATCCGCATTCACTGCATCCCAGAAACAAACAAGCCTGTTGAAATAATTCTTGGATTAAAACTTTCTTAATTAAGACTGGCACATGAACACGGTATGAAAACGCAAATACCTCGACTTGTTATTTGCTATCATTTTATTATACGAGCTACAACAGACAAGGCAGAACCTATCGCAACGGAAAGATAAGTTTATTATTGTAGTTAATTGAAACTGGATTACGCAGCTTGTTCGAATTTTGAATATATGTTAATTATTATTATATATAAAGTGAATTTTTCTTTTAGGTAAAAATATGCATACGCTGTAAATGTTTCGACATTCGCTGTTTTTTCAATTTAAATTCAATTTGAAGCTTTAAACGAGTGTTTTCCACTTCCAGACTAAACATGAAGTAAAATTTCGAGTTTAGAAATGCCCCGTGAAAATTTGTCGAGGGTCGTGCAGCGACCCGAGATAAATTTTCTGAGCTTTTCTAAACTCGAAATTTTACTTCATGCGCCACACGTATAAAACACACATTTCAAGTGAAGTTCGAATATACATCGATTTCACAATATTTTAGTGTTATACACGCGTGGCGCATGAAGTAAAATTTCGAGTTTAGAAAAGCCCAGAAAATTTGTCTCAGGTCGCTGCGCGACCCTCGACAAATTTTCACGGGGCTTTTCTAAACTCGAAATTTTACTTCATGCTTAGTCTGGGAGTGGAAATCACTTGTTTATAGCTTTAAAATAAACTTTAAAAAAACAAGGAGGATCTAAAGATTTACAGAAAAGAGATTCCGACCATTTCATTACATGCAGACATTACGTATCTATTTAATCACCTCGTAAGTAATAACATCTAGATCACGTACTATTTTAATTTTTGGAGATTTACATGAGTTCAATAAATATTCTAAACCTCAAAAATCCATTATTTAATACGGATGTGTTTATTACTGTGCACGTGTCCTGGCGTGCAGCCCTAATAATAAATTCAAAGGGTATACCTTCTAGGTACCTCAAAACCGATGTGAACGTGACAAGAACTGTACCACCCTTCGGGCACGCTCAAAAACTGTAAAGCAGATTGATAGATACATCTCTCCACCTCTAGTTTCTAACATCTTTTCCTAATAGAAAATAAGCAATCAAAACTTAGTATTGATTTTATAACTAAAGCAAGTTAATGTAGTGTTAAGACAGCAATCGTGTCTAGCTATTTCCAGTCAATCATTGATTTGCGCTTTCTCTTAAAGTAAAACTCCGCGATATACATCTAAGTACTAGTTACTTATTCCGAATATTACCTGTAAAGAGACTGTAATACGTATACTTATAAAATAGCTCCCTGTATATAACCTGTATTTGGTATAGTATTACAAGCTGTACATTCTCTACATATACTATCTGCTATAAACCATAAACAATGAACAATTAAATAATAGTAAAACTCAACAGAAATACAAACAACAATAAATAAAACCATAATTCATTTTTTAAAATAGCTGCACCTCACTGATCCCATACTCATCAATTCTCTACGTTCTACAATCCCCTTTCCACTCTCACACAACACTTCATTTAAACATTTACTCTCAATACTAGGTTCCTCACTGCACGTATACTTCTAATGTTCCCATACATCTTATTCCATACAAAATCTACACACACTTAGACGTTAGTTTAAAGCTCCTATTAAAATTTCCTCTAGCTTAAAGTTTATACAACCACTTGTAGACCTAGGTCCCCCAGAAATTTCAGCAACTCTCGAAAAATTACCTTGGCATTTCAACAAACCCCTAAAAACTTAGACGTTAGTTTAAAGCTCCTATTGAAATTCCCTCTAGCTTAAAGTTTTTGCAACCACTTGTAAAGCTAGGTCCCCCAGAAATTTCAGCAACCCTCGAAAAATTTCCTTGGCATTTCAACAAACTCCTAAAAACTTAGAGGTTAGTTTAAAGCTCCTATTAAAATGTCCTTTATATATATGTATATATATATATATATATATATATACTCCGTTTCCATCCATACCTTTCTTACTCTTTCTTCATTCTCATACCTTAGCCGAGCTATCATTCTTACATCCTCTTTTTTCTGTAGGACAAAGTAGCGCGGGGTTGTTCCGAAAACTTGCAGATTTTTGTAGTTCGGGCAGGTCCAACTATTTGCTAATTATTATTATTTTTAGGTGGTTTGGATGTAAATGGACAGCGTCCATATCTTTGATAGCCTACATGCCTTTTATAGCTGCTCAATTTTATCCGAAATTCTACACCATGATCCCAGCTGGTCTAGCTGTGGGATTCGGAGGAGGACCATTATGGTGTGCAAAATGCACATATCTCACAGTCGTATCAGAAGCTTATTCTCAAATCACTGGAATTGCATCCGATGTGGTCGTGACAAGATTTTTTGGAGTATTCTTCATGTTCTATCAGTTTTCTCAAGTATGGGGAAACTTAATCAGTTCAGCAGGTAAATAAATAAAAGAAAAATACAACTATAATTTTTGAATTCTGCCGCTTTTTCCCAAAAAGTGTATAGAAGTTTTTAAAAAATAGTTGTCTAAAAAAATGTAACCAATATTTATTTTCTTGCAGATAAAAATATACTTATGGTTTACTTATAAATGAGCGGAGTGTATTTGAAAAAAAATCTTATTGATTGAAAATAATATCTTCATAATTTATTACTCTCCGTATATGATAAATGCATCTATATTAAGGTGCAAATATTGTTGACCATCTAGGAGAGCATCCATAGATGCTTACTTGTATAAGTAATAGGTTCCACTGTGGAGTTGCCCTCAAATGCTTTTCCGGTCGGGATTTCCGAGTGGACCAGCAGACCATTAGATGCGTTGCACTTCAAACAAATCTGAATATATTCCAAGAGATATTTACGTACAGCGATTACACTCTGAATATTGCACGAAACTCGCAGAGTTTATTTAACAAAAAATAAACAACAGCTCAATTTGATACACCAGCGAAAATAAATACATATACCGTCTGCAAAATTTATTAATTTATAATTATTTCTACAAGATTTAAATGGGTAGAAATATTCTTTTCGTATTTTTCTGTTTTCACTTGAAAGGCTAAGACTTAGATCAACTTTATAGTTGTTTTTAGTCCTGTTTGCACTCATTTTATTTTTAATTTCTATAAATATGTATTAACATTTAGTTCTATGATGTATTTATATTATAAATGTAATGGATATTGCAAATAAATGTGTTATTATTATTATTATTTACAAAAATTTTGTACAGTCTTTATTAATATTTTTGATCAGTGAATAGTTATATTTTACATACGAAGAATTTTTGTTATCTGTTTGATGAATAACCATACTTTTGTCAAGAGTAATAATATTTTTTTTCTGGTTCTAAATTTCAATGTTGTTACTTGCTCTTCTCTGTATTTTAGTATTATCACAGGGAGGCGGTGAATCGTCGGGAATCCTAACAAATGTATCTTCTAGTATGAATGTAACGGCAGTGCTGGCGGTGGCGAATGAAAGCGGCGGGTTGGAAGTAGAAAATTTGTGCGGAGCGAACTTTGAACCCGGCAGGATTGTGGAGGCGGTTAATCCTAATCTCACCCAACCTCCTCAACACAAAATCCACCTCATTGCCGGCATTTACTTGGCCTGCATGATTGCCGCCTGTTTAATCGTCGCTTTTTGCGTCGACTCACTTTCTAGGTAAGTTACAAATGTTTTGCTCAAGCTATATTACAATGTAATGAGAACATACACACTCAGAAGGTTTTTAACAATAAGAAAAATAAAGTTGTGTATTGTTCCTTAAATGTTGTTGAAATAACGAAGTCTCAAAGTTTTGAGTGATTTGTTCGTCATTTTTATTCTATACCACATTTTCTCCAATAATTCGTTTTCACTTGACAAGTGAAAAATTTAAATACCTAGCCCATATTTATACAACATTTTAAAATGCCTCAGATTTTTTCCGTTACAATTCATCTTCACTTGACAAGTAAGCAAAAATGGACATATTGGTCTAGAAATCTTTTTTTTATCAACATCTTGTACTTTTATTTTCACATCTTTAACTTCACTTTTTCCAACAATTAGATATGAAATAGCTGTTATTTAACCTCAGAATAAATCAGTGTTTCATACGCGTGGCGCATGAAGTAAAATTTCGAGTTTAGAAAAGCCTGAAAATTTGGTTTGGTCGCTCCGCGCTTCGCGCTACGCGACCAAACCAAATTTTCAGGTTTTTCTAAACTCGAAATTTTACTTCATGCTTAATCTGGGAGTGGAAACACTGGTTAGCAGTTTCAAATTGAACACTTTTATAAAAACATCGAATGCCTGAATATTTACAGCGTATTTATCGGAATATGTACACTTAACAGAAGCATTCCCAGTAATTCCTCTCATATTCAGTTGAAATAAATTATCGTAACATATTGATTTAATGCTTCCATTTTTTTTTTCTATTATTCCTTCACATTTCTCTGCTATTGGATGTTGCCTGTTGAGAAATAAACATTATTATCTTTACATTTATTAATAATATATATTTAACATCTTTATTGACAGAATTTTCGTATAAAAAACATTTAAATATTTTAACTACAATAAATTTGGTACATAAATAATTTTCTGCCAATCGGCTATCGACCATTGGTCTTTCCGCCTGAATTTGTTTAGTTTTGTCTCTGTCATTTTATGTTATAATTGTCTATTGTCTTTGTCTGACTCTAACTGTCATACTGGCGTCGTGATCATTAATGTCTTGTACTTGTCTAACGGCTGTCTCAAACGTCGTGATCATTAATGTCATGAAGTGAAGAGATGAATTCATAAATTGTGGTGCAGGGGAATTTTCGTTTAGGGGCAATATTTTTATTACGAGGGATACAAAGGGTTTTAAGAAGATTGTAATAAAAACGATTAGAGGCAAATTTTTGGGAAAGTTGGTTGAGGCGGTTTTCTATCGGAAGTATTTTTGTTAGTTCGTATAGGAGGGTGTTTGAAGGATTATGTAGAGGATTTTGTGGGTGTCTTATTTTTGTTAGCACTCTGAGGGCCGATCTTTCAGCAATTTGAATATTTTTTAGGGAGCGAGGGTGTGGATTGTGAAAGAGGATTGCAGCGTAGTCAAGCAAAGGGCGGCATATCATCTTATATATATTAACTGCTGTTTCAGTGCTAATGCCTTGTTTCCTGAATGTGAGATTTCTAAAATACGTCGCCCTTTGTCTGATCTTTGCTTTAAGAATTGAGGAGTGGGTTTTGAAGGTAAGTTTAGTGTCAAAGGTTATGTCTAGGTATTTACAGGAGTTTGAGGGGCGGATGATGTGGTTATTTACTGATATTGAAAATGGGGATGAGTTGGGTCGGTGAAATGGAATTAGGAGCTGTGATTTGTTGGGATTTATAGAGATTCGCCATTTAGCGAACCATGTTTGTATGGTGTCTATAAGGCCCTGTAGAGTGCTAAGTGCTATGGGGAGAGTGGAGGCATGTGCTATTAAAGCCGTGTCGTCTGCGTATAATAAAGGATAAGCGGATTTGTTAAGGTATTTTGGGTCAGGATTGTATAGATCTGATATTAATAATATTAATAATAATAATTATTATTATCATTGTGCCACTGACATACATTGTTATTACACTTGTCATCAGAGAAAGCAGCTTAGAACTAGTAAATACAAAGGTAAATATGCAAATAAAATAGTATAAATAGCAAATAAATTACAAAACACATTAAAAGCTTAAACTACAAATTAGTTCAAAATACTACCGTCGATCACTAAAAAATCCCTATTAAAAAGAAAGCATTTGTGACTAGAATATTTTGAATTTTTGATTTAAAATGCTCAAGGTCTAACTTTTTTAAAATTCTCGGGTAGCATATTAAATAACTTGATTGAGAAGTATCTTGTTGCCGTTATTGATTTCGTTAGCCTCATGTTTTGTTGGCAAATATCTGACTTAAATCTAGTGTTAAGGCTATGATGGTCATGTATTGGAAAACTTGAAGGGTTTTTCTTTATATATACGAGCGTTTCGTATATATAAAGAGATGGTAAAGTTAAGACTTGCCAGGTTTTGGAAATGTGTTTACAGTCATCTCTATACTAGGCAGTTACGATGATACGAATTAGGAGAATCACTACAACACTAATCAAGCTGAAAATCTATAAGCAAATCAAATCTGTTGGATTGAAATTGCGACAAAAATAACTATTAGATGATTTTCAAGCAAAATTCACACAACAGTAAAATTATTTAAATTGTATAAAAATTGCCCTCTCTTCTTTATTGTGATTACAGATGTTTTAAATAACTTACTGGACAATCTACACGAATTTTTGCTTCATTAAATTACATATATGTCGTATTGATCCAGAAACACCCTAGAGAAATAATTACAATAAATTTGTCGGATCCATTCCAAATCCAATAACCCGTGAAATTAATTGAAAATTTACTTTATTACTTGGATTTATAGGCAATAGCAATTGCAATAAATTGATTACCATGGCATCAGCATAATCTACATTATGATAGCGCCATTGTCACTTCCTCAATTAACATAGTGATTATGCAAATGGGATTACTTCACGGAATTTACAAGCCCCGAAATTACCAACAAATCAGCCAATCTTATTTTCCATGCGACGATTACGGTAATTCAGTTAAATATTGTAATGAAAACCACAAATTCAAATTTCCATCTATTGCACAAAATTTGTTAGACGGTTGTAGTTTTATCATTACGTATAAAATATCACATTTTATCCTACACAATTGCCAACTTATAGCTTTTGTATTTGTTTCTACAATTTTCTTTTAACTAATTTCTCTTAATAAATTCTTGCATTTATTAAATTCCTCTGGACAATAAAACAAAGTAATTGTATATCACTTTTTATTGAATGTGACTGCAGTTTCGACAAATTTAGCTTGTCATTATCAAACATGAAGTGACTTCAATCAACTCAAATCCAAACCAGAGACAATATTTCTCCATCAGGAATAAAGCAAAAAAGGCAGGAGAAAATTCGTTCCCGGTGGGTCGTTAGAGTGGTCCCGTTTCAATTTAAAGAATGTGCCAAACCGGCTAATAATAGTGCGTCCGATTTATTAAATTTTCATCGTGAAAAATCATTTCCGGTAGTAATGCGACCGGAACTGTCCCTTATATACACACCTGTTTCCGCCTGCGTTGCGATAATAATGGGGGTTGGAAACCCGGCCGACTCACTTTTCCGGATTCATTTTCCGGCAGGTCTTTCCTTTGAGAAAAAAGAGAAATGTTTGTTGTACAGATGAAAATAGTTGCAATTCACTATTATAAGGGATTTTAATTTATCAACATCTATATTAAAAGAAAAAATGTGGTAAAAATGTAAAATTGCAGTCATAATATTTTAGATTTTTACCACATTTTTTTAAGTATGGATGTTGATAATTTTAAATTCCTTTCAATAGTAAATTGCAACTATTTTCATCTGTAAAACAAACATTTTATTTTAGTATGGATGTTGATCATTTTAAATTCCTTTCAATAGTAAATTGCAGCTCTGTTTATGTGTAAAACAATTTTTTTTATATATATTTATATGCGTTTGAAATTGCATGTGTTTATAAATCAATTTCTCCCCTTTTATCATAATAACCATGGACCATAAATTGTTAATGGGTAAACTAGCTACTTTGTATTTGAGTTCAGTATTCCTGCACTGGGTACCCACAGACGCGTTTCGGTCTTCAAGGTCCTTTTCAGTGTGGTCCCGACCCAGTGCTGAGGAATACTGAACATTTCTTACTATATCAAACCGATATATAAACACTATTAAGTGAATTGGATAGCTATCGCCATCTAACACTCCATAGTGGCATCGTCAATGACACGAATGCACAAGTGCATATATAGGTCACTGTTTCGTCCACGGAGCTATACTCTGTGTATCCACAGAAAACAAATATCAAAATTGTATTTGCGTTCAGTATTCCGGCACCGGATACCGACAGACGCGTTTCGGACTTCAAGGTCCTCTTCAATGTGGTCCCGACCCAGTGCTAAGGAATACTGAACATTTCTTACTATATCAAACCGATATATGAACACTATTAAGTGAATTGGATAGCTAACGCCATCTAACGCTTCAGGCTTTTCTAAGCTCGAAATTTTACTTCATGCTTATTCTGGGAGTGGAAAACACTCATTTGAGACTTTAAATTAAACTATTCTAAAAAACAAACCATTGTCGGAAAAGTTACAGCTCATGCATACATGTACACTTCTATGCAATAAAATTAAGCACACAAAAGATGTTATAGTTTATAACGGACGTGATGAGTTTCTTAGTTACGAAAATATGTCAATTTACTTAATGTCAAAATTCTCCGTCATTTAGACAACAATTCAAAAATTCGAATTCTAACTAAAATAGAAGATGGTTTTTCTAATTAGGCTTTGTTGCCTTCATTACGAGCTTTTTTTCAAAAAGTCATAGTTTTGGTTTTTTAATAAAGGTATTATTTTCAAGTTACGGTGTTTTATTATTTATTGAAACTGCTGCTAGGCAATTAATATAGACCCGTATTATACAACTAGAATTTTGTGAAAAATAGTTATAAGACTTGTGCTTCATTTTATTGCACAAAAGTATATGTATATTTAAACAAAAATTCCCAGCATGTTTACCAAAATCTAGTGGTGGCAAATGCCACCATCAGGGCCGAAAGGGTTAAAACAATACTCGCCTTTATGCATACTTAAAACACAAATTTCTTGTATAAAGTATAATTAAACAATTTGAAAATGTTTGTTGATGACCGTAACAATTCAATAATTTACGTATATTATCAAGCTTACATTCACTAACATCAAGAGGAATTATACATAAATGTTATTAACCGCACGCGAATTGCATTATAAGCGTTCCTCTATTATAAATACAGTATGTGATTACGGAAACACACAAATATAAAATATTTAGTACACTCCACTGACCGTAGGTCGGTTCACAAACTGAATTTTTAGCGAGCATTTGCTAAATACGTTATTTGTTAAGCTTTTTAAGTAATTAAACGTATAACACAAGCTTTGAAATTGTAGCTGTATTTTGTAATTAATGAAACGTAAATGGATAAAAACAATACAGTTCATACAACATAATTCCATGCCCAATCAACAGAACTTCAGTATATTTTAAATAAGATTAGATACCAGAGCTGGGACGAATCTTCTTAAAAAGTGATTTTAATCACGAATTCGCGATTCGAGTCATATTAGGTGATTCTAATATAACTTGAATCACGAATACTTGAATAAAGGATTCGTAAGAGATAAATATGATTCGAATCAGAAATTCGAATCCCGTTTTTTCGAAACACGAATACAAATGGGGCAAATGGAGCTGATTTCCATACGTTACAGAAGCCAAAAATCTAGGTGTAGTTCTCGATAATCAAGCATTCTGTTTGAAGTTTCGAACGAGCGTTTCCACTCCCAGACTAAGCATGAAGTAAAATTTCGAGTTTAGAAAAGCCCCGCGTAGAAAATTTGTCGAGGGTCGCGCAGCGACCCGAGACAAATTTTCACGGGGCTTTTCTAAACTCGAAATTTTACTTCATGCGCCACGGGTATAAAACACTGATTTAACGAGAAATTTAAAAACACATAAGACATTTTTCATGTTAATCCTCACAATTAATTCGAAGTATTTTTGATGATTCAAATCCTTTTGTTTTTTCTCTCTCTTTTTGTTAATTTGTGTTTATTGGTTGATATTATATATATTTTTGTTCATTTTGTACACTGCATTGTATGTTAATTTTTGATGCCAAATAAAGGTTGTTTATATATTATAAATATTCGAATCCTTTCACAAAGATTCGAATCGAATACGAATCCTCTTAAAAAAATGTAACGAATCCGGATCACGAATCTAGTTGAACTAATGTATTCGAATGCCTCTTCTAAATCCTCTAAAAAGATTCGAATCCAGGATTCGAATTCTGAATGATTCGAATCCTGCCCAGCTCTGTTAGATACTTAGTTGGAATTGTGTAGGAGATTTTTGTTGTGATTAACACTAAAAAAAAATACTTTAAAAATATACAATTGTGTCTTTTTAAAATCTAGATTTAATAAATTAATAATTAAGTAAATATACTAGAGAAAAATACATTTATTATTCTTACAAAAACTGTTTCATAGAATTATAAACCAACACAATTACTTGAATTTTAAAAAATGTACCCAAGTAAGTGTTTAAATAAGAATATGGTTTTTTGAGTTACGTGAAGATTTCAACTAACTTGGAATGAAAACGCACACTTTCTTCACAATATTTTCTATTTTTGGTAAATGTACATATCGAGTACTATGTATTAGATATTGGTGGTTCGTGAATGATTCGTTCGAAAAGATTTGAATGAACTCATTCCGTATTTCAATAAGAATTGATTCGTTAATGATTCATTCATTCGAGACGACCGACCGGACGATGTTGGTCGAGCGGAATAAAATTCTTGATTCAGATTTATACATGCGGTCTGAATCTGTCCGAATCGGATGACTAATTCGTTCGCTCGAATCCGCGCACAACTTCAGCTCCGCTCTGAATCTGAATCCGCCCGAATCGGATGACTAATGCGATTGCTCGAATCCGCGCACAACTTCAACTCCGTTTTGTACATGTGGTCTGAATCCGCTCGAAATAATTCTTCACGACTTGCAGAAACGAACCAGCTGCGCCAGCCTTTATTGGTATTTTGTACGACTCGACGCGTCATTTTATCAGCTAATGTTTGTTCTCTACTTATAAGACAAATGACAGAATATTTGCAAGATGAATTCAATCCCCCGAAGTTTTATTTGGAACAGCTTTACTACTGAAAAGGCAAAATTATTTGTTAATTTAAAAATGAATATAATAAAATATTTTGAATTATAGTTAAATTTCTATATATTTGCTGTATTTTTAATAGACACATATCTTTCGGATAAACCTATCATCTTTGCATAAATTAAATAAGTCAATTCCTTTAAAACGGTAATCGTTTGTTTAACTGATATTATTGGGTCGGTCGTCTATCTCCGCGCCGCACGCCGTTCGGAATGGAACGAACATATATTATCATTATTGTTATTACTATTACTATTAGTATTATTATTCAATTTTGCGCGTAGTTAATTGACGGTAAGTAAATGGTCACGGTTTATGAAACAAGTGTCTATCGTCACTATAGAGGGAGATTAAGGCGAGAACGAACTATATTATTATTATTATTTTTTTTTTTATTGAATGGTCACCCTCTACACCCACGTGCCTCTGATTTCATGTGGAGAGGGTGCCAAATATATCCCCTAGTGACCTCCTCCAAGCCTGGAAGTGGGGTAACTAGTGGTGTCTAACGGTGTGTGATCTCAGTAGACGTATTGATCCCAGTATCACGGCCTTCTGCATCCCTCCGATGAGGGACATGCTGGTATGGCCTTAAGGTTGTTCAGCATTGAGCCATTGATGCCGCCTAGAGCACCGACGATTAATACCACCAACTTACCAGTGTGGCCTGGGTAGAGTCTGCTCATGTCGTACAAAAGATCCTGATATTTCGTCCGTTTTTCCTCCTCTTTTAAAACGATGTTTGTCTCTGCTGGTGCGGAGAATTCGATGACAAACATCGTTTTTAGATGGTGGTCGAGGAGAACTACGTCAGGCTTGTTTGCTCGTATTTGCCTGAGCGTTGGGAATGAGAAGTTCCAATATATTCGGCACCTCTCATTCTCCACTACGGACTCAATATCATCCGGGGCATATGGCAGCACTGGTGTTTCGTCGATACCGTACGAGTGCCTGAGGTGGTAATATAGCACTCGTAGCGCCGCGTTATGTCTATGGATGTAGGCCGAAGACGCATATGCTCTGCATGAAGATAGCAGATGCATTATTGTCTCCGGCGCCCCGTGACACGCCCTACAGCGTATATCCGGGACATCTGCACCCATAATGCGGCTACGGTAGACCAGGGTGTTATGTTATTATTATTATTATTATTATTATTATTATTATTATTATTATTATTATTATTATTATTATTATTATTATTATTATTATTATTATTATTATTATTATTATTATTATTATTATTATTATTATTATTATTATTATTATTATTATTATTATTATTATTATTATTATTATTATTATTATTATTATTATTATTATTATTATTATTATTATTATTATTATTATTATTATTATTATTATTATTATTATTATTATTATTATTATTATTATTATTATTATTATTATTATTATTATTATTATTATTATTATTATTATTATTATTATTATTATTATTATTATTATTATTATTATTATTATTATTATTATTATTATTATTATTATTATTATTATTATTATTATTATTATTATTATTATTATTATTATTATTATTATTATTATTATTATTATTATTATTATTATTATTATTATTATTATTATTATTATTATTATTATTATTATTATTATTATTATTATTATTATTATTATTATTATTATTATTATTATTATTATTATTATTATTATTATTATTATTATTATTATTATTATTATTATTATTATTATTATTATTATTATTATTATTATTTTAATTGCATGGTCACCCTCTACACCCACATGATTCTGATTTCATGTGGAGAGGGTGCCAAATATATCCTCTAATTACCTCCTCCAAACCGGGAAGTAGGGTAACTAGTGGTGCCTAATTATTATTATTATTATTAACTTTCCACTCGACTCTGTTGTCGGTTATATTATGCTTGGACGGGCGCTGGCCAAGTCCAGACATAGTCTATTTTTGGTTGAGGAAATTTCGTGTTATGTTGCATGTATGTAGTATGATTGCTTTCTGTACTTGTGTGTGAATGTTTTTGGGTAAATGTAATTCGTCTAGGTGTTGAGTGAACGTGTGTGGTGTTATGCCTGTTACCGAGGTTATGAATGGGATTATTTTAACTGTTTTCTGTTTCTATATTCTTTGGATTTCTAATGCTAGCGGTTGGTATTTGTTCTTCTTCTCTGTGTACTTATTTTGGACAATATGGTCTGCCGGTACTGTTATGTCTATTATATATGTTGCATGTTTGGTTTTGTCTTGAATTGTGATGTCGGGTCTATTGTGCATGATAGTTTTGTCTGTGTGGATCGTGATGTCCTAATATAATTTATAGTATTTGTTCTCAAGTATTGACTGTGGAGTATATTTATAGTATGGCTGGCTTTCTGTGAGTAGGTTGTAATGGAGTGCAAGTGCTTGGTAAAGAATTTTGGCAGCTGTGTTGTGTCTGATGGTGTAGTCTGTACCGGCCAGTAGCTTGCATCCAGATGTGATGTGGTCCAGGGTCTCCGCATATTGATGACATTTCCTGCATTTATCATCAGTGACTGTTGTGTCCTTCAATATATACTTTCTCTAATTTTTTGTTGCTATAACTTGGTTTTGTATTGCTATGATGAAGCCTTCAGTTTCTGGGAATAGCTGCCCCTTCTCCAAGAATGTACAAGACAGTTTTTTGTCGATATATGCACTGTTGTTGACCATGTTGTAATGCCGACCGTGTAGTTCTTTGGACGCCCAGATGCGTTTCTTGTCTTCCAGTGTTTTGCCTTGCACTTCCGCGGGAATTTGTGTGGATAGGTTATGAGTGATTCGTTTACGAATGATTTATAAAAATCGAATCACTTTTAAGAAATGATTCGGTTGATTCGAATCACCTGGAAGATTTGAACTTCTCATATCTACTATGTACTCATTATTAATAGCTTACCTATTGTTATTGACAATGAGTACATTGTACTCGAAATGTACATCTAGCAAAAATTAAAAATATTGTAAAGAAAGTAATAGTGTTTTCTTATTCCAAGTTAGTGTTTCAAGTTTAAAATTTGGTATATTGATCCAAGTAAATCTCAAAGCTATTAGAAAAGTGATTTTTTTCCTTAAATGTGATCGTATACTAATTTATTCAGATAGAAAAAAGGGAATAGGAGTGACTTTAGTGAAACAATTTTAATAACGATATTTTTTTGTACGTGTATATTGCTATAACTTTACTTGATTTTCTTGTATATTAATGGTGGTTTCTAGAGGGTGTAATGTAATTGATGATTAATTATGAAGTGATGAGCGCTTGTAATTAGGAAAGTTTTGCGGGGATTTGTGAATGGGTGTGCATACCTTGGTAATATGCTTGTAGGTATAATAAGGGGAGGACCGGGAGTGGAGCGGGATTATCCGGGATGAGACTACTGGCGGTCACACTTAAGCAACTCGCGAATCCGTACCAACTTCTCATTCTGCCCATTACGATGTTTATCGGTGCCGAACAGGCCTTTATTGCCGCCGACTTTAACGCAGTAAGTTTATATTATTTATAATTTGATAATCCTAAAGCAGATTTTATTAATAATAAAAATATATTTTATTCATATAAGTAAACAGGTGCATGATAACAATTAAAAAATAACAATGAAATTAGTTACAATTACATCACTCCTATTGACTGGATGAACACGTCAAAGTAGTTATACGCAGATGCACATTTAAGTTTGATTCATATACTCGGATAAGAAGTAGTATTCTTTTTCTATTAGGTAATCTCTTAGATTAATTTAAAACTAGTTTCTGCTGTTATGCTTGTAATATTTTCAGGTAAATGTAGCATACATGAGCGAGCTTTCATACAGGATGAGTCTATGTGCAGGATATGCATAATTCTTAGTAAAACGAGTGTCATAGTTGTGATTAGCAGTATGTTTAATAAATTTTTGTTTATTTTTAAAATTGAAGATTAAGCTTTCGTATATAAGGAGACTGCACACTGTAAGTAAGCCCACTCTCCTAAACATTCCTCTACAGCTGCCCCTTTGTTTAATATTTAATATTATTCTAAGCGCTCGTTTCTGTATGATGAAGATATTTTTTATACCGGGTGTTGACTTGGCGAACGCAAACATAAAAAATCGCATGTTAATTTTAAAGTGTTCAAATATTGGCTTCCCTATTTATTTTAGAGACAAAATGTATTTCACTTTTTTGTAGAGGGAAAGATTCTAAATTTATTATTGCTAACATCTAACACTTTACGTTTCTCTAAGTTAAAATAATTAGGAAAAAGTAATGTGATTTTATCAAAATAATGACATACCATGAAATTGATCCATCAATTGCGGATATTCCCTGTTTTTTTTTTTCAAATTCAATTTAAAGTTTTAAACAAGTGTTTTCCACTCCCAGACTAAGCAAGAAGTAAAATTTCGAGTTTAGAAAAGCCCCGTGAAAATTTGTCGAGGGTCGCGCAGCGACCCGAGACAAATTTTCTGGGCTTTTCTAAACTCGAAATTTTACTTCATGCGCCACGCGTATAAAACACTATAATATTGTCAAATCTATGTATATTCGAACTTCACTTAAAATCTGTGTTTTATACGCGTGGCGCATGAAGTAAAATTTCGAGTTTAGAAAAGCCCAGAAAATTTGTCTCGGGTCGCTGCGCGACCCTCCGCAAAGTTTCACAAGGCTTTTCTAAACTCGAAATTTTACTTCATGCTTAGTCTGGAAGTGGAAAACACTCGTTTAAAGCTTCAAATTGAACTTTTTTATAAATCAACGAATGTCAGAAAATTATCAGCTAAAATAATTAGGAAAAAGTAAAGTGATTTTATAAAAATAATGACATACCATGGAATTGATACAACAATTGCGGATATTCCCTGTTTTTTTTTAAGTTCAATTTAAAGCTTTGAACAAGTGTTTTCCACTCCCAGACTAAGCACGAAGTAAAATTTCGAGTTTAGAAAAGCTCCGTGAACATTTGTCGATGGTCGCGCAGCGACCCGAGACAAATTTTCTGGGTTTCTCTAAACTCGAAATTTTACTTCATGCGCTACGCGTATAAAACACAGGTTTTAAATGACGTTCAAATATACACATATTTGACAATTTTATAGTGTTTTATAGGCGTGGCGCATGAAGTAAAATTTCGAGTTTAGAAAAGCCCAGAAAATTTGTCTCGGGTCGCTGCGCGATTCTCGACAAATTTTCACGGGGCTTTTCTATACTCGAAATTTTACTTCATGCTTAGTCTGGGAGTAGAAAACACTTCTTTAAAGCTTTAAATTGAACTTAAAAAAGAAACAGGGTATATCCGCAATTGTTGTATCAATTCCATGGTATGTCATTATTATTATAAAATTGCATTACTTTTTGTTAATTATATTAGCTGTTAATTTTCTGACATTCTTTGATTTTTAAAAGAGTTCAATTTGAAGCTTCAAACGAGTGTTTTCCACTCCCAGACTAAGCATGAAGTAAAATTTCGAGTTTAGAAAAGCCCCATTTAAATTTGTCTCGAGTCGCGCAGCGACCCGAGACAAATTTTCTGGGCTTTTCTAAACTCAAAATTTTACTTTATGCGCCACGCGTATAAAACACTATAATATTGTCAAATTTGTGTATATTTGAACTTCACTTATAACCTGTGTTTTATACGCGTGGCGCATGTAGTAAAGTTTCGAGTTTAGAAAAGCCCGAAAATTTGTCTCGAGTCGCTGCGCGACCCTCGACAAATCTTCACTGGGCTTTTCTAAACTCGAAATTTTACTTCATGCTTGGTCTGGGAGTAGAAGACACTCGTTTGAAGCTACAAATTGAACTCTTTTATAAATCAACGAAATCAGAAAATTAATAGCTAAAATAATTAAGAAAAAGTAATGTGATTTTATAAAAATAATGACATACCATGGAATTGATACAATTGCGGATATTCCCTGTTTTTTTTTCTAAGTTCAATTTAAAGCTTTAAACTAGTGTTTTCCACGCCCAGACTAAGCATGAAGTAAAATTTCGAGTTTAGAAAAGCCCCGTGAAAATTTTCTGGGCTTTTCTAAACTCGAAATTTTACTTCATGCGCCACTCGTATAAAACACTATAATATTGTCAAAGTTGTGTATATTTTAAGTTCACTTAAAACCTGTGTTTTATACGCGTGGCGCATGAAGTAAAATTTCGAGTTTAGAAAAGCCCAGAAAATTTGTCTCGGGTCGCTGCGCGACCCGAGACAAATTTTCACGGGGCTTTTCTAAACTCGAAATTTTACTTCATGCTTAGTCTGGGAGTGAAAAACACTCGTTTAAAGCTTCAAATTGAACTCTTTTAAAAATCAACGAATGTCAGAAAATGAACAGCTAAAATAATTAAGAAAAAGTATAGTGATTTTATAAAAATAATGACATTTTTGTTGTATAGTGTGAATCAATTTGAAAACATTTACTTTAATTAAGTGACTACGATATCGTATGCCATTTTGACATCCGCAGTTGTTGTTTCAATTCCATGGCATGTCATTAGTTTCATAAAATCACAATATTTTTTCTTAATTATTTTAACTAAGAGAATCCTAATGTGGTAAACGTTAACACGATTTTTTTCCTCTGAAAAAAAAGGGAAATACATTTTGTTTCTAAAATAAATATCGGAGCCAAAATTTGAACATTTCAAAATTTACATGGGATTTCCTATGTTGCGTCCGCCAAGTCAACATCCAGTATATGTTGAGTATCCATAATGTATTATGCCATATCGAATTGAACTTTCAAATATTGCCCTGTACATTGTTATTATATTTCGTTGGTTTTGTGAGCCAGTTCAATCTCGCTAAAGCTATAAACGAGTAAGCTAGTATCCAGTACTTGTTTTAGAATTCGCAAGGTATAGCATGCAGAATTGAGTTTTTCTGAATGTTGAGTACAATGATCCGCCCAGTTTAGTTTTTTTATCTCTGACCATTCTTAAGAAGTTCGATGCGTTCTGAATTTGAAAATTTGTATCTTCTTATGATACTGTATTTGGTAAACGTCGTTTATTTTTTGTACTTAATATGACTAGATTTATTTTCATTGCATTTATAAATAATTTGTTGTTTTGTGTCCAGTCTTGCGCTATATTGAATATTTCGTTGGTTTTGTGAGCCAGTTCAATCTCGCTGAAGCTATAAACGAGTAAGCTAGTATCGTCAGCATAAGTTGTAATAAAAGCATTTTAGTGTTTTACATTGTTAGGTAGATCGTTTACATATATGACAAACAGATTCGGGCCAAGTATACTGCCCTGTGGAATTTCTATACTAATTACCTTTGAGTTGGATAATTTGTTGTTTATTTTCTACTTTCTGGATTTTGTCTGGCAAATATAAACGAATTAAATAATGTAACTATTAAATTGTAAATAATGTAACTATTAAATTGTAAATAATGTAACTATTAAATTGTAAATAATAAGTTTTGATTTTCAAAATTATAATAAAAAATATTTGTTTTTATTTTTACTCTCTGGATTTTGTCTGAGAAATATGAACGAATTAAATAATTTAACTATTAAATTGTAAATAATATGTTTTATTTTCCAAAATTGTTAAGTAACACAATTTTTAAATTGCAGTCATTCGTATCATGTGGATGGGGAATAAGCAACATAGGCTTCGTGATGATCTGCTTCGGCGTTTGCAACGCGATCTCCGCCCTTTGCACCGGCAGCATAGTGAAAATTACCGGGCGCAGCCCAGTAATAGCCTTCGCATTAGCCCTACACGTAGCCCTAATTGTCGTGCTGTTGGTATGGAGACCCACACAAGACAATAAACACGTGTACTTCGTCGTGGCCGGATTATGGGGGGTGGCGGACGCCGTGTGGCTCGTCCAAATTAATTGTGAGTATATATGTGCCCTAGGAGTCACGACCTCAACTGGCGGCTCTAATTAATATCTGGGGTACCATTTGCATGCACCACCGCTGTATGCCTCTAATCATTCCCTAATTGCGCTTTTGCTGCCACCGATAATTTCATAATCAACTCTGCAGCCCTCAAACCGTAAAACCGTGATTATGGTCTGCGATTGGGAATACATTAAGGCGGAACGTATGGAACACCATTTTCTGGATCCATTTCAGCATAACACCTCTCTAATATAATTACTGGCCCTTAATTAATATCTGCCGACTAAGCTTATTTAATTTTTTTTTTTCATTTATTATTGCAAATTATTCCATACATGTACATTTTTCATTGCCCTTTACTAAAAAGCAATTGTTAATTTGAGATACTCTTTATAAAACTTATTAACGTGAGATGAAATCTTTAATCACTAGGGAATGAAATCTGAAAAAAAATATTAATAAGAATGAAGGATGAAGACTTATGGTCGATAGCCCAGACAAGGACTTACTAATAAATACATTTATTATATTTATTTCTATGTACAATATATAAGTTATGACTAAATCAAGATGATGTACATATAGTATGTTCAATAAAATAAAATCTCTAGAGTGCCATGGAAAATATTGTAGGTTGGCAACTATAATATTATATATTATAATTATAATGTTTGACGTTTTATATGTCAATTCCTAAAGCGTGTAGCCAACTTAAATTTTAAATAAGATAAAATCATGGCACTCTAAAGGTTTTCTTTTATTGAACATACGATATAAGAATGAAGAAATAAAGAAAAAATTATAACAAATTTTAACGTGTTGTCTCACAAAACACTCAAACTTTAGAATTTTTGAAGGAGTTTACAGTTTTCTGCAATACTCATTAATTTGAGCTTATGGCATAAGAAAGGAGATATTTTAATAATATCTTTAGAATTTTAAAGTGTAAAGGAGATATTTTAACAATATGTTTAGGATTTTAAAGTGTGTTAATTTCTAAATAAAATTTGTACTTTTCAAGCCTGAATAACAATAGTACTTGGTGAGTTTTACTTTTATAGCAATGTCTTTCTGGTTTTATTCAAAATCTTATAAAAGGCGCTGCTAGGATTTCAATTTCAATAATTATTCAAAACTAATTAAATGACGGCAAGAAAGATGAATACAAATATTATTTCAAATGTTGTCTTTCTTTTCCATCTTCTTTTCTATAATTCTATCATAATCTATTCTATTTACGGAGATTGAGATAAGACACAACGATTTATCCCGTGTTCAATTCTGAAGCTTCGCATTCATCAATATTTCTGAATAAGCCGGTTTATCGGATTTCGCCATTATCGGACGGAATTAATTAAACATTAAGCCAATCATCATTAAGGAAGACAGCCGTTTCCATTTATGACGGAAAATCCTATTATCCGGATTACGTGAACATTGATATATTCAGTGTTCTCGTAATAATTACACACGTAAGGCTCAAGAGTTATCACTAAATTTCTAAAGATAAATAATTAAAGATTGGCTGGCAATCGGTAACCATAATTTAAAAGTATAATTTAGATTAAACACGTGATTTTCTTATAAAGCTCAAGAGGTTTCTCTGAATTTTTAAGGATAACCATAATTAATAAGTATAATTTAAATTACACGCGCGATTTTCTTATAAAGCTCAAGGGTTTTCTCTGAATTTCTAAGGATAAATGACTAAACAGATGTATCAGTTTCTATTGATAAATAATACTTACAAGGAATTTTTCTTTTAAATATGCATAACTCTATGTACACGTTGTAAATTTTCAGGAATTCGTTGTTTTATATAATCGTTATATTTGATAATCGTTATATTTGAGGCTCCGCGAAGCGGAGCGGCCAAACCAAGTTTTCAGGCTTTTCTAAACTCGAAATTTTACTTCATGCGCCACACGTATAAAACACTAAAATGTTGTAAAGTTAAAATACTTTATACTTTGCTTGAAATCAGTGATTTATACGCGTGGCGCATGAAGTAAAATTTCGAGTTTAGAAAAGCCTAAAAATTTGGTTTGGTCTCGTAGCGCTACGCGCTACTCGAACAAACCAAATTTTCAGGCTTTTCTAAACTCGAAATTTTACTTCATGCTTAGTCTGGGAGTGGAAAACACTCGTTCTCAACTTAAAATTGAACTCAATAATTGGAATAGACATTCAAAGTTATGTACATTAACAAATTTCAATGTAATGTGAATTGATTGATATTTTAGGATGTATGTAAAAATTTATGCGCCACGCGTATAAATCAGTGATTTATACGCGTGGCGCATGAAGTAAAATTTCGAGTTTAGAAAAGCCTGAAAATTTGGTTTGGTCTCGTAGCGCTACGCGCTACTCGACCAAACCAAATTTGCAGGCTTTTCTAAACTCGAAATTTTACTTCATGCTTAGTCTGGGAGTGGAAAACACTCGTTCTCAACTTAATATTGAACTCAATAATTGGAATAGACATTCAAAGTTATGTAAATTAACAAACTTCAATGTAATGTGAATTGATTGATATTTTAGGATGTATGTAACTAACTATTACTAGATTTTAATCGATGAATAACAATTGGTCGATATACCAGCATTAGTATAATTATTTTATTCACTATTATTTACATTCTAAATGTATCAGTATATATTTGTAAATATTTGGATTTAAGCGGATCGTGCATTATTCAGCGTATATAAAAATCGTTGCGTTTGAGTGGGACTCGAAACCAAATCCCAGATCAACAATTCATGCTGTTTTCCAGAGGAGGAGGAGAAAAGCTCCCTTGGCGAGCGTTTCCTTTTAAGAAAAAAACGCCCCCATTTAAAGTCTTTAGGCATTCTTTCTTTTACGTAGCCTCGGAAACTAAGCATTGATCAGGCGAAGTTAATGGTCGAAAGTAATAGATTTATTACGGTCGTTTTGTTCGTTGCTCCATTAAAAGAGAGTACAATTGGGCTTTTAAAATAATTTACCTATTTATACACAATTGCAATACATTATTTGAGTCTCTGTAATTTACAAATAATATCCTAAACAAGTACCTACTGTAAAATAAAACAAATATAGTAAAGTAGAATTTACAGGAGGTGTTCTTTGATTACAGATTTAAAATCTATGGTACAACTTTTTATTGAAATGTTTTCAAATAAAAATTCTTTCTTGTACATTTTATGCTAAATATGTAAAGTTATTTAAATTAAAGACACTTGGATTGTTTCACAAATTGAATCTTTATTCCGACTAGTTACGGTTTGTTAAACCATTTTTAAAGGAATGTACAGAAAAAATGATTGTCTAGGTATATAATAACAATAATAACAAATGCCTTTATTAAAAAAAAGGTATGATACAGTATATATAAAAGTGTAGGCGAAGTTCAGTCAGCATAATCGCTTACTGTTCTTCCACTTAACCTACTTAAATGATTACATAGGTAATAAGTGAGTATTTTATAAGAAAAAAACAAACAAATTTTACATGTTTTAACATAAGTAATACAAACTTTTAATTGTAGACTCATCCATCACTTGGTGAAACATTTTTTAAAACACTTGATTTAAACTTTGTTTAAAAAAAAATTATAAAAACACTTGGTTATTGTTCCACTATTTGTTTATATTTTTGAAAAACTGACTAGTTTCGGTCAGACGACCATTTTCAAAGTTATTACAAGAATTATTCTTGTAATAACTTTGAAAATGGTCGTCTGATCGAAACTAGTCAGTTTTTCAAAAATAAAAACAAATAGTGAAACAATAACCAAGTGTTTTTATAAATTTTTTTAAACAAAGTTTAAATCCAGTGTTTTATGAGTAATACATGTGAGTATTAGTAGAAAAGAAAAATAATATGCTAGAGCACCTGAAGGTAAAGGAATATAAAAGTCGAATGTCATCTGCATACAGATTAAAAACACAAAAATTAAGCACTAAAGGAATAAATGATGAATAAATGGAGAATAATAGACGACCTAAAATTGAACTCTGAGGAACACCTGCATTAATATTTAATTCATTAGATGTGCAATGAATAATTCTTACCTGTTGCCGACGATCATATATAAAACTACTAACTAAATCTAGAGCCAATATGATTCAGCTTAGCCAATAAGAGAGAGAATACAAACATTTTTGTTTCAGGTAATAAGGGAAGTCGAGATTAGGGAATTCCAAATCTCCTCGTTGTCGTTTACGATCTTTTTCCCCATTTTTATAGCCCTGTTAATCTCCAGGCCTTCTTTTAGATTTAGTATGTATCCCTTATTACCTGAATGCAAAATCTTGAAATTATGCGGATTAAAGAAGTGATTCAATGCGATTGTTATTGTCAGTTGCAACGAATACTAAACTCTCATAACTAGGGGATTTATATTGTTAAAGTTATTTTAATTTGAACTAAAATGTCACAGGACCCCTGTCGTAAACTGGACTATACCTAGTTTAATGACTGATGAAATTGTTATTTGAATAGCAGACTTTTTTTCTGGAATGTCTTGAAATTTAGAGTCTACAATTTGATTAAGGCATTATATTTTAAATACCGACCATATTTTTTACTCATTCCATTTCTGTGTACCTGTTCATTCCACACACAACACTTTTTCCAAGTAAGTTCATTTTAATTTTATTTCTAATTTTTTTAAAACGTCATAAGCAAAGCTATATTGAAGACAGATAAATCTCGAAACGCGTCTATAGATGGTCTAAGACATTAGTTTTAATCCAAGTCCTTTCACTTCTAATTTTTGTTATTTCTTCTTTCACTTTAAATTTGTATTTGTTAGTTGGTTTGAAGAGAATTTGACCTAAACGTTACATATACTTTAATATAGCGTTGTAACAAATCATATTAAATACGATTTTAAATATTTCATTGTATAATTCAATATCCGGAGATGTATTTGCACAGGAAGTAGTTGTTTCAATGGATATTTATCGTCTTAAGTTATCTTATAATTTAAGACATTGTTTGCATTTTCACGAATAACGTGTTCATAATTTTATATATTATGATTATATTTTAAGTTTTAGTTTATAAAATTATTTTTAGTTCGACTAAACGCATTTATAAAACATAATAAATCGTGAAGTAACGTTAATTGTATAATTAGGGTTTTCAGCAGAAAAATCTGCATTCATCTCATCCATCTAGTTGATAAAAACAAATCGGTATCAGTGGATTTAAGATTGGATTAAACGTTCCATTTCCCTCGGAGGCGTGCATGCATTATTCATAACGGAATCTGTGATTGATTTGTACTTGCAACTTCTGGAGCATTTCTCCACTGTTGGACTAGTAAAGTTTCCAGTTATAAATTGATTGTTTGCTCGTCTTAGTTGGGGAAATAAAAGTTCCGCTTCTCCGGATTTTAAATCCGATCTCATATTTTCATGTAAATACCGGCATTGAATTACAAATCAATCACTAGATATGTTATCATTAGGAAATCAAATTTCTATAAATTGAGTAGATATACAGATATTGTTTTCTTTTTGATATCCCAAAGCAAATTGTTTTAAACCTTGAATTTTAAATCTGCAAGATTTGTTAAGACGAAATAAACATTTGGTCAATTAATATATTCATTATTCTTCTTTTAGTTACGTGAAGTGTTTTCTATTCATTATTGTACTAATTCCTTTCTTCGCTGATTAGTTTTATTATACTAAATGTATATTTCGAACACTATGTGTTCACTTTCAATAGTAATACAATTGAAAATATATTTATATTGTTAAATGATCAATAATACAAGGAATAGTATTAAAAACACGTGCCTTTGTTTTACACTTTTATTTTAACTTTTACAGTGACTATAGTTTTGACTACAAGCTAGTCATTTTTAACCTAAGTTTAATACAGACTATTTTGTAGTCGAAACTGTAGTCACTGTAAAACAAAATTAAGTGTTTCTAATTTGATTTTTATAAAGATGTATCATATAGTAAATGCCAACTAAATCAAAGATTTTTTTAATACAACGAATGTTTCTTGTAGTTATACAAGGTTTTGCTAACGGTAATTTACGACGGTAATTATCAGTGGTAATTCGCCATTAAATACGGAATATTACCCAGAGGATCTGGTAACATTGATAGACTTGTGTATACAAATTCTAGTAGTAAAAAAGCGGTTAAATTCCTTTCTTCACTGTTTTTATTTAAGTACTATGTGTACATTTCGGACACTAAGTGTCCATTCTATTGGTAATGGACACTTAGTGTCCTAAAATATACATATAGAATAAAAACCGCGAAGAAAGGAATTTAACCGCTTTTTATTACTATTACAACAATCTTCACATAACTCTATAAATTCTATTTTTTCATTTGTCAGATACATTATTTTCTTTTATTATCGTGAGGCTAAAGATAAAATTGACTATTTTTATCGTAAATTTAAAAAATAGCCTTTAGTCAGGCCAGGGTGTTGTTGATAACCGATTTGAGGCTATTTTTTGTTAAGTTTACGTAATTAATAAATAGCCCCCAGCTAAGTATCATAACCAGTATGTTCTTGATACCCGCTTTGAGGGTATTTTTGTAAAATGTACGTAAACCAGTAAAGCTATTGATGCTAAAACTTTTGTGTCTATAAACATATTCCTTATATTACCTATAATAATTGCTGTGAGTGTTTTTGAACTTTACTTTAGATCAGTGTTTTATACACCTGGCGCATGAAGTAAAATTTCGAGTTTAGAAAAGCCCCGTGAAAATTTGTCTCGGGTTTTTTGATTTGTCAAATAAATTATTTTCGTTTAATAACGCGATGCTAAATATAAAATGTACTATTTTTATCGTAAATTTGATAAATAGCCTTTACTCGGGCCAGGGTTTTGTTGATAACCGGTTTGAGGCTATTTTTTGTTAAATTTATGTAATTAAAAAATAGCCCTCAGCTAAGTTTCACAACCAGTATGTTCTTGATACCCGGTTTGAGGGTATTTTTGTAAAATGTATGTAAACTAGTAAAGCTATTGATGCTAAAGCTTTTGTGTCTATAAACATATTCCTTATATTACAATAAATAATATGCATTGAATTGTTTAAATCAGTAACCTAATACCGTGACGGAATATTGGGTTGCTGTAATAATTGCTGTGAGGGTTTTTGAACTTTACTTTAGATCAGTGTTTTATACACCTGGCGCATGAAGTAAAATTTCGAGTTTAGAAAAGCCCCGTGAAAATTTGTCTCGGGTCGCTGCGCGACCCTCGACAAATTTTCTACGCGGGGCTTTTCTAAACTCGAAATTTTACTTAATGCTTAGTCTGGGAGTGGACGACACTCGTTCATAGCGAAAATTTATCAAGGTATTTATCAGTGGTAATGCATCATAAAATACAGTATATTACTCAGAGGATCTGGTAACATTGATAGCATTCAACTCTTGCGTTACCGATAAAATAGACTTGTGTATAACAATTGTATTTTTTGATTTGTCAGATAAATTATTTTATTTTATTAATGTGAGGCTACAGATAAAATTTACTATTTTTATCGTAAATTTAAAAAAATAGCCCTTAGTCGGGCCAGGGTGTTGTTGATAACCGATTTGAGGCTATTTTTTGTTGAATTCACGTAATTAAAAAATAGCCCTTAGCTAAGTATCACAACCAGTATGTTTATGATAGCCGGTTTAAGGGTATTTTTGTAAAATGTACGTAAACTAGTAAACCTATTGATACTAAAACTTTTGTGTCTATAAACGTATTCCTTATATTAGAATAAATCAAATGCATTGAATTGTTTAAATCAGTAAATATAGGCAACGTAATACCGTCAAGGAATATTGGGTTGCTTATAATAATTGCTGTAAGTGTTTTTGAACTTTACTATAAATCAGTGTTTTATACACCTGGCGCATGAAGTAAAATTTCGAGTTTAGAAAAGCCCCGTAAAAATTTGTCTCGACAAATTTTCTAATTAATCTTGGAGTGGAAAACACTCGTTTAAAGCTTTTAACCGAAGTCTTTAAAAAAAAAAACAACGAATATCTGAATATCTGCTTCGTGACCAAACCAAAATGTCAAGGTTTTCTAAACTCGAAATTTTACTTCATGCTTAACTATAAATGCTTGAATCCTCGTTTAGACCTCTGCACTATTTGTGATATATTTTTTTTTTTTTTAAATCAAAACTTGAGTTAATAAAAACAGGGCGCACGGATAACATTTAGACTTTGTGAAGTTTTATAAAACACTTAATACTTTAAAATTACATGCCTCATAACTTTTACATTGAAAAGATTTCTTCTGTTTTATGGATCAATAGAGTTTTTAATAATCTGACGTATCAATAAATGTGTGCGGAATCTTAAAATAAAAGTATACAAGATATTTTGAATATTAGGTTAAAACACTTGTTTAGTTTCATGTTGTTGTATTCAATTTTCTGACACGTGTTTCGGTCAATGACGACCATTCTCAAAGAAATTGCAAAAATACACAAATAAACACGTGTCAGGAAAATGAATAAACAAGTGTTTTAATTTGAAGTTACCTAATAATATAATTTCGTTTCATCAAGAGTGCAGTGAACAAAGTATTTACCGTATATTTTGAATACTTGATTTATGTTGTTTGTTTTTAGTTTACATTTTGTACACTTGATTTATTTTTAATTTTATTGTTCACTTTGGGCTCTTATAAATATAAATTAAAACTTAATATAACGTATGTTCAACAAAATTAAACCTCTAGAGTGCCATGGAAAACAATGTAGGTTGGCAACTCTGAAATTATACATCATAATTATTATTTCTGACGTTTTATATGTCAATTCCTAAAGAGTGCAGCCAATTTAAATTAAAAAAAAGATAAAATCATGGCACTCGCGAGGTATGATATGATATTTCTTTGTTTGTATTAGTCATATTTAACAGAATCTTTAAATATTTGAAAAATTTAAAATTTTAATTTGAAAATTTAAAGATTCTTTTAAATATGAGTAATACAAACAAAAAAATATCATATCATACCTCGAGAGTGCCATGATTTTATCTTTTTTTAATGTAAGTTGGCTAGAAGCTTTAGGAATTGATATATAAAACATCAGAAATAATAATTATAATGTATTATTTCAGAGTTGCCAACCTACAATATTTTCTACGGAACTCTAGATTGAAACATTTTTAATTAGGTATTTTAATTCTCAAGTAAATATTTCTTCATTGGAAGGGATAATTTTCTCTTTATGAAAATACATTTTATTTAATAACAAATATCTAACAACATAAGTTACAGCAATAATCTAATTGGAACAAAGTCCTGAAAGCGAGGCTGGAGACTGAAACAAACTCATAATTAATTTTTTTCCGTCTATACTTCGTAAACAACCCTTCTACCCCTCTCAAACATCGTATTTAATACGCGGCGACAATTAAAAGATTTACAACTCCAGCACTTAATTGCAGGAAAACCGCTTTTTGTGTGGATTAAACCGCAGAGAAAAACGAGAGGTAAATTGCCGTTATTTCTTTCCTTCTCCCGCGTTAATCGCGTTATTTTTCAACATCTTTGCAAGCGAGAGAGAGAGAGAGAGAGAGAGAGAGAGAGAGAAATAGAGAGACTTTAAATTGGATCCGGACCTGCGTGTGCGGGAAGGTTAATTCCACTGAAAAAGATTAAGTCAAAAAAATGCCCCTTTGTTAATACCGGATTAGAATGAACATTTTAATTAAGCGTTCCAGTTAAGGAGTTTAAATGTTGATGTAATTAATATTGCCGTTTTTTTGCATATTTACCGCGTGATGTAATTAAAATGTAAGAGATTTAATATTTCTCTGAGAAATAGGGATTTTTTCTAAGATTATCCAGATGCATACGCAGTAAATGTTCAGGTATTCGTTGTTTTTTTTAAAAGAGGTACATTTGAAGCTACTAACGAGTGTTTTCAATCCCAGATTAAGCATGAAGTAAAATTTCGAGTTTAGAAAAGCCTGAAAATTTGGTTTGGTCGAGTAGCGCGTAGCGCTACGAGACGAAACCAAATTTTCAGGCTTTTCTAAACTCGAAATTTTATTTCATACGTCCCGCGTATAAAACACTAAAATATTTGTGTATTATGTATATACGAACTTCACTTGAAATCTGTGTTTTAAATGCGTGGCGCATGAAGTAAAATTTCGAGTTTAGAAAAGCCCAGAAAATTTGTCTCGGGTCGCTGCGCGACCCTCGACAAATTTTCACGGGGCTTTTCTAAACTCGAAATTTTACTTCATGCTTAGTCTGGGAGTGAAAAACACTCGTTAAGGCTTTAAATTGAACTTTAAAAAAACGTATGCATATATATATTTAAGAAAAAAATCCCTCTACCTAACTGTATGTAAAATATTATTACATGATTTTTATTTAACCTTCAAACGAGTGTCTTCCACTCCCAGACTAAGCACGAAGTAATATTTCTAATTTAGAAAAGCCTGAGCGTTTGGATTTGGACGCGAAGCGTCTAAATCCATACTCAGGCTTTTCTAAACTCGAAAGTTTACTTCATGCGCCACTCGTTTAAGAAGCTGATTTCAAGTGAAGTTCACTTGTACACAATATTTCAGTGTAATCAGTGCTTAATACGCTTGGCACATGAGGTAAAATGTTAAGTTTGTAAAAGCCTGAGTTAGGATTTGGACGTCGCGTCTAAATCCAAACGCTCAGGCTTTTCTTAACTGGAAATTTTGCTTCAAGCTTAGTCTGGGAGTGAAAAACACTCGTTCTAAACTTAAAATTGAACTAATTAAAAAAACAACAATTATCTCTTAATGCATACGCATTGAAATATGTAATGCATACTTGACAGAAGAATTCCCTGTATAATAAAATGCTAGAAATAAATGGCAGAACCAAGAGAGATTCGTTGTGAATATTGTGACTAATCCAATACTAAGCACATTTTTAATATCCAATTTAACTATTCTATATGTTTCAGTTTGTTCGCGTTTGTCGTTTCTTCTTTTGAAATAATTTGATTGCTCACTGACAGATTTGTCAAATAAGATCAAACAAAAATGTGGACATGCGTTTATAATATTGTATTTTGTTTTTTGTGACCTCGCACAGTAGGCCAAAGCATGAACAAACCTGGCCAAAATGAAAAAGAAAAAGTTTACCGGCCGAATTCTAGTTCATAAAATTAGATGAAGATGGCATAAGCGCGCACTGATTAAATACAGGAATGACATTTCAGCCACCAATCTCAGACAATTGAAACCAGAATAGTAAAAATTGGCTGTTTTATAAGCTGCAGTTGCGAATGTGCTGCGCGAATAATTTGGAATTCTGGCCTCGATTCGCGTCTTCCAATAATGGATTGCACTTCGAAAGTTAAGTTCATCAGATATACACACAAATATATTGAATATATCTTCACAAACCTCGCGTTCATTTTAACCTTATTTCCGTAGTGTAAAATATTTACAAATTATGGCGTACAAAAATGTCTCCGCGTTTCTCCGCTTTGAAAAATAGCTTTGTTGCTTCGTATTTTTATACTGAAGAGAAAAACCCAAGAACTAGCTGCTACTACCAGCTATTATTTTTCAATGACAATTTTATTGAGCAGCGCGAAAACTACCGGCCATGCTGTCACGGGTATCGTTGGCGGGAATCGCGTTATCTGTCAACAGAAAATATCTTATACTTGGCAGGCATCAAATTCGTAATCACAGACCTCAAAAACTTATGTGTTGCAAATTTTGTACGATTTCATAGATTATTAAATTTTGATCCGTCATTTTGAATTTTGACATTTAATCTGTAATTAGTGATCTCGAAAACCTTGATGTACGTTTTGCAAATTCAGTATAGGCATTTACTAATTCTGTACAGGTTTTTGAATATTTGATCCGCCATAGTGGATTCGCCATTTTGTATTTTGAATATTTCACATCAAACTCGTAATCAGCGACCCCAAAAATTATTGAGGAACCAATTTGCAGCATATTGTTACACATACCTCATATTTTGACCAGGTTTTTTCATGCTTTGGCTCACTGTGCCTTTCGGGGTAAAACTACAGAAATATCTTCTTTCGTTTACGAGATATTGTCAGAAAAAAAAACGAAAGAAGATATTACAAATTTGTTTTTATATTATTATTGGGCCCTAAAATACGGAACTTTGCCTGAATTTAATCGACTCTCTATTTCTTCAAATATCCGAGATCCTCATACATTCTGATTAAATACTGACACCCTTTATATTGTTCGATTTAACTGACGTTGCTAAAATCTGATAATATATTTATATCAGGTTTTACTAACGTCAGTTATATCGAATAATATATTGTTACAGAATCGACACCAGAAATTCAATATATTTTAATAAAAATATTATTAATATATTTTTTTTTGCAGCATTGAGTGGTATTCTGTTCCCTGGGAAGGAGGAAGCTTCGTACAGCAATTTCCGCTTGTGGGAAGCAACAGGTTCCGTCATAACGTACGCTTACAGCCCCTATTTGGGCACACGCGTTAAAATTTATTTATTGCTCGGGCTGCTGTTCGTCGGCGTGACTGGCTACACGGTGATTGAATTTTTGGAATTGAAATCGAAAAAGTTGAAAGCAGGAAGGCCGCCGAAGAGGCAGTTCGAGCTGGTGCACGATAATGATAAAATTGTCCCGGTGAAATCCGGCGAAGTCGCCGAGTGATTGAATTAATTTGTTTTAAGATAAATTGTATCAAATTTTGTGTTTGATTGTAAAGCTGATATTTTAGACTAAGGAAAAGATGATTACCTCATATTTCTGTGATTGTTCATTAAACGTAAGGACAATAACTATAATGTCTTATTATTTAAGACAGTAGTATGTTTGATTTAAGACATTGTTTGCATTTTCACAAATAACATGTTCGTAATTTTACATATTATAACTATAAGTATAATTATAAGTATAAACAAGGCCGTAGCCAGAAACAAGATCGGAGCGGGTTAAACAAATTTCGGGGTTTTAATGGTAAAAATATTGTTTTTGCTTTTACAGGGCCACTTTTGCATACAAAAATTTATCATTTTAAAAACTTCAGGGGGGGGGGAGCGGTGATCCCCTATATCCCCTCCCCCTGGCTACGGCTTTGAGTATAAATGAAATTACCAATCCTTGGTTGCAGAATACTTTAAATAATAAGGTCCATTAGCGCCCCAACCGATTAGCTTTAATCATCCACTAATTATTAATTAAACCTCTGAGTAAGTCAAATTTTTAAAACATAAGAATGTTATAAATTTATAAGATACCCTAAACATGTCTCTTTCATCAATATGCAATTTTGGAAACAATTTGCAAATACAATTGTTGTGTTTTTAAAAAGTACTAATCACTAATTAACCAACTTGGGTGCAAACGTGCATAATACTGCGATTCTTTACGCAATATACAGTAAATTAGTCTTACACAGACGACAAAGCAAATACTTGTTGTAGATGTGTAAGTAGTTAAATTCCTTTATCTTTACTGTTTTATTTTAAAGAAATTTACCCACTGATCAAAAAACGAACAAATAACGTTGTATCAACATTGTAGCAACATTAAACGTTACTTTAATGTTGATAAAACATTACTTAAATGGATTTGTTCAGTGGGTAACTATTTACATATCTAAAACTAACACTTGACGTAACTCCAACAAGAATATCATTGTTAAATACTTGTTGTACAATCGAATGTCCATCAGGGTATTAGCTCGAGAAGTAGTTGTTTCAGTTAATGTTTGATTAAGTCTATGTAAGACTAATTTGTTTATAAGTAGAATTGTTTAAAGACAAATGTATTCCTTATTATTACAAAGTATACATAATTTTTTAGTATGTGCGTTCGTTTACTTTTATCGTACACATCATTAGGATCTGGTAAACTATTATAGATATTAAGATGGTGAAATTAGACAAAGGTTGCAACCTTTGTCTAATTTTTCGAAATTTTACTTCATGCACCACGCCTATGAAACACTAAAATATTGTGAAATTTATATATATTCGAACTTCACTTGAAATCTGTATATTATTCGCGTGGCGCATGAAGTAAAATTTCGAAATTAGAAAATCCCTGAAAATGTTTCTCGGGTCGCTACGCGAGCCTCAACAAATTTTCACAGGGCTTTTCTAAACTCGAAATTTTACTTCATGCTTAGTCTGGGAGTGGAAAGCACTCGTTACGGTTGAACTTAATAAAAAAACTTAAGCATATGTATATTTAATAAAAAAATCCCTTTACCTAACTGTATATAAAATATTATTACATAATTTTTGTTTAATCTTCAAACGAGTGTCTTCCACTCCCAGACTAAGCATGAAGTAAAATTTCGCGTTTAGAAAAGCCCCATAAAAATTTGTTGAGGCTCGCGTAGCGACCCGAGAAAAATTTTCTGGGCTTTTCTCAACTCGAAATTTTACTTCATGCGCCACGCGTATAAAACAGATTTCAAGTGAAGTTGTTTTAGTATACATAATTTTTTTTGTATATGCGTTCGTTTACTTTTCTGAATAAACTTTGTTCTTAAATTTAAATTTTGATGATTTTGATTTTCTTCCCAACATTTTGAAAACGATAACGTGAGTTAGAAAATTTAACCATCTTAGTATCTATAATAGTTTACGAGATTCTAATGATGTGTACGATACATCATTAGGATCTCGTAAACTATTATAGATACTAAGATGGTTAAATTAGACAAAGGTTGCCATTTTTTATACAAAATAATACTGCGTTGACAAATTTTAACTCACGTTATTTGTTTCCAAAATTTTGGAAAAAAAATCTAAATCATTAAAATTTTAATTTGGAACAAAGTTTATTCAGAAAGATATCCAGCTGAAATTTTAAATATACTCGAAATATCATGTGAGTAACATAACAAAATTGACAAATATTAATTCAAATGTAAACTTTCTTTACGGCAGCCATATTCATTGTTTACACCATTGCAAAGAGCATGAATTTTGAGCTGGAAATCATGCCATATCAGCGGCGGCTCGCAGTAATATGTATCCGTTATTGAAAGGTTACTTTGTTGTGCAATTTCGTGTATTTATAAAGCGCGATCTTAACCTCAAATTTTGTGTGGCTTGGCGCTGTGGCTTACCCTGAAGTTAGGCTGCGAGCCGTCGCTGTACCATATGTCAAAGAACAGAAAACAATCGTATGTATAAACATGAGATATACACCTTCTATATAATCTGTCAATCTTTACATATCACACATCTGTAAACAAATAAAGCTAGATCAAACTTGTTGACTTGTTTTTTTTTTACTCAAAGTTAAAAGTAAAAACTTTCATCTCATTTAACCAATTAGATATTTCTAATAGTTTGTAACTCCATCCGGCATTTATCTCAACGGTTTGATAAATATAGTGAAAATTGATAAAATATTATTCTTACTACAACATTGTTAATAAAAGAGATTTTGAGCTGACATTTTTTATTTTTATCTGAATTTCACAAGTGATTAAAGTGCGTGCGTGGCGCATGAAGTAGACGAGTTTCGAAAAACCTAAAAAAAAATCTAAACTCAACATTTTCCTTAATGCTTAACCAAGGATTACATACATTCGTAAATGTTTCAAATTGAACTCTTATAAAAACAACAAATTGCTTAAAATATTCAGCGTATATATCGTATATTCAATAAAATAAAACCTTTAGAGTTCGATTGAATATTTTGTAGGTTGGCTACTCTGAAATAATACATCATCATTAGTATATCTGACGTTTTATATGAGAATTCCTAAGGAGTGTAGCCAACTTAAGCTAAAAAAAAGATTATATCATGGCACTCTTGTAGTTTTTTTTTTTATTGAACACACGATATTAACAAACAAAAAATGCTAGTAACTTGAGCATTTTTAATTGAGTGATCAAATGTTCACGAAATGTTTACAGGAGTTATGAAAATAAACATTGAGAATTAGTTTCATATAATCTCGTAACTGTGAAAAATCTTTATACATGAAAAACTTAAATTTGATTAAAAGCTGAAAATCACAGGAAACTTACTGCAACTAGAACTAAAATCTAATCAATGTATTTAGATTGGATTTTAATCATTCAATACCCGATTTTTAGTAAAATTATTCTATTGCGTTTGAAAATAGATTAAAAAATCAAGTTCTGCTTTCGAGCGTTATAAACCTGAAATTACATGTAGAATTAATTAGAGTATAAAATGATATGACCAAAAATTGAATCCAATGATTATACATAAGATTTCAGTCATTATAAGTTAAATTTTTGGTGAAATTATAGCATTTTTGTTAGATTTGAATTTGAAAATTGACAAAAAACTAAATTTTTGCTTTAGTTCTTTAAAAACCTGGAATTACGCTCACAATTAATCAGAGTTTAAAATAATATGAGCAGAAATTGAATCCAAGAATAATTCTGTTAGTGAAAATATTATATTTAGCGAAATTCTTGCATTTTTAGTTGGATTTATGTTTGCAAATTGATTAAAATAATCAATTTTTGTTTTAGAACTTTAAATACCTAGGATTCTGCATAGAATTTATCAGAGTTCAGGATGATATGAGATGGAATTAAATTTAGGATTTTTCCAATAAATTGCAGCCATTTAAAATGAGATTTTCAGTAAACTTAGATTAATATATAAAATTACGAAAAAACTATTCGTGAAAATGCAAACAGTGTCTTAATTTATAAGACAATTTAAGACGATAAATATCCATTGAAACAACTACTTTGTTTATCGTCTTAAATTGTTTTATTAATTAAGACACTGTTTGCATTTTCACAAATGGTCTTTTCGTAATTTTATATATAATGTTTAATGTGAGCAAACTATAAGAAGCGTAAGCTTATTTTCTCGAATTAAAATAGTTTTGAATTTGAATTTATCATGGTAGATTGAGTTGCCTATATTACAACACCATTAGCGAATATTTATTTCATAAGTGGTGTATGCTTTCATAGACTTAATTGCGAGTCTTGTAAAGTACATTAAATAAGTAACGCATTTTACTTATTTAATGTACTTCACAAGACTCGCAATTCAGTCTATAAAATCGTTTAATATTTATTTACTTGTAGAATTTTCCCGGCGCATTCACAATTACAAAAGTAGTTTTCTCTGGTGGTTTTGTAATATAGACAACTTAATCTACGCCCGCCCGACGCCTACACCATTTATAAAACCAACTTTTGCTGATGGTATTGTAATATAGGCAACTTAATATAGTCCGGCGCATACATCATTTATAAAATATATTCTCACTAATGGTATTGTAATATAGGCAACTTAATGTACCATCCTTAACAAACATTGTATATCATCATCTGTTGTAAAAACCTATTTATGACTTTACTCGCGGGTTGTATTATAATACAGACAACCTTATTTACGCTCGTCCGCGCTGGACGAGCGTAGATAAGGTTGTTGTTGTATGCGCCAGACAGCACTTATAAAAATAATTCTCTCTGATAGTATTGTAATACAGGCAACTTAATTTACGCAAGTTAACAAATATTGCATATCGTCATCTGTTGTAAAAAATAATTTAAAATACAGCATTTAAATTGCATAATAATAATTATCGTTAGATTAGGACTTGACTATTTACGACTTTTTAAAGCATTTTACTAAGCCTGCTATTCAGTCTCTAAAATCTTTAAATTTATATGATGAATTTTGTCGGTGTAATTATAGAAAAATTAATTTATAAGAAAGTCGGATCCCATAGTAATCTATGGAAACACCCACTAGCGTATTCGGTGGCGAGCTGGATGAACCAATAGCATGGAACAGAACCGGATAAAACTTCAGAGCAAGGTTTGAATCCATGCTAATGTATACATATCTCGATGCAAACGTTGTGTCATTTAATGTTTTGAAAAACATTTAATTTGAAGTTTCTAACGAATGTTTCTAGTCTCAGTTTAAGGATGAAGTAAATTTTCGAGATTAGAAAAGCCTGAAAATTTGGTTTGGTCGCAAAATGTTAGTTCATGCGCCACGCGTATGGTTTTAAATGAAGTTAGAAATTCACACTACACACCTTTAGCATACTGTGCTAAAAGTTAATTTTGAACTTCACAATATTCAGTGTTTAACACGCGTGGCGCATGAAATAAAATTTCGAGTTTAAAAAAGCCTGAAAATTTGGTTTGGTCGCGTAGCGCTTCGCGCTACGCCACCAAACCAAATTTTAAGGCTTTTCTAAACTCGAAACTTTACTTCATGCTTAGTCTGGAAGTGGAAAACACTCGTTTGAAACTTCAATTTGAACTCTTTTCAGAAACAAATAATATCTGAAGATGTACAGCGTAAATATGCATATGTATATTTAAAAGTGAAATTCTCTGTATGTGTATGAAAACAAAAACAAATGCGTGGAAATTAACAGCGTATACATTGATATGGTTAATTTGGTTGGTGTTTACTTTGTGGTACATCTTCATAACAATTTAATTAAAACACTTAACTTTGTTTACAATTTAATTAGAACACTTAACTTTGTTTTACCACTTTAATAAAAGTGTTAAAACAAAGTTAAGTGTTTTAATTGAATTGTTACACTGATATATGTACTTAAAAGAAATATTTTCTCTATGTACTTGTATTTTTTTAATAGTTATAAAGGCATAATTATTTCACACAATAAAACAAATTAAATTTATAGCACAATAATTTTTTATTCGGTATACATCTACATCACGAACATTACAATTGTCATTCACATTACTAATTTTTTTCATCTTTATATCACTAAATTGGTAAATTCACATAATACCTAAATTCTGACACAGACTTGTATTTTTTTTATCTTCATCTTCTTCATCGTCTTTTTTACTAAACAGTGTTTTGTTCCTTACATGGCTATCTATATACAAACACGTACACTTACGTCCTAATAGGAACTTTGGTTTCTTTCAGGGACGAACGTTCAAACGTCCCCTACTTTCTTCGAGGAAAACTAAACCCGAAGTAGACAAACAGTCGACAACAACGATAACAATTAAAAAGTAGGAGAGTAATGTTATACACCAGAAGCTATTTTTTTGTTTATTTATTTTATATGAGTATATAAATTATTGGAAAGTTCTACGTTAATATGCGCGTATTTTTTTGTTATTTTTGTTTTGCGGGTAGCTTTTTGTGTGCGTTCCTCGGGTTTAGTTTTGGCTTATAAACTAGCGACTATACAGTTTTTTTTTTGTACAAATACAGTGTGTTTAAATATAATTACAAGTTGTAACAATGGGGATTTGATTTATTTATTTATTAGTCACCTAAATGCAAAACTTGGGCAATTCAAATAAAAAAAGTCACAAAAATACTGATCTTTAAATTCATTATCATAAAATTTAAAAAAATCTCTTAGATTATTTTTAAATAATTTTTTTTGTTTTCTTTACTAAATTTAGTTACATACAGAATAAAAATATGCAAAACATTATTATTGTGAGTTCAAATATAAAATCAAGCTGATTTCGCTGTGATTCCTAAACGTAGTTATCTAAAGAAGTATATTTTAAACTTCACAATATTTCAGTGTGTTTGCCTGGCGCATGCAATAAAATTTCGAGTTTAGAATTTAAAACATTTCTAAACTCCAAATATTACTTCTTCCTTAATCGGGGATTGGAAACACTCGTTAGAAGCTTCTAATTGAACTCTTTTATAAAAACAGCGGAAAATAACAATTTAAAACTACGAATAACAGAAACACATTATTTTGAATTATAATTTAGAGATTTAGTTAGGTATCTTGACTAAGTTGTTAATATCTGAAGTAAAGTTCAATATTTGTCTATAGCTCAGATTACAAATTGATATCTCTGATTTAAAGCTTAATAGTTCACAATGTTCATTTAATTGTCATTACGTTTAGTACAATAATTTCGAGATGTAGAGTTTAAACCGGTTATACAGTTTACTTTTAAGTTTATATCTCTTAGTTCGGTGAGTTGACTTTAGGTTTAGATCTCTAACTTATAACTTTATAGTTCAAAACGTTACAGTTAGCATTAAGTTGAGTTATCTTACTTACAGCTTTAGAGTTTTAAATGTTAATTTGATTGTCATTCATGTCAAGACGTACTATTCAAACATTTCATAGAGTGGGCTTGAAGTTTAGAACTCTAGACTTTGAAATTTATAGATCAATATGTTGATTAACATTTCTTGAAATACTTTCTCACTTATCACTTGTTCAAACATCTTGAATTAATGTTCATTTAATTGTCTATAAGTTTAGAACAATAATTTAAAGATGTAGAGTTCACATTTTTCATAAAATTGGCTATGGGTTTAGAGTTTTATTGGTAGGCCTAAATATCAAAATGTTAACATTAACACATTTGAACTAATGTTCATTAAACATACTAAACTCTAAATCTCTAAATTCGAGTTTATAATCTAAGAACATCTATATTAACATTTTGAAATCTAAGCCTACGAATAAAACTCTAAATCCAAAGCCAATATTCTAAAAAATGTCTATTCTACATCTTTAAATTATGGATTTTAACTTAAATGATTTAAGTTAAGAACCATAATTTAAAGATGTAGAGTAGAAGTTTTTTATAAAATTGGCTTTGGATTTAAAGTTTTATTCGTAGGCTTAGATTTCAAAATGTTAATACAGATGTTCTTAGATTAAAAACACGAATTTAAAGATTTAGAGTTTAGTATGTTCATACAACTGATTTTAAAACTCAAATTTAGAGATTTATAGTACAAAACATTCATACTATAGTCTTTAACCTAATGTATCTTTTTGGGAAGCATATTATCTTTTTTTAAACATTGTAAACAAAAGGTGACAACTTTCTCAGATTGAAAACCCTAGTTATAAGATTTAAAGTTTACAATATTCATATAATTGTTTTTAGAACTGAGAGATTTATAGTCTAACCAATGTCTCTTATTGAGAGGCACATTATCTGGTTTTTTAGATTGAAAACTTAAAGCCAATTTCATGAATATATATTTTTTAAATTCTGGTAAGTAATGGGTTAAATTTAGAACTCAGATTTTAAAATTCACAGTTGAATATGACTGTGAATTTTAAAATCTGAGTTCTAAATTTAACTCATTACTTACCAGAATTTAAAAAATATATATATTTTTTTAAATTAATATATAGTAAAATTTATTTTCGTTTCAAACTTGAAAAGACATATCACTATGTAATTATTTAAAATTTTTAATATTTGTGAATTTTGGCGAATATTGAGTTGAATTTAGAACTCAAATTTAAAGCTTTGCAGTTAAAATTTTTTATACAATTGGCGTTAAGTTGACAATGATTAAAAAATTAATAATATAATATGCCCCCCAATATCTCTTATAGGGTTAAAGGCAATTTTATGAGTAATTTGAGTTAATAATCTCTAAGTTAGCTTTATGTTTATAATAACTTTTTGCATATAGGTGACTAATTTAAACAAAAATTATAACAAGATATTCAATATCTCACAAAATTTAGAAAACGGGAAGTTAACAATTTGTTTTTGCATATAAGTGACTAATTAAAGTAAAAATAACAAGAAAATATTGCATTTCATACAAAATTTAGTAAAGGGGATAGGAAAAATATTAAGAGAAAATTTTGCTTTTATCACAATTTTGATAAATAAATAATTTCGACTGCATTTCTTTCTCTTTTAGTTTTTCAAAACACCAATGCCTATTTGCACCCAGACTGCTTAACTTGAATGATTCATTAATCATTAATTACACATCTGATTAAGTCAAAATTATGGAATATAAGAATGTAATAAATTTGTAAAATAACCTAAATATATCTATTTTTTAATATGCGATTATGGAAGCAGTTTGTAAATCAAATTGTTGTGTTTTTAAGAAGTACTAATTATTGTATAAGTTAATCGACTTGGGTGCAAACCTGCATACTTTTTTTAATTTTATTAGAGTATTTTCTTCTTAATCTTTCTTATACAGAGAGTTTTATGTAACACTGAACATTTTCAAAACAAGAATTTTTCTATAAAGCATCCATATGCATACGTTGCACATTTTCCGATGCTCGGTTTATTAAAAAAATCCAAATTGAAGCTATAAGCGAGTGTTTTCCACTCCCAGGCTAAGCATGAAGTAAAATTTCGAGTTTAGAAAAGCCTGAAAATTTGGTTTGGTCGCGTAGCGCGAAGCGCGGAGCGGCCAAACCAAATTTTCAGGCTTTTCTAAACTCGAAATTTTACTTCATGCGCCACCGGTACAAAACACTGATTCAATGTAAAGTTTAGCGGTGTGTTTTAAACTTCGTAATATGTCAGTGTTTTGTACCAGTGGCGCATGAAGTAAAATTTCGAGTTTAGAAAAGCCTGAAAATTTGGTTTGGCCGCTTCGCGCTTCGCGCTACGCGACCAAACCAAATTTTCAGGCTTTTCTAAACTCGAAATTTTACTTCATGCTTAGCCTGGGAGTGGAAAACACTTGCTTAAAGCTTCAAATTAAATTCTTTTAATAAACCAAGCATAGACAAATGTGCAACGTATGCATATGGATACTTCAAAGAAAAATTCTCGTTATGAAAATGTTCGGTGTTACATAAAACTCTGTGTATGTTACAATAATATTTACTGATTAAACATTCTTATAGTTTACAATAATATTTCGACCTTTTATTTTAAGAGTGGTGTAAGTTCGTTTAAAAAAAATTAGATATTACACAATTTGTTAATAATTTAGTTGAATTATTTACAACTTATAATACTAATAATAATACTTTATTTTATAGCAGAATATCTCGATTTACAAAGAAATGTACAGTCAACTTAGAACATGTTGTGATATAATAACTTATGATGTATATTTTTTTCAATGGGCTTACTCCACTTTCAAAATTGACAATCCAAATACTATTGTAAACACAAGACAGAAAATACATTATTGTAAAATAATCAAAATCAAAATTGAATTTGTGTTCAGTATTCCGGCACCAGGTACTCACAGACGCGTTTCGGACTTTAAGGTCCTCTTCAGTGTGGTCCCGACCCAGTGCTGAGAAATACTGAACATTTCTGACTATTTCAAGCCGATATGTGAAAACTATTATTGGATTTCGATAGCTAACGCCATCTAATGCTCCATAGTGGCATCGTCAGTGACACGGTGCACAAAGTGCATATACAGGTCAGTGACCTGTATATGCACTTTGTCCACCGTGTGACTGACGATGCCACTATGGAGCATTAGATGGCGTTAGCTATCGAAATCCATTAATAAAATCAAAAATGTTTTTATTCATCTATATTCTGTTTTAAAATAATATTTACCGTTTTATTTATTAATTAATTATGGCACGTTTTTCAAGAACTTATCCCTTTGTTAGCAATTTATTATATTTAAACACACTGTCCTCCATAAAACAAAATAAAATCATCGAAAATAATAATTTTTAAAATTATGTTAATGTATAAAAATCGTGACTCGAAACGTTGATTTAAAGCCAAATAGTTTTATCACATTTGTTAGAAAAATAAAATATCAATTTTGATAAAATTTGGATAACTGGAACAACGTATGTTCCACAAATTAAATGCACATCATTTTTATAATTATAAGCGATACTTGTTGATGCTCATTTGCTTTCAATATATCTCGTAATAAAATAAACTTATTTTATTGGTTTGTTAGTAAAACACTATTTCAAGTTGCTCATTGCATTCAATATATCTTGTAATTAAATAAACATCTTTTTTTATTTGCTGGTTTGTAAGTACAAAAAACATTGAAAATTAAATATTAATCCAGAAATACATTAAAAATTGCTTAATTAAAAAAAAAACTGCCAACATTTTATTAGTTCGTTAGAGGCTTGTTTATAAAATAATCATTAGTTAGTAACTAATTAGCTTAATTTTTATAGACAAGCAACGTGTATTTTAAATAAGATTTTAAAAATCTAATTCTTTATAAATAAGCAATTTTTGAAATTTCTTAATTTCTAAATGCCTTGTAATTATTAACTTAATTGTTGAGGCAATTAATAGTTGAAAGTTCATTGTCACATTGATTTTAGTTTAAATAAAACACTTACTACTTTCAAACACTTTATTGTACTCGCGACAAAAGTTTCGCCACACTGTGGCTTATTCAGGCGAAGAATAATGAATTATTCTTCACCTGAAGAAGCCACAGTGTGGCGAAACAATTGTCGCTAGTAAAATTAAGTGTTTGAAAGTAAAAAGTGTTTTATTTGAACTAAAATCAAAGTTGTAATTATTAACCTTATTTTTTATAAACAAGCAACGTTTATTTCAAATAAGATTTTGCTAATCTCATTTTTTTCATTAGGTCATTTTTGAAGTTTTTACTTTTATATTGCATTGTAAGTAATTAACTTAGTTTTTACAAACAAACATGTTCAAGTTTATTAAAAACAGTTTTACTTTATTATTATAAATATTATTTTTGCTGATCCATTATTAATTATTGTGGTTTCATAAAGGGCTTTAGAAGTTATGATTTTTTTAAATGTTATAATTACTAAAATTTCGATTTGACGTTCGAAGTTAAATAACTCAAAAACTATTGAGGGGGTATTTTTTGATTATTGTATATTTTGAAAGTATATTGTGTACTTCATATCCACAGAAAAATGTATGATAATATCTCAATGAATTTTTAAGCTATGTTTTTTTTTTATTAATTATCAACGATTTAATCCAAAACATAGGTTTAGATATGCGTAACATATCTTACATTTTTAAAGTAAAATAGTTACTAAATATCCACAGATAATTTTATAATAAGATCTGAATGAATTTTCAAGCTTTGTTTTGTAAAAAATTTCATGATTATTACTTACACATAATAAAAATCTACCATTATTTTTATCTTTATGATGTCCTGAAAATTTTGATCAAATCACACATTTTTACAAATAATCGAAAATAACTTAAAAACTATGGAGATGGTATATTTAGATTTATACATATTTTAAAACGGTAGTGTTGTTTTAATATGCATACAAAATTTTATGATGATATGTCAAACGCTTGAATGGTAATGAATTTAAAAAAAATTATTATTCAAAAAATGTAGATGAAATTACTCTCCTTTGACGTTAAAATGAAAATAACTCAAAAACTATGGACAGGGTATATTTTTATTTTCACCTATTTTTAAATTCTAGTGTAATTTTAATATGCATAGAAAATTTTATAAAGATATCTCAAAAGCTTGTATAGTGATGATTTAAAGAAAAATTTAATACTCATAAAATTTAGATAAAATTACTCTTCTTTGACGTACAAATAAAAATCACTCAAAAACTGTCGACAGGGTATGATTTGATTTTTACATATATTTAAAGAGTAGTCTAGTTTAAATATGCACATCAAATTTCATGAAGCTATGTCAAAAGCTTGTAGAGTGATCAATTTTTAAAAATTTAATATACATAAAATTTAGATGAAATTACTCTCCTTTGACATTCAAATGAAAATAACTCAAAAACTATCGACAGGGTATATTTAAATTTTCACATATTTTTAAAGATTAGTGTAGTATTATTATGCACATCAAATTTCATAAAGATATGTCGTAAGCTTGTATAGTGATGATTTAAAAAAATAAATATACATTAAATTTAGAAGAAATTACTCTCCTTTGACGTTCAAATGAAAATAACTCAAAAACTATCGACAGGGTATATTTTGATTGTCACATATTTTTAAGGAGTAGTTTTGTTTTAATATGCACATCAAATTTCACTAAGATATGTCAAAAGCTTGTATAGTAATGATTTTTTTTAAATTTAATATATATTAAATTTAGATGAAATTACTCTCCTTTGACGTTCAAATGAAAATAACTTAAAAACTGTGGATAGGGTATATTTCGATTTCCAAATATTTTTAAAGAGTAGTGTAGTTTTAATATGAACATTTAATTTCATAAAGATATGTCAAAAGCTTGTATAGTGATGATTTAAAAAAAATATTATACATAAAATTTTGATAAAATTACTCTCCTTTGACGTTCAAATGTAAATAACTCAAAAACTATTGACAGGGTATATTTTGATTTTTACATATATTTAAAGAGTAGTATATTTTTAATATGCACATCAAATTGCATGAAGATATGTAAAAAGCTTGTATAGTGATGATTTTTTTTAAATTTAACATACACAAAATTTAGATGAAATTACTCTCCTTTGACATTCAAATGAAAATAAATCAAAAACTATCAACTGGGTATATTTTGATTTTTACATATTTTGAAAGAGTAGTGTATTTTCAATATGCACATCAAATTGAATGAAGATATGTCAAAAGCTTATATAGTGATGATTATTATAAAAATTTAATATACATTAAATATAGATGAAATTACTCTCCTTTGACGTTCAAATGAAAATAACTTAAAAACTGTGGATAGGGTTTATTTCCACATATTTTAAAAGATTAGTGTTGTTGTATTATGCATACAAAATTTTATGCGGATATGTCAATAGCTTGATGATTTATTTTCAATTTACATAAAATTAAATTAAATTACCCTTCTTTGACATTCAAATGAAAACAAGTCAAAAACTATTAATAGAATATTTTACGATTATTACATAATTCAAATAGCCAATATTTTATCAATCACCACACAAAATTGCATTATTATATCTTAATGGATTTTTAAGCTATGTTGATTTAAAATTGAATCTTTATAAATTGTATTTCATTCACATTTTATGGATGTTAAAATTTTACACTTAGTTGACTTTTAAAGAAAATCTTCTTTTATATCAAATGATTAAATAAATATAGGAAACATGCAAATTTCTTTAAAGCTTCAATTAATCAATTAATTATCCCATTAAACATAGATATATCGGGTGTAACAGAAAACAGGATCACCCACTTCAGTTCTTTTATTGATTGAGATATCAATCTGAAATTTTCTATATTTATATTAAAAACAATTTAGAGTTCAGTGAAACTTTAATAGCATTTCCGGTTTCACCGGAAGTAACTTCAATTTCGAAATTTTAAATGGAACACCCTATATATTTTTTTGTTTTCGGGTATAGAATCTCATTTCACATTCAAATCAATTGTTCAAAAAATACAAAATGAATAGTGTCATATTTTTTTTCAAAATATAATAGTTTATCTATGTTGCTGTGATCGCCCTAATATCTTTTGTTTCGTATCATAGACGTATATAAAATAAATATTACCAACTTTTGTTTCTTAATTTGGCCAACAGATGATTTTAAATTGCAATTCAATCGTTTCTTTTTTTTTAAATAACTTAATTTTTTCAAATGACAACATTGAGGATCATTATGATTTATTAAAAGGTTAGCATACCACCCATCCAAATATATTTATTTGAAACTTAGAAAAAACTAAAAAAAGGATACGTATTTAATTTTGTAACTGCGGTATTTTTGCTGTGATCACAACAATTATGGGTAACCTAATATAGGTCAATTTTAAATAACAATGAAATATCTAGTAGGTTATGTTTGGAATTTATAACGATGAAATTAATGATAAATCAATAAACTAAAAAACAAAACTTGTTTTTATTTAACGAATCTTCAAACGAGGGTTTTCCACTCCCAGACTAAGCATGAAGTAAAATTTCGAGTTTAGAAAAGCCTGAAAATTTGGATTGGGCGCGTAGCGAAGCGGAGCGACCAATCCAAATTAGGCTTTTCTAAACTCGAAATTTTACTTCATGCGCCACACGTATAAAACGCTGAAACATCACAAAGTTTAAAATGTACGGCTTTAACAATCTAATATGTAGATGTGAATAAAACGTGAGTCAAATTGTGCGCTGAACAAATTGTTTAAGACAGTTATTATAGGCAATCCAATAACTCCAACCTATATTAGGTTACCCATAATTGTTGTTGTATGTGGGTGTTTTTTTAACTTCACTGTAAATCAGTGTTTTTAAGCGTGTATATTTTTGTGGTAGCAGTTTATTACAAAAATTATAATGATCCGCCATGTTGCCATTTGAAAAAATTCAGTTTACAAAAAAAAAACGATCGAATTACAATTTAAAGTCATCTGTTGGCCAAATTAGGAAACAAAAGTTGGTGATATTTGTTTTGTACACGTCTATGATACGAAACAAAAGATATTAGGGTGATCACAGCAACCAATTGCACTATTAGTTTTTGAAAAAAAAAAATATATATGACACTAGTATATTTTTTTAAAACAATATATTTGTATTTAAAATGAGGTACCGTATTCGAAAACAAAAAAAATAAATAGGGTGCTTCATTTAAAATTTCAAAATTGATGTCACTTCCGGTCACACCAGAAGTGCTATTAAAGTTTCCTGATAACAACTGAACTCTAAATTATTTATAGTTCAAGTGTAGAAAATTTCAAATTGATATGTTAATTAATAAAAAAACTAAAGGGGGTGATCCTGTTTTGTGTTACACCCGGTATATTTATTTTTTTAAGCCTCCAATTAATCAGTTTATTATCCCATTAAACATAAATATATCAAAAATTCAATAAATCAAAAAAATGTCATAAATTTTCAAATTCCAAACACAGATGTGTCTTTTCAAAATTATAGTAATTTTCCTTCAATGACTTCCACGTTACATAATTAATTATTTCAGATCAATTAAGACGGTGTTTTTTCTTTTTGCAATTCGTAATAATTGTAATGTCACCATTGATTAATTGATTGCAATTGCGTTTTAATGTGTGGCTTAATTAAAGTCACAGTAATTCATTAATTAGGTGTGTATTTACAGTTAGATTAATTAAAGGAAATTGCTTAAGTAGAATCGATATAATTTGTAACAGAATTCTTAAAACAATTATTACAAGAAAAAAACGGGATTTTTTTTTCTCGGTATTCTCAATGCAGAGAAAATTGATATACGTGTATTTATATAACATTTTAAATTGATTGAATTATTACCGTTTGTTTTAAGTTAAAAGTTTTTAAGTGTTTTAGCATCATAAATGTATCAATTATAACATAATTTTTTAAATCAGAATGTATGACATTTATAATTTTTTTTATAAAACTGTGTGCCTTACCTAAAGAGAATTTTAATTTTTAAAATTACCGTTTGTTTCAAATTAAAAGTTTTTAAGTGGTTCAGCATCACAAATTAATCAATTATTAAATTTTTTAATCACTTTGTATGATATTTATCAATTTCAAACATATCTGAAATAAAATTTATAAAGTTTACATTTAATATTTAATGTTCTGCAAACTAAAACCGTTAGCAAATTTGTTAGAAATCAAAATAGTTTTCGAAACATGCATTGTTTATTTTTTACATAATTCGTTTCATATCTTGAGTTAACTTGGCAACTGATCTCTAATTAAAATTATATTTAAAAAGAAACAATATTCTTTTTAAAATTAAATTTGTTTATAAAACTAGATCCACGTTTCTTTAAAAATTGCCTCAAATTCAAGAATTACAAACTCTTTTAAACAATTACTTAATTTCTTTGGTTAACCCCCCTAGCTACTGAATGGTTTAAAGTTCATTGTTTTTTTTTTGTTTCTTGGCAAAATTGCAAAAATGATGTGCATTTAATCACTCTAAAAATAAATCAATTACGCTCAATTTCCACAATAATACAAACATCACTTTCTCCCTCTCCAATTAAATAAATATATGCACGTATTATATATTATTTACTCGTATATACAGTATTTTTTTATCCGCAATTTTACCATGACGTGATTGTAGATGCGTTTTACAACACCACGAGAAAAAAAATCAAAAACGGGATTAATTACAAATTGCATCACACGCCACTTGGTCATATATAAAACTATCATCATCTTTCATATTTCTTTTATAATATTTATAAATAATCATATGTATCAGTATGTATATTATATTAAAGGGTAATATTTACAAAATCCGCTCTTAATTTTTTATATATGAAATACGTATACATTTTTGTGTTGCATTCATTTTTTTTTGTTTATCGTGGATCGTTCCACTGATTAGATATGTGTGTTCACTAAAATAAATCGCCCGGTTTAAACGCATTCTAAAAGTCATTAAGTGCGGAGGAAATCAATCGCACGTAATACATTTTAGGTTTAAACGGAGGAAGTACAGTCGGTATTTTTTTTTATTTGGCAAATCCTTTGGATCTTTGAAAAAACGAATGTTTCTGGTTTGGATAATAATTTTTTTTCTTTCTGTCACTAATAAAATCAGCTGTCTTGGTGGTAAAAGTCATTAAGTGCAAATGTCTTCAATTACTTTTACCTTTAAAAAGTTTGGGTTGAAATTATATTAAAAAGAAACAATCTTTTTTAAACAAACTGATTTTATAAAACTATATTTATACTTCTTTAAAAATCAACTTAAAATTTAAATATAGCAAACATTTTTTTTTGCATAATTCGTTTATTAATATCGAGTTAACTTAGCAACTGAATTTCTAATTACAATTATATTAAAAAAAAACAATCTTTACTAATAAAATCAGCTGTCTAAGTGGTAAAAGTCATTAAGTGCAAAAGTCTCTAATCACTTTTACCTTTAAAAAGCTTGGGTTGAAATTATATTAAGAAGAAACAATCTTTTTTAAACAAACTACTTTTGTAAAACTAGATTTATGTTTCTTTAAAAATCGACTCAAATTTAAATATAGCAAACAATTTTTTTGCATAATTTGTTTATAAATCTTGAGATAACTTAGCAACTGAATTTCAAGTTAAAATTATATTAAAAAGAAACAATCTTTTTCTTTAAACAAAATTTATTTATAAAACTGGATCCACGTTTCTTTAAAATCCGCCTCAAATTTAAATATTACAACTCTTTTAAACAATTAGTTTATTTCTTTTTGTTAAACCCCCTGGCAACTTAATCTCGAGTTAAAATTATATTAAATAGAAGCAACTTTCTTCATAAAACAAAATTAGTAATAAAACTAGTTCCACGCTTCTTTAAAAATCGACTCAAATTTAAAGGTAATAATCAAACTTTTTTAATAAATTTGTTTATTTCGTTGGTTAAACCAACAAGCAACTTAATCTCGAGTTAAAATGTAATTATTAAAGAAACAATTTTCTTCTTAAAATAAAATAATTTTATAAAAGTAGATTCACGTTTGTTTATTAAATCGACTCAAATTTAAATATAGCAAACATTTTTTTTGCATAATTCATTTATTAATCTCGAGTTAACTTAGCAACTGAATTTCTAGTCAAAATTATATTAAAAAGTAAACAATCTTCTTCTTTAAACAAAATTTATTTATAAAACTAGATCTACGTTTCTTTAAAAACCGCCTCAAATTTAAATATGACAACTCTATTAAACAATTACTTTATTTCTATTTGTTAAAAAGAAATAAACTAATCTTGGCAACTTAATCTTGAGTTAAAATTATATTAAAAAGAAGCAACTTTCTTCTTAAAACAAAATTAGTTATGAAACTAGTTCCACGCTTCTTTAAAAATCGACTCAAATTTAAAGATTATAATCGAACTCTTTTAATAAATTCGTTTATTTTGTCGGTTAAACCAACTAGTAACTTAATCTCGAGTGAAAATTTAATTCAAAAAGAAAAAATCTTCTTCTCAAAATATAATAATTTTATTAAACTAGATCCACGTTTGTTTATTAAATCGACTCAATTTTAAATGTTGCAAACAAACTCTTTTAAAAAGATCGTTTATTTCGTTGGGGGTTTAACCAAGCAACTTAATCTCGAGTTTTCTTGGTTTTCAACAAAAGTGTTTAAAACACTAAGATGACTTAACTTGACTTCTACAATAAAATCTTAATAAAATATAAAAACGAATTAAAATTAATAACGACTTTCTGCAAAAACTTTATCTCATTGAGACAAGTCTCCAAATATTCATTAAAATGAGGTCAAATTATTCTCTTACCTTGTTTCAATGAGACAACATTTTTGTAGAAAGTCGATATTAATTTTAATTCGTTTTTACATTTTGTAATTATTCTGCAAATTATTGACAAACTCAGTTTGTCTTTATGTTAAATTGTCTTTATGTTAAAATCTAAATAATTTGTTGAGACTTTCAAAAAGAGTTTACTTGGCAGTAAAACGATTTTATTAACTTAATCTCGAATTAACTTGGCTTCTAAAACAAGTTTATAAAATATCAAAACGAGTTAATGTGGTTATACACAAAAACGATCTATATATTTTTTCGATTTTCAAAAAGAGTTTACTTAATAAAAAAATAAACGAGTTGATTCTTTGTACAAATTGAATTTTACTTGATAACAAAACCAGTTGATTCAGTTTAAAAATACAGTTTCCTTGATAATAAATCGAGTCGATGCTTTTAAAATGTCGACTTGACTTTCCAAAAAGATAACTTTTCTAGATATTAACGTGTTTTTGATAATAAATCGCTTCGATGCTTTTAAAATTTCGACTTAACTTTCCAAAAAGATGTTTTTTTTTAGATATTACTTCTAAAAACGCTAATATCTAGATAAGTTATCTTTTTGGAAAGTCAAGTCGAAATTTGGAAAGCATCGACTCGATTTATTATCAAGTAAACTCTATTTTGAAAAAGAATCAACTGGTTCTGTTCTCTATATATTGTATCTCGAGTTTCTAACCAAGTTTTCTATATATTCACTGAGCTTACAAATACAATCTTGAATAAATTTCTCATCTATCGCGTGGTGAAACATTTTTAAACATGATTTTAAGTTTTTCTTTTCAAAATCAAAAACTTTTCTTAAAGTAGCATAAATGTCTGGAAAACGTATCTTAAAAACCGATTCAGAATCAATACATAAAATTGTATTTAAAATATGATTTTAAATGAAAACAGAAGCTAACAAAATACACATTTTTTTTTTAATTTTAACTAGATTCGACTTTGAGTCATTCTCAAGAAGAATGACTTAAAGTCGAAACTAGTTAGGACTTTAAGTCATTTTTCTTGCGAATGACTCAAAGTCGAATCTAGTTAAAATAAAAAAAAAAATAGTGTATTTTGTTAGCCTTCTGTTTTCATTTAAAATCATATTTTAAATACAATTTTATGTATTGATTCTGAATCGATTTAAAGATACGTTTTCCAGACATTCATGCTACTTTAAGAAAAGTTTTTGATTTTGATCTTTAATAATAATAATAATAATACTCTTTATTGTCCAACAGATATAAAAGGACAAATAACAAAAAGTATATACAATTCATAATCTTTGATTTTAAGTAGAGCTAACTTGGTTCTCCGCAAACAAATCTATTCGAGACTTTCAAAAATAGTTTTCTTGATAATAAAACGAGTTTTAATGGAATTTAATTTCCATTATCTCTTTAATTTTCTTTATGTACCAAAAACGTTTGTTAAAAACTAAGTTAACAGCTTTTAACAAACGTTTTTGGTACATAAGGACGAGTTAACTCGGCTTTCAATAATCGTTTTTGATATATAAAGACAAATAAACTGGGTTATCATAAATATGATTTAAAGAATTTCTAATGATTTGGAAAAAATGACTTGCTAATAAAACAAGTTCATTTTATCAAAATGTTGACTTGACTTTCAGAAAAGCAACATTTTCTAGTTATTTCAGCGTTTGTTTGCTTTGAATTAGAACTCGACTGTATTACCAAGATTTCTAAATTTCTACATTCAACTTTTAGAAATAAGTAGGCAAACTAGAGTGTTATAGGTAAAACTCGGTAATCTCGTCGGCATTTAATGATTTTTCTTGAAAATCTGTTTCAGTGTTTGTTTGCTTTAAATTCTAACTCGACTGTAAACAAATTCTAAAAGTTGAATGTAGAAATGTAGAAAACTTGGTAAGTTTTCTACATTTCTACATTCAACTTTTATAAAAAATTATCAAACTAGAGGGTTAAGGGTAAAACTTGGTAATCTCGTCGGCACTTAATGATTTTTCTTGTAAATCAACTAATTCCATGACTGTGAGCAGTAACAGTGAAAAAAACATTATCCAAACCTTTTTGTTTCCTTTAATCAAGTTAAAAACTTACGTGTTTGATGATTATTCTTTACAACTTTGTTCAATATAAAATGTTCATTCTTCGTGGCTTGCCCTAAACTGTTAAGGCGAGAGAGTATTGCTGCACAAGGTCCATTTATCTTCTTGTATATATTTTTTTCTTTTGTTGGTTTGGAAGCGCCCGTCCAATTTTTGTTTACACACAAACGTTCCATACTTGCTTAAACTTGTAAATCACAGAACTTTGCATGTATACTATAAAGTGTTTTTTTATTATTGTTTATTTTGGGGAAGTGGGGGATTGGGTTGGGGTTTTTACACCATCCCTTTGGACATCATTCGGACCGTGTTTTTCAGCGCCTGGCGTTTGTTGCAGAACCATATTCTGATAACCTCACGCTCGTAGCCTAGCTGGTGGGCTAAACCCGTTATTTCAGTACCTAAAATGAAGAAAAGTGTAAAAATAATAAATAAATATAATAATAAATATAAAATATAAAAAAAATTAAAATAGAAATATTATGATCAAACTGAGTTTGATCCCAATTTTCTGGCTTTTATAAGCTCCACCTTTTAGTTCATGTTTAATCAAGGAGTAAAATTGAACGCTTTCAAAAAATCAATGAATGCTTGATATTTGACAGCAGATGCATTGGAATATACGACACCCTGTATATTCCAATGAATGCGCTGTCAAAATTTAGGGATTCATTGGTTTTAAATGTGGGGAAATAGTTTAACCATAGATTCCTGGGATAAAAATATGATGATTTAACACAACTTATCTTTATCCAAAACTTTACGGTTAAGTCGGAATTGGTCCTTAACGTTCAAAAAAAAATATTATTAATTTTATTTGTAACAATTGAGCGCTTTATTCGATTTGACTGAAATTTGTTATGGTTGATTATTATAATACAACACATCATTTAAGTTATTTTGGTTATCATTTATTAACAAGAAGTATGAAAAACAGTAGTACCACAACATAAAAACTAAAATATGTTTTTACTGACGCCCCTTATAAAAATTTAAAAAAATATTACTTCAAAGATTGCTTCATTTAAAAGCATTTTTGTTTCTTAATAATGTTTGATATCTTGTACGGTTTTGCCGGAAAAATATAAAATATGAATATGGTATCTTCAATTTTCTTGGCAAAATCCTAATACAAGCAACATACAGTGATTTTTTTTTTTTAGGTAAACGTATGCATAAGCTGTAAATATTCCGACATTCGTTGTTTTTTAAAAGAATTCAATTCGAAGCTTTAAACGAGTGTTTTCCACTCCCAGACTAAGCATGAAGTAAAATTTCGAGTTTAGAAAAGCCCCGTGAAAATTTGTCGAGGGTCGCGCAGCGACCCGAGACAAATTTTCTGGGCTTTTCTAAACTCGAAATTTTACTTCATGCGCCACGCGTATAAAATACTAAAATATTGTGAAATTGATATATATTGGAACTTCACTTGAAATCCGTGTTTTATACGCGTGGCGCATGAAGTAAAATTTCGAGTTTAGAAAAGCCCAGAAAATTTGTCTCGGGTCGCTGCGCGACCCGAGACAAATTTTCACGGGGCTTTTCTAAACTCGAAATTTTACTTCATGCTTAGTCTGGGAGTGGAAAACTCTCGTTTAAAGCTTCAACTTAAATTTAAAAAAAAACAAGAAATATCTAAAGATTTAGTTGATGGCGTTTGCAGGATTCCTCTTTCAACTAAGTTTATGTGATATCTAGAATTTATTATTATCTGTCTAGCATTGTGAGCGTTATGCATCTGCAAAATACTGCACTGTATCAAAATTCTGGATCTAGGATGTAAAATGATATGATAAAAGTTGTCGCGTTTACTCATTTCAACTTTCAACTTAATTTAAGTGATTTGCAGAAAATGTAATAATCTGCCATTTTCTATGACTAGCGTTGTTAACGTTTCGAGAAATTGCGATATATTTAAATTCCGACTCTAGGGTGTGAAATGTTGTGATAAAAGTTGATTGCCTATGTTGATTGCCTGTGCAGATTTTATCTAAAAAAACTTGGTTTAACTGATTTGTAGATACTGTGACGATCTGTCATTTTCTATGACTAGCGTTGTGAGCTCTACGCATCTGCGAGAAACGTTACTTTATCTAATTTCCAAATCTAAGGTGTTAAATGTTATAAGGATTGTGGAAATATCTATTAAATCTTTCAAGTTGGTTCAAGTGATTTGCAGATGCTGTAAAGATCTGTCATTTTCTATGACTAGTGTTGTGAGCTCTACGCATCTGCGAGAATCTTTATTTTATCTAAATTCCGAATCTAGGGTCTTAAATGTTTTGATGAATGTGCAAATATCGATTAAATCTTTCAATTTAATTCAAGTGATTTGCAGATGCTGTAAAGATCTTTTATTTTCAATGACTAGCGTTGTGAGCTCTACGCATCTGCGAGAATCTTTACCTTATCTAATTCCGAATCTAGGGTCTTAAATGTTATGACGATTGTGTAAATATCGATTAAATCTTTAAATTTGGTTCAAGTGATTTGCAGACGCTATGAAGATTTGTCATTTTCTATGACTAGTGTTGTGAGCTTTACGCATCTGCAAGAATCTCTACTTTATCTAAATTTCAAATCTAGGGTCTTCAAAGTTATGATAATTGTGTAAATATCAGTTAAATCTTTCAATTTGGTTCAAGTGATTTGCAAATGCTGTGAAAATCTGTCATTTTCTATGACTAGCGTTGTGATCTCAACGCATCTGCGAGAATCTTTACTTTATCTAATTTCCAAATCTAGGGTCTTAAATGTTATGATTATTGTGTTAATATCGATTAAATCTTTCAGTTTGGTTCAAGTGATTTGCAGATGCTGTGAAGACCTGTCATTTTCTATGACTAGCGTTGTGAGCTCTACGCATCTGTGGGAATCTTTACCTTATCTAAATTCCGAATCTAGGGTCTTAAATGTTATGATGATTGTGTAAATATCGATTAAATCTTTCAATTTGGTTCAAGTGATTTGCAGATGCTGTGAAGACCTGTCATTTTCTATGACTAGCGTTGTGAGCTCTACGCATCTGCGAGAATCTTTACTTTATCTAATTTCCAAATCTAGGGTCTTAAATGTTATGATGATTATGTAAATATCGATTAAATCTTTCAATTTGGTTCAAGTGATTTGCAGATGCTGTGAAGATTTGTCATTTTCTACGACTAGCGTTGTGAGCTCTACGCATCTGCGAGAATCTTTACTTTATCTAAATTCTAAATCAAGGGTCTTAAATGTTATAATGATTGTGTAAGGATCGATTAAATCTTTCAATTTGGTTCAAGTGATTTGCAGATGCTGTGACGATCTGTCATTTTCTCTGACTAGCGTTGTGAGCTCTACACATCTGCAAGAATCTTTACTTTATCTAAATTCCAAATGTAGGGTCTTCAATGTTATGATTATTGTGTAAATATCAATTAAATCTTTTAATTTGGTTCAAGTGATTTGCAGATGCTGTAAAGATCTGTCATTTTCTATGACTAGCTTTGTGAGCTCTACGCATCTGCGAGAATCTTTACTTTATCTAAATTCCAAATCTACGGTCTTAAATATTATGACAATTGTGTAAAAATTGATTAAATCTTTCAATTATGTTCAAGTGATTTGCAGATGCTGTGAAGATTTGTCATTTTCTATGCCTAGCGCTGTGAGCTCTACGCATCTGCGAGAATCTTTACTTTATCTAAATTCCAAATATAGGGTCTTCAATGTTATGATGATTGTATAAATATCAATTAAATCTTTCAATTTGGTTTAAGTGATTTGCAGATGCTGTAAAGATCTGTCATTTTCTATGACTAGCGTCGTGAGCTCTATGCATCTGCGAGAATCTTCACTTTATCTAAATTCCGAATCTAGGGTCTTAAATATTATGATAATTGTGCAAATATCGATTAAATCTTTCAGTTTGGTTCAATATTCAATAAAAATCTAGACTATTTGTTTAATTCAGGTTACTGATTACGGTCTGGATGCGGATTTGTTTAAAGTTATTGCTGAATTAACGACTAAATTGAAATACAGTTGTTTTTTGGTGATTGTGCAGTAGCATTAGAGACATTGGGTGATATGAATAATAAAAAAAGGGATTATAATTTAAGTGAAAGTTTTGAATTTTCTTACCGGATGGATGGGTGTTTCTTTCGAAATGTGCGTTCAGGAGTTCGAGGGCTTGGGGCGTGAACGACGTTCGCCTCTTGCGCTTTTTCGAGGGCTCGATCCCGATGAAGTCCGTCAGGTGGTTTTGGCCGCTCTTGTACCTAGAATAAACACTATCGCATTATGATTTATATAATTACCGAAAAGACAATTTTTAATTATGGTATCTTAAATTAGAACACTTGTTTTGTTTTATTGATTCATTAGTAAAATCAGTGACACAAAACAAGTGTTTTCAGTAAATATACTGTAAGTATAAATTAAATTACCAATTCTTGGTTGGCCAATTTGTTTAGAGGGTATGGCAAAGTTATACTGATGAGAGATAAATCTCGAAACGCGTCTATAGATGGCCTGAATAATTTGACCCAAATTCTTACATTTGCAACAGCAAACACTTGTTCTATAATTCAATGCCTCTAGGGGTATTAGCTCGGGAAGTAGTTGATTCAATGGGTGTTTCATAAAGTTTTTGTAAGACTAACTTGTTGTAGATTGCGGAAAAAATCGCACTTTTAATGTTTGAAATATACTATAATTAGATTTAAGAATGTGTCACTAAAATATAATAAGAAACTTATTATGTAAGAGCAGATAAGGATATTTCTAAATGTTTAGCCTTGATAAAGCATTAAAAATTAGTCTAGTCTTGACTAAAAATCGAGTCCAGTCAAAATTTACGGTTTTTTTCTGAGCATGGTTAATAATGATTATTAAAGCATTGAGACCTCCTTCTTGATCTAAGATAACTATAACATTTACTTAGAGACCATAGCCAACTTGTGTTTTTCTAATGGGCACCATTCAATTATTTTCATATTTATTGAAAGAATATTTCTTTCTGAATTCAGTGATGTATGACACTTATAATTTATTTTACATTTGATGTGTAAAATTGTATTCTTTTTTTTGTAAATAGTGCCTTGGAAACAGTTGAATTACTCACTCATTTGACAACTCCTAGGGTGAATAGTCTGTCCATAATTTGCTTACATATCACCCTTAAGAAGCTGATAATGATGAGAAAGCCAACCATTGCTTTCATTTAAAAACAAAATAAGTTTGTGTTATATCTCGAAAACTAATGTCTATAGAAAAAAACTGATAACCTTTTATTATTCAGTGTAAAATTATCTAAAACTCTGCCTTTAATAGTTTTTTTCTATCTGATTTAATAATTGAGAAAAATCGATTTAAAAAAATTAACACTGTTATTCCTTACTTCACTTTTTTAACGTGAAATATAAAAGTGAAGTAAGGAATAACAGTCTTTTTTAGTGTAATAATTACTTCACGTAAACTCAAAAACGTACAGTTAGTTTTCACGTTTTTCAAAATATCTAGTTACCCTTGACTTTTTTTAAAATTTTGCAAATGTATTTTTGTTCAGCCCGTAAAACTGCACTACTTTGCTCATTTAATCATTTCTCTATCTCTTATAGTTTAAGAGATCCCCATAGAGAACATGAAACAAAACTGATCCTAATATATATACAGGGTTATTCAAAAAGGAGGAACAGATTTAAAACATTTATTTCTTCCAAACTACGAAAGGTAAAACCACAATTCCAACGTTCCTGGATAGACAACAGTTTAAAATTTGAATAGTCCAGGCAGAAGTTCCAACCACGGTCGCATTGGCGCTGTTGCTTGTCATGTTGAATGTCTGTAGTAAAATGGCGACACAACATGAAAAAGCATTTTGTCTGCTGCAATTAGCAAAACTAGAGTCTATTATTGAAGTTCAAAGTGCTTCTCGCCGTCAATTTAATAAACAACCGCCTGACATTCTTGAAAATCTGCGAGATCGAATTGTTGAAGCTGCGAATTCGATAACTAGAGACCAGCTGATTTGCGTGTGTTATCGTTTTGATATTTTTCGTGGTGCTCATATTGAATGCATAAAAAAATGAACTTTTTACTTTCCAGGAACGTTCGAATAGTGTTTCTATCTTTAGTAGTTTGAAAGAAATTTATGTTTTAAATCTCTTCCTTCATAACTGTATGTTTTTGAGTTTACGTGAAGTGATTATTACACTAGAAAAGACTGTTATTCCTTACTTCAATTTTTATTTTTATCATTAGATGTACATTTCGAGACACAAAGTGCTCATTATCAATAACAAACTAGTTTGTTATTGATAATGAGAACTTTGTGTCTCGAAATGTACATCTAACGATAAAAATAAAAAGTGAAGTAAGGAATAACAGTCTTTTTTACTGTTCCTTCATTTTGAATAACCCTGTATATATTGTTTTGGTTGATTTGTGTTGAACTGTATGTAAAAAAACTGTTTATAATTGTCTAAATAAAATATCGAAAGTTTCGTTAGTAAGTTCGTTTCATAAACAATTTGTGAAGAATAAAACTTATGTTAGTTTCATACAAAAAAATCAACAAAGGCTGGATGCATAAATATATTGAACTGTATTTATGTGTAACTGTAGATTAGTGTATATTTATTGTATTTCAGATAGAATAAACATTTTCTCAATCTGAATTCAGAGTTTATAGTAATAATAATAATAATAATAATAAACGTTTATTTTCAAGAAATAAGTATTTACAAAGTAATACATATAAATGTAAAGTGTCAGAGCAAAATACAATTTGTAAAATATAAAATTAAATAAATAATAATAATTAAATAAATTAATCGAAAAAATCAGGACCGAAATAAATACCAACATAAAATACTGTTCAGAGAAATTCGTTTTATTTTTTCAGATTTCGTTTAAGGAGTATAATTCCTTCTGACATAGATATTCAAAAAGACATTCTTCAAATTTCTTAATTTCTTTGTAATAGATTTGATATTGTATGGTTTATATCTGAATTCAGATTGACAAAATGTAGCTTAATGTAAAATGGCCGTAAGTATTATTATTATTCAATATACTTAAGAAAAATTTCGATCAAACTCTTTTGACTAGGTTTGTATTTTAAGGACGCAGTTTTAAATAATCATTTTGTATACCCAATACTATCTTTTTGTTTCTATTGATGTAATAACGCAGAGAAATTCGTATACGTGCGCACGTTTTCCGAATCATTAACAATTTGTTAAGTAGAAATTACATTGGAAATTACAAGCGGAATAATTCATTGCGTTTAATTATGATTAATGTTGCGCCATCGCGTTAATGATGAAATAATTACGAATTATTCAATCTTCACATTTTCTGCGTTCGCGCCATTAAGAGTCCTAATTACAAATAATAATCAAATCACTGGAAATCGCAAAATAATATTTATGCAATTAATAACAGTAACTCGACAATTTTACAGTTAAAATTTTCCAGACACAAAAATTCTGTGAATATAACTTTTAATAAAAAAAAACAAAACAACAAGTCGAATAATTTGAAATAGCAAAACATACTTTGAGTTTTTGAACTGTTAACCAAACAAAGCTGGTTATTGTTTATTTCCTGTTTGTTCATGCTTCTAACAAGTGTTTCCACTCCCAGACTAAGCATGAAGTAAAATTTCGAGTTAAGAAAAGCCCCGTGAAAATTTGTTGAGGGTCGCGCAGCGACCCGAGACAAATTTTCTGGGCTTTTCTAAACTCGAAATTTTACTTCATGCGCCACGCGTATAAAACACTAATTTAAAATTAAGTTTAAATTGTAATTCATTCATTTATAATAATATATATAATAATATGTTGTAATGTATAAACATAACATAAAGATTTATTTTGTTAATAATTTTCTGTAATTCAAATTTGGATAGTTAACTGAAACTGACAGACAGTTTTAGAAACAGCTTTTGTATTACAATTAAATATAAAGTTAAAACACTATTTTAAGGTAAACATATTATCTTTAAAATAATCACTCGTATTTATAATTTTTTTATGGAAATATAAAAACGAATTATTTACAACTGTCTGCAATTTGTTTGTCTACTTCGTTGTCACCTAAATATTTAATAAATAACCAGTAGTGGTGTCAATGATATACTATTTTAATTTTCCTTATTAACTATTTTTTAATCAAAATATCATGCTTGTTTTGTATCATTTGTATAAACTACCAAAATATAATGCTTGTTTTATATGATTTGTATAAACTGCCTATTAATAATAGCTAATAGTAGACAGTTTTAAGAACAGATATAAGTATTGTATTAACCCATTCAACGCCATTGAAGCAATAAACGCAACATTATTAATGTTTCGTTGATTTAATTACTAAATAAGTTAATTTGATGCATTGAATTATTTGTCCTGACTTGAGAGTGTGTGAAGAACAATGTAGATATTTTGTTATTTAAATATTATTATTATTCCTTATTTTAAAAAAGAATTGTTAAGTGTATTTCTAACTTCACAATATTTCAGTGTTTTATACGCTTGGCGCATGAAGTAAAATTTCGAGTTTAGAAAAGCCTAATTTGGCTCGGTCGCTCAGCTTCGCTACGCGCCCCAGCCAAATTTTCAGGCTTTTCTAAACTCGAAATTTTACTTCATGCTTTGTCTGGGAGTGGAAACACTCGTTTGAAACTTCAAACTAAATACTTTTATTAAATCGAGAAATGCCTGAAAACTTGCAGCGCATATATAAGGAATTTGTCATTTTGTGATATTACTCTGTAATTGAGTTCTCTTGTTTATTTATTGATTGGGTAATAAATATTGTTATTATCATGAATATATAACGAAAAATTCCTACTGTGTAATACATGTAATAACCTATCATGTGTTTAATAAAAAAATCTCTAGAGGGCAATTGAAAATTGTTTAGGTTAGCAACTCTGAAATTATATATTATAATTATGATGTCTGACGTTTCATATGTCAATTCCTAAAGCGTATAGCCAACTTAAATTTTAAAAAAGATTTAATGGCACTCTAGAGGTTTCTTTTATTGAACATACGATATTATATTACATAGTAGGCATTTTTTGTTATATATATACATAATAATAGCAATATTTATTACCGAAAGGACATAAAAATTATAAAAAGAAATGCAGAATTTTATCTCAAACCAACTTTTAGAGTTAACTCTATAATTGCTTGGTCGTTAATGCGTTAAGTAGGAGGAGTATTTTGAATAAATTAAAGAATTAATAATTAATTGACTATAATAATTTACGTAAGACAAAAAGTAAGACTAACCTGTCCTCAGCTTCCTTCATCCATCTCTCCAAAACCGGCTTAATTTTCTGCGCACTCTTCGGAGTGATATCCAGTTTTTCAAACCTACACAACACCAACGCACATTAGCAAACGTATTTTTTTTTTAAATTAAAATTTTAAGAAACAAAAACAACGTTGAGTTATAAAATAAAGTGGAGGCACAGGACACTGACATATACGTGTTTAAATCACGATTCAAAAAACGAACTGCTTATTCAAGTGAAACGAAAAACCTTACGATATGCCAGTGCCCTGGCTCCAAAAAATAACACAACAAAATCCTCGTGCCAAATATAATATTCGTTTTCTTTTTGTAATTTGTAAAAAGGGGGAGTGACTTATTGACTTAAAACTACTACTTTTTTTTAAGACGTACATTGCTTGCTGCTGAGAAGAAAGCTGCGCGGCGGCAAACATCTGAGAGGCCAGGGCACTGGGAACAAACCAAGCAGTTACTTACTAATTCAACATTCACATTTTTTTTTTATTTTAGGAAATTCCATTACTATGCCCTTGATTTACTAGTTTTCGCATACACTCCACTGTTTTTGAAAAGTTAGTGCCCGATTGAAAGTTTTGACTTACCTGCAGATCGCGCTTTGACTGTAAGCAGGCCCTTCCGTTACACTCAATGCTTGGCCTACTTGCGTTTGCGTGAGTCCCAGAGACAGTCTTCTTAGTTTGAAAGCTTTGGCAAAGTCTTTTATTTCATCCAGGTTGATTCCATCCACGACGTTACTGCTAGTTTGGTTTATAGTTGGTTGATCTAGAAAATATTCATTGAAATTCACATGTCATTTGGCCCCAAGAAACAACGATTAATCTTCAACAATAATTAAAATAGATCTTTGAAACTTATACATATTGGCACAATAAAGCTTTGCGAATAAATTGACTCTATTCTTTTTTTTAAATGTTTCTTAAATTATATATAAATCAACTAATGGAGCATTCTTAAATGATCACACAAATCCGTGCAATACTTCCATAGAAAACATTACATCTTCTTCATATTGCTTTAATTTATAGAAGTAATTATTATAAACATGTTATATTAAATAGATTAATCTAAAATAAATGATAAATAAAATTAATCGTTGCTTAGAAATCTCCATAAGAGCAATGTAAATTTTGATTATGCTTTTAATAAATATAGGCAGTATCGTGCTATTTTAGTAATATCTTAAAATTATACAGTAATTTCCAAAAACATATGAAAATAAACTGGGTTTGATATGTAGAATTCGTGTACGGTATTTGTTGCGACACGGGTTCCCAGTGCGCGGCCTTGAATTGCGAATGTAATTTTTCTGCCGCGGACTGTTCATTGATTATGTTGTAAATACACAACAAAGAAACACATTATTAAAATATTTCCTAATACATTCTTTAAATATAAGTGCATTTTTGAATTCATGTTTTGAATAGGAATAATAATAATAAATTAATTCTCAACAAGCATAGCTTAATTACAGAGAAATATATATAAACTAAATATAGGGTTTACAGTGTAAGTGAGTAGGGTACAAACTAATAAGTTAGTTAACAAATTCAAAAAACACATTCGGTAACATCACACATAAACTGTTCTATACAGGAATGTGGAATCCGGGTATGTGTTAATTCTAGTGATGAGTCGGAAAAATTCCTTTTTAATTTGTTCACCAAATTGAATGAGCGACACTCAACGATTTGATTACCGACGCACTTAGTCAGCTTAGCATCTAGAGTTCGAATTGGGTTATTGTAATTTCTGATTTTTTGTACGGCTTAGCCTACTCAGCTTGAAGTGTCGCCTACCCAGCTTAAAACATAGACCTTCTCTTGTGTTCGCATCTATTCCTTTTTGTGCTTCATTGCAATTTACCAAATTAAGGGGTGCAGCACGCGACAGTCATGTACGATATTTGATTTTTGATCATTTAAATGACTTATGTAGTTGCAAATAACATGAATATATATTTTATGTTGCCAAAATTTACCTGTTTGTCTACAAAATAAATACAGGGAATTTTTCTTCTAGGTAAACATGTGCATAAGCTGTAAATTTTCCGACATGAGTTGTTTCTTAAAAGAGTTCAATTTGAAGCTTTAAACGAGTGTTTTCCACTCCCAGACTAAGCATGAAGTAAAATTTCGAGTTTAGAAAAGCCCCGTGAAAATTTGTCGAGGGTCGCGCAGCGACCCGAGACAAATTTTCTGGGCTTTTCTAAACTCGAAATTTTACTTCATGCGCCACGCGTATAAAATACTGATTTCAAGTGAGGATCAAATTTCACAGTATTTTAGTTAGTCTGTGTTTACGTTCGTAAACATACTTTTATGTTTACTACTCACAAATTGAATTATTACATCCGATGCCAGGATATTCGCGCGAAACGAAATATATGGGAAGCACGGGATCGTCCCGTAATAAAATGAAATTCTAAAAAACATTAAAAAAAAACGATCGGCAAAAAAGCACTCGAAGCGCAAAAGTCAATATCTAGATAAGTTTGAATCATTGCCAATTGCGGAAAGTTTCGTCTAGCGTTCAACTCCCATTAGTCTTAAATTATGGAAATTACTTATACCCATGAAACGTAATTTTTAGATAGTGATTGGCCCAGGATTTACGCTGAGCTTGCAGTTATTGACGTTTCAGGTGCCGGTGTGTTTCCGTATCAATAACGATGCGACATTAAATTTTAACTTTTTAATTCGCGTTGGCCGACATGAATAACACTTCCCGTATTATTGGAATCCTATTGGATTTCTGGATGCGGAATATTTTAATTTCGGAATTGATTTGATCAAATATTTTGGTGTTACACAAAACATTGAATTTGAATTAACAGTATCAAAAGTAAAGTTTCATTCACATGAAGAAGCAATACATTTGCAAAATAGTTGTGAAAATCTACACAATTTGTGAAAATCTTAAACTTAATTATCAATTTATTTATACAAAGCAAAAGTACAATATTTTAAGGTAGTTAGAGCAAATTGTCCTAAAAGAATTTTGAAAATGCAACAAAATATACATTTGAGGCACTTAAAAGCAAAGCTGTATAAGGACATTTTTTTAATGGAGTTAAGGTAAAGGAAAGAGTTAATTTAATAACCACAAAGAGATATAAAAACTTTCATTGATGGGTACAATTACCTAGCATATTTTTTTAAGCTGTACTTAACCACACTGTTTAGTTAGTTGGTTTTAATATGACTTGAACTTAAAAATAGATTTTTAAAATGTTTATTGAGCACTTACAAGGTGTAAGTGTCCGCTCAGGGTGTTTTTGTTGACATTGAAGGCGCGTTTGAAAAAACGACCATACCAAAGATAAGAAACGCGCTTAACAAGCGTGGAGTACCATCTAAAATGTGTGACTGGATTGGCAACGCACTGGCCAACCGTATAGTCACAGTGGAATAGGGAGGAAGCACAATGGGCCTAATTAGGCCTAGTGCAGTGCAGAAATGCGCACTTACCAAAGAACCAGAACCAGTTAAAGTCAAATTAAAACCAACTAACAAAGTAGTGGGGTTAAGTACAGCTTAAAAAATACGGATCCTCTAGAAAGGGGTTTTCTAGAGGATCCGTTTGTAAAATTTATAAACGTAAGTTTAAACATAAAATCATATCACGTAAATACCTAAAGAGCATATTTTTAACTTAACTTCAAATCACTAAAGTGAAATTTCTAGTTTCGAAAAGCATAGAAATTGTACATCCTTGTAATATTGCTCTAACAATTATTTCCAATTAAATTCTCTTAAACAAATCGATAAGATATTACGAAACAACACAATAAATTCAACATCATAATTTTTTTTAATGCGAGCGAAGGTAATTTTCTTGACTATCAATTAATTAAGCAATCTAAAGGGCATTAATAACGATTAAATAGTAATTTGTTTGGGTAATGTTTTGATATACAACAATATTCCATGATTAATCATTTTATCATCTACAGTTGGATTAATTAAGCCAATAGAGAAGTGAGCATACGCTGTTATTACCATAATAAAAATATTCCTAAGTGCCGGGGTATTAACACTCGTATCGCTTTCATGATATTAATTTTTTTATTAAAGCCTATAAAAATGTTTGATTATAATAAAGATGTTTGATTTCATACGAGTAATCTGCATTTTTATTGTAATAACGATTTAATTATTAAATAATACTTGACACGAGCGATTGTGAATTTTTTGATCTTTTCAGTTGCCGGTAATATGGTCATATTATTAAAAGCCTGTTTATTAAAAATTTACCAGTAAATCACAAAAGGACGAAAGTCATTAAATCATGTAGAATTAATGAATAGCATTTATTGATGTACATTTAATAAGGATTTTCAGCCCTTGATTAGAAATAGAGTAAAAATTCAAGTTTAAAAAAAAATAGAACATTTATGAACTCGAAATATTTACATCACGCTAAATCAAAAAAACTATTAATGGATTCGATAGCTAACGCTATCTAATGCTCCATAATGGCATCTGGGTATCTGGTGCCGGAATACTGAACACAAATTCAATTCTAAATTAAGAAGCTTAAACTTTTGTTCGACAATAGTTAAATTCTTATTTTGTAGTTTTTTTTTAAATCAACACAATGTATACACAACAAATTACTGTTAATTAAATTTAATGTTTACGTAACTCACCCAATGAGTGTATATTACCATTCATAGCAACTGGTAAAAACAACTTTATTAGAATTGACAGAAGTCAACTTTTAGTAATATAATGTATATAACATTTTTGTTATAAAATTCCTAATAATTGCGAAGCAATATCTGTCTTATCCGATCGTGCAAAAAGCGTTATATGCATCTCGAACAGTAAGTAAAACCAATCTTGGTCAATCATTGGACTCGACGCGTATTTTGTTTGTTCCTTCTCCAAACAATTGCCTTTGGCTGGTAACTCTTCTCGATACTTATTGTACCATATTATAACGAACTTTAGATATTGTTTACTTCCAAATATTGACTTCCTTTTTGATACATGGTTACGATTACTTGGTAAATTTATAAATAGTTGATTTTTTTAAATTTTAATAATGTTTGTAAACTTACTTGGTGAATCAATTAATAAATCAGCCGTTGAACTATCATTACAACTCGGCGAGAGCGACGGCGACCTCTTCAGATTCTGACTAGAGTTCGGTCCCAGGGACGTGGTGATCGTTAATTCCCCGTTCGTCGCGCTGAGCCTGTTAATTGTGTTCATATTGGACGTGTTCGGCGGCGACGAGTTCCTATTCAGGCTACTCTGGTGCAGCTTGCTCTCCGGATAATGATTCGGGTTCAATTGACTCTGAATGGTGTGCTGATTCCGGTGCGATTGGGCCGACTGGGAGGCGGCCGGTGATTGCGTTAGCGGCGTCGAGAGCAGCGTCGACGGCGGTGTTAAAAGCGGCTGGGTAAGGGGGTTCATCAGCGGTTGCGGGGCCGTCTGATGGGTGTTGTTCAGGAGCTGGGGCAGGGATTGTAAAAGTTGCTGGGCCGAGCCGTTGGAGAGGAGGTGACTTAGTGTGGCGGGGTTTAGGAGGGATTGTGCTATGCTGTTTGTACCATTCGAAGTTGGAACTATAATTAATAAAATAAATCATATTTAAATTTAAAGTAGGTAGGTAGCAGAGCTGGGACGAATCCTCGTAAAAAGGATTCGAATCACGAATCCGAATCACCTAATATGATTCGAATCACGAATACTCGAATAAAGGATTCGTAAGAGATAAATATGATTCGAATCAAAGATTCGAATCCTGTTTTTTCGAATCATGAATACAAATCCTTTTAAAATAAATTTGATTTTATTATTTATTTTTCAACCATTTATATATAAATATCGTTACCAGTTGTTTTAACAAAACTATTTAAAACCTAATTATTTATTATTAACACTAAACATCGTTAATAACAGACTAAACATCTTATTCCCTGTTACTCTGATTAACGATGTATTTGTGTGTTTCTGAACTTCACATCAAATCAGTGTTTTGTACGCGTGGCGCATGAAGTAAAATTTCGAGTTTAGAAAAGCCCGAAAATTTGTCTCGGGTCGCTGCGCGACCCTCGACAAATTTTCACGGGGCTTTTCTAAACTCGAAATTTTACTTCATGCTTAGACTGGGAGTGGAAAACAGTCTTGTATATAATATCGATAACTTTTGATAAACACTTGCCTTCTTGATTTAGAAAAAAAAAACAATCGATTTTTTTTAGATACTATATGGATCACCCTGTATAAAAACAAATACGCATATCTTGTAGATCTCGTCACAATAGCCTAAATGCGTGTATTATACTTTTCTGTAGCTCGAATAGTATTTGAGTTATAACGTGTTTTGTCAAAATTGAGGTAAGTCGAGAACTTACGCTATTTTGTATTTCGCAAAACTTGCGAATAACTCAATAACTAATGGGAATACAAAAAAATCGTTCAACCAAAAGTTTTAGATAAGAAAATTTTGGACAAATTTTCTATCTTTAAGTTTTTTCGTAACTATCTTCTTTCTTAGAGAACAATAACAGTTTGTTGAAAGATTCTTAAAAACTTATAATTTTTAAAAATCGTGGAATAACTTGATTTTGCGCATTACTGAAAAAATATATCATTAGTAATTAGTAATATTTAATGTCGTTTTTATTGTGCGCGTTGATAGAGATGATAAAGTTTGTGAATAATCTAAGTATTATAACATGAAAACATTTTATATGTACAGAGAGTTTAAAGTTTAGTGACCACGATTTTTGCGCAACAACAACAATTTTTCAACACTTTTAGTAAGTAACACACTTGGTTAAGATTTTACTGTTTATTAGTTGACACTGCACCACTTGTTTTGCCACACAGGCAGATAAATGATGACGATTTTTCAGTTGAAACAATTAAAAATGTTCGAAATAAAAATAAACACCTTAACCACTGCACTCTGTTTAAGTTCCGATTGAAAAAAAAAACAAATTGACAAAAAAATAGTTAAAGTCCTCTCGATGAAGGTGCTATGACAATTGAAAATGTCAAAGTTGGTTTAAAAAATTTCGTCACAGAAAAATTTCATTAGATTATGAAAGCAACCATGGCAGTGTATCCAGCCATGGCAGTGTAAACTGAACAAATAATCATAACGAAGAGACACTAAAAATGGATTTGCGAACTGCCTTTTATTCAAAACTTGAAGAATTTTATAATAGAGAAATAAAAACTCTATCAAAACGTTGCTTTGGAAAACAAATTAATAAGTGTGTTCTTAATTATCTAGAAATTGTCCAATACTTGCATAGATTTGAAGTTTTTTGGCGCCCAATCTGGGGCCATGCTAACGCTGGGCCCTTGTTGGGCGCCATAAATTGTGAAAGTAAAAGGTAAAAACTTCACACTGATTAGTGTTTCGTACGCGTGGCACATGAAGTAAAATTTCAAGTTTAGAAAAGATTGAGTTTGGACGCCACGGGTCTAAATCAAAACGCTCAGGCTTTTCTAAACTCAAAATTTTAGTTTATGCTTGAGCTAAGAGTGGAGAGCACTCGTTTAAAAATACTTAAAACGCTTGCATTTGAGGTTGTTTGGCGCCCAACCTGGGGCCAGGCTAACGCTGTGGCCACTAGTTGGGCGCCATAAAACGCAACCATCTAAATATAAAACTTTCCACTGAATCAGCGTTTTGTACGCGTGGTGCATGAAGTAAAATTTTCAGTTTAGAAAAGAGTTTGGATTTGGACGATCAGGCTTTCCTAAACTCGAAATTTTACTTCATGCTTTGTCTGGGAGTGGAAAACACTCGTTTAGACTTCAAAATAAACGCTTAATAATTTTATTTAACTTATTGATTAATAACTAAATACGCTTTAATTTCATTCGTACATTTTTTAAACAGGGTAATTATAAGGGTAATTTACAATTCTTAATAAATATAAGTAAATTTATTAAGAATTGTAAATTACCCATGATTCAATAAATTAATGAATCTAAACCGGTTTACTGATATTTCACCGAGAAATCATGATATGGTTTTTTTCAGGGGTACAATTCATTAAATACGTTACGTGGATAATTAATACAATTTAATGATTTACCTTTACCAAGTGTTTTCCACTCCCAGACTAAGCATGAAGTAAAATTTCGGGTTTAGAAAAGCCCCGTGAAAATTTGTCGAGGGTCGCGCAGCGACCCGAGACAAATTTTCCGGGCTTTTCTAAACCCGAAATTTTACTTCATGCGCCACGCGTATAAAACAGCGATTTAACGAGAAATATAAATACACACAAAAGACATGTTTTATGTTAGTCCATACAATTAATTCGAATTATTTTTGACGATTCAAATCCTTTTGTAAGTATTCGAATCCTTTTATAAATATTCGAATCCTTTTATAAATATTCGAATCCTTTTATAAGGATTCGAATCCTTTCATAAGGATTCGAATCCCTTTATATGGATTCGAATCACCCACATTTGGATTCGAATACGAATCCTCTTAAAAAAATGAAACGAATCCGGATCACGAATCCAGTTGAACTAAAGTATTCGAATGCCTCTTTTAAATCCTCTATATAACCAGCTATGGAATATTGTTATAATTTTGTTATTTCCTTGACAACTGTCAAAAGTGAAGTTTTATCTCAAAGTAAAAAGTTACAGAATTTTAACAGTTAGCGTTATTCGCCTCAAGAACACGCAGAAATTGTTAAATTGTATTTTGAAAACTTTTCTTCGATAATTTGAACTCAACGCGCTTTTAGGCGAGCGTATCATAAACGAAGAGCTCCATACGAAGAAACAATTAAACTGGTAGTTTAAATGAAAATATTGAGCTTGTTCGGGCTGATGTTCAGGCAGAACCAAAAACTTCCACAAGAAAGCGTCCGGCGCAATTAGGGTTGTCTGACCGGACTTTAAGAAGAATTTTGCACTTAGACTTACATATGTATCCATACAAAAATCAAACCGTGTTCAAACTACGGCCAATTGATATTCAAAGACGTTTGTAATACGTAAAAATCGTTACAAACTTAATGGAGGCAGAACCCCATTTTTGAAAAATTTGATTATGAGCGATGAAGCAATTTTGTTCCTTTCTGGTCGCGTTAACAAGCAAATTAATCGTTTTTGGGGAACTGAACTCGTCTTATTCAAGGAAGAACTTAGAATACAAAATTTCTGGTTCCAGCAGGTTGGCGCTACATGTCACACAATGTGAAACGGTCGCTCCTTAGAAACATTTTCCCTGCCAGGCTGCTCTCAAAAAATGGAGGTATTGAGTGGCCGCCTCATTCTTCTGATTTGACGGCAGCAGATTTTTTTTTTGTGGGGATACTTAAAAGGAAGAGTCTATATTATTCGCCCACAGATGTTAGAAGACTTAAAGAGTTATAATATTCGTAAAGAAATTGCGCAAATTTCACCTGAAATATTGCGCAAAGTTATGCTACATGCTAAAAGTAGAGTTTTATTATTGTGATTTTTGTTAATAATTATACATGTTTACTTACTGGTATTATTAGCACTAGGCATCAGATTAGTTTGTCCTTGCGCCATCGCTTGAAGATTCGCCAGCGACGTCTGGACGACTTGTCCGTTATTTAAAGCTAAGTTGACCATCTGGTCGCTACTATTTACATGGTTGACTGGGATTGTCAGGATCGTCTGCGTCGCTAAACCTAATAAACAATGAAAATAAAATTAACACAAATATTTCCGTCAACAATCGAAATATTTTACACAATTGGAAAACTGTTTATTTCAGTTTAATTTGTTCGATAAGAAATAAAAACTGACTTCGGAACAATTTCACTTATCAGTTTTAACAAAAACTGTTTAACTTTCAATTTGAGATTAAGTTTTTCTCTGTACTTTTCAGTTTTAAATAAAAACTATTTTACTTTCAATTCGAGATTAAGTTTTTCTCTGCATCTATTTAGAGTTTTAGTGTGTGGATCCTCATGTGGTCCCTTTCATGCAAACAAGATGAACATCTCTCAAGTATTTACAGTTAAGGAGCTTTCCGGCGCCCAGGAGTTTCAAAACTTCCTCGAAATAGTTGAGTTCATAATCGGCCGTGCGTGTTACCTTGTGAAGTGGGTATGAGGAGTTGCGCCCCTTGGATGCCCTGCACCAACTGTCCGGAGGCCAGGATGAACTGCGGCATCGGCGCCGGCTGCTGGTGCTGCTGATGCTGGGGCGTCAGCATCGCCGATTGCGGAATTGAAGAATGCTGCTGTTGGGTTTGTTGCTGTTGCTGTTGCTGCTGGGCATTTACATTACTGGACATGCTCAGGGGTGATTCTGTGCTGACTGTGCTCTGGGTACTTCTTGGAGTCGTCGCCGCCGACGCTGCCGCTGCAACGAAAACACAAAAGCCTTTGTCTTGTATCCCTTGTAATATTAGATTTACCGTTACAATAATTATTGCATTACTTCAGTGAAAAATGGCTATGGCTACGAAACAACCGCTCGTTGCAAAATTATAGCGTGCATGTAATATAATTACCTATAATAGGGAGAAAAGCTACCCCTTATTGTTATAACAAGGGGATTGTAGGGGACGAATATTTTAATCGAATCTATTGAAAATTGCATTAACTATGTTTTGTACATAGGGTTGCTATAAATTGCTACAGTCGTCTGCTTTAAAATTAAACTAATTCTTCCTATTGTATCGACAAATCCAATGAGAATCTGCCAAATGGATAAAATTACTACAGTTTTATTGAGAAATATACAATTGAGAGGCTTATTGTAATAACAGGATATGCCACAAGTAAACAGAACTAAGATATTGGACTTTGAAATTAAGAACAAAAAAATTAAAATATTACTTTCTAAACTCGAAATGTTACTTCAAGCTTAGTCTGGGAGTGGAAAATACTCGAGTAAAGCTTCAAATTGAACTTTAAAAAAAACAAGGAATATCTAAAGATTTACAGAAAATTCTTTGAATTTTGATATACGTATTCAAAATTCAACCTATTTTCTGTAACTCTTTAGATATTCCTTGTTTATTTAAAGTTCAATTTGAAAATTTAAACGAGTGTTTTTTACTCTCAGACTAAGCATGAAGTAAAATTTCGAGTTTACAAAAACCTTAAAATTTAGTTTGGTCGCTCCGCGAAGCATAAGCTGTAAATTTTCTGGAATTCGTTGTTTTTTAAAAGAGTATAATTTGAAGCTTTAAACGAGTGTTTTCCACTTCCAGATTAAGCATGAAGTAAAATTTCGAGTTTAGAAAAGCCCCGTGAAAATTTGTCGAGGGTCGCGCAGCGACCCGAGACAAATTTTCTGGGCTTTTCTAAACTCGAAATTTTACTTCATGCGCCACGCGAATAAAACACTGATTTCAAGTGAGATTTAAATATACATAAATTTCACAGTATTTTACTGTTTTACACGCGTTGCGCATGAAGTAAAATTTCGAGTTTAGAAAAGCCCAGAAAATTTATCTCGGCAAATTTTCACGGGGCTTTTCTAAACTCGAAATTTTATTTCATGCCTAGTCTGGGAGTGGAAAACACTTGTTTTAAGCTTCAAATTGAACTTTAAAAAAACAAGGAATATCTGAAGATTTACAGAAAATTTGGGATACGTAAACTTAAAAGAAAAAATTCCTGTATGTATAAATACAAATAAAATACTTCCAGAAGAAATGTATTGTTACTGCAAAAATGTTCAGTAAAAATATTAAAGGGAAAAGTATTTCGTGTATAGTGAAACTTATTTCGTAAATCGGGAAATCTTTTTTCTTATATTTAACAAGGTGAAAGATATTTGGGATGTAGTGAATCTCATTTGATCAATAGTGAAATGCAATAGAAAAACCCCGCAAGATCAGTAATATCGCAATTCATTTAAATAATGTTTCGTAATTGTTTTTTTTTAATGAATTAGAAATGTAATCTGCTTATTGAATATTTGATACTATCATCATGATTAATGCTATTGTTTAGTATCGGGCATTGGTATAGCGGTGCAAAGTGCATTATTACTTGTTAAAGCTCACTAAAACCAATAGGTAGGAGAGCGGTGCTAATTTCATATAATCACGTTAATATATTCTATCTAAAACAATAATAAACGCTATTGAGTCGGCTTCCCATGATCATTCGATTTCAGCTACAATTACAAAACAATTTCATTTGCTTGATGGTTCGAAAGCGTCAGGAGTTCAACAAATTAATCTTTGCTTGAACATATTTTAAATTCTATTAAATCGCAGATTAAATTAAAATACATTTATTTAAATCACAATTTGCTATTGTTAATTGTTTACGTAAACAATTATTAAATCAATTAATCAATATTGAGACGTGTTTCAATGTTTTTAACCACTTTATTTGAATAATTCCACGACTCAAGTTTGGACATATTTAGTGTTATTTTTAACTTTGACAATTTACAGTATTTCTATATCTAAAAAATATTAAACAGTAGTGCTAATTTCATATAATCACGTTAATATCGTATGTTCAATCAAATAAAACCTCTAGAGTGCCATGGCAAATATTGTAGGTTAGCAATTCTAAAATTATACACTAAAATTATTATGTCTGACGTTTTACATGTCAATTCCTAATGCGTATAGCGTATATAGCGTATATATACAGTTTTAACTTTGAAAATGATAGTAACGGATCGAAACACGTGTCAGGCAACTGAAAATAAAAACATGGAACAACACAAGTGTTTACCTTTACCCAATTTGCGTATAGCTAATTTAAATTTAAAGAAAGATAAAATCATGACACTCTAGAGGTTTTATTTTATTGAACATACGATATATTCTATCTAAAACAATAATAAACGCTATTAAGTCGGCTTCCCATGGTAAAAGAAACATTAAAACACGTCTCAATATTGATTAATTAATATGGATTACCACGTACTAACGCTCAATACTAGACAAATATTTAAATTAATAAATCGTAATCTTGTGCTGTGCATTTTTCAAACTACCCACAATTGATTGATTTTTATGAAATATAAAAAAATTAACAACAAAATAGTAGTTATTTTAATTTAATCTTCAAGGCGATAACTTATTTGTACATTTTCAATATAGTAAACAAAAAAAAAACAAGGATTTCAAGCAGTGTACGTAATAGTCCTGATTTACAGGATTTTTAGTTTTATTTTAGCCATGCAATCCATTAAACTTTTTTATCAAATGAAATTCCCACGTCAGTTTCGAATCAACATATTTTACAATTTGTCACATGACTTTCACTTTTTATCAAATGTAATTCCCTTTTTATTTGAAATAATGTGAGATCAAACTTTAGCAGTATGTTTCCTATAATTGATTTATTTTAAATATTATTGAAATATAACAAATTTACTTTAAAATAGTGATAATTTAATTTAATCGTGTCTTGTCCTGTGAATTTTTTAAATTACTCACAATTGATTGATTTTTTTCTTAAATATAAAAATGAACCACTAAAAAGTGATTAATTTAATGTTATCTTAAAGGCGATCACTTAGTTGTACATTTTTAATATAATAAACTAAAAAAACACGAATTTTAAGCAGTGTAAGTAAAAGTCCTAATTCACAGGATTATTAGTTTGATTTTCACCATGCAATCCGTTAATTGTAATTTTTTAATAAAATAAATTTCCACGTCAGTTGCGTATCAACATAATTTACAATTTGTCACATTACTTTTTCTTTTTATCAAATGTAATTCCTTTTGTATTTAAAATAATGTGAGATCAAATTTTAGCAGTATATTACCCTTAATTAATTGTACGTGTTTAATTGAATTCACTTGGTTTGTTTTACTAAAAATATTTTATTTCAACTAGTTTCGGCTTAATGCCATTTTCAAGAAAATTCTTGAAAATAGCATTAAGCCGAAACTAGTTGAAATGAAATATTTTTAGTAAAACAAACCAAGTGAATTCAATTAAACACCTATATTTAGTAGAAATGTTCTACTAAGTGAATATTGAGAAACCTGTTAATAATATATAATTAATTGATTTTTTTTAATATTATTCAAATATAACAAATTTAGTACAAAATGGTGATAATTTAATTTCATCTTGAAGGCGATAACTTATTTGTATTGTATGTAAGTAGTAGATAAATTCCTTTATCTTCAATGTTTTATTTTAATTTAATTACTTTATTAATTAATTTATTTCAAGCACGAAGTGCCCTTCTTCAATAGCTTAACGTATTTCACAAATTACCCATAATTGATGATTTTTTTTAAATATAAAAAAATTACTACAAAATAGTGGTTAATTTAATTTAATCTTGAAGGCGATAACTTATTTGTACATTTTTGTAATGGTAAACAAACAAAAAAACACGGATTTTAAGCAGTGTAAGTAAAAGTCCTGACTTACAGGATTTTTAGTTTAATTTTGACCATGCAATCAATGACACTTGTATTTTATCAAATGAAAATCTCACGTCAGTTTTGTATCAACATGCTTCACTGTCACATGACTTTCCGTATTTATTTTTCGAACGTAATTCCCCTTTTATTTAAAATAATGTTAGATCAAACTTTAGCAGTATGTTTTGAACTTCACTTTAAATCAGTGCTTTGTGCGCGTGGCGCATAAAGTAAAATTTCGAGTTTAGAAAAGCCCCGTGAAAATTTGTCTCGGGTCGCTGCGCGACCCTCGACAAATTTTCTCCGCGGGGCTTTTCTAAACTCGAAATTTTACTTTATGCTTAGTTTGGGAGTGGAAAAGACTCGTTAGTTTAAAATAAATCAATTTCAGATTTAGAGAAAATTAAAAAAATATATTTCGATATACATGAATTTTGTGTTAACGTTAAAAACATTAAAATAGAAATTCTTACAACTTTGACAATTAACAGAGTTCTATTTACACTGTCGTTTTTTTTAACGAATCATAAGAACAGTAAATATTTTGTCATCTTACTCTTTTTGTTTTAATAAATCATAAAAACAGTTAATAAAATATAATATAATAACTCAATAAGTATTTTATTTTTAGTTTTATAAACCAATGGTTTTAAACGTATTGGTTTCAATTTTCAAATAAATTACAAATTGTAGTAAACTAATAATCAAGACTGAATAAAACAAAATCTATTACTTTGATAACTGTATGTTTTTGAGTTTACGTGAAGTGATTATTACACACAAAAAAGACTGTTATTCCTTACTTCACTTTTTATTTGTTTCTTTAGATGTACATTTCTAGACACAAGGTGCTCATTATCAGTTTGTTATTGATAATGAGCACCTTGTGTCTCGAAATGTACATCTAACGATACAAATAAAAAATGAAGTAAGGAATAACAGTCTTTTTTATGTATTACTTTGATACTACATATGTTCGATAGCGTAGACGCCATCTAATGCCCATTAGCTTAAGTAGCATCGTCAATAGCTGGCTACCTAAGCTAATAGGCATTAGATGGCGTTTACCCTTTCGAACATATGTAAATTGCACAGTCCATAATAAATGGTCAAAGATGTTCAGTATTCTTCAAGCACTGGTTCGGGACTATACTGATAATGGCATTGAAGCCTGAAACGCGTATATAGTTATCCGGTGAATGAATGAGTACTGATTATAAATTGATATTCTTGATTTTGATATTAGTTTTGTTATTATGGCCCATTTGTAAGATACCAATTAAATTAATAAGTTTATAAATTTAAAAACCGTAGAGTTGAGGCTGTTAGTTGTTGAAACTCCATAATATTACCTTAATAAAACATTTAATTTGGTTAGGTTTCAAAATTATATTCATTGTACTACAACAATTGTTTCACCGGTCTGTGGCTTCATCAGGTAGATGAATGGTAATGGTAGATGTCTTTGTCACCATTCATCTACTTGATGAAGCCACAGTGTGGTTAAACAATTGTTCTACTACAATAAAAATTTTGAAACCTAAAGAAATTAAGTGATTTATTAAAGTGATATATAAATTTAGTTTTAAATCTGGTTCTTATTTTGGGACCCTATCAAAACATCCACACTATTTGTGCCACTCGTAATGCTGGTTTTTTTTTTCAACTCTTTTGGCATAATTCTGATATTTTTTTCAAATAAAACTGCGTACTAGTATATACTAACTTTCAGAAATGATTTTACCTGTAATATTTTGCAGTTTCTCCATTAAAACAAGCAATTTACATAAAAAATAGTGAGCTTAATGTTACGCGAATTGTAAATATTTTCTTTAAAACCAATCGTGTTAGTTTTGTTTTCAAAGCCCACTTTGCTAAAACAAAAAAATCAATTTTGTAGAACAAATCTCTGCTCTTTCAACTTTAATTCTTGTGCATTCTTTAGAGAGATTGTGTAGGAGTTTTGGTGGGCTCCTCTTATTTTTCTCAGTAAAAATGATTGAGACTTTGAGCTTACAATTTTTAACTCTTTGTTACACGTTATATTATGGTTTAATATGACGTGTAACGAAGAAAAAAAAATTGAAACGTTTGTTTTCGGTAAAGTTTCAGTTCTAATTTTGACTTAACCATCACTGAGGAATTTTAAGCCAGTGCTCGTAAATATGTAGAAAGTGCAAAATCGCGAAACTGACTATTCTCAGAAAATAATTGATAAAAATAAAATTTTGGCTAGAATTAAAAACTTATTGGAAACAATGCATTTAGAATTAAATAAGGTTTCATTCGTACTATAGCCATAGCAAGAATTAAACCTTATTTAATTCTAAATACATTGTTTCCAATAAGCTTTTAATTCTCGCCAAAATTTTATAGCACGAATTAAACCTTATTTTGTTTAACTTAACTGTTTTTTGCTTTAACAGTTTGGCTCACCCGCTGAAAGTCATAAGTTTGCTTGTTTCGTTTTGTTTTTGTTTTATAAACATGATTTCAAATATCTTGGTGTTTCTTTATGAATTATTTAGCGGTTAACACGATCCTCGCTAATGAAAATGATAAGGGAGGGGAGGGGGACGCCCTAGGGGGGCGTCTGGCCAAATGCAGTAGGTCAAATGTAATTGGTTTCAAAGTTATGGTCGATAATGAGAGAGAAAACGGAAGGGATTGTTTACCTGATGCGCCAACGCTGAGGTTTAAAGGTGCATTAATCGACGAGTTGCCCGACGATAAGTTCGCCATGCTCTGCAGGCCGGCGGCCAACGAGGCCACCTGGGGAAGGCTCTGCTGCAGCGTCGCCAAGTTCTGCAAGTTCTGCAGTGTCACTAATCCAGCCACTAGAAAACACACAACAAAATATAGGGTGATTAAAAAAAAGGAAGAGATTTCAAACATTTATTTGTTCCAAACTACAAAAAGTAAACATAAAGAAAATTTAACATAAAGAAAAATTGAGTTTGTCAATAGTTTGCAAAATATTTACAAAATATAAAAACGAAATAAATTAAGATCGACTTTCTGCAAAAATGTTGTCTTATTGAAACAAGTTTCTAAATATTCATTGAAACAACTACTTCTCGAACTAATACCCCAACAGATATTGAATTATACAATGAATATTTGAGTTACACGACAGCTGTACTGTTCTATTATGCATAATTTATATGCAAAATCAGGTCAAATTATTTTCTCACCAAACTAAATGAAACAACAGGAAATTAAAATAAATTGAAAAAATTACAGATAGTGAATATTAATTGTCAAAAAGTAAAACAATAATTCCAACGTTCCTGGACAGACAAACAGTTTAAATTTGAGCAGCCCAGGCCGCATTGGCGCTGTTGCTTGTCATGTTGATTGTCTGTAGTAAAATGGTGACCCAACAAGAAAACGCATTTCCTTGTCATTTTTATCTGTGGTGTTATCTGTGGTGTTATCTGTGGAATTACGTTAAGACCGCAGTTTTATTCCCCCTATGCCTGACACTCTTGAAAATCTACGACATCGAATTGTTGATGCTGTGAATTCGATAACTAGAGACCAGCTAAATAAGAAATGAGCCACCGTTTTGATATTTGTAGTGTAACACATGGTGCTCATAATAAATGCACAAAAATTGAACTTTTTTCTTTCCAGAACCATTACAATTGTGCTTCTATCTTTTGTATTTTGGAAGAAATACATGTTTGAAATCTGTTCCTTAGTTTTTATTAACCCTGTATATAAATGATAGAATAATTTCAATTCAAAAATATTTAAATTCGAGAAAATAAGCTTACGCTTCTTATAGTTTGCACGGGAAATAGTTATTTGAATGGATATTTATTGTCTTATTAATTAAGACAATTTGTTTGCATTTTAGTCGAAAAACATTTTCGTAATGTTATATATTATATATAAATTATAATCATTGACGGAACTTGATTTAGGAATAACACTATTTAATAATCCAGGAGTAGACGTTATTTTTTACTTTCATGACTTACACAGTCACGACTTAATCATAGCAGCTTTTACTTTCAATCTTATCTTAGACTAAATTTAGGAAGAAACAAAGATTGTTTAAAAACTGCTACTTGTGGACTATATATAGAGAGTTTTATGTAACACCGAACATTTTCATAACGAGGATTTTTTAAGTTTACACAAGCATAGGTTCTGCATGCTCCGACGCTCAGTTTATTAAAAGATTTGAAGCTTTAAACGAGTGTTTTCCACTCCTAGGCTAAGCATGAAGTAAAATTTCGAGTTTAGAAAAGCCTGAAAATTTGGTTTGGTCGCGTAGCGCAAAGCGCGGAGCGGCCAAACCAAATTATCAGGCTTTTCTAAACTCGAAATTTTACTTCATGCGCCACCCGTACAAAACACTGATGCAAAGTAAAGTTTAGCGCTGTGTTTTAAACTTCGTAGTATGTTAGTATTTTGTACCGGTGGCCCATGAAGTAAAATTTCGAGTTTAGAAAAGCCTGAACATTTGGTTTGGCCGCTCCGCGCTTCACGCTACGCGACCACTCCAAATTTTCAGGCTTTTCTAAACTCGAAATTTTACTTCATGCTTAGCCTGGGAGTGGAACATACTCATTTCAAGTTTCAAATTGAACTCTGTTAAAAAAACAACGAGTATCTAAAGATTTACGGCATATACGCTGTAACTGGGGCATGTATACTTGAAAGAAAAACTCCCTATATGTACAAGTTGAGGCATTAATTAATTTTTAATGGTCATATAGGCAGCTCAATGTACACACAACTTAAAAATTAAAGGTGTCAAATTGTATTGGATGCAAATGTTTGGTGTTACATAAAACTCTCTGTATATTTCGTCACACAGTCACGACTTAATCGTAGCAGCTTTTACTGACAGTCTTATCTCAGATTAAATATAAGAAGGAACAAAGATTGTTTAAAACCTGCTACGTATGGATTATATATATATTTCGTACAGTAACCATTTTAAGGGTTAAAATCCAGGTGAGCAATAAAGTTACATTTGTTAGGGTAACTTACTTGTGCCATTTAGGTGAGCCGATGCAGAAACAGGCGGTGTTATTTTCGGATCCGAGGGTTCGTCAGCTCTGCTTCCGTGTGCCATTTTTTGCCCCCCGATGTGTAAATCCGTGCTACCATCCACTCCCATCGTCGAGGCTGGCTCTGGTGATCCCACGCTACTTTCGCGGTCACTTTCCTGCAAGAAAATTAACATTTTATGTTAGACACATCTTACAATTTATAGATGCATTTAAAAATAATTAGTGTTTTAAAGCAAGTAACGTCATTCCAGTGAATACCACAATGTTAGTGAATAATGTACAGGAAATTTGTCGATTAAGTATACAAATTAACCGTGTATGGTATATGTATACTAAAACATAAATTCCCTGTGAAATATTTACAGCACGTTTATTTTTTTAGTTCCTACCTCACTCAGAGAAAACAATATGTATCAATAAACCTAAACTAAATGAATATGGATACGTATTGAAAAAAAATCTCTATATATTGGCTGAGTTAAATATGTTCATTTCAATAATGAATGTTAACTAAAAGCATTTGCATTATAAAACACATAGTTTTATACATAACTCTTATTTAGTACAGCCAGCTAAATTATACAATCATTTACCTAATAACTTAAAATGTTTACCAAATAATATAGTACTATAAAAGTTGAAATGTATTGTACTTATGCAATCATTCTATACTACTGATGAATATATTTAGTACTGCAAAAACCATACCTAGTGAATTAATGTTAAACGTAGTGATAAGTGTGCGTCTTATTGTTTATTACCTTTTATATCCGTTACTTTTATTAATCTATTAACTAATTTACTATGCCTTTTTTAATATTTGAATGCTCTTTGTACGTTTCGTCTTTATACAATGATATATATTTATAAGTATTTTAACCTGTTCTGTCTCAATACTATACTCATTAATATTAGGTTTAGTTATTAGGTTCTTGTATTCCTGTATTCAAGCAAATTTGTATTTGACTCACCAAGAAATGTACTATTATTCTTTTTAAAAAAAAATAATTAGACTGCAGAGGAAGACGTGCTAGAATTATTATTATTATTATAACAAAATTATTTAAAAATAAGTATAAATCTTATTATTTTGAGGCAATAAAGTTGCTTAAATCCGATGGTCTTAATGCAGAGAAATCAACAAGTGAGTATTTTTTTGAAGTATTTCGAAACAAAACGCATCTTTTTTACCCTGTTCGTTATTTAATTAAATCTGAATTAAATTTATTTTAATTATGTTTTTATATAATCAACAGTAATATCTCAACATTTATAAGAGGTATTACTGTTTCTTTATAATATACTTATGCGTTAATTTAAATATTTAGTTTAGTTATATTCTGTTGTATGTGAAATGCTCTCTGTAATTAGATGTACATCTGTTAGGAAATGAATACATTACTGTTATTAATAAATATTAAATACTATCAATTGTAATTATTTTATAATAAATAACAAATGTATGACTTATTTATAATTACATGTGCGTGTGGAATGTTTCACGGCGATTTGTCGAACATTAACGTTAAACTGTGCCGAGCTACGCGCGTCCCGTTCACGTGTAGTGAAGTCACCTAATTTGACGCTTGATCGGAGATAATTATTTGCACAAGTTCAATTTATTTCCATAAATTTACGATGTCGTAAACTACGGAAATAAACTGCAACGCCTCTCACATTATCCAATCACACAGAAACTGCTCAAAATTGCAATCGTTAAAATATAAAGGACGACGATTTAAAGCTACTAATTAATCCATTAATTCAACTAAAAACATAGCAACTTGTTATAAGGAAAGTAGGTTTTGATATTATCAAGTTATTTTAAAATTTGAACAATGTTTTAATTAGAGGCTTTACGTTTAAAACATTAGATAACCCAGCGCATTCACCATATTGATATACGCATTTAAATTGAATTCTGCCTCTGTCAACAATAATTAATTAATGAATAGAATAATGTGGCATAAAGCCTAGTATTATTTATCTACACTTAAAATAAACACACTAACATTTTCTTCACGGTAATTTTTATTTAATATAGATGTTCACTTCTGTGCAATAAAATTAAGCACACAAAATATGTTGTAATCTAAAGCGGACATGATGAGTTTCCTATAGAACTAGAGTTCAATTTAAAGCTTCAAACGAGTGTTTTCCACTCCTAGACTAAGCATAAAGTAAAATTTCGAGTTTAGAAAAGCCCAGAAAATTTGTCGAGGGTCGCGTAGCGTGTAATACACTAAAGTATTATGAAATTTATGTATATTTGAACGTCAATTGAAATCAGTGTTTAGACGCGTGGCGCAAGAAGTAAAATTTCGAGTTTAGAAAAGCCCCGGGAAAATTTGACAAACATAAGTATAATTAAAATTGCCAATTCTTGGTTGCAGAATACTTCAAACATTAAAAGTGCGATTCTTTTTGCAATCTACAACAAGTTAGTCTTACAAAGACAATATCAAACACTCATTAATACAACTACTTCCCGGGCTCATGCTGCGACGGACGTTGAATTATACAACAAGTGTGTGCTGTTACATACAGCAACCTACTGTAAATGCAAGAATTGGCAATTTCAATTATACTTATGTTTGAACGGTAACGTGACCGCCAATCTAAGGTGTCAAATTGTTTAGAGAAAAATGCAAAGCTATATTGATGAGAAATAAATCTCGAAACGCGTCTATAGATGGCCTAAATAGTTTGACCCAAATTGTTGCATTTACAGTAGGTTGCTGTATGTAACAGCAAACACTTGTTGTATAATTCAATGTCCGTCGGGGCATTAGCCCGGGAAGTAGTTGTTTCAATGATTATTTGATATAGTCTTTGTAAGACTAACTTGTTGTAGATTGCGAAAAGAATAGCACTTGTAATGCTTTCTCTAGATGAAAAGTTAAGTTATATTTTCAAAAAACATTTTTGTTTATTGTTTATTGTTTATTTATGGAAATCCATTTAAAAAAAATACATATTGCTTTGTCTGAAATAAGTTAAAAGTAATAATTAAGTTAAAATATATTAAATCACAAACAATATTATTTTTGATTACCTTGGTGTGTTTTTTTTTTTACTAACTGAAAAGTTCTACTTTCTGACGAAACATTTCTGATTATTATGTAATGTTTTCTATTCAAAGTTAAATTACATTTTCACAGGACATTATTTATTACTATTGTTTTTTTTACTAACTGAAAAGTTACGCTACTTTCTTACGAAGCATTGCTGATTATTATGTAATGTTTTCTTTACATAAAAAGTTAAGTTACATTTAAAAAAAATGTGGTTACTATTGCTTTTTTTTCACTAACTGAAAAGTAATGCTACTTTTTTGAGTGAGACATTTGTAATAATTACGCCAATATGAAATTAAAAATGAAATAATATTTAAAGGAGTAATAAATTAAAATAACCATGTAGATTTTTTCCCTGAGCGTTTGCTGCGTTTTATAGAATTCGAGTTGAATTTCTGAATGGCGCCCGCGGGACACTTTAACACTTTACCTTCCCATCCACTCGTTACATTAATCATGCGCGTTTCTGCTAATTATACATTATTAAATTTGCTCAACATTTTATTTGACGCGCGAACCGAGAACGAAAAACGACAAAAAATAAATCAACGTTTAATACTTTTAAAAGAGAAACGAGTACCAATCTAATATATTTAGAGTACAACATAAAAACGAGTTAATATCTATGACTGCAACAATACAGTCTTGTTAAGACTTTTCCAAATCTTCATTAAAACAACTAGTTAGAGTAAAAAAACAAAGTATTAGTGAAATTTAACCAAGTGTTTTCTTTTTCAAATCATACTACTTATATGTAAAGTTATTTAAATTAAAAATACTTGGTATTGTTTCACAATTTAAAACGTTATTCCGACTAGTTTCAGTTTGTTAGACCATTTTCAAAGGAATCACATTTCTTTCAAAATGGTCTAACACACCGAAACTAGTCGGAATAAAGTTTTAATTTGTAAAACAATACCAAGTGTTTTTAATTTAAATAACTTTACATATTCTAATATGATTCACCAAGTGCCAGATGAGAAACTAATTCAAGAAAAAATACTACTTATAGTTAGTAGAGCCATTTGAAACTCTCCTTTATTGCCTTTTTCATCCAACGTATCAAACATTCACATCACGTAAATAGTTTAAATAATTATTTAATTGAAACAAACAACACCGATAATATTGACAAAACGTCGATAACCTTTGAATTAAAAGCATAACGATATAATGAACATGATAAAATGTAACTTGGGCGTGATAATTACGTACGTAATTTTTGATTGTGGCGGTAATATAAAACAGCATTTATTGCCCACCCGGGGTTACATTACCGTCATCCACTACGAATTGATAAATTGTTTTGTAATTGTAATTACTAATTACCATTCCATATTAACTGTAATGTAATAATCAGGCGCATAACTGTGAATTATAAATTACGAATAAATGTCATTCAAGCTAAACACAAGTTGCTTTATAATTCGACTTATAAAAATTGTTAGAATTGGATGAATTGAATTAAACGTTGTTATTAGGAAAACACACGTCTAGACGGAATTAATTGTGTGGTTTTTAAGGGTTTTACGTTGTATGTTTGACATGTATCACATTAATTTTCTTATTTATCTAACAATTTTCCCTAAGATCAATTTAATATCACAACTTTTCTAATTTCTTTGAATATCTTACGTTATATGTTTGATATGTACCACATTAATTTTCTTATTTAACCAACGATTTTCCCTTAGGTCAATTTTATGTCACAACTTTCCTAATTTATTTGAATGTCTTACGTTATATGTTTGACATGTATCACATTAATTTTCTTATTTATCTAACGATTTTCCCTAAGGTCAATTTTAAATCACAACTTTTCTAATTTCTTTGAATATCTTACGTTATATGTTTGACATGTATCACATTAATTTTCTTATTTATCCAACGATTTTCCCTTAGGTCAATTTTATGTCACAACTTTCCTAATTTATTTGAATGTTTTACGTTATATGTTTGACATATATCACATTAATTTTCTTATTTATCTAACGATTTTCCTTAAGGTCAATTTTAAATCACAACTTTTCTAATTTCTTTGAATATCTTACGTTATATGTTTGACATGTATCACATTCATTTTCTTATTTATCCAACGATTTTCCCTTAGGTCAATTTTATGTCACAACTTTCCTAATTTATTTGAATGTCTTACGTTATATGTTTGACATATATCACATTAATTTTCTTATTTATCTAACGATTTTCCCTAAGGTCAATTTCAAATCACAACTTTTCTAATTTCTTTGAATATCTTACGTTATATGTTTGACATGTATCACATTCATTTTCTTATTTATCCAACGATTTTCTCTTAGATTATTTATATGTCACAGCTTTCATAATTTCTTTAAATGTTATACGTTAAATATTTGACATGTATCACATTAATTTACTTATTTGTCTAACGATTTTCCCTGAGGTCAATTTTATATCACAACATTTCTAATTTCTTTGAATATCTTTTCACGTTTATTAAATTACATTTTCGGATAAGCTACAGGGAATTTTTCTTCTAAGTATACATATCCCAATTTATCTGCTGAAAATATCCAGGCATTCGTTGTTTACATAAAACTGTTAAATTTAAAGCTTCCAACGAGTGTTTCCAATCCCAGACTAAGCATGAAGTAAAATTTCGAGTTTAGAAAAGCCCCGTGAAAATTTGTCTCGGGTCGCGCAGCGACCCGAGACAAATTTTACGGGCTTTTCTAAACTCGAAATTTTACTTCATGCGCCAAGCGTATAAAACACTGATTTCAAGTGAAATTCGAATATACATCAATTTCACAATATTTTAGTGTTTTATACGCGTGGCGCATGAAGTAAAATTTCGAAAGTAAAACTCGAAAGTTTACTTCCGATACTTTAATATTGTGAAATATTTGTATATTCGAACTTCACTTGAAATCTATGTCTTATACGCGTGGCGCATGAAGTAAAATTTCGAAAGTAAAACTCGAAATTTTACTTCCAATACTTTATTATTGTGAAATATTTGTATATTCGAACTTCACTTGAAATCTATGTTTTATACGCGTGGCGCATGAAGTAAAATTTCGAGTTTAGAAAAGCCCAGAAAATATGTCTCGGGTCGCTGCGCGACCCTCGACAAATTTTCACGGGGCTTTTCTAAACTCGAAATTTTACTTCATGCTTAGTCTGGGATTGGAAACACTCGTTGGAAGCTTCAAATTTAACAGTTTTATGTAAACAACGAATGCCTGGATATTTTCAGCAGATAAATTGGGATACTTAGAAGAAAAATTCTCTGTATATGTTTTCTTTACAAAGCATTTTGTTGTATAATGCTCTGTAAAGAAAACATATACAGGGAATTTTTCTTCTAGCATTTTGTTGTATAATGCTCTGTAAAGAAAACATATACAGGGAATTTTTCTTTTAAGTATACATATCCCAATTTATCTGCTGAAAATGTCAAGGCATTATTCGTTGTTTTGATAAAACTGTTAAATTTGAAGTTTCTAACGAGTGTTTCTAATCCCAGACTAAGCATGAAGTAAAATTTCGAGTTTAGAAAAGCCCCGTGAAAATTTGTCGAGGGTCGCGCAGCGACCCGACACAAATTTTCTGGGCTTTTCTAAACTCGAAATTTTACTTCATGCGCCACGCGTATAAAACATAGATATCAAGTGAAGTTCGAATATACAAATATTTCACAATATTAAAGTATTGGAAGTAAAATTTCGAGTTTTACTTTCGAAATTTTACTTCATGCGCCACGCGTATAAAACACTAAAATATTGTGAAATTGATGTATATTCGAATTTCACTTGAAATCAGTGTTTTATACGCTTGGCGCATGAAGTAAAATTTCGAGTTTAGAAAAGCCCGGAAAATTTGTCTCGGGTCGCTGCGCGACCCTCGACAAATTTTCACGGGGCTTTTCTAAACTCAAAATTTTACTTCATGCTTAGTCTGGGAGTGGAAAACACTCGTTTGAAGCTTCAAATTGAATTGTTTAAAAAAAACAACGAATATCTAAAGATTTAAAGAAATTAAGCTGAATTTAGAATACGTATACTTTAACAAAAACTCCCTCGACAAATTTTCTGGGCTTTTCTAAACTCGAAATTTTACTTCATGCGCCACACGTATAAAACACAGATGTCAAGTGAAGTTCAAATTTACGAATATTTGACAATATTAAAAATTTGGTTTTGTCGCGACCTAAAAATCATAAAATGATGAGTAAAAAAAATCCCAGAGATAAATACCATTATTTATTAAAGTAAAAATAAATCCGGTAATTGCATTTAAAAAATCAAAAGAAATTCTTGTTTTCTTTCACTTCGTGCTACATTTTCAGTTTCAGTAGAAAGAAAACACTTCACTTTTTTATACTATTTTTATTTTATATACCACACAATTAAAGTGGTATAAAAAAGTGAAGTGCTTTTATATCAAAAGAACTTATTCCAAGTTTATAGAATTGAATTCGAAATCAGTTTGTGCCAGTGTTTCCAAATCAAGGAAAATTACTCTAAATCCAGTATTTTCCCTTAATTTGGAAACACTGGCACAAACTCGTCTTCGAGACATTGTGATCTAATGTTTTGGATTTGGAGATTCAGTGCAATGGAATACTGAACAGCTTTGACTGGCGTAAACGCCATCTATTGCTGCGTTTCTAAGTCAAAAAATAGGTAATAGATGGCGTTTATGTGAATTATTTAGAATTACATGTAGTCATTCATATTTTACAATAGCAATTACGTTTATATTTTATATGGATTTTGTAATTTTGGTATTGAAGTGTGTTATTCATTTGTAACAATATAGTTTTTTTTTCGATCCTTTTGAAACTATTTTAATAACCTTTTATACGTTTAATTACAGAATAGAAGAGCTGATTGGCGGAATAATGGCAAACGCAAAGAGGAAGAGGAAGAGCGCGTTTCCAGTTTCCACACACATTGCATAATAGAAGTGGCTATTGATTATACTGTCCCTAGAACTAAATTAGAACAGAATTAGATGCTATTTGTTCTGGCGCAATTTGCAGTCACGTGATTTCAATCATCCTTATCCATCAGCATATGCATAATCTCCGCCAGCTAGTTCAATAGACGCGTAAATAATAGTAATGCATGACTCAGACTGACTAGAAATATATTCATACATAATCAAATGGGAGGTGGAGGAGAAAGAGGAGGAGGGTGGTCTGCACGGTCTGCGAAATTTGCTATTCCACCACGGCATCAAGTTTCTACTTCATTTAATTGCTAATCTAATTTTAAAACGCATTTGATGCAGATTTGAATTTTATCAAAAATTCCTTTTACTATTATATAAGAGTGTTAAATAATTGTTTAAATTTCATCAAAAATTCCTTTCACTATTAAATATGATTAATAAATATTTGTTTGAAAACTTTTTTACAGAAGTTAGGATTGATTTGTTAACACGTGTTTTCCATTCCTTGATTAAGCATGAAGTAAATGAGTTTGGATGAGTTACGTGAAGATGATAATAACTTGAAATTAAACACTTTTTCTCTTTTCTTCACAAGTTTATTTTATACCAGATGTACATTTCGGTCACCATGTGACCATTATCAATGGTTTGATACTGAAGAGAAAAATGAAATTACACAATATATATACAAAATGGGGGCGGATTGAAGTAAATGTTTCGAGTTTAGCAAAGAATGAAAATTTGGTTTGATCTCTACATGAATTGATAGTTTTACGATTTCCTGAATATTTAATATCAATATTGGTACAGTGTTTTAAGTTTAAGGATCTGATATTTTTTTAAATATATAGAACACGAATTAAATGCTTTTCCGATTTCTTAATTAATATTAACATACTAATATTTTGATGCAATGTTTCAAAATTGATCCTTAAGCCTACGATATATTTTTTAAAATAAAATACATAATCAAATGGGAGGTAGAGGAGGAAAAGGAGGAGGGTGGTCTGCACGGTCTGCGAAATTCGCTATTCCACCACGGCATCAAGTTTCTACTTCATTTAATTGCTAATCTAATTTTAACAATGCTTTTTGATGCAGACTTGAATTTAATCCAAAATTTCTTTTACTTTGAAATAAGAGTATTAAATAATTGTTTGAATTTCATCAAAAATTTCTTTCACTATTAAATGTGATTAATAAATCTTTGTTTGAAAACTTTTTTACAGAAGTTAGGCTTGATTTGTTAACACGTGTTTCCCAATTCTTGATTAAGCATGAAGTAAATATTTCGAGTTTAGAAAAGCCTGAAAATTTGATTTGATCGCGACATGAATTGACAGATCTACGATTTCGTGAATATTTAATATCAATATTGGTACAGTGTTTTAACTTCGAGCATCAGATATATTTTTTTTAAATATATAGAAAATGAATGAAATGATTTTCCGATTTCTTAATTATTATTCTTAAGTTTGATGCAATGATTCAAAATTTGGCCTAAATCCTACAATATATTTTATTTAAATAGAACATGAATTGACAGTTTTACGATTTCGTGATTATTTAATATCAATATTAGTATAGTGTTTTAACTTTAAGCCCCTCATATTTTTTTTAAATATACCGGGTGTTCACTTGGCGGACGCAACATAGGAAATCCCATGTAAATTTTGAAATGTTCAAATTTTGGCTCCCCTATTTATTTTAGAAACAAAATGTAATTACCTTTTTTGTAGAGGAAAAAATTCTGTTAACGTATATCACTTCAAGTTTCTTTAAGTTAAAATAATTAAGAAAAAGTAATGTGATTTTATAAAAATAATGACATGCCATGGAATTGAAACAACAATTGCGGATGTCAAAATGGCAAAAAATATCGCAGTCACTTGAATAAAGTAAATGTTTTCGAAATGATTTACACTATACAAGAAAAAATCCTCCTAATAAAGTGGTATTATGCAGACCACAGTTATCACAATGTTTGGGTTATGTTTTTTGTCGATAATTAAGTAACAGCAATATCTTGTGCTTTTTTGACATCCGCAATTGTTGTATCAATTCCATGGTATGTCGTAATTTTTATAAAATCACATTACTTTTTCTTAATAATTTTAGCTGTAAATTTTCTGACATTCGTTGATTTTTAAAAGAGTTCAATTTGATGCTTTAAACGAGTGTTTTCCACTCCCAGACTAAACATGAAGTAAAATTTCAAGTTTAGAAAAGCCTCGTGAAAATGTTCTGGGCTTTTCTAAACTTGAAGTTTAATTTGAAGCTTTAAACGAGTGTTTTCCACTCCCAGGTTAAGCATGAAGTAAAATTTCGAGTTTAGAAAAACCTGAAAATTTGGTTTGGTCGCGTAGCGCGAAGCGAATTTGGTGCAGGATTTTTTTAATCTCGAAATTTTACTTCATGCTTAACCTGGGAGTGGAAAACACTCGTTAAAGCTTCAAATTTGTATATAAGTGACAAATATCTTACCACCAGTCATAATTATAAATAATAATCATATATAAACATTACCGAACAATAAATATATCAAATTCTCATAAATTAACTTATCAAATTACCGCTACGCGGAGCGACCAAACCAAATTTGCAGGCTTTTCTCAAACTCGAAATTTTACTTCATGATTAACCTGGGAGTGAAAAACAATCGTTAAAGCTTCAAATTTTCATGTAAGTGACAAATTCATTACACCAGTCGTAATTATAAATAATAATCATATATAAACATCACCGAACAATAAACATATCAAATTCTCATAAATTAACTGTTCAAATTTCAAGTTTCAACCGCGAATTTACAAAAGGGCAAAAACGGGAGCTATCGGGCAATAAAAACATTTGAACAACCTAAGAGAACATTTAATTATGGTGCAATTAATGAAAGCTCACATTTCGTCAGAATACACCGCGTTAATAATCCGGGTGGACGTGGATGTAAATTAATTGAAAATATGTATATACGTACACATAATAATATATATATATATATATATATATATATATATATATATATATATATATATATATATATATATATATATATGTATATATATACGTGGTCGTGTAATTAAATTCTTGTGTCTTTATTTGCGTTAATAAATTGCTAATTAGCGCTGTAAAAACACAAGTAGCTCAGGCTGTAATTTTATGCATTGGAATTATTATTTATGTATCGTAATGTTTGGTTATAATGCAATAATGGGTATGAAGGAAATTGTTTCTGATTTTTGTAATAATAATAAGGATAATAAGGTTTTGATTTTTTATGTTATTGAGAATTAATATCATTAGCTGATTAATGACATGCTCTAACGCTGAAAGAAATTAATGATTACTTTAATCAAGTTATTTGTTTATTTACAAGCCTGACAAATAACGTGTTTCTTGTCAGGCATTGTAATTTGTTTGAATGTTTGATATTACGTGTTTATATTAAACATTCTAACTTGTTAGAATGTTTATATTAAACATTCAAACTTGTTAGAATGTTTATATTAAACATTATAACTTGTTAGAATGTTTAATAAAGGGTCCCCCTAAAGTAACTGAAAGTTTGCCATCGCCATTCTACACGTTGTTTAATGGCAAACTTTTCTATAACTTAACCTCAATGTTTACTAAAGACAGTATATAGATATCTGTACGCTAGTTTTACTGTAAAACAAATTGCGGAAAACCTAAACTGTCAGTTTCTTTTGGGACACCCTTTATAAACGCTTTACTTGACAGGCTTGTTGGAAATTTTAATTCTTCAAACATGGTGAGAATTTTGGTGAAAGACATGTGGTTTCAACAAGACGGTGGAACATGTCATACTGCCAATGAAACCGTACAGTTATTGCAAGAAACATTTAATGGTCGTGCTATCTCTACGCGAGGTAATGTGAATTGGTCACAAAGATCATGTGACTTGACACCGTTAGACTTCTTTCTGTGGGGTTATCTTATGGATAGAGTATACAGCAATAAACCACAAACAGCTGAGGACCTTAAATATGAAATTCGACACAACATTGCGAAGCATATAAAACACTGAAATAATGTAAAATTCAAAATATTCTACTTGTAATATTCTTCACTTTAATTAATTTAATTTATATAATCAGTTAATAATCTTAGATTCCTCATTATTGAGATAAGCTGTTTGTAATGATAATTAAAATTAAAAATAAGCAACAATGGTCCCTTAATCAATAGCCAATTTAATCCCGTTATACATATTAAACTTATTTGACGAAAAACCGTTCGATCGGACCGAGTTAATCGGCTTAACTCGTGCACACATTTTTTTTGCACCTCAATTCCGCGGCACGGAATAAATTAAATTCGCAATTTATTTATTTTCCCCAGAATTCAATTTATCACCCCGCTCTCTCTCTCTTTCCCACTTTTAAATAACCATTTGCGGATAATTGTACGTAATTTTCATTGACATTCATAATCAGTCCGTACGGAAAACAATTAACGTTTCCCCAACGAATTATAGTTTTCATGGACTTTATTCTGCAGCGCGAATTAATAAATGACGCGTGGAGGAATTCAAAACAAAAAATGATTAATTATATTTTGTATTTGTAATTACTTTCAAATCTAACAGGATTATTAAATGATAATAATTATACACAGAAATTACAAATCGGTTTTCTCCTTTTTTATTTTTTTTTTGTATACATACATTCTTGTAAGTATACATATTCGGATATATACACCATATTTTTTCAGATATTCTTGTTTTTAAAAATAGTTTAATTTAAAACTTCTAACGACTATTTCCCCACTGCTTAATTAAGCATGAAGTAAACTTTCGTGTTTAGAAAAGCCTACAAATTTGGTTTTGTCGCTCCACTTCGCGATAAATAAGCAGAAAGAAAATCATTGATACAAGCATAAATGTCACTAAGCGCATAGAATATTACTAGCACATAATGATGTTTAGCTTTAGGATCTAACTCTGGATATTTAATTAAAACACTTGGTTTGTTTGTTATTTCAAATGATCGCAAATAATTAAATATTTTATGCTTGGTACAATTACTGTCCCCATTAAGTATAATTGAATATGGATATAAATTTGTACACCACTTAATAATTATATATGTAATTCACAATTAAATTTACTAATTATGTAATTAAAAATAATATGAATTGCTCACTAAAAATTTAAAAAAATACATAATTATATTACGATCCAGTTTTTTAATTTATGATAATTTCATAAAATTATGAATTTTTAATGATTTATATAATTTTCAGAAATACGATAAATTCAGTTTTATGCTTCTATAATTAAACTCGTTTTTTATCGAGTAATGTAAAAATAAAAAAAAATTATATCAATTTAAAGAAGAATAGGCGACTAAGCACTGCAACCAATTTGACGTTAAAAGTTAATACCGGGTGTTCGTTAAAAAAAAAAACGCAGAACGCTATAACTCTATTATTTATTTACCGATTTTACTGAACTAAAAACCAAAGGCAATAGCCGTTTAAATACTAAGAAATTAAATAAATATTGGGCAGGTGGTGGCCGAGCGGTAACGTCGCCGGGCTGTATCGCTCGGCGAGCCACAAATTCAGGTTCGATTCCCGTGCACGGGGAGACTTTATTTCAAAAATAATATCTCGTCGTGACCCTGGGTGTAGTATGAATGTGTGTGATTGTCCGAATGAATAGTTAATACTACACATTGTAAATTGTAATAAATTAATGGATACAAAAATATATAGATTGATGATGGCTAATGGGCAAGTTCCCAAGGCCAGGCAAAGGCAAAAAAAAATGAATATTGATTTTTTCCAATAATAACTTCATTGCCAAATAATAGAAAACTTAAAATGTTTAAAGGGCTGCCTATAATTTTTAATTTTTATTACATTAGATATCATTTTTCTGAATCCAATAATGGCACTGTAACCAATTTAACGTAAAAAGTTAATATCCGGTGTTCGATAAAAAAAAAAAACGCCTAACGCCATAACTCAATTATTGATTGACCGATTTTATTGAACCATAAAGACAATAGCTGTTTAAATACTAAGAAATGACATGAATATTGATTTTTTTTTTCAATAATAACTGCATTGCCAAATATTAGAAAACTTAACATTTTTAAACGGCTGCCTATAGTTTTTAATTTTTATTACATTAGATATCATTCATCTGAATCCAATAGTTCCCAATTTCTTATTTTGTTCAATATTTTAGTTAAATTTATTTTTTAATAAATCTTTTCTTTAAATCATATTTTTTAAAAATTATGAAATGTCATTTATTGTAAGCTTATGTCTAACGTGAATAATAATGACCCAACAAATAAGCATCTACGTTACAGCTTAAGGTAGGATAGAATAATTAAGAATAACGCTACATTATTATATATTACTTTTCAATTCCTAAATAAATTATTTTGTTTAATTTTGATAATTTAATTTAAAATAAGGTATTGTATATAATTAAACCTTAGTTCTTGTTTTTATATAGGGGTTTTCCGTATATAAATAAATAAATAAAATTAAAATAAGGTAATTTGATACACTCTACTATTTTACCTGATTTGAGAATGTGACAGAAAATGTGTAGTATTTTTGAAAATACTTTACTACCGTTTGTAATAATAACTAGTATCGACTGATTTTTAGGTTATGTAAGCTGCATCTGTCAAAAATTCTTTTCTAAATTATTTTGAACATGCTAAATATTTTTTCGTGAGAATTCTCTCGAGAAAGATATTGTAAAAATTACTGTATTACACTTGCATAAACTTATAATATTTCTTCTTTATTAAAGTACTTTAAGTATGTACGCTGTAATTGGGACATATATACTTAAAAGAAAAAGTCCCTGTATAAAGTTTTTCATTTAAGTATACATGTCCTAATTACAGCGTACATACTTAAATCTTTCGATATGCGTAGTTTATTAAAAGAGTTAAATTTGAAGCTTTAAATGAGTGTTTTCCACTCCCAGGCTAAGCATGAAGTAAAATTTCGAGTTTAGAAAAGCCCTGTGAAAATTTGTCGAGGGGCGCGCAGCGACCCGAGACAAATTTTCTGGGCTTTTCTAAACTCGAAATTTTACTTCATGCGCCACGCGTATAAAACACTAAAATATTGTGGAATTTATGTATATTGAAACTTTACTTGAAATCAGTGTTTTATACGCGTGGCGCATGAAGTAAAATTTCGAGTTTAGAAAAGCCCAGAAAATTTGTCTCGGGTCGCTGCGCGACCCCCGACAAATTTTCACGGGGCTTTTCTAAACTCGAAATTTTACTTCATGCTTAGTCTGGGAGTGGAAAACACTCGTTTACAGCTTCAAATTAAACTCTTCTAAGAAACTACATACAGGGAGTTTTTCTTTTAAGTATACGTATTCCAAATTCAGCCTATTTTCTGTAAATCTTTAGATATTCCTTATTTTTTTAAGTTCAATTTAAAGCTTTAAACGAGTGTTTTCCCCTCCTAGACTAAGCATGAAGTAAAATTTCGAGTTTAGAAAAGCCCTGTGAAAAATTGTCAAGGGTCGCGCAGCGACCCTCGACAAATTTTCAGGGCTTTTCTAAACTCGAAATTTTACTTCATGCGCTACGCAAAATTCGTATTATGAATTTCTGCGAATATTTAATTCAAATCTAAATAACGGATTTTGATTGGTTGTCATTACGATCTTTTCGTGAAAACATTTGCTATCGCAGTGGTCTTTCCAAATTCGTCTTATCGATTTTTTTACGCGTATGTAAATCTGTCACCTGTCATATTTGATCAATTATTTTATAATGAATCGCTTTTGAAGTATCACAAGAAATTGATGAGTTATTAAAGACAACAAACTATAAATATGTTTGGAAACAATTTATATCTACAACTACGAATTGACAGCAAAAACATCAGACGCAGAGTTCTCAAGTATTTTAAATTTATGGGCACATAACATGAAAAAGCAAGACGGTTCAGATTAAAAATTTAGATAAGTGTCATCACATGAACATTTTAAATGCTATGCGAGGATCTTCTGTTTGAAGTGAGACAAAAGTTGTAGATTCTTCCTCGAATATTTCCGAGAAACAAATTGTTTATAATATTACAACATTAAATTGTACTTATTTAAATTCCTCTAATGTAAACGTTGACAATAAATGATGTTTTGTTATTTAATTTCATTAAATAATCATTCAAATACCACTCGTTGTTAAAAATGTTCGATGAGAAAGACTTTGTTTTCACACACTCAACCTTACTTGCCTTAAACCCTGGGTCTCCAAACTATCTTCTTCGCGGGCCACAAATACAATTCTACATAATAATGTCGGCCAAGATCCGATTAATTTTATAAAATTATGAAAAATTTAAGAAACAATTGTTACAATATTTCAAAATATGACATTTACAAAAAAAATTACAAACAATCGCGGGCCGGATTCATGCAAGTCGCGGGCCGGATTTGGCCCGCGGGCCGTAGTTTGGAGACCACTGCCTTAAACAATTCAACTTGATGAAACTGTTAGAAAAAGTCACTCGCTCTACGAGCTCGTGCCTTTTTCAGAGACAGTTTTATATTGTTCTATTGCTAGGTAGCTGAGCTTTCGTTAAAAAACAAAGTCTTTCCGAAAATTTCAAACAAGTAGTGGTTTTACATGTGAGAATTCTGGTGTGTGTAAAACGGTTCTTACACAAATATTGGAAACACTTGTTGTTTTTAACAAAATAATCTAAAAAAAGATAATTGTTTGTGTCTAAAATTATATACTTTTTATTTACTCACTTGAAGGATTACCATTTGATCGAATTCGAGTAACACACTGTAAACCAAAGGCGGCGATTACGCAATAATAGTTGTGTGGATGTGGAATATTAGGGGGTGAATGATTGCTATAGAACAAGTGCATTGTCGCCACCCCTGGCAGCCCCTACTATTCTCATCAGGGGATGAATTGGGGTGCGTTGCGTAGGCGAATTGCACAGGCGAAGACACAATCGTGATATCTTTATTAACCAGGGTTAGATTCAATGTAATTAAGTTTACAAGCAAAATAAAAAAATATTACCTCCCCAGATTAATTATTAAGAAAGTAAAAATGTTATTAAAGTTTTGTTTCTTGTAACCAATAGATGTTATACAAGGTTTCAAATTAAGATAGAATTGGTGTCACTCATAATTTTGGACATTTCAGTTATTTTACTTATTTTATAGAAAGAAATCGTTGATTTTTTAAAATTGGAATGTTTATTCACTACAATTGTTTCGCAAATGTATTGCTTCTTTGTTGAAAAAGAGTTACAGAATGTACAGATTTCGTATGACTTATAACTCTTTTTTCCAGTCACCAGGAAAGATATTTTGACATAGCGATGCCTCGTATAATAAAAATATTGGAACTGTAATAGAGTATCAATATATATATTTTTTTTAAATTAATGGACTCTTCCTTTATATAAATCTGCGACAACACAAATGTTCAGTTAGAGAATTTGAAGACATAAAAGAAGGGGAATATTTTTACGAGAGGGATCCGATATTAAAGGTACAGGTGCCTGTGAAACAAACACCGCAAACAAAATATTGAAAGTTAAACTTTTGCACGATAGCGCAAGACCGATTTTTATTTATTCGGACCCCTGAAGAAATGTTTGGCGGGGAAACGCTTTGCAAATCAACGGGAATTGCAACACATTTAAAATTAATCGACTCTGCCTTTATATAAATCTGCGACAACACAAATGTTCAGTTAGAGAATTTAAAGACATAAAAGAAGGGGAATATTTTTACGAGAGGGATCCGATATTAAAGGTACAGGTGCCTGTGAAACAAACGCCGCAAACGAAATATTGAAAGTTAAACTTTTGCACGATAGCGCAAGACCGATTTTTATTTATTCGGACCCCTGAAGAAATGTTTGGCGGGGAAACGCTTTGCAAATCAACGGGAATTGCAACACAGAGTTGTGGACTACTTTAATCGACTTGACAAGCAACACTACCATGAAGGGATGTTCAAACTACTGTCACGCTGGGATAAATGACTCAATCTTTACGGAAAAGATGTCGAAAAATAAACAAAAGTATAAAGTAAATAAAACACTTTTTACTTTGTTTAACCACTGGATCTTACATTTAATTGTGTGACTAGTTTCCACTATCTAGTAGTCATTCTCAAACTCGAAACTAGTCACACAATTAAATGTAAGATCCAGTGGTTAAACAAAGTAAAAAGTGTTGTATTTACAAGTGTATTTAAGATGTACCACAAAGTGAACGCCTACAACACCAAACAAAAGTATAAAGGTTTTTTGTAAAATGTATTAAATATTTTATTTAAAATTATATGTTAGTAAATTTTGGCATTTACACTTCTGTGCAATAAAATTAAGCACGCAAAATATGTTATAATTTAAAACGGACATGATGAGTTTCCTAGTTACGAAAATTGGTAAATATGTCAATTTCCTTAATGTCAAAATGCTGAGTCATTTAGACAACAATTCAAAAATTCGAATTTTAAGTAAAATAGAAGATGATTTTTCTATTTCGGCTTTGTTGTATTTATTACAAGCGTTTATTTTTGAAAAGGTCTTTTTTAATAAAGGTGTTATTTTAAAGTTATAGTGCTTTTATCATTTATTGAAACTGCTCCTAGGCAATTAACACAGGCCCGATTATACAACTAGAATATTGTGAAAAATAGTTATAAGACTTGTGCTTAATTTTATTGCACAGTAGTGTACCTTTAATATCGTACCCCCTCGTATATTTCAATATTACCTATACTTTTGGTACTTATTCCTTGTCTCCTTTAAAAAACGATAGCCAGTAAATTATTTAAAATTTCGAACGTCCACAAAAATTTAAATTGCTTTATTTTTGAAGCACTGGCGGGCCTCTTTTATTTAATTCGATTTGCTTCTGTCCTAAATATACGACAAACACAAATGTTCATTTAGGGAAGTTAAGAAAATAAAATTCCCCTCCTATTTTCTTAACTTTCCTAACTGAATATTTTTATATTCCATCATTATCTATACTATTGGTACTAATTTCTTCTCATGTTTCGAAACTCGAAATTTACTTCATGCGCCAGGCGTACAAAACACTGAAATATTGTGAAGTTAGAAATACACTAACATTTTTTTTTTTTAGATGAGTGATAATCGAAATTTTTAAATACTAAAATATTTACATTATTATTCATACATTTTCAACTAAGGTCAAATAATATAATATATAAAACTAACTCATTTAGTAATTTAATAAATAACAAAAAATTAATAATGTTGCGTGTATGCATCAATGGCGCTTAATGGTTTAAGGTAAATGAAAAATACAAATATAATAAAAGGCAAAGTAAATAATACAGAAAGAAAGATAAAAAATAGCTAAAGGTCAGAGCTGGGCAGGATTCGAATCATTCAGGATTCGAATCCTGGATTCGAAGATTGAAAAGAGGCATTCGAATACTTTAGTTCAACTGGATTCGTGATCCGTATTCGTTACATTTTTTTAAGAAGATTCGTATTCGAATCCAAATGTGGGTGATTCGAATCCTTATAAAAGGATTCCAATATTTATAAAAGGATTCGAATATTTATAAAAGGATTTGATATTTATAAAAGGATTCGAATACTTACATAAGGATTTGAATCGTCAAAAATAATTCGGATTGTTAGGATTAACATAAAAAATGTGTCTTGTGTGTTTTTAAATTTCTCGTTAAATGACTGTTTCATACGTTTGCCTCGGGTCGCTGCGCGACCCTCGACAAATTTTCACGGGGCTTTTCTAAACTCGAAATTTTACTTCATGCTTAGTCTGGGAGTGGAAACGCTTGTTCGAAACTTCAAACTGAATGTTTTGATAAGAACATTAAATGTTTAACATTGTTTTTCTACTCCCATCTTTAAAACACCCATTATCGCATATGTTTCCATGACACTAAGTGATCTCTTAAATACACATTCGTCAAGCCGTAGGTTCGTGCGTTTTAGTCACGGGGTGAAGTTAGGAACAGATTTTTAACCACGACCTGAAGCAAGCTTTGGATTATTAGTTGTCACATGTCAAACATTTCAACCCGACGCGGTGCGAAAACGTGCAAGTAATTTTCAGTTCTACAACAAAAAATAAAGTACTTTTCGTGTAAATAATGAACGATAGTGAAAGTGACGAGGATCCCCCCGAAATTATTGAAGCAGCAGCATCGGCAACTGCTAGTTTGCTGCCGCCGAAATCAAAAACCAATACGAACGTACATACAAAGTATTCCAAGATTGGCGTCAAGAAAAGCAAACAAATTCATTCTCTGAAAATGTGCTCCTTGCATATTTCGAACAACTTTCAAAAAGGATGAAACCGTCTTCTCTGTGGGCAATCTATTCAATGTTACGGATGACATTAAATATTAAAAATAATATCGATATAAGCAAGTACTCCAAATTGTGCGCGTTTCTGAAAAGGAAATCAGACGGTTAAAGACCTAAAAAGTCAAAAACGTTGACATCGCAGCAAATTAAAGAATTTTTGTCGTCGGCTCCAGATAAAGAATACCTATTTACAAAGGTAAAATGTAAAACCAAATTTAATACTATTATTAAAATTATAAATATTTTACGTTGGGTTAATTTTTGGCATAATGGGGGCTTGCCGGAGAGCAGAATTGATAAATATTGAAACAAGTCATATTAAAGACCTCAACTCTGCCATCTTAGTTCACATTCTCGGTACAAAGACAAAAACGGAACGTCAGTTTGTTATTGGAGGTACTTTCTATCATACCTGCAAGAAATACATGGAGCTTCGACCTCCAAACCTAACAAGTACTCGATTTTTCGTAAATTACCAGAAAGGAAAATGTACCAAACAGCCCATTCGAATAAATAAATTTGGAAACCTCGCTAATGTTGTAGCAACATTTTTAAAGTTGCCTGACCCTGCTTGCTACACCGGCCATTGTTTGAGAAGATCATCAGCTACGATTTTAGTAGACTCTGGTGCAGACATCACTGCTTTAAAGCGCCATGAAGGATGGCGCTCTACCACTGTGGCAGAGGGTTATATAGATCACTCATTAAACAACAAAATTGAGACAGGGAATAAAATCTTCAATACTGTACAACGTAATGATGTGCAAGATACTGCAGAGAATATTATTATTGCAATTGTTGAAAGTTCCAGCTTTAATTGTAATGAAAATGGAACAAGGAATACTCTCAACTTAAATAAAATAAATAATACACAACACCAAAGAAATGTAGGAGAATCAATGATTTCCTTCAGCAATTGTCATAATGTATCTAATGTGACTGTTAATTTATATGTACCGAAGTAGCATAATTTAATAATTTTGTAATGTTTCCAGGTTCGTTTAATAATAATAATTTCAAAATGTTTGCATTTTAGTCGTAGAAAAAGTATAGTATGCAATTCGTGTTATAAACTTCTCTAGACACTCGTATTATTAAACACTCGCTCCGCTGCGCTCCGCTCGTGCCTAATAAACTCATGACTAAAGTGCAGTTTATAACACTTGTTGCATAATATACTATTTTCTACTCCCATCTGTAAAACACCCATTATCGCATATATTTCCATGACACTAAGTGATCTCTTAAATACACATTCGTCAAGCCGTAGGTTCGTGCCTCTTAGTCACGGGGTGAAGTTAGGAACAGATTTTTAACCACGACCTGAAGCTAGCTTTGGATTATTAGTTGTCACATGTCAAACATTTCAACCCGACGCGGTGCGAAAACGTGCAAGTAATTTTCAGTTTTACAACAAAAAATATAGTACTTTTCATGTAAATAATGAACGATAGTGAAAATGACGAGGATCCCCCCGAAATTATTGAAACAGCAGCATCGGCAACTGCTAGTTTGCTGCCGCCGAAATCGAAAAACCAATACGAACGTACATACAAAGTATTCCAAGATTGGCGTCAAGAAAAGCAAACAAATTCATTCTCTGAAAATGTGCTCCTTGCATATTTCGAACAACTTTCAAAAAGGATGATACCGTCTTCTCTGTGGGCAATCTATTCAATGTTACGGATGACATTAAATATTAAAAATGATATCGATATAAGCAAGTACTCCAAATTGTGCGCGTTTCTGAAAAGGAAATCAGACGGTTACAGACCTAAAAAGTCAAAAACGTTGACATCGCAGCAAATTAAAGAATTTTTGTCGTCGGCTCCAGATAAAGAATACCTATTTACAAAGGTAAAATGTAAAACCAAATTTAATACTATTATTAAAATTATAAATATTTTAGGTTGGGTTAATTTTTGGCATAATGGGGGCTTGCCGGAGAGCAGAATTGATGAAAATTGAAACAAGTCATATTGAAGACCTCAACTCTGCCATCTTAGTTCACATTCCCGATACAAAGACAAAAACAGAACGTCAGTTTGTTATTGGAGGTACTTTCTATCATACCTGCAAGAAATACATGGAGCTTCGACCTCCAAACCTGACAAGTACTCGATTTTTCGTAAATTACCAGATAGGAAAATGTACCAAACAAACACTCGCTCCGCTGCGCTCCGCTCGTGCCTAATAAACTCGTGACTAAAGTGCAGTTTATAACACTTGTTGCATAATATACTATTAATATTATTTGAAGTAAAACTGACATAGCAGCCACAATCTGAAAGGTTACATTTTTTTCGACATTTTCCTGATTCAGGATTTTTTTCCATGGCCTTTTAATTAAACTTTCTTCTGCGAAAAATTCCCATTTTTTCAAATTGTTTTTTTAATATTTAAGTTAATTTTATTAATGTTTACGTGTTTTGTAATTTGCCTGCTGATTTTGACAAATATTATAATATCATATGGCTTTTTTGTTAGTGTTTTGGACAATTTGAATAAAATTCCATGACTTTGCTCTGACTTTCCCGATTTTAATGATATTCAGTGAATTTTTTATTTACGTAATTTTCAGCCATTCGTCGATTTTATAATAGAGTTCAATTTGAAGTTTTGAACATGTGATTCCACTCCCAGGCTAAGCATGAAGTAAAATTTCGAGTTTAGAAAAGCCCCGTGAAAATTTGTCGAGGGTCGCGCAGCGACCCGAGACAAATTTTCGGGCTTTTCTAAACTCGAAATTTTACTTCATGCGCCACGCGTACAAAACGCTGATTTGAAGTGAAGTTCAGAAATACACAAATACTTCTTTAATTAGAGTAACATGGAATCAGATATTTAGTCTGTTATCAACGATATTCAGTGTTAATAATAAATAATTAGGTTTTGAATATTTTTATTAAAACAACTGGTAACGATACTTATATATTTCTTGAATATTTCTTAAATAATTTTCTCACTTATCACTTGGTAAAACATTTTTAAATATTGATAACCTTCATTATCGATATTTATATATTAATGGTTGCAAAAAAATAATAAAATCTAATTTATTCTTGAAGGATTTGTATTCGTGATTCGAAAAAACGGGATTCGAATCTTAGATTCGAATCATATTTATCTCTTACGAATCCTTTGTTCGAGGATTCGTGATTTGAATCATATTAGTTGATTCGGATTCGTGATTCGAATCCATTTTACAATGATTCGTCCCAGCTCTGCTAAAGGTTAATAAACAACAGAAATTACGCAAGTTTCACGGAGGTATAAATTTGACAGCTTACTTATGTATAAGTTTTTGATAAACAGTTCATTTTTGTCGATTTTGATTCTAGAGACCCTGGATGTAAACAAGCAAAAGTAATAAAAAAAGTTCAAAACTAACATGAATACAAAAATTAAGAATTCAATATACGATTTGCACTAATTTTGGCGTAAACAAAAAGAAACGTTTTTTCAAAATAAGAAAAAGGATGTAAAAAGAATAATCTCCCATATTCCAAAACCGTTTAAAACTATTGACGAACTCAATTTTTCTTTATATTAAATTCTTCTTTATTTGAAGGGCCACGTTTATTAAGACATTTTTGTTTATTTTGGTTCATACTACTACCCCCTTAAATATTGTACACTCGTTTTTTAACACGCTTTATATCAAACATCCCTAGTTTGCACAAGTATGGATATTCTGTAAATAATATATTCTGTTTGGTTAAATATGCTAAGATATAGGAAATTCGATCAATATTTTTTATGGCCATGCTTTAGGGGGTGAATGAAAACAATAGATTTGCTTAGGCTTATACGAGAGCATGCATATTCATAAGTGGTTGGTAGTATAACGTGTTAATACGTTTATTAATAGTAATCGTAATTAGTTTGACTATGGTGGAATAGCGGAGCAGAATTTGCGCCGGATTCGGACTTTAGCATAAACCCCCCACATTGTATGATTGAACGCGGCCGAATGTACTCTCGACTCAACCCTTTGAGAGGGTGGCCAAGTTGGGCGGTGGAAAGGGTGAGGCACATTAATATTGCGAAATGAAGCTCATTTGCATTTAAATAAGGTAGTCGGGAGGGGACGGGCGCGGCAGAGGGGCACTAATTACACTAACTACACAAAGAGCTCTCGCCTGGCCGCTGGCCGCCACCGCCTGTCGTCCCCCTTTTCCACCCTTATTATGCCGACCCCTGAACACCCCCTCCCCTCCACCCCCTCACCTCATCCCCGCGTATTATCATTATGCTTGGGAATAGATTATACTCTTGCACTCGAATATATTATAATACGGTTACGTCAAACGAGAAATTACCCACCCTCCCATCCCAACCCCCGTAAAGCACTTATTATTCATACACGCCGCTTTATATTTTTTTCCAAACCCTTTTTTTCCTTCTCATCGGATTGTCCGCCCTAATTACCAATGGATGATTATTTTAATTAATTTCTCCCCTCCGTCCCATTGTCAAATCATGTCACTCACAATTATTTATATTGTGCCCGCACACCGCAGCGTTTTAAAAAAAATCAATACCCCCGGCCGCTTGCTTGCTTGCTTGTGTTTTTTCCCTTATTTGGCACGTTCGCAATTAACCTTTTAAAAAGGGGGAAACAAAAACACGCGGCCCGAAAAAGTTACCCCCCGATAAAGTGGAACAACGGGGCGGGCGGGTAATAAGAAAAATCAACAACTGTGAAAGCCACATCAATCGAATTTTCATAAATAAAACTAACTTTTTCGCGCGCGCTCGATAGCATCGAATGTTACACATGGCTGCCTATATTTCGGACAGACACAATTTGAATTAAATAAAAGAGGCGCGGTCAGTGCCTTTCAAAAAAGGGGCAAATGAAATTTGTGTGGACGTTAGAAATTTTAAATAAATTTAGCGATATCCCAAATCAAATTTTCAGGCTATTTTAAAATCGAAATTGTACTTCATGCTTCATCTGGGAGTGGAAACACTCGTTTTAAACTTCATATTGCACGGTTTATATAAAATAGACGATTGCCTGAACATTAACAGCGTATACATTATATATATTTAGAAGAAAATTCACAGAATGAATACAATAAGTCATTTTTTTATATATTTATTTATTTATTCACGAGATACCTCTTTAACATTGAAATAATACAAAATAAGAAATAACAAAAGTTTAAGAGCCGCAGAATGACTACACACATACGTTATGATAACTACATTGCCAATTTATAGAAATCATAATAAGAAGTGCAGAATTTTACGTAAATCAACTTTTAGAGTTAACTTTGTAATTGCGCGGCCGTTAATGCGGGAAATAAATTCAATTTGGTCAATAGTCATATTATTTTCATTCATTTTGTTCTGATCTCTTCCAAGCACACTTTTTAGCGGAGAGAGAGAATTATTCCTAAGATTTGTGTATTAATAAATAATGCAAGCGCTCACCGTGTAAACACTTATCATAGTTGGCTAATGTTTTGTGAAATAGATGGGCAGCACATGTGGTTCCAGCATAATGGTGCTCCAGCTCATTTTTCTATTGCCGTTAGAGAGCATTTAGACCAAATTTTTTCACGTAGATTGGTAGGAAAAGCGGACCTGTTATGTGGCCTGGAAGATCGCCTGATTAAAACCCTCTAGATTTCTTTCTTTAGGGACGTTTGAAAGCATTAGTCTATGGTACTCCTGTAAATAGCCTCGATGAGTAGGAAAGGCGGACTTGTTTTATGGCCTAGGACAGTGATGGGGAAACTACGGCCCGCGGAAAGGTTTAATCCGGCCCGTTTAAGAGTGCCGTCGTGAGAATGTTTGAACGCGTTCTTACTTCGTAATGTGACGACCCGCATAAAAACTACCTACCTACGATTAATCATTATTCTTTGGCCCGCTACGATTGTCTGGTTATTACAAATGGCCCGTCTTAAAAAAAGTTTCCCCACCACTGGCCTAGGAGATCACCTAATTTAACCCTCTAGATTTCATTCTTTGGAGATATTTGAAAACATTAGTCTATGGTACTCCTGTAAATAGCCTTCAGAAGCTGCAGCTAAGAATTAATCAAAAATGCCAACAAATCCGATCCAATGAGGGTGTTTTAGAAAGAGTTAGAATATCCTCCAGACAAAGATGTCGTGACTGCTTGGTAATAGAAGAAGGGCACTTCAAATTAGGGTCGTTATGTTTAAAACACTTTGTTTTAAAATAGTGTTTTAAAACAGCCGTCGTGTTTTAAACGGTTTTGTATTAAACATGATTTAAATCTAAAATTTGTTTAAAACACATTTTAAGCGTTAAATTTGTTAAAAACGTTTTTTTATTATCTTAAATTTGCTTAATTATATTTTATACTACTTCAACAAAATTATTTGTTTACATTTTTAAATTGTAGCTAAATTGTTGAAGATATTTCAAATTACATTATTAAACATAACAATTTAATACAATAAAATATCACAACTGTGTGCATAAATGTGATTTTTAAAAACAGGACTTTTTTCTCTCGGGTATACATTTGCATACAATGTAAATTTTACGACATTGGTTGTTTTTTTAAAGGATTTCAATTCGAATCTTTAAACGAGGGTTTTCCACTCCCAGACTAAGCATGAAGTAAAATTTCGAGTTTAGAAAAGCCTAAAAATTTGGATTGGCCGCGTAGCGAAGCGGAGCGGCCAATCCAAATTAGGCTTTTCTAAACTCGAAATTTTACTTCATGCGCCACACGTATAAAACACTGGAATATCGCAAAGTTTAAAAGATACGGCTTCAGCAATCTAATATGTAGATGTTAATAAAACGTGAGTCACATTCTGCGTTGAACAAATTGTTTAAAACAATGATTATAGGCAACCCAATAACTCTAACGTATATTAGGCTGCCTATAATCGTTGTTGTATGTGTGTGTTTTTTTGAACTTCACTGTAAATCAGTGTTTTTACGGGTGGCGCATGAAGTAAAATTTCGAGTTTAGAAAAGCCTAATTTGGATTGGCCGCTCCGCTTCGCTACGCGGCCAATCCAAATTTTTAGGCTTTTCTAAACTCGAAATTTTACTTCATGCTTAGTCTGGGAGTGGAAAACACTCGTTAAAAGCCTCAAATTAATCACTTTAAAACAAAGAATTCCCGCAAATTTAAAAAACGCTGTAATTATTGGGATATGTATACTCAAAACAAAAATACCCTGTATGTTCTGTTTCAAACGTGTTTAAAACATATTTTTAATTGTGAATGTTTTAAACGCTGTTTTAATGAAAAGACTCGTTTCGTTCCAAAATACGGTTTGTTTTAATTAAAATGAAAAAAAAAAACTTTTTAACCACACTGCTTCGAACATCTTCTGTAACTGTGTTCTTTGTTTTTGCAAAAACTCCTTTTCTTTGTTAGCACATAAACAATAAGTAATAAATAATTGCAAATAAATGTTGCAAACAAGAATAATGTTCTATTCTATCCATTTTCTGCATGAAAACTAAATTAGTTTATTTCTTAATTATAGCTACTGAGTTTATCCAATTATTTTTGTTTTTTTACTATATAAGTCCAATATAAAATATTAATTTTAGTCCTTTTAGATTCTGTAATGTTACATCCAGTCTCTCTATTTTTATATTCCCACGTTAAAACATTGATAATTAAGTTGTCAATCATTATGTGCACATTTCAAGTTTTTGTGATATTTTAAAGTTTGTTTTAAAATAAGAGGGGCAAACGCGTATTGACACCATTTTTAACATTTAGATCTTGCATTCTTTTTTATTGAAATTAAGATTATATTATTAATGAAGAAAAAAAAGTGTGCACTCACACTTTATCAACATTTCAAGTTTTGGTGATGTTTTAAAGTTTGTTTTAATATAAGAGGGACAGACGCTTATTTACACCATTTTCAACATATAGATCTAGCATTCTTTTTTATTAAAACTAAGATCGTATTATAAATAAAGAATTAAAAAGTGTGCACTCAGACATTATCAACATTTTAAGTTTTGGTGATGTTTCAATGTTTGTTTTAAAATAAGAAGGACAAACGCTTATTTATACCATTTTCAACATTTAGATCTTGCATTCTTTTTTATTGAAATTAAGATTATATTATTAATAAAGAAAAAAAGTGTGCACTTATACTTTATCAACATTTTAAGTTTTGGTAATGTTTTAAAGTTTATTTTAAAATAAGAGGGGCAAACGCTTATTTACACCATTTTTAACATTTAGATCTTGCATTCTTTATTATTGAAATTAATATTATATTATTAATGAAGAATTAAAAAGTGTGTACTCACACTTTATCAACATTTCAAGTTTTGGTGATGTTTAAAAGTTTGTTTAACAATTAGAGGGGCAAACGCTTATTTGCACCATTTTCAACATTTAGATCTTGCATTATTTTTTATTAAAATTAAGATCATATTATAAATGAAGAATTACAAAGTGTGCACTCAGACTTTATCAACATTTTAAGTTTTGGTAATGTTTCAATGTTTGTTTTAAGATAAGAGGGGCAAACGCTTATTTACACAATTTCAACATTAAGATCTTGCATTCTTTTTTATTGAAATTAATATTATATTATTAATGAAGAATTATAAAGTGTGTACTCACACTTTATCAACATTTCAAGTTTTGGTGATGTTTCAAAGTTTGTTTAAAAATAAGAGGGGCAAACGCTTGTGTTCACCATTTTCAACATTTAGATCTTGCATTCTTTTTTATTGAAACTAAGATTACATTATTAATAAAGAATTAAAAATGGTGCACTCAGACTTAAATGAATTCTCGTAATTCGCGTAATTATTTTTTCCCGTCCGCATTATTTTCCATTAAATCAGTAACGAGATTGACATAGTGCGATGTGCAAAGAGATTAGAGCTGAAAAGAGTGTGTGTGTGAGAGGAATAGCGTGTGTGCGCTTTAACATAGCGGATGTCACTCTTATTCCATTTTTAATTCGCCGCCGACCGAATGGAAAACAATTTCGAATAAATCCATTCTGGGGCGAGGAGGCAATGGGAAAAATTCAAACCGGGCGCTCTCCGGCGAAAGAATTAATTTCGAAACCCGGGGTTTAATTAGAAAAAAAGTGGCCCCGCGCCCGGATCAATAAGCGCAGAAAAATGTGCCTATTTTTCTGCATTCCGCTGCAGTTTGAAAAATGACGCGCAAACAGTCACAAACACCAATTGCCTCTTATAATCCAGCATTATATCTATACCCGTTTTTATTTTTTTAATTTTTCGAATCGTATACGGTGCGGACAATGTTTTTGATAGGTCGTAATTAATATTTACGTTGAGACAAGTGCCGCTTTCCATCTCTTCAAAACCCTTTCGGCGCGCATATGTGTATAGGTTTATTTTAAAAGCTCACCCCTCGCTTCGCGTGGCTCTCGCGTTGGAATACCTCTGAGTCAATAGCGTTTGTTTTCTTTTAATTTGCCTCGAAAAAATCCTGAAAACGATTACTCATACATCGTCTATTGACGTGTGAGGGGTTGCAGATGAAATAAATATCGAAACGAAAACAAATAATCTTTTTAATAATTCCCGCCGTTTAAATACGACCACCCCCCTGGATTTAATTTTTTTGTTTTTTGAAAGGGGTGTTTAATCTTCAAACCCGCTCCCCTCTGTTCATTATTTTTATGTAAATTTATTTTTGTAGACTAAGCGTTTGAGTTATTAGCTTTCTTTTAAAAGCGTTGTTAATAATTGTCTATTTGTGTGCTCACAGCTTTATATTTTGAATGTCAGTCAGTGGCGTAGCAAGCTCAGGTGGTAGATATAAATGTGCTCACTCAGACACAATTAAATCATCAAAAACAATGAAATACTTACAGTTGCAAGTGTTATTTTTAAGTTTAAGCACTAAAAACGTTGTTAGTTATTGCATAAATGCCTCAGCGAGAGAGCCGAGCCTCACTCGTTTAGGCTTTAATTTAACTTTAAAAATAAAGCAGGTACACTTTTTAGCACACTTTTTGGCGGATAGAGAGAATTATTCTTAAGGTTTGTGTATTAATAAATAATGTAAGCAAATCACGCTCACCGCGTTAATACTTCTCATAGTTGGCTAATGTTTTGTGAATAGATAGGCAACACATGTGGTTCCAGCATAATAGTGCTCCAACTCGTTTTTTTTTTATTGCCGTTAGAGAGCATTTAGACCAAACTTTTACACGTAGATGGGTAGGAAAAGGAGAGATCGCCTAATTTAACCCACCAGATTTCTTCTTTGGGGATGTTTGAAAACATTCGTCTATGGTACTCCTGTAAATAGCCTCGAGGAGCTGCAGTTATGAATTAATCAAAAATGCCAACAAATCCGAACTAATGAGGGTGATTTAGAAAGAGTTAGAATATTCTCCAGACAAAGATGTCATGTCTGCTTGGGAATGGAAGGAGGGAACTTCGAACATCTTCTGTGACTGTGGTTGAAATGATTAATCTATAAATCGAGATAAAATCAAGTTTTCACAACAATATAATGGATAGTGCTAATTTTGAACTTCACAATGAATCAGTATTTCATATGTGTGGAGCGTGAAGTAAAATTTCGAGTTTAGAAAAGCCCAGAAAATTTGTCGAGGGTTTCTGGCCTCTGTATTCCTCTAACCGACAGGATTTTTCGCTATACGCGATCAAAGTTGGAAGAAGTGGCACCTTCACGTGCGAGCGGGTGCGCCGGAAGGTGGGGGTTACTTCGGCAAAAATGTTAGGCGTCCAAAAATATGGGGGGGTTAGTCTTACACCCCAACCCCATAAATCTCACCCTAGTTGAGATAAATTGCAGAAAAGTGCCTCCAGGTGTATTAAAAGGAAAGACAAGGAACCTGTTTAAAATTTAGACGAATCGGTGGTAAATTAAGTGATAATGTAAAAACTGTTTAATTTTATGTAATTTGAGCAAGGTTTTTGTTAGTTTTGCTCAAGCGACACTGGTTTTTCCTTACACATACTGCCATACTGTCTGATTTCATCTTCGAGCTGACTAATTCGCTTGCGATTTCTTCCATGTTATTGGCTCTTAACATTGTTCTAATATTCCACGTGCGAAGTTTCATTGTGCACCTTGTTCTGTTTTTAAGGATTCCTTTTTGTTCAGATTGTTTTTATATTACGATCTTCAGGAAAATTGCTTGGACTTCGTTTTTTAACATACATATTTCCTATGTTTACTTTTTCCCAACTATAGGTCTCATTATATATCATTTTTATTTGGTACCTTACTTTGAGTGTTTTTCTATTGTTTTTTCCATTTGTTGCTAATTTTCTTAGCTCTCTTGGTACAGGGTTATCCAAAAGGATGTTACCACTCATATGACACTACATAATTTTTATTATTTTCTATTGTTATCGACAAAATATTGACACCCGACTAACTTTGGAAGAAAAAAGGCAGGTAGCAGCTTGGATGGAAGTGTTTGGGTCACCCTAAGTAGTAAGAACAAAATTCAGCAATTGTTGCAAAAGGATCTTCTAAGCCGTTTAACTATACCACATTCAAATGCTACAGGCCCTTTCTGATGCTGATAAAATTGCTCATGTACGAGCTGCAAAAGTATTATTAAGAATACCATACATAGACCCTAATTTTATATTCTTTTTTCTGAACCATTGCTGAAATTTGTTCTTACTACTGAGGGTGGCCCAAACATTTCCATCCATGCTGCTTCCTTCCTTCTCTCTTTCAAAGTAAGTCGGCAACAATAGAAAATTAAAATAAAAGTGAATCCCATACAAGTGGTAACAAGTTTTTTGGTCAACCCTGTATATTTTTTTGTACTGTCATATAATTTTCTATGTATACTACTGCGATCAAAAAGTAAGGTCCATTTTTTATTTATACTTCGTGGGTACTGTGAAATCATGAAATGAAAGTGCCACTTCATAACAACTTTGATGGCGTTTAGCAGAAAATCCTTACGTCCAGAGAAAAAACGTGATCAGCATACCAAAATTAACTAAGAATATCCTATCTCATCAAAGAACCTTTTTTGGTGTTGCACAGTGTTATTATTTATATAAAACAGACAGTAATTAGACATTTAGTTTAATTGTATTTTAAATTAGTAATACGATATGTTTTTCTTTAATATCTGGCGTTGTTTCAAGAATGAAAAAATAGATCACAGCCGCAGCCAAAATATTTTCGGTGGAAACATCAAATCGAATCGAATCGAATGGAATATATACGCGGATAGTTTGGAGATATGGGACTAAATAAACGTGTACAAATTACTGCGTATATTGGCTGAAGTGCCAAAAATGTTGTGTGCGCTTTTTTACTCGCGCGTGTGTGTATGTTTCGTTCAACTTTTTTAATCGCAGCTACTGTATTAAAAAAATACGTATAAATGTCAGCATGAATTTTCCTTTATACAACCAGTGATTTGTTATTTTTAAAATCGAAACTTTTTGCAATATAAAATAAAATGCATGTAAAACTGTATATCATAAAAAATGTAAGCTGGGTGAATGCAAGAACTTAAGCTAAATTATTGATATTTACTTATTTCAACGAGATACAATTTGTATAAAATATGCATACAAGGAATTTTTCTTCACAGTATGCATATCTCGATGCATGCGCTGTAAAATTTCAGGCAATAATTACACTGATAAACAGATTGTAAAACACGCCTCAGCTAAGTGGGTTTTCATTGTTGTTCTTTACTAATTTACTAACCCGTTCGGACCTAAAGTCGACAGATTTTGAGATATCTTATCTCAAAATAGTCAATATGGGCCAGTCAATATGTGGCATTTTTAGGCCCCCAGGAACTAAACTTTTCGTGACTTCTGGCCGGCGAGTAATGGCGCGTTTTAAAGGCAAAGATCTCTCGTGCGTAATTTTTGAGCAATCTCAAAAATCGTGAGCCATGGTTTTGTTTGAAAGGGCAGAATCTTAAAGAGCAGGACGTGTTAGTCGTTCCTATCTTGTTTATATTATTTATGAATTAATGTATTATTGCTGCATTTTGTATTTGTAATTTGTTTGTATGATGATCAAGAAAGAGGATCCCTGGAATGATGATGAATTTGTTTGTATTATGGGAAATTTCGATTAGCAATCAATATTCAATCTATATTGAATTTGTGTTCAGTATTCCGATGCCACTATGAAGCATTAGATGGCGTTAGCTATCGAAATAATTAATAGTATTCAATCTATAATTAACAATTTTAAATTTCTCCGCGAAACGCTGACGGCCCGTCGGCTGTCTGAAGGCGTTTATTTTGACTCTGGAAGGACTGTTTGTTTTTTTAATTTTGAGCGCGAAATAAACAAAAACATGGCTCATGGTTTTTGAGATTGCCTAAAAACTAAGCGGGTTAATAGTATTATCTTTTTTGATTCTAAAAGTATACCGGGTGTTGACTTTGCGGACGCAATATAGAAAATCCCATGTAAATTTTGAAATGTTTAAATTTTGGCTCCCCTATTTATTTTAGAAACAAAATGTAATTACCTTTTTTGTAGAGAGACTAATTCTGAATTCATTCGTGTTAACGTTTATCACTTTACGTTTCTCTAAGTTAAAATAATTAAGAAAAAATATTGTGATTTTATAAAAATAATTACATGCCATGGAATTGAAACAACAACTGCGGATGTCAAAATGGCAAAAGATATCGTAGGCACTTGATTAAAGTAAATGTTTTCGAAATGATTTACACTATACAAGAAAAATGTCATTATTTTTATAAAATCACATTACTTTTTCTTACCTATTTTAGCTGCTAATTTTTGACATTCGTTGATTTTTAAAAGAGTTCAATTTGAAGCTTTAAATGAGTGTTTTCCACTCCCAGACTAAGCCTGAAGTAAAATTTCGAGTTTAGAAAAGCCCCGTGAAAATTTGTCAAGGGTCGCGCAGCGACCCGAAACAAATTTTCTGGGCTTTTCTAAACTCGAAATTTTACTTCATGCGCCACGCGTATAAAACACAGATTTTAAGTGAAGTTTGAATATACATAAATTTGACAATATTATAGTGTTTTATACGCGTGGCGCATGAAGTAAAATTTCGAGTTTAGAAAAGCCCAGAAAATTTGTCTCGGGTCGCTGCGCGACCCTCGACAAATTTTCACTGGGCTTTTCTAAACTCGAAATTTTACTTCATGCTTAGTCTGGGAGTGGAAATCACACTTTTTCTTAATTATTTTAGCTGTTAATTTTCTGACATTCGTTGATTTTTAAAAGAGTTCAATTTGAAGCTTTAAACGAGTGTTTTCCACTCCCAGACTAAGCATGAAGTAAAATTTCGAGTTTAGAAAAGCCCCGTGAAAATTTGTCGAAGGTCGCGGAGCGACCCGAGACAAATTTTCTGGGTTTTTCTAAACTCGAAATTTTGCTTCATGCGCCACGCGTATAAAACACAAGTTTTATTTGAAGTTAGAATATACATAAATTTGACAATATTATAGTGATTTATACGCGTTGCGCATGAAGTAAAATTTCGAGTTTAGAAAAGCCCAGAAAATTTTCACGGGGCTTTTCTAAATTCGAAAATTTACTTCATACTTAGTCTGGGAGTGGAAAACACTTGCTTAAAGCTTTAAATTGAACTTAAAAAAATAAACAGGAAATATCCGCAATTGTTGTATTAATTCCATGGTATGTCCTCATTTTTATAAAAGCACATTACTTTTCTTAATCATTTTAACTTAGAGAAATGTAAAGTGTTAAGTGTCAACACTAATAAATTTACAATTTTTCCCTCTATAAAAAAGTGAAATACATTTTGTCTCTAAAATAAATAAGGAAGCCAATATTTGAACACTTTAAAATTAACATGCGATCTTCTATGTTGCGTCCGCTAAGTCAACACCCGGTATATATAAAGTATATTTGACCACTTTGACATAAGATATCTAAAAATCTGGCGATTTTAGGCCTGAACGAGTATCGGATTCGAATTCAGCGTACCCAAAATTATAAAGAACAACAATGAAAACCCACTTAACCATATTGTTGTAAATCAGTGTTATTTTTTAAATGCGTTTAATTTGAAATTTCAAACAAGTGATTTCACTAACTTGTTTCTCATTGATCAGTTGGTAAAACATTTTTATTAATATATAGGTATTTGATTGAAATTCACTTGGTTTGTTTTACTAATAAATTGTTTAATTTTCAACTAGTTTCGGCTTAATGCCATTTTCAAGAATGGTGTACAAAAGAGCAAAATTGATTATATATACTAGATGTTTAAAACAGACAATAGTAATAATAAAAAAACGCGGAGTATATGAGCTGAAATGTGATGACTGCGATGCAATATATGTAGGGCAAACGGGCAGGTCTTTTGAAACGAGATTAAAAGAACATAGGAAAGATATTCTAAATAATAAACAGACCACGGGGTTCGCAAAACATTGCATCACGGCTAATCACCTTTTCAGCTCAAACGACTGTAAAATGTTGCATTCGGGTAATAAGGGATTAGTTTTGAATTATCGGGAGGGTTTAGAAATAAGTAAAGCCATAAAGGCGGGAAAAACGTGGTCAATGACAACGAGGACCTTTGGAATTCCCCGATAATTAGAGCGCTTATTACCTGAAAGTATATATAATCAATTTTGCTCTTTTGTACACCATTCTTGAAAATGGCATTAAGCCGAAACTAGTTGAAAATAAAACAATTTATTAGTAAAACAAACCAAGTGAATTTCAATCAAATACCTATATATCAAGTGATTTCACTCCTAGATAAAGCTGGAAGTAAAATATCGAGTTTAGAAAACACCCCTGGTGTAAACCTCAAGCAATAAAGAATCTATAAATGAGCGTTTATTTTCAAGTTCATTTTTATTTCTAGGTTTAGTTTACCAGTGTAAAAATTATAATCCTCAGGGGGCTTGTGTCTATAAAAAAAAAATATAGATTCCTGGTAAAAACCTTAGACATTGAAGAATCTTTACAAGGTGCGGCAAAAGTTCCAGCACAGATTCTGTCAATAACCTTTTTTATCGGCAAGTTGAACACAACAACAAATTACATCAAAAGAAAGCCAAGACATTTTTTAACAAGATTATTTAAACAAAATTACAAAATATACAGCCACACAGACCTCGAGACGCTTCCGAAAATATTTGACGATGGTTTAAAATGTTGGCTCATTTTCGCTGCAGGGACGCTTTCAAGGATTTTATTGAGTTGTCGTTGGTAGAGGCTTTTTTTATCCAGATGGACCAAATGGAAACATACATCGTGTTAAGTCAGGGGAATTTGAAGGCCACAAACTTAATTTGAAAATTCTAATGATCGCGATTTAATCTTCCTTAGAGCTAATAATTCCAAAAAATTAAAACGATTTGACGCATCAAACAAACAAATAGATATTATCTAAGATATTCTTGTTTGAGTTACGTGAAGGTTAGTTTAATGGTAATTAGTTAAGTTATTCCTTTATTCCTTTTACTTCACTTTTTATTTTAATTCTATATGTACATTTCGGGTACAATGTACCCTTTATCAATAGAAAAAACTAATTGACATTTTGTAAATAAATAAAAATAGAAATACAACTATTTTCACAACCAAGTGCGATTTATTTGAAATCAGATAAAGGCAGGCTAGTTTAAGGAATTAAATTTAAAAGTGGGTTGTTTAAAGGACTTAAATCAAAATTTAGAAGGTTATCCCTATTTTTGTGCATTTCAATTGCTTCTAACATGTTTAGTTGAAAATGGTTAGATTCTTTTAGTAATTTCAAATTATTTATAATAAATTTGTGTCCCGTGGTTAATGTATGATGAGCTATCGCAGATTTATCTGGGTTATGGTTTTTAGTATGGTAAATATGTTCTTTAAACCTAGTTTTTAAATTTCGTATAGTTTGTCCAATATACATTTTGTTGCAATTGCTGCATTTTGATGAATAAATCCCAGACTTTTCATGATCATCAATTTTCTTAAAAGTATTCCCCAATAAAAGTTTAATTTTGTTTTTTGTGTAGTATGCAGGTTTAAGATTGAATTTTTTGTAAATTTTGTTAATTTGATTAAATCAATTAAATAAATTATTTACTAGCATAAATTTTACATATGAAATTGAGATCAATGGTCAACTTCCTTTCTTAGACCTACTAGTTATAAAAAACAATAACAAATTATCCTTTAATATTTTTAGAAAACCCACCCACACCTTTAATTACATTCACTCAAGTTCACATAGTCCTTTCAAACATAAACTATCGTCTTTTAATAGTATGATTTATAGAGCTATCCAGTTACCAATATCTGAAGAAAATAGAAAAAGTGAGTTTACATTAATTTTAGATTTAGCCAAAGCATTAAATTACGATACTAACATTATTCAGAAATTAATCAATAAACATAAAAGAACACATTCCATTCGTCTAGCATCACGTTTAGAACCAATAATAGAATCTAATACAAATAAAAATTACTGTAAAATTATTCACGAACCAAAATTAACTAATCAAATTAACAAAATTTACAAAAAATTCAATCTTAAACCTGCATACTACACAAAAAACAAAATTAAACTTTTATTGGGGAATACTTTTAAGAAAATTGATGATCATGAAAAGTCTGGGATTTATTCATCAAAATGCAGCAATTGCAACAAAATGTATATTGGACAAACTATACGAAATTTAAAAACTAGGTTTAAAGAACATATTTACCATACTAAAAACCATAACCCAGATAAATCTGCGATAGCTCATCATACATTAACCACGGGACACAAATTTATTATAAATAATTTGAAATTACTAAAAGAATCTAACCATTTTCAACTAAACATGTTAGAAGCAATTGAAATGCACAAAAATAGGGATAACCTTCTAAATTTTGATTTAAGTCCTTTAAACAACCCACTTTTAAATTTAATTCCTTAAACTAGCCTGCCTTTATCTGATTTCAAATAAATCGCACTTGGTTGTGAAAATAGTTGTATTTCTATTTTTATTTATTTACAAAATGTCAATTAGTTTTTTCTATTGATAAAGGGTACATTGTACCCGAAATGTACATATAGAATTAAAATAAAAAGTGAAGTAAAAGGAATAAAGGAATAACTTAACTAATTACCATTAAATAGATATTAATTTACTCACTAATGTATTGTAACTTTACTTAATTTTTTAATATTTCTATGTAAGACTGTTTGTCTGTTGGCAATAAAATTATTATTAATATTATTATTAATAAACGTTGTTTGTAGAGAATTTCAAGAGCTACAAGATAGGCTTTACGATAACAATACAAAATATTTAATTGATGAGGCGGATACATGATGAAACTCCATAATACTATTTGAAATAAAACAACACAGCTGGGAGGGTTTTACTTTAATTGTTGAACACTGTAACATGTTTCACCACACAGTGGCTTCATCAGGCAGATGAAATAATGATTTGACAAAGTACAGGTAAAAGCTTATATACTAATGCAATTAAGTTAATAGAAGGGGGGGTAATGAGGTAATTAGGCTAAAACTAATACAAACAATTTTGAGCGACTAAATATTGATTAAGGGTGAATTGTTTACTTCTATTTGGTCATTTAATAGAATACCTTTTTTGTTATATTTATTAATTTTTTAATTCTTCTAATAAGTTTAATTTACGACTTTTGTTACATTCGTGCAAAATTTTGAATTTAGGGTTAAAGTTATGTTGGTATTCGATTAAATGATTGGCGTAGGTTGAGGAAGTTTTCTTAAATTGAAAGCATTTTTGATGTTCTGAAATGCGATCTGGGAAGCTACGTCCAGTTTGTCCAACGTATACCTTAGGGCAATCCCCTCACTCCAGCAAATACACGCCAGAGTTCGTAGTTTTATCAGATTTGTCCTTAGAATTATTAATAAATTTATTAAGTGAATTGACCGTTCTAAAGGAAGGAGTTAGGTTTAAGGATTTGAGTTTTTTTTCTCATAATGGCTAATAACAACGGCTTTCGTCAAAAGCTTATCTTAGACATCCTTTTTAAAAAACAAAAACAACAAGCCCTGAAAATACTATATCCCACCAATTTTCAAAATCAGAATAATAAATATTGCTCATTAACATTTAACGGTCCCCCTTCGATTGCCATCAGCAAAAAATTCTATTAAATGACCAAATAGAAGTAAACAATTCACCCTTAATCAATATTTACTCGCTCAAAATTGTTTGTATTACTTTCAGCCTAATTACCTCATTACCCCCCCCCCCCTTCTATTACTTTAATTGCATTAGTATATAAGCTTTTACCTGTACTTTGTCAAATCATTATTTCATCTGCCTGATGAAGCCACTGTGTGGTGAAACATGTTGCAGTGTTCAACAATTAAAGTGAAACCCTCCCAACTGTGTTGTTTTATTTCAAATACAATACAAAATGCCTAAAACGGTACGTAAATTTGCATTTATAAAAGTTGTGCGGGAACTTTTGCTGCACCCTGTAATTGAGCGTCTGCTTTTACTCGACACAAACTGTTTTATCTGAAATATGAAACAAACTGTTATTTTCAAACTTGTTTATACCTACTGGTGTAAAAATTATAAAACTCAGCGACTTGTGTCTGAAAAAATAAACATCGCTGGTTAATGAACCTCAAGCATTGAAGAATTCTATAATTGAACGTCTTCTTCTACTCAAAACAAATAATTTATTTTTATTTAAGATAATTTTTATTTTTACATATTTTCTATACCTACTAGTGTAAAAATTACAAAGCTTGTGTCTAGGATTTTGCGCGCACCCCTTAAACCTCGCTTAGCGGACAAAGGGGTAATTAAATTTGCAAATGAAATGATCCCCATCTTCGCCTCTAAAGATCAATACGTTAATTTATAAGGTAATTACATGAATAAGAAGAGTACGTATGAAAAGTTACCAGTCGGCATTAATCAAAAAAGTTAAATTATACCGTCCCGCGTCCATCCGGCTGAGGAGAACTCCAACAAAACATTGCACTATTTTTTTTCCATCCTCTTTAGCTTAAAATAAATTATAATCCCGTGCAGCAAAAATTGCACATAAATATTGTACCGTGCGTTCGTTAAGAAAATGATTTAGAGTAGGGTTTGAATTTTAAATTAGGTTGGCACTACTGACTGTTAACACATAATTTAATTATTTGAGTTACGTGAAGATTTTAAGTCACTTAATTAAAACGCAATTATATTCCTTTATTCACTTTTATTTTTCGATACTAGATGTACATTTCGGGTCCTATGTACCCATTATCAAGCTAACTGAGCTAATGAAGGGTTAACACATAGTTTACCATAACCTCAAATGTATTCCATCATTCAATTAGCATTCTGGGCAACCGCACAAAAAAAATTAAGCCTACTCTGAATCATAATTTAAATGATCGTACGGTACTTAAAATTAATAAAACAGGGGTTTAATAATAAAATATAGAGAGACAATAAACCACATCATTGACAAGGACACAGGCTGAAAGACCAACAGTCGATAGTTAGTCTTTTATTTAACACATTTATGATATTAATTATTGTATAGATATGTAATATTACACAATAAAGATGTTTGTATATACAAGGAATTTTTCTTTTTAAATGTACGTACCACATAATGCATTGTAATTTTTCAGGCATATCGTTGTTTTTGAACAGCGTTCAATTTCAAGCTTTTAACGAGTGCTTCCACTCCCAGATTAAGCATTAAGTAAAATTTCGAGTTTAGAAAAGCCTGAAAATTTGGTTTGGTCGCGTAGCGCGAAGCGCGGAGCGAGCAAACCAAATTTTCAGGCTTTTCTAAACTCGAAATTTTACTTTATGCGCCACGCGTATAAAACACTGAAATATCGCGAAGTTCAAAATAAACTGCTCGAGCAATATGTTAAAGCAGTATATTTTGAACTTCACTTAAAATCAGTGTTTTATACGCGTGGCGCATGAAGTAAAATTTCGAGTTTAAAAAAGCCTGAAAATTTGGTTTGGTCGCTCCGCGCTTCGCGCTACGCGACCAAACCAAATTTTCAGGCTTTTCTAAACTCGAAATTTTACTTCATGCTTAACTTGGGAGTGGAAACCCTCATTAGAAGCATCAAATAGAACGCTTTTTGAAAACACCGAATGTCTAAAAATTTTACATTCAGGATATGTATGCCTGAAAGAAAAATTCCCTGTACTACACAATACTCGTATAATAAAATATCCTGATTGCTTCATTAATTGTTCTTTGATTGTATAAAAAGGTATTTAGAGAAACAAAATGCTTAAGAAAATTCATTAAACATCACTTTTTGTTTTATTAGAAATAAACAGAACAGATTTTGATTAATCTAAGTGAAGTTCAAAATATACTGCTTTAAAATATTGCTTAAGCAGTTTATTTTGAACTTCACGATATTTCAGTGTTTAATGCGCGTAGCGCATGAAGTAAAATTTCGAGTTTAGAAAAGCTTGAAAATTTGGTTTGGTCGCTTCGCGCTACGCGACCAAACCAAATATTCAGGCTTTTCTAAACTCGAAATTTTACTTCATGCTTAACTTGGGAGTGGAAACCCTCATTTGAAACATTAAAATGAACGCTTTTTAAAAACACCGAATGTCTAAAAATTTAAAAATCAGGATATGTATGGCTGAAAGAAAAATTCCCTGTACTACACTATATAATAAAATATCCTGATTGCTTCATTAATTGTTCTTTGAATGTATAAAAAGGTATTTAGAAAAATAAAATGCTTAAGAAAATTCATTAAACATCACTTTTTGTTTCATCAGAAATAAACAGATTTTGATTAATCTAACGCGGACTTTAATTATTGTGTTACCCTTAAATCGTAACGTTTAATAGCACCCTGAGGGTGTTGTTAAATCCCGACGGTTTGTTTTCAAGAACGGAACTGCGTGTCGTGCGATTGTGCCGCGTTTTACGATAATTTTTTATACTCCACGCATGGCTGAAATATCGTGGGTGTTTTCAAGTTTTTTTTTTGTTGTTGTTAAAAACAGGGGTGATTGATGTAATGTTTCCACTGTTTACGGAACTGACCTTACAAACACTCCTTTTGTTGACACGTATCACACGTGAAATTTAATTAAACTCGACACAAGTAAATGCTTGAAAGATGGAACGAAGAAAACAACATGCGAAAAATTAGAATAGGTAATTCCGAATTTTCAATTTCATTTAAGGACTAAATTTAATATTGAATCTGAATTTAAGGCATTTGGTTTGTTTTACTTATTTCTTTATTTCTTCAATTCATTTTGACTTATCATCAATCGAAACTTTATTATTGAATTTGAAAAGAAGTACTTAGTTTGTTTACCAATTATTATTCGATTTACCTGAAGATACTGAAACCTGGCATTAGAGTGGTAACATTTAAACAAATGTTTACACTACTTAATTTTCAATAGATTCGTTGAAAATTGTTGCATCCTTGAATAAAATTGTTACGATTGTTTATGTTCAATGGGAATGGGTTTGGCGATAAATACTCTCATTGATCGGGACAATAATTTTCCGACGCATTATAAATTTCACATTAAACGCAATTTGCAGGAGCGTTTAACTTTAATAAAATAAATTATTCAAATTTTAGGAAACCCCGTCGCACGCCAATCAATGTAATTGATATTGCGGATTAAATTTATTAATTCATCATTCCTACATTTATTTTAACAACTTTATTTGATTAAGTTAATTATTTACCGAACTCATTTGTACAAAATGAACTCTTGGATAAATAATTATAAATTAACAACACACAGGAATGTTTTCTTTTAAGTATACATTTCTAGATATATACGCTGTATATATTATAAAAACGATTAATTTGGGGACAAAAAATGTCGATAATGTCACAAAATGGGTTAAAAGCTACAAAATTATCAAAATTGACAAGATTAACAAAAATCGTCAAAACTTATAAAACTAAAAGTATTTTTAAGTTTTCAATTATATATATTCAACTCTTTACGTAATAACAAATACATAAATATTAGCCAACAGAAAGAGAGTTTAGAAAATGCATTTTTAAATTTAAAAAAACCGTATTTTCGCTCTTTACAAAATGCCAAAAACTGCTTCCAAATGGATTTGGAGTTTAGAAAATGCATTTTTAAAATAAAAAAAATCGTATATTCGCTCTTTACAAAATGCCAAAAACTGCTTCCAAATGGATTTGTACATTTTCACCGTGTTCCCAGGAGTTAAAGATTCAATTGTTTTGCTTATTTCTAAATCTGAAAGCTTTTCCAAAGCGATTCATTGCGATTTTAATTGATGTTTGTTGAGAAATACAAAACTTGCTTCTTATGACAGTTATTAAATCATGGTTCTAGAATTAAATTATTATCCATTATTTTTGCTTTGTTGGACCGACTGAAAAAATAAAGTCACCCTTAACGACTTTGTTTTTTCAGTGGGTCCAATTCGTTTATCTATACCTTGTAATTACGTAAAATTCTCAATTACTATTAGCTAAATTTATGATGAATTATAAAATCAACATTAATAAATAATTTTTTTAAATGGAATTTTTTAAAAGTTTTAAAATAATAAGCATTCTCACTCTTTACAGCTCAACTAAATTGTCTTAAATTTGGTGACTTTACTTCAAAAAAAAATTGACGAAATCCTGGTTAAGCCACTGGTAGAGTTTAAAAATGATTAACATTGGCCTACAACTAATCCCTTTAAAATTAAGTCAAAAGTAAATCTTTAAAATGAAAAGAACTTTTCTTAAAATAATTGCCTTTTGAACTAAAAGCTTCAAACTCAGTTGCTTAGTTATCTGACAAGATGAAAACAAATAATGTATTTTTTTGATTAATTATTAATTATTTTTACAAATATTGAACTCAGAGCTTTTAATTCTAAATGAAAATAAATTTTGGCCTACAACAAATCCTTTAAAAGTTAAGTCAAAAATAAATCTCTAAAATAAAACGAACTTTTCTTAAAAATAAGTGAGCTTTTAACTTAAAGCTTTAAACTTAGTTGGTCAACTATCTGACAAAATGAAAGCAAATAATATATTTTTTCGATTAATTATTAACTTATTTTTGCAAATATTGAACTCAAAGCTCTTAACTTTAGATAGAAATAAATTTTGGCCTACAACAAATCCCTTAAAAGTTGGATCAAAAATGAAAAGAACTTTTCTTAAAATAAGTGCGTTTTGAACTTAAAAGCTTTAAACTCAGTTGCTCAGATTTGATTGATTTGACAAAATGAAAACAAATAATATATTTTTTGATTAGTTATTAATTTATTTTTAGAAATATAAAACTCAAAGCTTTTAACTCTAAATGTAAATAAGTTTTCGATTAAGTCTAGACTGTTATAAAGCTTTAAGATAAAACATTATTTTCATTAAACCGCATTGATAAAGTGCTAAAATATCACAAAATAAAATCAAAATCCAAGTGCGAACGTATAAAACTCATGCTCGCTCGCTCTTTTTTCTTTTCTGTTTGAGTTTTTATTTTATCAGGTATCAAGCAGGGAATTAAGCTTTAAAACACTTTAAAGCACCGATGAGAGCATTCATTCAGAGCGAAACGCTAAACCGAGGGGGTAAGATCCCGCGTGCATGCATAGTGCGAGCGAGGGTGTGAGAGAAGGGGGGTGAGGGGGTGAGGGGGGCGCGCGTTTGTTAATTTATAAATCCACCTGTTGCTCCCCCGTAATGTCAAACGTTATTAGTTAATAAATAGAGCACGAAATTTCTGGTTACATATAAATTCCATTTAACGTGAAAAAGACACTCGCATTCAATTCACCCACAATAACAAACAACTGTTATTTATAATAAATAATAAATATTAACACCGTATAGAAGTTAATTTACATGTAATTAATTATAGTTTTATTTCGGTAAACATCTTTATTGTTTCTGTGCATGTAATTCATATAATACATGAGGTATCTTTATTTCATTTCTCACTTAACCCACAGTGAAACATTTTAAACTATAAACTATTAATCAGTGAAACAATTAAAGTCCTTTTTCGCCGGTTTTGTCAGTGGAGACGATTTTAGTAAGTCGCGTAAAACTGTGCAACTGTGCAAATGCTTTAATTAATATTTGATAATACATGATATATTTTAACAATTAGATAATAACACAGGTATTACCTAATTGTTGAAATATATCAAGTATTATCAATTATTATAACACGGGTATTACCTAACTGTTAAAATATATCATGTATTATCAACTATTAATTAAAACACGTGCACAGTTGCACAGTTTTACGTGACCTACTAAAATCGTCTCCACTGACATAACCAGCAAAAAAGGACCATAATTAGCAAACATTTTTCAAATAGTTACCTTTCACTGTAATTGTAATTAAAAAATATAGTTATTTACAATAATTGCTTTTAACGGCAAAGCTATACTGATGAGAAATAAATGTCGAAACGCGTCTATAGATGGCTTAAATAATTTGACCCAAATTGTTACATTTGCAGTAGGTTACTGTATGTAACAGCAAACACTTGTTGTATAATTTAATGTCCGTCGGGGTATTAGCTCTGGAAGTAGTTGTTTCAATGAGTGTTTGATATAGTCTTTGTAAGACTAACTTGTTGTAGATTACGAAAAGAATTGCACTTTTAATGTTCAAAGTATTCTGCAACCAAGAATTGGCAATTTTATTTAAACCGAAACTAGTCGGGATAAAGTTTTTACATTGTGCTACAATACCAAATGTTTTTCGTCTTAGTAACTTTACATCAAAATAAATACTTAATATTATGAGTTATTTATGATTTATAAAGTGTTTATTAAATCAATACAATTGTTTTGCTACTCTGTAGCTTCTTCAGGTAAACCAATATATGGTTAGACAACATTGCTCTTTCTGAATAACAAAAATTGAAAAATACCCCATGGATAGTTTTTAAGTTATTTCTGTCTAAAAGTCAAGAAGTGCGGTTGTGAATCTAATTTTATTTATTATAAAAATTTAAATCACTAATCTTAAAAAAAATGTGTGAGATCTTTATAAAATTTAGAATATGTTAAGAAAATATTGCTCTTATTGAATATGTAAAAAGTATAAAATACGCTTTCGATAGTTTTTAATTTATTTCTGTCTGAAAGTCAAAAAGTGCGATTGTGAATCTAATTTTATTTATTATAAAAATTTAAAAAATCATAACTGTAAAATATTGCTTGAGATCTTTATTAAATTTTGTGAGTATGCTAAGAAAATGAGCAATTCTGAATATATACAAATTGAAAAATACTCCGTCGATAGTTTTCGAGTTATTTCCGTTTGAAAGCCAAAAAGTACGGTTGTGAATCTAATTTAATAGATTATAAAAATTAAAAAAGCTATAACTTTAAAATATTGCTTAAGGTCTTTATAAAATTTTGTGAGTATGCTAGGAGAATATTGCTCATTCTGAATTTATAAAAATTGAAAAATACTCTATCGATAGTTTTCGAGTTATTTCCGTTTGAAAGCCAAAAAGTACGGCTGTGAATCTAATTTAATAGATTATAAAAATTTAAAAAGCCATCACTTTAAAATATTGCTTTAGATCATTATAAAATGTTGTGTGTATGTTGAGAAAATACTGTTCTTTCTGAATATGTAAAAAATAAAAAATACTCCATCGATGGTTTATGAGTTATTTTTGTCTGAAAGTCAAAAAGTGCGATTGTGAATCTAATTTTATTTATTATAAAAATTTAAAACATCACAACTTAAAAAATTTGCGTGAGATCCTTATAAAATTTTGTAAGTATGCTAAGAAAATATTGCTCTTTCTGAATATATAAAAATTGAATCAAGTACCCAATCGATGGGTTTTGAGTTATTTCCGTCTGAAAGCCAAAAAGCACGGTTGTGAATCTAATTTAATAGATTATACAAAATTAAAAAAGACATAACTTTAAAATATTGCTTGACATCTTTAAAAATGTTTGTGTGTATGTTAAGAAAATATTGTTCTATCTGAATATGTTAAAATTAACAAATACACCATCAATGGTTTTTGAGTTATTTCTGTCTGAAATTCAAAAAGTGGGGTTGTGCATCTAATTTTATGAATTATAAAAGTTTAAAAAATCATAACTGTTATACTTTGTGTGGGATCTTTATAAAATTTTGTGAGTATGCTAAGAAAGTATTGCTTTTTCTGAATATATAAAAATTGAAAAATACCCCATCAATTGTTTTTGAGTTATTTCCGTCTGAAAGCCAAAAGTGCGGTTGTGAATCTAATTATATAGATTATAAAAGTTTCAAAAATCATAACTGTTAAATTTTGCATGAGATCTTTATCAAATTCTGTAAATATGTTAAGAAAATATTTCTCTTTCTGAATATGTGAAAATTAAAATATAACACATCGATAGTTTTCGAGTTATATCGTCTAAAAATCAAAAACTGCGGTTGTTAGTCTCATTTTATTGATTATAAAAATTCAAAAAATCATAACTTTAAAATTTCGCGTGGAATCTTAATTAAATATTGTGAGTATGCTAACGAAATATTGTTCTTTCTGAATATGTAAAAATTCTGAATATGTAAAAATACCCCATCGATAGTTTCCGAGTAATTCCGTCTAATAGTCAAAAAGTGCGGTTTTGAATCAAATTTTATGGATTATACAAATTGTTTAAGCCATAACTTTAAAATTTTGAGTAAGATCTTTATAAAATGTTGTGAGTATGTTAGGAAAATAGTTCTCTTTCTGAAAATGTAAGAACTAAAAAATACCCCTTATCGATATTTTTCGAGAAATTCGGTTTGAAAGTTAAAAAGTGCGGTTATGAATAAAGTTTTGTAGATTATAAAACTTACGAACACCCTAACTTTAAAATTGTGTGTCAGGTATTTATGAAATTTTGTGAGTATCTTAAGAAAACATTGCTCTTACTAAATATGTGCAAATTTAAAAATACCCCATTAATTCCAGCTTCATTTTTAAAGAATTGTATTTGACTAAGCCTATCACGACACTTTTTGATAAATCATTGCAATATTTCCTATACAATGGAAATCGAGTTTTATTACACCGCTATTTAAATCCGATGACCGGGATAACATAAGAAACTACAGAGGGATATCTATACAGTCTTGTATTGCAAAAATTTTGGACAAGTTGGTGGAAGATCAATTAAAATGGTTTCTTGAACATGTATTAATACCTGAACATGGTTTCTGTAAAAGACGCTCGACAATGTCAAACCTATTACTGTTTAAATCGTTTCTTCTTGATGCCTTGGAAGAAGGAAGTCAAGTGGATTGCATCTACACCGACTTCTCCAAGGCATTTGATCGTGTCCACCATGGTATACTCGTTTCTAAACTTTCCAACGTGGTTCTAGATGATATGAGTACGAAATGGATTAATAGTTACCTTACCAATAGAACTCAATTTGTTAAAATCGATAACCACGTTTCTAGGTGTATTGATGTCACCTCGGGTGTGCCCCAAGGCTCGCATTGCGGGCCTTTGTTATTGTTATTATTCATAAATGACATTTCGCTCAATTTCAAAGCTTGTACATTTCTTATTTATGCCGATGACCTAAAATTATTTAAACAAGTTTTAAATAAAAGTGATTGTAAGGCGATTCAGGATGACTTAATGCATTTAGAACGGTGGTGTTTTATGAATAAACTTGATCTTAACGTAAAGAAATGTGGTAAAATTACTTACTCCCGGAAAAGAAATATCTTTGATTACACATATACAATTAACAATAGTTCGCTCTCATCTGTTAAAGTTGTAAATGATTTAGGTGTTTTATTTGACCAAAAATTGACTTTTAAGGAACATATATCTCAAATCACATGCAAGGCCAGTAAAACGTTGGGGCTTATTAATCGGTTTTCGTATAATTTCTCAGCTAATACTTTGTGCCACTTATATATTTCGTTAGTACGTCCCCTCATGTCAGCTGTGATGTCACCAGAGTGAAGAGAATCCAAAATAAATTCTTGAGACTTTATGCCTATCGAAGTGGACTGAATAATTATGATAAATTGTACATTCGCAATGTTTTAAATATTCCCTTGTTACACACACAACTTGTTGCTGATTTATGTATTTTATATAACTTAATTAAAGAAGATTTGATATGCAGTAATTTGTTAGTTCAACTTAATTTTAGTACATTGCCGCCTCATTTACGTAGACATAATAATCTTTTTAAAATAAAATTCCATTCGTCAAATTACGGATTTAACAATACTATATGCAGAACTATGAGATTATTTAACACATTGCCGAATGATTTTGACTTGTTTAATTCATCAATCTCATTGTTTCGTAAAAAATGTTTAGACTACTTAAACTCTATTAATGAATAACATGTGTCTTTATAGTTTATAGTTCGTAGGTATTTTGTAACTCATACAAGTATAATTCAACTTTTAGTTTATTTGAATAATCTTGTAGTATCTAAGCCAGCATAAGCGCCCATTTTCGTGTTTTTGTTATCGATATGTTTAATTTTTGTATTATTGTAAAAGTCGAAACGTAAATAAATAAATAAATAAAAATAAATATTGTTCGAGTTATTTCAATTTAAATGTCTAAAAGTACTTAATCATTTTAAATTTGTACTGTGCGATAATTTATTTATTGGACCTGTTAAATTGTATTTTAAAATGTTTATGTCGTATGTTATGACATCCTGATTATTAAAATTTTAGGATTAACCAATTTATTTTAATGCAATTTATTTTATATATTATATTGTAATAAGCAGATTTTCTTTTTAATTTTATTAGTAAATAATTTATTTTAACATAGGTAATTTAATTCATTTTTTGGGGATGTTTGTAAACTTTTTTGTAATAAAGAATTATTATTATTAAAAAAAATCAGGATTATAATAATTAATAAGTATAAGATGATACTTTACTATAAGTTACATGTAATTAGGTTAGAATTCGCCGTAGATTACGAATCCGTAAATTGCCCTAACCTCAAAAATAAACGATTTACGCTCCTCAACTGTCTTGACTTATTACCTCACGTTAGCTTTGACAATCGCAGCCAATCAAATTTAGCAAATTTTAACCTAAATTAACGAAAGTGCTTTGGTTCTCGATTTCTTAGGTTAAGCTGTTCCCAGCTATTTAAGTTTAAGCTACTTAAGTTCTACTACTTACTACTTACTTACTACTACTTAAGTTTCCCAGCTACTTAAACAATATTAATGCTAGATAACTATTAACAAATGATGTATTTTTCTTGACTCAATTTGAATTATCATTATTTTCACATTTCATTTGATTGAAACTTTATTTTTTTTGGTTGTATCGCAACATCATAATTCGTTTCCACATTTTAAATCATTTGACTATATTCGTAAAATAAATTAACTTTCAAGCGAATTAATTTTCTACTTTAATAGAACAACACAATTTAATGTAAAACCCAATCAAGGCGTTAACCCACACAACCTCAATCCGCCTGTCCATCATCAAGCAACGTATATCCGAAAACCGCCAAAAACGGAATACACCGCCCAATTAAGCGAACCCGAAACAAACATTTAGGTTAATCACCGCTAATTATAACCAAAAATATACATATGTGTATTACAAAATATAAAATTGAAACTCCAATACATCACCAGACAGCGAGATTTGTATTAGTGGGTGTGAAAGACGAAAATTAATAAGTGAAAACACTAGAGGCTGGATTTTTAATTAAAGAAAAGATAATTAATGAAATGTTGTTAGGCGTCAGTCATTTTAATCGATTCGAGTTGTTGGAATATTAAGGCATGCAAATTATAATTTCGGACAGAAAAATATGAAATGTATTCATTATAAAAAAAAAAAATAAATATGTAAATTATTTTTTTGTGTATCTCCATTCAGAGTATGAATTTATGTTTAGACGAATGTTATTCAGTCGTAAATTTAAATTATTAATTTCAAAACGATACAAATTTAAGGAATGACGTCTAGAACAAAAAAATACGGAGACAGAGAAATTTGAAGCTTTAAACGAGTGTTTTCCACTCCCAGACTAAGCATGTAGTAAAATTTCGAGTTTAGAAAAGCCCCGTGAAAATTTGTCGAGGGTCGCGCAGCGACCCGAGACAAATTTTCTGGGCTTTTCTAAACTCGAAATTTTACTTCATGCGCCACGCGTATAAAACACTGATTTCAAGTGAGGTTCAAATATACATAAGTTCCACAGTATTTTAGTGTTTTATACGCGTGGCGCATGAAGTAAAATTTCGAGTTTAGAAAAGCCCAGAAAATTTGTCTCGAGTCGCTGTGCGACCCTCGACAAATTATCATTATATGCTTAGTCTGGGAGTGGAGACCACCCGTTTAAAGCTTCAAATTGAACTAAACCCGTTTAAAGCGCCAAATTGAACTTAAATAAACAAAGAATATTTAAAGACTTACAGAAAATAGGCTGAATTTGGAATACGTATACTTAAAAGAAAAACTCACTGTATATAGTTTTTTAAAAGAGTTCAATTTGAAGCTGTAAACGAGTGTTTTTTATTTCCAGACTAAGCATGAAGTAAAATTTCGAGTTTAGAAAAGCCCCGTAAAAATTTGTCGAGGGTCGCGCAGCGACCCGATACAAATTTTCTGGGCTTTTCTAAACTCGAAATTTTACTTCATGCGCCACGCGTATAAAATACAGATTTCAAGTGAAGTTCGAATATGCATAAATTTCACAATATTTTAGTGTTTTATACGCGTGGCGCATGAAGTAAAATTTCGAGTTTAGAAAAGCCCAGAAAATTTGTCTCGGGTCGCGCAGCGACCCGAGACAAATTTTCACGGGACTTTTCTAAACTCGAAAGTTTACTTCATGCTTAGTCTGGAAGTGAAAAACACCCGTTTAAAGCTTCAAATTGAACTTAAAAAAAACAAAGAATATCTATAGATTTACAGAAAATAGGTTTAATTTGGAATACGTATACTTAAAAAAAACTCACTGTATGTAGTTTTTTAAAAGAGTTCAATTTGAAGCTGTAAACGTGTGTTTTCTACTTCCAGACGAAGCATGAAGTAAAATTTCTAGTTTAGAAAAGCCCCGTGAAAATTTGTCGAGGGTCGCGCAGCGACCCGAGACAAATTTTCTGGGCTTTTCTAAACTCGAAATTTTACTTCATGCGCCACGCGGATAAAATACAGATTTCAAGTGAAGTTCGAATATGCATAAATTTCACAATATTTTAGTGTTTTATACGCGTGGCGCGTGAAGTAAAATTTTGAGTTTAGAAAAGCCCAGAAAATTTGTCTCGGGTCGCTGCGCGACCCTCGACATATTTTCACGGGGCTTTTCTAAACTCAAAATTTTACTTCATGCTTAGTCTGGGAGTGGAAAACACTTGTTTAAAGCTTTAAATTGAACTTGAAAAAAAAACAAGGAATATCTAAAGATTTACATAAAATAAGCTGAATTTGGAATACGTATGCTTTAATGAAAAACCCTTTGTATATACATGTATATATCAATTAATTAAAATTTTATGTGTTTTAGAAAAAAATTTATGTACATTCTATAGTAATAAAGATTTAATAGTAGTAGTCAAAACGGAAAATACTTTTAGCTATAACTCAAAAACAAAAGACGCTTCGCGCTACGCCAAATTTTCAGGTTTTTCTAAACTCGAAATTTTACTTTACGCCTAATCTAGGAGTAGAAAACACTCGCTTAAGATTTCAAATTAAACTATTATAAAAAACAAACTATTTTTGGAAATGTTACAACTCATGCATACATGTGTGTATATTTAAAAGAAAAACTCCTAATATGTTTACCAAATGTTAGTGGTCGTCAGGGCCGAAAGGAATAATCAAGGAATGGAAGATACGTTTCACGTAAAAGAATATCCAAATTTATATTTTGGATAAAGATGTTAACATAAAATATATCAAGAATTTATAATTATTGAAAAATATTCCAGAACCATTCTACACGTCGATATCTGCCAATTTTTAATTTCATCTAAAAAAGCCCTGTTATATTTTTAACTTGGCTGACAAAAGAAGCTGACAAAAGTTCAACAAATATAGTCTAAATAATAATAAAGTTCTGGCTAGAAAAATACAACAATAATTCTTGAATTCTGCCGCTTCTCCGCAAAACGTTTATAGAAATGTTTTAACAACTTAACGGTAAAAAACTACAAAATGTTATTATTATTGTTCATATTCTAATAAAAGAAAATATATACAGACATGTTGAACAAGCCACGCGCAAACTAAAGTAGTTTTCTATCCGTGATTAGCATAAAGATAAAGGGCTTGGCTGATGTAGTAAGTATATAGCTCGTACAGTCTGAACCCCCATCCCTTTTTACTAAAACCCCGCCCGCCCCCCTCGCCCCTCTCGGTCTTCTTCCATCCCTTAGCCCTAGCTTCTGTCTGATGAATAAACATTAGCAACCCTTCACATTATGCAAGCAGCTCGTATTAAACATTCTGGCCAATTCAATTATAGAACAGAACACACATTTCATATTCTCTAGTCGTGGGCCTCGTTTTGATTACCTCCATAACTTCCCTTCATTCGAATTTTGTAAATTTAACTATTTTATATTTTAACTTAAACTATTTAAAAAAAATAATATCAGTGAATTAAACTAAATAATAAATTGAATTAAACTAAATAACTAAATAATAAGTTTGCATTACATAGATTTAAAAATAATATCAGTGAATTAAACTAAATGTTTGTCATACCTAGCTTTAAAAGTGTTTTGCCATTTTTTCAAAAGTAATCAGTATTTTCCAATTGACAAATGAAGAAACTGAAAGTATATTTTAGTAACTTTAATGTTGTTTTTAATAATCACGTGTTGAAATATGTTTACAATACTAATAATTCAACAAAAGTCGCTTGGTTTGTTTTACTGAATAACTAAATAATAAGTTTGCATTACATAGATTTGAAAATAATATCAGTGAATTAAACTAAATGTTTGTCATACTTAGCTTTAAAAGTGATTTGCAATTTTTTAAAAAGAAATCAGTATTTTCCAATAAATAAAGAAACTGAAAGTATATTTTAGTAATTTTAATGTTGCTTTTAAAATTCACGTGATGAAACATGTTTACAATACTAATAATTAAATAAAAGTCGCTTGGTTTGTTTTACTGAATAACTAAATAATAAGTTTGCATCACATAGATTTGAAAGAACTGTTAAGTTTAGTAAACTTCCATGCTCCAAGTCGCCTATTACGAAGCAGTAAGTCATTTTATGAACAAATGTACAGAACCAACTACTGCAATAATTTTGGTATTAATAGGATTTGTGCTAATTGCAATAATATAACTTTTGACATTTTTAGTAGGACATTGAAACAGCTACGCGCATTCCTAATAAAGGAATAGGTTATTGTGTACATGGTTAGTTTGCCACTTATATATTATATTATCATTGTATTCGTAGCTTAGGAGATATATATATATATATATATATATATATATATATATATATATATATATATATATATTTTGTCTTGTACTTTAGTTTTGTATGTACTTTTGTTAGTTTTAGAATCACAAACTGTTGTCTCGTTTTGTATATGGATCCCGTTGAATAAATAAATAAATAAATAAATATCAGTGAATTAAACTAAATGTTTGTCATACTTAGCTTTAAAAGTTTTTTGCCATTTTTTCAAAAGAAATCAGTTTTTTTCAATTGATAAATGAAGAAACTGAAAGTACAGTTTAGTAACTTTATTTTTTTTTAATAATCACGTGATGAAACATGTTTACAATACTAGTAATTCAATAAAAGTCGCTTGGTTTGTTTTACTGCTGTTTTCATTCTGTACGACTAGTTTCGACTTATTGTAACACACGTCTTGAGAATGACGATAAGTCGAAAGGGAAAAATAATAAGAAAACATTTTTTTTTCTTCTCAATTTTAAATGTTCGTACATTGTAAGCGCTTTTAAAAAGCAAAAAATATCCACCTGAATAACTAAATTAAAATATGGAACACTTGAAAATCCAATGCCTGCTAGAATCGTCACCCGTTTTAATTCCGCTAATGCCGTATTAATTCCATTATTGGCTAATTACTTAATTCGATTAGCATAGGCTGGCGTATTTTTTCCCCGCACCGCGCAGCGGGCAGAATCACTACCGCTCACTTAATTATATGGGTCACCGGTTATCAAATACCCACTTTAATTACTTAATGCTCAAATTATTCCGCTGAAAAGAAAAATTACAGCGATTTTAATTAGACCGCACACGTTGCTAATCATAATGTATGCCCCCGATCACTTTTATTGTTCACGCTTGTGTGCATACTGCGAATTAATACAGATATTATTTTCTGAATTATATACACACTGCGTAGTATTAAAATATAAATATAAACATGTTTTAGTCGTTTTTTTATTATAATTTGCATACATTCAACGTCTAAGTTTAATTATTGTAAAAATATTTACCCGGCGCATCCACCAAAAGATACATTTATTAGGAGCGTTAAATAATACCTTTTAAAGTTAACTAGGGATACTATGTTGCAAACATTCTCTTAAAACAACCTTTTATTAAAAATTATTACACAATTTTTTCTTATAATTATGGCCAGGGTGGTCACATTTAAGTGTAACTATAGGGAATCTTGTTTAGTAGATGAAAAAGTAGTGCCGAGGTGGAAAAATTCCTAAATTATAAAAGTGTTTTTTAAAGAAGTTGTTTGTCATTTGAAGTTTTGAATGTCTAGGATAATGCTCATAAATCTTATTCTCTAAATACATTTTTATTAGCTCAGTATACCCCTTTATTTGACACGCTGCTGAACACTTTGAATAACCAAGACTTGAACATGTACTTGAAATGTTTCTGTAGTTCTACATGATGATTTTAGCTAATGTGTTGTATATATTTATGTTGTTTATAATCTTAGGTATCCATTCGCTAAAAAATGTGTAAGAATTTAAAAGAATTTGTTTATTTCTGAGGCAATACAAAAAAGATAGGCAAAGCTACAGTTTCTCACCTTCCTTGCTTGTTAGGGAGGGCTTTAATCTACAAATCCTGAAAAACTCATGTGCAACTTTTTGCAACCTTGGAAGTTAATAAAGTGTAACTGAATAAAGAAAAACAATTTTAATGACGTTTAAATTAAATAAAAATGCATGTTGGCTAATAGTCTAACTTACTAAGGCCAGGCAAAAGCCAAACCCAAAAAAAAATCAGAAAGTGAACGCCTTCAGCACAAGACAAAATTTCAGTTTATTTAAAATTAACAATCGCGAAACAAATTCGACATTTTGGCTATATGGTGTATATATTTTTTTTATTTTTCGCCGTTTACATTTTGGGAATACTTTGAGTGTTCCGCACCCCGCATTTCCATGTCTGTGAGTGTGTGTGACCATTGTACATTTTAAATTAAATTCTATATACGAGCCCGCGGTTTTTTTTTTAATTCGGTCCGCGTGTATGCATTGGATATTGCATTTTCTTTTTGTCCGATCATCCAATTTTCGGAACTGGTGTAAATTTGATCATGCGAGGCCGGAATTAAACTTTATGACTGGATCGGGTCCCGGTTGGAAATTTTTGCTTTTCCCCCATTTGCATATATGTACGAGTGTTATATGTATATATACTGTACCGGATTGAATTCAGATTCAGCATTTAACCACATACATACAGGGAGTTTTTCTTTTAAGTATACGTATTCCAAATTCAGCCTAATTTCTGTAAATCTTTAGATATTCGTTGTTTTTTTTAAGTTCAATTTTAGGCTATAAACGAGTGTTTTCCACTCCCAGACTAAGCATGAAGTAAAATTTCGAGTTTAGAAAAGCCACGTGAAAATTTGTCGAGGGTCGCCCGGCGACCCGAGACCTATTTTCGAGTTTAGAAAACTCGAACTTTTACTTCATGCGTCACGGGTATAAAACATAGATTTTAAGTGAAGTTTAAATATACATAAATTTGACAATATTATAGTGTTTTATACGCGTGGCGCATGAAGTAAAATTTTGAGTTTAGAAAAGCCCAGAAAATTTGTCTCAGGTCGCTGCGCGACCCTCGACAAATTTTCACTGGGCTTTTCTAAACTCAAAATTTTACTTCATGCTTAGTCTGGAAGTGGAAAACACTTGTTTAAAGCTTTAAATTGAACTTAAAGAAAAACAGGGAATATCCGCAATTGTTGTATCAATTCCATGGTGTGTCATTATTTTTCTAAAATCACATTACTTTTTCTTAATTGTTTTAGCTGCGCGACCCTCGACAAATTTTCACGGGGCTTTTCTAAACTCAAGATTTTACTTCATGCTTAGTCTGGGAGTGGAAAACACTTATTTAAAGCTTTAAATTAAACTTAAAAAAAAAACGGAATATCCGCAATTGTTGTATCAATTCCATGGTGAGTCATTATTTTTATAAAATCCCATTACTTTTTCTTAATTGTTTTAGCTGTAAATTTTCGGACATTCGTTGATTTTTAAATGAGTTTAATTTGAAGCCTTAAACGAGTGTTTTCCACTCCCAGACTAAGCATGAAGTAAAATTTCGAGTTTAGAAAAGCCTCGTGAAAATTTGTCGAGGGTCGCGCAGCGACCCGAGACAAATTTATCGTCATTCTCAAATTTTCACGGGGCTTTTCTAAACTCAAGATTTTACTTCATGCTTAGTCTGGGAGTGGAAAACACTTATTTAAAGCTTTAAATTAACCTAAAAAAAAACGGAATATCCGCAATTGTTGTATCAATTCCATGGTGAGTCATTATTTTTATAAAATCCCATTACTTTTTCTTAATTGTTTTAGCTGTAAATTTTCGGACATTCGTTGATTTTTAATGAGTTTAATTTGAAGCATTAAACGAGTGTTTTCCACTCCCAGACTAAGCATGAAGTAAAATTTCGAGTTTAGAAAAGCCCCGTGAAAATTTGTCGAGGGTCGCGCAGCGACCCTCGACAAATTTTCACGTGGCTTTTCTAAACTCGAAATTTTACTTCATGCGCCACGCGTATAAACCAGATTTCGAGTGAAGTTCGAATATACATAAATTTCACATTTAGTAGTGTTTTAACCGGGTGGCGCATGAAGTAAAATTTTGAGTTTAGAAAAACCCAGAAAATTTGGATTGGTCGCGTAGCGAAGCGAAGCCAGGCAAGGAAATTTTGTTTTAAGTATACATATCCTATTTGTATATTGTTTGTGATTTTATAGTTTAACATATTTATTAGTTTTAATTTATTTTTAATGATAGGATTAAAAATAAGAAAGTATGTTTTTAACCTTGTATTAAATTAGTAATTTACACGACTGGCGGATAAGGTAAATATTTTAAGAATGGAATAAACACGTAGGAAATACGTTTAATGAATAATTAAACTAATTTAATACGAAGGGCAAAATTTTTTAATTATTTTCTGAAAATTTGATAGAGGTCAACAGGTATAAAAGGTTCAAACTATCCGCATAACAAATGTTCTCCGTTGGCAACACATCGCAAACCCTAATAGGGCAAAGGCACCGAGAGGCCCAAAGCTGTTTCTATTGACTCCCATCCGCGCGAGAAACATTTGTCTTCGTTTATTAGCAAGCCCGGAGTCAACGTCTGCTCTTAACATCGCTCGCCCCGAATACAAACAAGCATTTGACTAAATCTCCCCCGTTTAAATCACGACTGGGAAACACTGAAAACGGAAAAGGGCGAATTTCGAACGAACCCGACGCTCCAACGAAACTGTTAATGTTAGAGAAAAGCCCCACGCAATTAACATTTTCCTCCTTTTCCATACAAAGATATTTTATCCCCCACTGTTCGTTCAGTTTCACATTCGTTTTCGTTTTCGCGTTCGCATTGTGCGAAAGCCGATAAATCAGATAAGATACTCACCGATTGCAGTAATTGCAAATGCGAAAAATTATACGTGCGCAAATAACGGTGAGGGCGGCGCGCAAATTAAAAATGATAAAGTAAACAGTAATTAATACGCGCGCGGGCGCCGATTTTTTAATTAGCTATTTTATTTTATTTATGACATTTGGCTGTAATTAATTATTTGGGCGACGTGTGTGCGAGTGTGTGTGCAGTCCAGAATTAATTATTTTGGTTCGAAACAAAAAAAAAAAACGAGAGGTGTTAAGCTTTTTAATTTATACAGATTTATTGATAAGTATTCGGACACGCTATGATCGATGGTTTCGGTTTATTAATATGCATAAAATTTTTATGCTTTTAACTACTAATGGCTGATAATGTGTGATATTTATATAATTAATTTTGTTACAATTTATTTAAACAAAACAAAAATCCACTGCACGTATCCACCATTCACATTAATTAGAGTCAAAGTAGGCACAATATATTCCTTAAATTAATAAATTTAGGCATAATATATTCCTTAAATTAACAAATTTAGGCATAATATATTCCTAAAATTAATAAATTGTAAGCGATTATTTACAAAAATCTCTTGTTTAAAAGAATTTGTTTTAATAAATTTTCTATAGTATATTTTATACAGCAAAAAAGTCACTGTATATTCATGTCTGCAGTCCTAGCAATAAAAAATCTTACGAGCCGCCACTGAAGAGCAGTAATTTAATAAAATGCCACTACTCTTGTAGGATCTAAAGATCCACAAAATTTCCATGTCTTATGCTTAGAAAACCCTAAATTTGTCTTGAATTTAGAATACAGAGGAATTTTATCTAGAGATATTTTACTAAATTACGAACATATTTTCTTCAGCAATTTTCACAAATTAACAAAAACCGACAGCCAACACCATCTATTGCTTTATATGTCGGAATACTAAACAAACAAAAAACATTCCATTAGAAATTACAGATATGTTGGACTCCTTAAAACAAGATATAAATGATTCTAATAAATTATAAATTATCAACTTTGAATATTATTATTTTTATATAATTGGTGCTCAACAAGATAAATAGTGTGCCACATAGATATATGATATTTTAAATCTAATAATAGTATTTATTACTTCTTTATAAATTTTACACCTTAATTATGTCCATGTCCTAAGTCATATTGAATGACTTCATTTGTTATATGTAATTTGCCTCCATTTATTTGTCTGTAGAATACTTATTTGTTTTATATTGTGTACTTATATTTACTTTATGTATAATATCTTGTTAATGCAGTTAGCGTTAAATCAAGTATTATTATTATACAAATGTTATTCTAGCCAATTTTTTTCCACCGAATATTTCCTAGTAGATTATAAGCCAAATTGTTGTGGGATGATTTTATTTTTCAATTGCATCTAAATATCAATCATGTATCACTAATATTTCCGCTTTAAATCGGGGTATTATTTAGGATTAGTGTTAAGTTAGACTAAACTAAGGTCTGCTAATTTTTATGGCAAATCCGACGATTTCAATATTTTAAAACAAAAAAAATTCAAAATTTTATTGTTTGAATTCTGCCAAAATATCTCCAAAATAGGACATGTATTCTTTGATGAGTTTTATAAATAGTGTATAAATTATCAGAACGCACAAAAGCTAAAAGAATATTTGTTGTCAGAAATGTATTTCTTTTTTTTTTTTAAGGAAAGGTGATGGACGGGAAATTGGGTTGGGGATGAAATGAGTTTTAGGGAATTGACCTAATCGTTAACCATTCAGTCACGACAAGTTTCTATTTAAATATTGCATTTTAATAAAATGTGCACAACACGAATAACACCCATGGACCCGGGACAAAAATTTCTCGTCAGAAAAGTTGAAATTCAAACTCGCTCTCCGCGGCGGATGAATTGACGAGAGAAATGTTACATCAACAAAATCCTGTAATTTTAAAATGATTTATATCATGTTTTTCTTTAAAAATCAGCTTTCAAACTGACTTTTTTTTCAGTAATAATTGTTTGTAGTTATATCGAACCTCATTCTTATATTTCTCTCTATTTTTCTCGTCATTTTATCCAACAGTTTAACTTCTAAGTTCCTCCAGCAGTATTTTAAATGAGCGAGTAATAAAACAAATTATCTTTGCTTTGCTTCATTTTTCATTGATTTATCAAGTCATTTATTATCCTCTAAATGATAGCCTCTATTTAATTAACTCATTCTCAGCAGGTTTTTTGCTTATTATAATAAAAGACATTTTTTCAGGTTATTTAAAAAAGTTACCATCAAGTCTTCTTCTTTCTAATTTATAAGAAATCCAAAATGTAAGTCTCAAATGTTCATTGCTAAATATTTTTCTTTAATTAATCAAGCCATTTATATTCCTCTGAAATATATAAATACGTTTGTTCTTCAGCCGTTATATAGTCAGAAAATGTACTTGCTACCAACTTAAAAAAACATTAAGATTTATGGTTAATTCATTTCTCACTTAACCCGTGGTAAAACATTTTTCAAATAATTCTGGATATTTAAAACACTTGGTTTGTTTCACTAGTTTATATTTTCTCCGACTAGTTTCAACCATTGGCCATCATTCCTCCTTGAAGATGACAAATGGTCGAAACTATAAAACTAAAATTATAAATAGTGGAGGAAACTAGGGTGTAGCGCTGGGCGGGAACACTACACCCTAGTTTCCTCTACTCTTTATAATTTTCTAATATGAATCTTCTAGCTACACGTATTTGCCAAAAACCTAATTTTACCTACAAATGTCCCAAGGAACTTTACTTCAAATCAGTGTTTTGTACGCGTGGCACATGAAGTGAAATTTCGAGTTTAGAAAAGCCCGAAAATTTGTCTCGGGTCGCTGCGCGACTCTCGACAAATTTTCACGGGGCTTTTCTAAACTCGAAATTTTACTTCATACTTTGACTGGGAGTGGAAGTGGAAACACTCGTTCGAAGTTTCGTTCACAAAAAGTATAAGTGATATTGGCTCAGAGTGGGTTCCTTGAGGAACCGCAGAAGATAGGGAGCTGGTTTCGGTTAAGGCAAATGTTTTATAAACTTTTAATTGTAGACTCATCCATCACTTGGTGAAACATTTTTTAAAACACTGAATTTTTTTTTTCGAACCTTCTAAATTCAAACCTTTGAAAATAATCAACAAATGTAAAAAGCTTAATTATTGGGAAACTTTTTACATTAAGAATTCAATAGAAAAAGGATCGCTCGTTACTAATGACAACTTAGAAATGTTTAACGCCCCGCTGCTGGATATGTTTGTCTCTTTACGCCCCAACAATTAGGTAATGATTTAATCCCCTTTAGGTATAAAATGCACACCGCTCCTCTTGTAAAATCATTCTTGTAATAACTTTGAAAATGGTCGTCTGGCCGAAACTAGTCAGTTTTTCAAAAATAAAAACAAATAGTGAAACTTTAATTTAATAGTTGAGGCTGTTACTTGGTGAAATTCCATGTCAAAAACTTTTAGTAAATAACACACTTGGTGTGAAATCTTGACCAAGTGTGTTATTTACTAAAAGTTTTTAAATAGTGAAACAATAACCAAGTGTTTTATAATTTTTTTAAACAAAGTTTAAATTCAGTGATTTGAATATTTTATACTTTAATTTCGACTTTTAATGAAAATAACTCGAAAACTAATTTCGACTTTTAATGAAAATAACTCGAAAACTATCCATGGCGTATTATCTGTATTTCACATATTATAAAAGAACAATGTTTTAGCAATATCCACAGAAAATTTCAGAAACATAACTCACGAAGTGTTGAAGTTAAGATTGTTTTAAGTTGAAATCCTCCTAGAATTTAGACAAAATTACACATTTTGAAGGTTCAACTGAAAATAACAGAAATAACTGAAAAACTATTAGGGAGCCAGGAAGTCGGATTAGACCAAAACAAACATCATGAAAACCATAATATTTTGTGGATTCGCAAAACTTTACGAATACACAAAACGCTATGATTTTCATGATGAATTTTTTTTATCTACTCCGATTTCCTGTCCATCATAACTCCTTAAACAAAATTAAACCAAGAGAAAATTTCACACTTTATTTAAAAGAAATATACTCTAATAAAATAAAGATTATTTTATAAAAGCAACTTTCTTTCATAAATCATTTCTCCAATAAAATATAATAACTAGATTTTCCAGATCTCTTGATTGTCGAAATGAAAAAAATATTACACACTTTTCGAAAAAGAATGCCTTTCTACCCTTAAGTAGGCCCGTGGAGTCACAGTGCTCCTTTTTGTAGACTCGGGTAAATAATTGGTTTCATAGATATTTTATTAATATTTTGATTCAATCAAAAAGTTTGTATTTAGACTGAAGCTTTTTTGTTATTCTAACATTATTAGTTTCACAAATTTACACATTTTTTATAGTCCATGTTTATGGGATAAAATGTCTCGTTTTCTTCTAAATAGAAGAAATAATTTGCATTATTAATTATAAATATATTATTATGATACATGTCACGATTTATCCATGTGATGTTTGTTTGTTTTTATAAATGTTTTTAATTTGATGCTTCGACCGAGTGTTTATAATCCCAGATTAAGCATAAAGTAAAATTTCGAGTTTAGAAAAGTCTTAAAATTTGGTTTGGTTGCTCCGCGAAGCGGAGCGACCAAACCAAATTTTTAGGCTTTTCTAAATTCGAAATTTTACTTTATGCGCCACGCGTATAAAACAATGATTTAAAGTGAAGTTCAAAATATACTGCTTAGATTTGATTTTATGTTAATTAATTTTACAAATGTTTTTATGAAAAATGTAAACGTACACCTAAAAGAAAAAATCCCTGAATACGATCTAGGTATTTTCTTTCTGTAGATAAATATCTAACCTCACTCAAAGAGAGCACACGTTTTGAGTTGATGAACTCAAAAATTCTGATTTGTTCCAGTGAGATTTATATACTTTAAAAATCACGATTTTCATTTTCCTCCTAATATCTGTATGAATTCTTGTATGTATCTAAATGTAATTTTACTTCCTAAGTCAAGGAATTAAAAATAAAATTATTCTACAGTTTATCACTGAACAACAGTTCAAAATCTATAGTTCTAATTCCTTTTGAAACAATTTATCGTTAAACTGCAGCTAGAAATGACTTCTTACTTTTGTTTTAGAACTACTGTTTAAAGCAAAACTAAGTTTAAAATAACTAAGCAACTGGTTCTGACTACACTACTCAAAAGTAAGAAGTAGTCATTTTCTTCAAAGTGGCATCAATTTTATGTGAGTTTCGAAATTTTGTTAATACTTGGTATATACCGGGTGTTGACTTGGCGAACGCAACATAGGAAATCCCATGTAAATTTTAAAATATTCAAATTTTGGCTCCCATATTTATTTTAGAAACAAAATGTTTTTACCTTTTTTGTAGAGGGAAACATTTTTAATTCATTTGTGTTAACGTTTATCACTTTACGTATCTCTAAGGTAAAAGAATTAAGAAAAAGTAATGTGATTTTATAAAAATAATGACATGCCATGGAATTGAAACAACAATTGCGGATGTCAAAATGGCAAAAGATATCGCAGTCACTTGATTAAAGTAAATGTTTTCGAAATAATCTACACTATTCAAGAAAAAATCCTCCTAATAAAGTGGTATTATGCAGACCACGACAAAAAACATAAATTTTCTGACATTCGTTGATTTTTAAAAGAGTTCAAACGAGTGTTTTCCACTCCCAGACTAAGCATGAAGTAAAATTTCGAGTTTAGAAAAGCCCCGTGAAAATTTGTCGAGGGTCGCGCAGCGACCTGAGACACATTTTCTGGGCTTTTCTAAACTCGAAATTTTACTTCATGCCTCACGTGTATAAAACACAGATTTTAGGTGAAGTTCGAATATACATAAATTTGACAATATTATAGTGTTTTATACGCGTGGCGCATGAAGTAAAATTTCGAGTTTAGAAAAGCCCAGAAAATTTGTCTCGGGTCGCTGCGCGACCCTCGACAAATTTTCACGGGGCTTTTCTAAACTCGAAATTTTACTTCATGCTTAGTCTGGGAGTGGAAAACACTTGTTTAAAGCTTTAAATTAAACTTTGAAAAAAAAAAAAAAACAGGGAATATCCGCAATTGTATCAATTCCATGGTATGTTATTATTTTTATAAAATCACATTACTGTTTCTTAATTATTTTAACTTAGAGGAACGTAAAGTGTTAAGTGTGAACATTTATAAATTTAGAATTTTTCCCTCTACAAAAAAATTCAGTGTGTTTAGTCTCTAATGAGACAAGAAATCGCATGTTAATTTTAAAGTGTTCAAATATTGGCTTCTCTGTTTATGGAAGCCAATATTTGAACACTTTAAAATTAACATGCGATTTCCTATGTTGAATCTGCCAAGTCAACACCCGGTATATATATAAATACATGCATTATTTGAACAATGTTGCAACTTTTTAAAAAACTGTAATGAAATCTTTGTATAGATTAGAGCTTAGTAGTAACAAAAATTAAAGTAATCCACGAGAGGGGTCCGAGGTGAAGGCCAGGTCAGGCCAAAATATACTAACATATATTTTTAAAGAAACTATTTAATACATTTTACGAAAAACTATATACTTTTCTGTATTTCTTGACATATTCTCCATAAAGATTGATATGATACATTTATACCGACGTGACAGTAGTTTAAACATCCTTTCATGGTAGTGTTTCCAGTCAAGCCGATTAAAGTAGTCCACAACTATTTCTTGCAATTTCTGTTGTCAACCACTCCTTGGTTTGATTTGACGTGTGCGGTCTTGCGCCATTGTGCAAAAGTTCAACTTCATCGTGCAAAAGTTTAAATCCTTCAATATTTCGTTTGCGATATTTGTTTTACAGGCACCTGTATCTTTAAAATCGGACTCCCCTTGTATGAATTTGCCGATATCAAAACGTAGTATGTTAAGTCAGTTTTACTTAATTATTGTAAAAAGCTTTTGCAAACGAAGAAAACGATCTTCGCCTACAGCAGTTTGCATTTGTGAAAACTTTAATTTATAGTGCATCTTAAATGTGTTCACCCAAAATGTTAAGAAGCAATTTTATCAAGTAGGATAGAGTGGGACAGGTTGGGATATATGGCACCTTCGGACACTTCAGATTTCTATTTTTCTGAAAGATCTACACATCTGGTATTTTGAGGGCTAATAACAATGACAATTTAATTGTGGACTCTAAAGTTTTGTGCTGAAATGACAAGATTTAGTAAAGTCTTTACAGAAACATGATAAAGTGCTGCACGAAGTAAGTTTACATCATTTATCTAACTTAATTTGTCATAAGCACACTTGATGATATTTTATGTATTACAAAATTGTGGAAAATTAATAAACATAAAGGACAAGTGTTCATATATATTAGGTTTCAACAAAATTCCCAAACTCGCATTATATTTACGCCTTTTTTAAAAAGTTTTAAGTGATAATTGAATACAAGGAAGATTTTTTATACACTACTCAAAAGAAAAGAAGTTTTTTCTTTTGAGTAGTGTATAAAAAATCTTCCTTGTATTCAATTATCACTTAAAACTTTTGAAAACAGTTTATGTTTGAAATAAATATAATTGATTATAATTAATTAAATCAGTCATTTTGAAAAGGAGTAATCTCCTTAATCTGAAAAAAAAAAACACTATTTGTAAACTTCTGTCCATTAATACCTCCCTCTACTTGTGTATTGAATATGAAAACGGGCCAAAACTTCTAGGCTTTTGTTGCAATTATGTTAACAATCTGTGTTAACTTAACTAACAATGAATAGAATTTGAACAGTTTTTTTAATTTAAATAAAATTTTGAAATTGCGGAAATAGCTCTTTGTCAATTAAATCATATATTGCTAAAACAACACAAGACAGTTTTCGGCCAAATTAAGTTTTCGCATGCTTGCTAATAAAAAGTTGAGTAATACTTGTAAGTTTAATAACAAATGTTGTATTTATTATGTAAACTAATGTGGTATTAAAGATGTTTGCTAATAACGATTATTTTTTGGTTTTTGTTGTAGCATTGAAAACGCCTGTTATACTTTCTGATAACTTGCAAACAGTGGCTTGTGTTGTTTTAGCAATAAGCGATTCAATTATATTAGATTTAATAAAAAACAATGCAACTTTAACAAATATTTAGATCCATTTGCACCCGTACCGATTAGCTTTATGCATTGATTAAACCTCTCAAATTACTAGAACATAAGAATGTTATAAATTTGTAAGATATCCTAAGCACGTCTCTTTCATCACTATGCAATTGTGTAAACAATTTGTAAATACAATTGTCGTGCTTTAAAAATTACTAATCACTGATTAAGTTAATCGACTTGGATGCAAACGAGCATCAATGTAATACAAATTATTCAACTTTACTTGTCAATCAATGGGTGTCACTAGTGTGCGGTTTTTGAGTTAATAGCGGCAAAACCCAACAGTCACTTCAAACTTAGAATTAAAGAAACACTTGATACAAAACGCTTACCTTACCAGAAAATCTCATTCTAGAAACCACAATTCAACCGCAAACACCAAGAAAATCCCCTTGCGTCAAACTTTCAAAATCTTAAAAACCCACGCGCGCACTGTCACTTGTAAAATACAAAATTCAGGAAACACTGAAACCCGCCGAGCGAATTCCGAGCGGTGCGCGCTCCCCGCAATTAATCCCCAATTCCATGATTATTAATGCGCGTTACACGTAATTAATTATAAACATTTGGAAAATTAGGGGTAAATCAGTTTGTGTGAGTGTGTGCTGGTGAAATAAAATGTGCGCGCACGCGGATTTTGCGGAGAGAGGAAAATCGCGCTCTCTGCGTTGCGGTCCGAATTTCACGAACGCATTTTCTGATCTGTTTGCTGTTTGCATACAGCACTCCACTCCACGCTAAAACACTATAGTGTCAGCGAAAAGGGGGAAGGGCAGTCCGAGGGAGGCGGCGGAGGGGAAGGGGTAGGTATCATTCACCCCTCCACTTTTCATAGTCATCGCCGGGGGGTTTATTAATGAGAGGAGGCCTCGAATATCATTCGCTCTCTCGTCAAATGACTAATTGATTCTTTCTTCTCTTCTTTTTTCTTTTCTTCTTCGCCTCGAACGGGTTCGTGAGTGTTGCGTTGTGTTTAATTGATCTTGGCAGGATTGCTGTTGGACAACTGTTTGAAACTTGAGCTTAGTGAAGTTAAAATTGCTTCAACAAATATATGATAAAAATAAAAACAAAACATTTGTTCAACTTTGTGTGTATAACACTTATATATTTTTCGTGATTGCAGTTTCGGCAACTTTAGCTTGCCATTATCAAATTATGAAAAAAATGTCTAAATCCACAAGATTAGCGATCCCACTAATTTATTAATACTAACTAGTTTCCTGAAGAAACTTTCTCATTTCATCAAATTAGACTGAATTCGTCTTCAAACCAATATAAATAATATACAATACGATCATGACATTTCTTTCTCTAGATAAATATCTAATCTAATATCATATATCAAAAAAAAAATTCTAAATCAACAAGATTAGTAATCCCACTAATATTGATATTAACTAGTTTCCTGAAGAAGCTTTCTCATTCAACCAAATTAGATTGAATTTGTCTTCAGTTTACAGCACATAATTTGGATATGTATACTTAAAAAAAAACTCCCTGTATTAAAACAAATATTCTTTTATTGTTTTAATTTTCTTTTGCTAATTTACATTTGTAAATCACATAAGTGTAAATTGACAGTATTTAAAGGTTTATATAGATACAGTGCATGTACATATTATTTTATAAATTAAAATCGACCGTGTGTGCGTGCAATCGTTTATTTGCCATCCCTCTGTTTTAATTTGTCGATTAACGCTGCATGTCACGATATTTACACTAACCTCAGCTATTTTGTGGGGTGGATAACGGACAAGCCGCGCCACTCCACCACCCCAACGTCCTGCCACTCCGACACCCTGATACTCTAGCCATAACATTTGTTCTAATCTCAATAAAACATACAATATAGAATAAAATACAGACATCACGAAAAATATTTAATTTTGATAAAGCAGGATTTTTTATTTGGTACGTTTTGTAATATTATTTAATTATATATTATAGAAAATTTGAAGTCCTTTCTTATGTTTTCTTATAAAAATAATAATGAACTTTATTTAATTCAGAAAGTAATAATTTGCTATCAGCCTACATATTCCATTTAGCTTTGTTTTCTTATCTTTTTAAATCTCAACTTAAAAAACTGCCAGTACTAAGCGAGAAAATAAATGTTTGTGAAATGTACTGTTTTCTTTGTTTTCTTATATACTTTTTATTTCACCTAATTTCTTGTTTGTTTTTAAATTAAGTGAGAATTTAAATGTTCAAAAATTGTGTTGTTTGCAACTTAAAAAGTTGCGAGAATTAAGCGAGAATTTATATGTTTGTAAAATCTGCTGTTTTCTTATATTTTTACTTTTTATTTCACATTTTATTGTTTTTTTTTAACTAGGTGAAAATTTAAATGTTCGAACATTGTGTTATTTAGGTTGATTGATAAGGCGTTGAGGTGTGGAAAATCAAAATCCATATTTACTTTATATAAATAAAATTCTGAATAACTTTTTGATTTTCAGAGAGGGATGGCAAATAAACGATTTTTTGAAAATAAAAAAGTTATTCAGAATTTTATTTATACAAAGTGAATTGTGTTGTTTGCTCTGATTTCTCGTATTTTCCTTTAAAATTTCAATATTTGTTTGTTTTTAAATTAAGTCAATTCTCCCTTAATTTCAAAATTAATTGACCTAATTTAAAAGTTGATTTAATTTAAAAATTGACTTAATTTAAAAACCAAAAAAATGTTAAAATTTAAGAGGAAAATATGAGAAATCAGAGCAAACAACACAATGTTCTAAATGTTCGAACATTGTGTTGTTTGCTCTGATTTCTCGTATTTTCCTCTTAAATTAAATTCTCATTTAATTTAAAAACATTTGATTGAGTGAGTTACGTGATGATCAAATTTCATTGATAAATAAAGCACTAATAACCTTTCATTACACTTTTATTTTACTTCCATAAGAGATTGGAAGTAAGATAAAAGTGCTATTACAGAATTTAAGTGTTTTTTATTTTCGCATTAAACATTTTTTTGCTTAGATTTTTGTTTGTTTCCGTATGTTTTCTTTCATATTTATTCTTTTGTTTGTTTTGGATATTAAGAGAGAATTTAAATGGTCGTATTAAAGTGTTAGGTTAGGGGGAGAAGAGGGTAGCCACATACCGAATCTTTATCACTTTAATTGATTTATGACGTACAAAGCGTGACTTGGATAAAAATAATAAATTAACGCGGCAATTCGTAATGTGTATGCAATTCGGTCTGCATAATGACTTATTATGCAATTTGAGCCAATAAATCCAGAGCCAGCCGAGGGACGCCGTTTGATAACAATAATTCATTGCTTTTAATGATTTCTTAAGAATTTAAGTGGCCAAGTCACGAAAGTTGATTTATAATTGAATGCACTGTAGGAGCTTATTTGTGTTTGCTTTTTATAGGTGTGTATTTACCTTTAGTAAATATATCTGAAATTGGTTTCTTGAAAAAGGTTTGCATTTTCTGAGGATGAAAACGTATTATTTTTAGAGCTATTTAAGAAGATTAAAGGACAGATTAAACAATAAAATATGATTTTCATATTATTATATACAAGCCGTTAAATATTTTCAAGTTACACCAGTGCGATTTACAATTTTATTGTAAAATCATAGAGAAATTAATCAAACAATAAGAATAATTAAAGTTATTTTTTATTACCTAAAACAATTTATTTGAATTTTATTAAATTTTAAAAATGGTTCAATCACAGTTCAATTTGAATCTTCTAATGAGTGTTTCTATTCCTTGGTTTAACATGAAGTGAAATTTCGAGTTTAGAAAAGCTTGAAAATTTGAATATAAAGCGTCTAAATCCAAATTTTCAGGCATTTCCAAACTCGAAATGTTACTTTATGCGACAGGCGTATAAAACACTGATTTAAAGTAAAGTTCAAAATACCCTACTCAGATATTTGCATTAATTATATATAGCCAACTCAACTTGATCTTATCAACAATAAAGTAATAGAAAATTAACTTCTATTTTATTGTTGATAAAATTAAGCTAAGTTGGCTATGAATTATAAATGTAGGTACAATAAAATAGTGTAAAGAGTGTACTAACACTAATGTTTTCATTCCATGTTTTCTTTTGATATAATTTCTTGATTATATGTATGTTCAAGTAATTTCACTTAAATTAAGGAAACTATGCAACACAATTAACAATGTGTATATTAGGTTGCGGTATATCAAAGGATGTATCTTAAGTAGGGTTTAAAGTTAAGAAGGGAATCCATGATTTCGAAACGCAACCCAATATACAACTTGTGTATATTAGGATGCGTTATAACGAAAAGTCTACAGTCCTTTTGAAAACGATTTGATTAAACTTTGTTGCATTCTTGAACCTTAGAAACTGACTTAACAATGCACAATTTATAAAATCATAATAAATGGTCCACTTTTTTGTTATTGTTGATAAAAAAACAAGCTGAGTTGGCTATGAATTACAAATGTAGATCCAATAAAATAGTAGAAAACAGTATACTATTTTCTTCCTTATCAAATTAGGCTAAGTTGGCTATGAATTAAAAAAAGCACATATCGAGATAGTATAGTTTGAACCTTACGAAACTTCACTTCATGCGCCAGGCGCATAAACCACTGATTAAAAGTGGTGTGTGCGCCTGGCCCATGAAGTAAAATTTCGAATTTAGAAAAGCCTGAAAATTTGGATTTGCTGGCGCAACTCGCTTCGCTCGCGCGCCGGCAAATCTAAATTTTCAAGGTATTATAAACTCGCAATTTTACTTCATGCTTAATCAGGGAGTGGAAACACTCGCAAGAAGTTTTAAATTGAACTGTGATTGGACAATTTTTTATTTATTTACTAAAATTTAAATAAATTGCTGTACAATACATTTTGAAAAAAACTACTTTTTGATTTGTTTACAGTTATTATTTATTATCTTAATAAACTAATCTAGTTAAATTGAGAACAATTTTTTTCTCAATTTAACTAGATTATTTTCTATCGAACAAGTTTGAAACAGTCAGTTTGATTTGATTGGATCTAAAACAGATTTGTTGTTTCCCCAAACCAAACAATAGACATGCATTTTTCTTTTAAGTATACATATGCATACGGTGCAATTTTTCGATATTCATTTTTTTTTTTTTAGAATTCAAAATTAACCTTTAAACAAATGTTTTCCACTCCCAGACTAAGCATGAAGTAAAATTTCGTGTTTAGAAAAGCCTGAAAATTTGGTTTGGTCGCGTAGCGAAGCGAAGCGACCAAACCAAATTTTCAGGCTTTTCTAAACACGAAATTTTACTTCATGCGCCACGCGTGTAAAACACTGTTTTTAGCGAAGTTTAAAATATACGGCTTTCTCATACTGCTTTAGAAGTATATCATCTATTTCACATGAAAAATTGAATTTGCCAATTATTTGCAAAATATTTACAAATTTAAAAAAAAAACGAAATTAAATTAATTGACCTTCTGCCAACATTTCGCAATATTTCAGTGTTTTATACGCGTGGCGAATGAAGTAAAATTTCTAGTTTAGGAAAGCCTAAAAATGTGTCTTTTAGGTAACCATATGCATAAGCTGTCAAATTTTCCAACATTCGTTGTTTTTTAAAACAGCTTCATTTGAAACTTTAAACGGGTGTTTTCCACTCCTAGACTAAGCATGAAGTAAAATTTCGAGTTTAGAAAAGCCCCGTGAAAATTTGTCGAGGGTCCGAGCCGACCGAGACCCGAGACAAATTTTCTAGGCTTTTCTAAACTCAAAATTTTACTTCATGCGCCACGCGTATAAAACACTGATTTCAAGTGAGGTTCAAATATACATAAATTTCACAATATTTTAGTGTTTTATACGCGTGGCGCATGAAGTAAAATTTTGAGTTTAGAAATGCCCAGAAAATTCGTCGAGGGTCGCTACGCGACCCTCGACAAATTTTCACGGGGCTTTTCTAAACTCGAAATTTTACTTCATGCTAAGCATGGGAGTGGAAAACACTCGTTTATAGTTTAAAATTTAACTTTAAAAAAACAACAAATATCTAAAGATTTAAAGAAAATATGCTGAATTCGGAATACGTTTACTTTAAAGAAAAACTCCCTGTACATTAGGTTTCAGACTTTTCTAAACTCAACATTTTACTTCAAGCTTAGTGTTGGAGTGGAAAAAACACTCGTTTTAAGCTTCAAACTGCAGAATTTTTGAAAAACAACGAATATCTGAAGATTTACAGCTTATACGTAATTGGGATATGTATATTTAAAAGAAAATCCCTATACGTTGATTTAAACAATAAAATAGGATTTACGTAATATTAAATAAAACAAGTAAATAAATAAATTTGTGAACTAGTCAAATAAAAAGCTGCGCTAGTATTACTAGTCATCCACTAATTATTTTCGAACAGATAGAGCAGTTATATTTTGAGTGTGGTATTTCATACACATACACGCGTACATGTACGCGGAATTGAGTTAAAATAATTGTGGAGTTAATCGAACATAAAACAAAATCATGTACAACACCAAATCTACTTGGTACAGAACGTTGTCAGTTCCATTGATGGGAAATAATAAACGGGACGGGTTTTATACATGTATAAAATATAATTATAAGATAGCGCCGGTTTGAAATATGAAAAAAAATATATATTCAATTTTTCATTCGCTTTGTTTTGTTTGGGTATGCATGAAATAAAAAAAGCGTATATGAAAAAAAATCGACGCAGTTTTTCATTTAAATAATGATATTTCATCAAATATTTTCACATTATTCAGTGCCTGTATATAAAGTGCATTTTATCGCTGGAAAATATCTAAATTTAATTAATTTTTTTATTGAAATAGAGCGAATGTTTTTTATCTATTATATTTTCGGACAGAGGGAAATAAAAAAAAAGAGAGCGAGCGTCGAATTCATTTAAAAATGGAATTACAAAAGTGCAGTATTGACCTGTACCTAAACATGGCTGACTAAAAACCAATCCACCAATCATTTGTTTTTCAGTTTTTTTTCCAGGGATGCAGTGACAGTTGGTCGGGGGCGGCTGCGGAGAGGTGTGAGTGGCGGAGAGGCGGCGGGGCAGGGCGGCGCGGTCCGGAGGGCGCGCAGGGGCGCCCGCGGGGGGGCGGCCGGCCGGCCGACGTTGTGTGTGTGACGTCACCGCGGGCAGTGCCGTCGGTGTCTGTCACTCAACTGCTAATGAGTAATGACTAACGAGTCTCGCGTGAAAATATGCAAATCAAATTGAAAGTCGTGTTTAATTATTCAATATTACTGTGAAAAATTCAAGTATTTGGCCCCGCGGCTTGTTACTCCTAGTTGTCTGGATAATGACACAATTTGTCTTCTCTCATACAGTCTGCACTTCTCGCGTACTAACGATATTTTATAAAAAACTTAAGAAAATTCCACAATTGCAGTAGTTTGTGTAATTTTCTTACGTTTTTCTTAAAAAGTGCTTTTATGTTTAAAAGTACAATGCATGAACCTTGCAATCCAATTTATGATAGATTTTTAGTATAACGCAAACTAATACACAAATTATACATTGAATTCTTCTATTAGATAAACATATGCATAAGCTGTAAATTTTTCGACATTCGTTGTTTTTTAAAACGGCTTAATTTGAAACTTTAAACGAGTGTTCTCCACTCCCAGACTAAGCATGAACTAAAATTTCGAGTTTAGAAAAGCCCTGTGAAAATTTGTCGAGGGTCGCGCAGCGACCCGAGACAAATTTTCTGGGCTTTTCTAAACTCGAAATTTTACTTCATGCACCACGCGTATAAAACACTGATTTAAAGTGAGGTTCAAATAATACACACACAATATTTTACCGTTTTAATCGCGTGGCGCATTAAGCAAAACTTCGAGTTGTGAAAAAGATATTTCTATATCAAAAGATTTTTGATTGTTTAACTGTTTATTCTAATAATAAAAATATTTTCAACTTTACTTAAAAATTGTGTTTTTTACTTCATGCGCCGGGCGTATGTGCATGAAGTAAAATTTCGAGTTTAGAAAAGCCTGAAAATTTAGTTTGCAAGCAACCAATCCTTTTTTTTCTTCGTGCTTAATCAAGGAGTGAAAACACTTTTTAGAAACTTCAAGTAATACTTACTTAGTCTCCAGTATTCAAGGATAAAAACTAAAATAAAATTACTTACCTGTGACACTGGTGTAGAAGCACTTGTGTATCCCATGGATATCACTGGTTGCGCCATCTGAAAACAAAATTTACAACTTACAAAAATGCACATGAAACTGTTTGTAACTAGAAAAATTTATTAGGTCTAGATTTATATTACATGTTAAAAAACCCCACTTAAAAAATGGTTTTATAAATGTCTATTAAGATTTTTAACGTCTTAAAAATAACAAACCTTTATGTTATAGTTACCTGTAGAATAAATATTTCGATTATTACTAATTTTGAAAGTGTATTTCTAACTTCACAATACTCCCGTGTCTTATTGGCGTGGCGGATGAAGTAAAATTTCGAGTTTAGAAAATTTGGTTTGGTCGAGTAGCTGAAATTTAATGTTGGCTTACAAGATGTTATGAGACAACATTAAATTTCAGGAATTTATCTATGATAGATCACTGAATGGCTGGGTCAGTCAGGGACCTGATGCGACTGCTAACAGAGCATCCAAGGTAGAAGGCAGACCGCCAGGAAAGTGGTCACCTACGACAGTATCAAATGGGCAGTAAACTCATTTGAACCTTTTAAATCGCCAGGGTCTGATGGAATCTTACCCATCATGCTACAGAAGGGATCGGAACTTCTGTGGCGAACGCTCTGCGAGATCCTAAGGGCCAGCATGGTCCAACGATACCTGCCGAAAATATGGAGGCTAACCAGGGTGGATTTCATAGCAAAGACTGGCAGAACAGAGTATTCTCGTGCAAAGTCGTACAGGCCCATTAGTCTGATGTCATTTGTATTGAAGACCCTGGAAAAAATTATGGACAGGCATATCAGAGATACTGGTGTCCAACCCATTATCCTAAGATCAATATGCCTATCTTACAGGACGATTAATGGAGACAGCTCTCAGCCGAATAACAAGCAGTGCCGAAACTGCTCTAGAAAACAAGGATATCCTACTTGGTGCCTTCTGGAATATAGAAGGTGCAGTTGACAATACATCCTTTAACTCCATAAGCGCTGCCCTGAGAAAGCGAAGGTTGGAGGAAACTAGCTGCAGGTGGATTGACTGCATGCTAAGACAAAAGATAGTTTACACTACGTTTGCTGACCAGACACTAGCATCCAGGGTGGCCGGTGGTTGTCCTCAGGGAGTTCTCTCACCCTTGCTGTGGAACCTGGTCATGGATGGACTGCTAGTGGAGCTCAACAACGAAGGATACTTTTCCCTGGCATACGCAGATGACCTTGTTATTCTCGTTGAGGAAAAATTTAACAACACAATCAGAGAGCGCAGTGAACGTGGTGAGCAAATGGTGTACTAGAGAAAGACTTAAAGTCTCACGCTCTAAGGCCACCCTTGTACCATTTACACGCAGGAGGAAACTGGAGGAACTAGGACCTCTCTTTCTAAATGGTGTTAACCTAGAAATTTCGGGTGAGGAGAAGTACTTAAGAGGAATCTTTGATTTCAAGCTCTCCTGGACCTTGCACATCTCAAAAATTAAACGTAAATCGGAAATTACCCTTGCTGTAATTAGACAAACGTACGACAAACAATGGGAGCTCAAACCAGGGATGGTATACTGGCTGTATACCAGAGTGGTCAGACCCGCAATCATGTATGCTGCTTTAGTGTGGTAGCCTAAAGTCACGCAACATAACCATACACGCCCTCAGCAAGATTCAAAGGCTTGCTTGTGTCAGCATAACGAGGGCTATGAGAACCACGCCCACTGCAGCCATGGAGACGCTCTTAAACCTCAGACCACTTCATACTCTGGTAGTGGGGAAGGCAAGATTGGCACTCCACAGGCTGCAGCTATCATCAGTCAACATAAGAGTTGACACGCCACACAAAGGACTCTTGACAGACATAGGGGGACCTCTAGTGCAGATGAGGTCGGACCATATGACAGTCAGATATCTTGAAAACGCACTCTTTAAAGTCACTATTCCAGACCGCAACGAATGGAATGACTTGAGGGAAGACATTCACAATCATAGCATGATCTGGTATACAGATGGTTCTAAATTAGGCACAGGTACTGGATCAGAAATCTACAATGAAAACATGAAGGCTATGCCCATTTGCTGGGCTGCCTGGATCAGTCTTTCAAGCCGCAATATTCGCAATTATAGAATGTGCGAAAACCAACGTAGAGAAGGACTGTCGTGACAGGCAAATCTATATTATGTCTGATAGCCAGGCGTCATTGAAGGCTCTAAAGAGCCAAAAGACTTCATCCAAACTGGTGTTGGACTGCTTCGACACACTGAATCACCTGGCAAAACAGAACAAGGTCACACTTGTCTGGACGCCGGGTCATTCAGGTATCGAGGGAAATAAAAAAGCTGGCGAGCTAGCAAGGCAAGGAGCTACCATCTCATTTATGGGACCTGAACCTGCCTTGGGCATCACAAAAAATTCGAGTCACCTAGATGTCAGAAAGTGGATTCGCAACAAACACAAGGAATACTGGGTAAACAGACCAGTCCTTAACCACAGTAAGGCCATTACAAATTGACCTTACTCTAACCGAGCTGCAGAACTACTGACACTAAGTAGGGCACAGCTGAAAACAACTAGAGGACTACTAACAAGCCACATGACTGTTAAAGAGCACCTAAGGAAACTCGGTTTATACAACGGTGACACCAATTATCGGCTCTGTGGTAGGGCACCGGAAACAACAATGCACATTCTGTGTAGCTGCAATGCGTTGGAAAACAAAAGACAGCTCATATTTGGAAACAGTCAAATAGTACCAAATGATATCCACACGCAACCCCTGAAGGACCTGCACAAGCCAGTGCAGGGGATCGAGTTTGGAATAATTGCGTAAGTAAGACAATATGGGGTAGTACAATAAGCCACCTGGGCTGCAGTGCATCCGGATCCGCAAGGAAGGCGGCCCCCACAGAAAGAAAAAGAAAAGAAAGTTAAAGATTGCTTTTAGTAAAAAGTATTTTAATTGGTGTAACATAATTTAAAAGATATTTAATATTAGCCTATTTTGTCACATAATTTACAGACATACGTGACTCCTTAATTTTACCTAAAAGTTATAAATACAGTCTGACGAAAAATGGTGTCCCTTAAGTGCAGGCGATTTGTTAAAAAAAATATAGAAATTTGGGCTTTCATAAACATTTCTTTTTATGCTTTAACATAATGTTTTACACAAGTCATGGTACATGTAATACTAAAAATAATAATAATGAATTCTTTTTAACTCTTTTTGTAGCAAGTTCTATTTTCTAAAAATTATAAAGCTGGTTGAATTTTCAAATTTTGTCAATCGGACTAAAATTTTTAACATTTCGATAACCCAGTGAATAATTTTATTAATTGTTTGATAATCCTAGAGAATGTCGTAGTTTTAGGTGATAGTAAGTAATTACATAATGTCCGTTAAGCCCCATAAATTGCTGTGCAAATAGTGAGTCCTGAGCGATGTAAATCACATCGGGATTGGCGCGGACATACACAAACACTTACATTCACATAAGCACACATAATACATAGTAATATATACTATATATCTACGAGTACACGTAGGGGTTGGTCTAGCTAGCTAGCAGAGTCGACTAGAGATAGATGCAGACACAAATATATCGGTTAAAATATGTGCAGAGAGTAAAGTTTGGTAGCGATCTGCATAATATCTGTAGCGATCAAAATGCACATCACGTTCTGGCCCCCAGAACCCTCCTAGCCAACCCCCCCGGCCAACCCCCCCGAACTCCCTCCACCCCTATCCATCCTAGAATCTCCCCCCTTTTCGCCCATCGCCCGAACTCGAACTAAAACTTAATTATAATTAATTAATGCGACTGCTACTAAGTCTATAGGCTATACGCTATGTAATTAGAAACCTTTATATAAAATGAATACTGTTAATTAACGAACTAAAAGACATTATACACTGCCAGATTGCAGAAATAACTTAAGTAAGAATATTATTAGGGAAATAAGGAGAGTTTTCTTTACCCCTGGCGGACAATAAAAAAGTAAATAATCGCATTATTCAGAATAATCGTTACTGAAAAGGGGTCGTTGTATCTACATTTTTGGATTTATTCAGCGTCTCCTTAATTTTAACAACGGTTTCAAAACATTGACTGCACTGAGTTAAAACAGCGCTTCCTAAATATTAATTAAGACTATTAACAGAATTTTTGTTAGTATCATTATAGTTAACTAAACGGTCGAACAATTATAGAGTTAACTTAAAGTTGATTTCAGGTAAAATTATGCACTTTATTCATGTTTTCAATGAATGACTTATTCTATCACATACTGGGATATTCTCTTATAAATATACATAATGTAAATTTTCAAGTATTCATCGGTTTTATAAACGAGTTCAATTTAACGTTTCGAACGAGTGTTTCCACTCCTAGACTAAGCATGAAGTAACATTTCGAGTTTAGGAAAGCCTTAAAACTTAGTTTGGTCGCGTAGCGCGTAGCGGAGCGACTAATTCTAATCTAGTCCAGATTATTTAATATAATTTTTGTCAGGATATGAATCTGGCAGATAAAGAGAAATACAGATAGTTTTATGTACCACCGATTGTTTTCATAACGAGAATGTTTTTCTATGTATACATATGCACATGTTGTAGATTTTCTGACGCTCGGTTTATTACAAGAAGGTTTTAAACGAGTGTTTTATACTCCCAAGGTAAGCATGAATTTCGAGTTTAGAAAAGCCTGAAAATTTGGATTTGACGGACGGAGCGAAGCGAGCCCGGGGAATCAAAATTTTCAGGCTTGTCGAAACTCGAAATTTTACTTCATCCGCCATAGGTACAAAACAGTAATTCAATATAAAGTTTAGCGGTGTGTTTTAAACTTCGTAATATGTCAGTGTTTTGTATCGGTGGCGCATGAAGTAAAATTTCGAGTTTAGAAAAGCCTGAAAATTTGGTTTGGCCGCTCCGCGCTTCGCGCTACGCGACCAAACCAAATTTTCAGGCTTTTCTAAACTCTAAATTTTACTTCATGCTAAGTCTGGGAGCGGAACACACTCGGTTTAAGGTTCAAATTGAACTATTTTAAAAGAACAACGATTATCTAAAGATTTACGGTTGTAACTGACTCAACTGGGACAAACTGAGACAAAAACTCCCTGTAGGTATAAGTTACGGGATAATTGCGATTGATTGGCTACAATTTGTAATGGTCATATAGGCAACCCAATTTACACATAACCTAAAAATTAAAAGTGTCAAATCGTATTCGATAAAAATGTTCAGTGTTACATAAAACTCTCTGTATATGATTAATATCAAAATTTTATAAAAATCTAAACTCGACTTTAGCATTAGTTTCTGAGGTATTTCAATTTAACATTAAAAAGTTAGATTTTATTATTTAATTTTTAAAATAAAGTTTAACAGATCATAACTCAAAATTCAGTGGAGATTCTCTTGAATACATTTGTGTGGATGGTGAGCCGATATTCAAAAAAGTATAAGTACATTTTTAATTAGAATAACATGGAATACAATATGAAGTGTGTTATTAACGATTGTTATTGTTAATAACACAAGTGTGCGAAATAATTTTTTTTAATTGTTTGTATTTTGGTAGCTGATTTGTGTTTAATATCCAGTGCTCATTTCAAAAATTAAATCAATTTTCTCTATCACTTTAGGTTATCTCATAAAAAGAGACCTACTTTGGGTAAAAAACTAAATTTAACGCAATTTTTACAGTTGCTCTTGAGGTTTTAGCTTTTATTAAACAGGTGGGAGATGACATAGTTTACATTTACATAACAGAATATTGAAAAATGTTAAATTCTCATGAGTTAAAAGTCCTTATAGACACGCTTTGGCTTTCCCATCAATACTTTTGCATTTATCATTCACTATGTTTTCATTAATTACTTGGTGAAATTTGTATTTATCTGTACATTTAACTGGACATGCTGTTTGTAAAAAAAACTGTATGTAATGACATTTTCTCACTATTTTTTTCCGTTATAAGCGCTAAAAATACTATAAATACCCTTGATTATAGTTGAGACAATTTTTACATCGCAGACCTGTGTAATCAACGTTTGCTTCTTTCCCCTCGTCGATTACATGTTGAGTGATTTAAATCGGATTGCGTTTATTAGTATATTACGTAACGAGAGTAGTATGCAGCATATTACATATGAGCGGACATGTTGCGTACGAGTCGCGGAGCGGCGAGTGCAGTATTCCGCGAGTATGTAATTGCCATACCAGTCGAGAAACGTACGATACTTTTCCTACGCCCTAACAAAATAAACAATGAGCATAAAAGAACAACTTATTTATTGTAATAATTTTTAATAGTACCATGACAATGATGAAAACTAAATTACTACTTGATCAATATACAAGGAATAAAGCTATACATTTTCCGACATTCGTTTTTAAACGGGTTAAATTTCAAGCTTTAAACAAGTGTTTTTCACCTCCAGGCTAAGCATGAAGTAAAATTTCGAGTTTAGAAAAGCCCCGTGAAAGTTTGTCGAGGGTCGCGCAGCGACCCGAGACAACTTTTCTGGGCTTTTCTAATCTCAAAATTTGACTTCATGCGCCACGCGTATAAAACACTGATTTGAAGTGAGGTTCAAATATACACAGAGTTCACAATATTTTAGTGTTTTATACGCGTGGCGCATGAAGTAAAATTTCGAGTTTAGAAAAGCCCAGAAAATTTGTCTCGGGTCGTTGCGCGACCCTCGACAAATTTTCACGGGGCTTTTCTAAACTCGAAATTTTACTTCATGCTTAGTCTGGGAGTGGAAAACACTCGTTTAAAGCTTCAAATTGAACTCTTAAAAGAAACAACAAAAAACTAACGATTTAAAGAAAATAAGCTGAATTCAGTATACGTATACTTTAAAGAAAAACTCCCTGTACATCAAAGAAACGTCATTTGGTTGTACGGTAAGCAATCAGCTGTTCAGCTGTCAGCACGTAATGCACTTGTCAAAGCTATTACGTGCATATGTACGTAATGTCAATCATACTTGTCAAGATGACTGTGTGATATGATGCGGTTACCAGATAGAGCATAGGTAAAATTATTTACAGCGATTTTTGCAAAAACAGCAAACAAATAAAAAAACCTGGTAACGAGAAGTGTTTTGCTTTGTGCCCCTTTCCCTTGGTTAATATTGGACAATCGTAGATTTTTTTACAATAAATTTCACATTAAATAATAATTATAATATAATGAAATTCCGTCGTGTAGTAAAGGTGACAGTTTGTTAAATCCAAACAAAAAATTCCACGACACCTCTCCGATAATTAACAGAAGCGGAGCCAACCGAACAAAAATCGGCTTAATTTTTTGACACTAATCTAATTCCTTGCAATGGCCTGTTTCACTACTACAACATACAAATACACACACAGACACAGGCAAGCGACAGAGCGACCTGGGCGTCCAATTTGAATGCTTCAAATTAAAATAAACGAACTAAACTCAAACTCCGGCGAGTTCAGTTTCAGCAGCCACAGCCCGAGAAGAGAAACGCTGCAACACGCGGCCCACACGTGTAATTTTAATAAATTAATTCCCATTTACATCATAAATAATTACAAAGTAGGAAAAAGCTTTATGCATGTTAAATAACGTATGAAATTATAGTTTTGTGCAGATTTTATGCTTAAATGATTTAACGAGAGCGCACCGAGCTTTTTTGTCAGTCCTTTTATTATTAATTAACATATGTAAATGGTAAACTGTGTAATTATTTGGTTTTATACGTGGTTAATTATGCAAAAATATGTGGCTTGAATTATATGGATTAATCGAAAACGTTTCATCTAGCCTCATTAAAGCGTGATAATTAAAAGAAAAGAAATGAGCAATTATTTCTGTATGCAATGAATAATTTGAAAAGAGTCGAGTTGGAGTTTCCTTCTCAAAATTGAATTATATGGAGTGAGACTTAATCTCGGTTATTTGCAATATCGAGGTCGTAATCCTCGCACACTCCCCTTTTAAGAAACTGGCTCGAGCGTACATAAAACTCAGAAGACACCTGTTGGAGACCTCGAGCAACCCCCCCGCTTTTAAAAGGACTATATGTTAAATGAAACTCTTGAAACATGCATAAAGTATTAACAGGTGTGTTTTTTCTAAAGCTCAATACAAACTATTATACCGAGTATTAATCACCAAACCTGGCAATTCTTAATTTAAATTTTATTTATACTTCTAACGAGGAGCGGCCAAACCAAACTATCAGGCTTTTCTAAACTCGAAATTTTACTTCATGGTTAATCTGGGAGTGGAAAGCCTCATTCTAGATTAATCATTAAATGCTATTAACAGTAGGATATTTTGAACATCAAATTTTGAGATGTTGGTAAATGATTATCAATGTAACAAATAAATCATAATTTGTCAAATAAATTGTCACGATGCAGAGATTTAAATAAAAAAGAACGCCACCCCTTGCAACTTTACTACACATACAGGGATTTTTTCTGTTAAGTATACTTTCACATATTCCATATAAACATTTGTAAAATTAATGAACTAAACAAAACTAAGTCGAAGTATATTCTGAACTTTACTTTAAATCTGTGTTTTATACGCTTGGTGCATGAAGTAAAATTTCGTGTTTAGAAAAGCCTGATTTGGCTTGGTCGCTCCGCGACTAAGTCAAATTTTCAGGCTTTTCTAAAGTCGAAATTTTACTTCATGCTTAGTCTGGGAGTGGAAAACACTCGTTAGAGTTTTTAAATTAAAAGTTTTTAATAAGATCATGAATGTCTGAAAACTTACATTGGCAAATCGTTACATGTATAACTTAAAGAAAAATTCCTTGTATTTAGAACTTTTTCAAAATTTGAACATACAGAGAGTTTTATGTAACACCGAACATTATCATTGTTAATTTTCATACAGAGAAGTATACATATGTATATGTTTTACATTTTCTAACACTCGGATTATTAAAACAATTTAATTTAAAGCTGTAAACGGGTGTTTTCCATTCCCAGGTTAAGCATGAAGTAAAATTTCGAGTTTAGAAAAGCCTGAAAATTTGGTTTGGTCGCTCCGCGCTTCGCGCTACGCGACCAAACCAAATTTTCAGGCTTTTCTAAACTCGAAATTTTACTTTATGCGCCACTGGTGTAAAACACTGAAACACACTGAAGCTTAAAATACATTTCAAACTTCGCAATATGTCAGTTTTTTTATACCGGTGACGCATGAAGTAAAATTTCGAGTTTAGAAAAGCCTGAAAATTTGGTTTGGTCGCTCCGCGCTTCGCGCTACGCGACCAAACCAAATTTTCAGGCTTTTCTAAACTCGAAATTTTACTTCATGTTTAGTCTGGGAGTGGAAAACAGTCGTTTTAAATTTTGCATTGAACTCTTTAAAAGGTGAGAAGGTGAGAAATATTATACAGTGAAGTATTGTGAATTACCAAACACAAGACACTGACGTATTGTGAAGTTAAGAGACAGTAAACATTGCCATTATTGATAATTTAATAATAGACACTTGGTTTGTTTCACTACTATTTTTTATTTTCTCCGACTAGATTCGACTTATCGTCATTCTCAAGGATTTATTTAATTATCAGTATTGTAAACATGTTTCATCAACTGAATAATGAGAACCAAATTGAAGATATTAACCATTGACATATTGTGATGTTTAAAAATATAAAACACTGACGCATTGTGAAGTTAAGAGACTTGAAACAGCAAAGTATTGTGAAATTAAAATAACATAAAACACTCCAATATTGTGGAAGTGAGAGATATTAAACATTAACTTATTTTAAAGTTACAAAACATGCAGGGAATTTTTCTTTTAAGTATACAAATGCATGCACTGTGAATTTTACGATATTTCTTGTTTCTTAAAAGAGTACAAGTTGAAAACGAGTGTTCTATAAACGAGTGTTTTCCACTCTCATATTAAGCATGAAGTAAAATTTCGAGTTTAGAAAAGCCCCCTGAAAATTTGTCGACCCGAGACAAATTTTCTGAGAATATACCAAATTTTCAACAATATTCACAATATTTATAAAAAATGTATAAAATACTGAAATATTGTAAAGTTAGAAATATACTGAACACTATTTATAAATACACACACACACACACACACACAAATATATATATATATATATATATATATATATATATATATAATATTTTTTCTTTTGCCTTTCAGCCTTGAGGTATTTGATTTATTTTACTTCTTTCACTAGCTGTTTCCACTTTTTTTATCCTGAGCTAATGTTTCTGCGTCGTTCTATGTCCAACCATTCTGTATTAATATATCGCCGATTTTTATTTTTTAATTAGTAATAATCTAAATATTTAAATAACAAAATATATAAAATGTATATTCACACATTCTCAAAATCTGATCAAATAATAAAATGTAAAAAATTATTTGATTTATTATTTACAGCTTAAGAAGTATTTATACCTTAAGAAGTTTAACCAGGTAGAATCTGCTTCTAAATCAACCAATTGAGATAGTAAAGAAATTAAATAAAATCACAAAATTTTGGAAGATCAGAGAAACCCTATATAGGATTTCACCTGAACAAATTTCTGCTTACTCTCTCACTTTGCTTCTTATATTTCCTGTTTATTAGGTTAATAAATTATTATTATTATTATTATTATTATTATACAAAAATATAAAAGTATTGTTTTTGCTGCCATTTTCTGATAGATGAGAAGATAACAAAATGGGAAGGAAGTACTGAAGAAGAAATCGTAAAGAACAAGTGGAATAAAATAAAAAGCATAATAGAACAAGCGGCCGAAAACAAAAATGGAAGATGCAAGAATAGGAATACTAATGATTAGTGGAATGAAAAATGTGAGAAATATAGCGAAAAAAAAAAAACATAGCTACGATAGAATGGTTAAGAACAAATACGGCTTCAAAGAAAAAAGAGTTCAATAAAATAAAAATAGAATGTAACAAAATATTAAAGAAAACTAAGCAGATCTGGCTTATAAATAAAATGGAAGACATATATATAAAAAAAATAGTAACAGCAGAATATTTTACTAAGAAATAAAAGCAAATAGGAATGGTAAACGAAAAAGAACTAGAGGGCTGAAGAACATTGATTGAAAAATAATTAAAAGTGAGGAAGAAGCAAGAGCTACATGAGAGGAATATTTCAAAGTACTCCTAGGTGATGAAGAAGCTACAAATGTAGCGAAAAATACAACAAGAATCACTGAGGATGTACAAGAAATTGAGAAACCAATACTGGAAGAAGTTAAAACAATCATTAAAGAGTGGAAACATGAAAAAAGCCTAGGAGAAGACCACATCAACATGAAACTGATTAAACATGGAGGGGATAAGTTATAGGAAGAAATGTTTAATCTAATCTCTTAGAGACTTGATTTGCTTTAATTTCAACTAAATGTATCGAAACTGATAAACTCAATATAATATTATAAATAACTTGCTATGACATAACCCTGCTATTGCACTTGCACAGCCTGTTGGCTTATAAATACATAAACATAGAAAATAAACGAACTACATTCAATACATACAAAGTTAATATTGTTTAAAACATTTAAAAATGATCGTCAGAAAATCTAAGATCTTAAAAACCTATTTTAACTGTAACAATGTTTAAAATGGTATAAATAAGTTAAAACAGTTAAAGTAATTACGAGTATTGAATAAAATCAATAAAATGAAACCAATGTTTTTATTTAATTCCTTAAGACCATACTAACGAGTGTCATCCACTCCCAGGTTAAGCATGAAGTAAAATTTCAAGTTAAGAAAAGCCTGAAAATTTGGTTTGGTCGCATAGCGCGAAGCGCGGAGCGACCAAACCAAATTTTCAGGTTTTTCTGAACTTGAAATTTCACTTCATGCGCCACGCGTGTCAAACATCAGTTTGATGTGAAGTTAAAAATTGACTGTTATTAATTATTTAGTAAAAACAACACATAATAAATATATGTACTTTACATATGCATATCATTATGTAACAGTTATATCAAATTTTATTTTCCCCAGGAAAGGATGCTTAATGATTTAATAAAGAAAACACTTGGTTAAATTTCACTAATATTAGTGAAATTTAACCAAGTGTATTCTTTATTAAATCATAGTTAAATATGTTTCACCACGTGAAAAATGAGAAACTTGTTCAAGAAGGATGCTTAATCTTCACTTGAAAACGAGCACAAAAGAATATTACCAATGTTACTAAAACAATGTTTATAATGGCATAAATAAGTTAAAACAGTTAAAAATATTAGGAATATTCAATAAAATCAATAAAATGAAACCGATCATTTTAGTGAATTCCTTAATACCATACTAACGAGTGTCATCCACTCCCAGGTTAAGCATGAAGTAAAATTTCGAGTTTAGAAAAGCCTGAAAATTTGGTTTGGTCGCGTAGCGCGAAGCGCGGAGCGACCAAACCAAATTTTCAGGCTTTTCTAAACTCGAAATTTTACTTCATGCGCCACGCGTGTCAAACATCAGTTTGATGAGAAGTTAGAAATAGACTGTTATCAATTATTAAGAATAAAAAAACACCTAATAAATATATAATAATAATAATAATATATTTATTCACCTAACAGGTTAAACAACCCAAATTAATATATTTGTACATGTGTAAATCTTTTGTATGTACTATACATATGTATATCACTATGTAACCGATAAATAAAATTTTATTTTCCCCAGGAATAACTGCTTAATCTTCTCTTGCAAACAAGCACAAAATAATTAATTTTTTAAATTTATTTATTTATCATAGACGGGAAACCCCTTTTACACTTTAAAATATTTAATAATAACAAAAAAAATATTACCACTAAAAGTACACTTCATAACACTACAAATGTCTTTCAATATCACATTTAGATTTATTATAAGTTGAATTAAATAAGATAAACCGCGATTTACCAGACAAAAATGTTATCAATGTTACTGAAACAGTGGGGTAATATACAGTAATTTACGGTAAACTACCAGTGGTAATTGCCGACGTAAATGACTACTAATACCACTAATTGCAAAGTTTAATTGAAGGTAAATATATTTGACTAATGGTGGATGCGCCAGGATTAACTTTGTATTTGTTTGTTTTTTGTAACTGGAAAAAATAATTAGACTCATTTATGTAAGAAATATTTTACATCTGTAATAAATTATTAGTGTTACATCAATTGACTGCATTAAATCAGTGTTTTACACTCCTGGCGCATGAAGTAAATATTTTAAGTTCAGAAATGCTCAGGCATTTACCGCTTTTTCTTCGTTTCGTTACGCGACCAATCCAAATTTTCAGGCTTTTCTAAACTCATAATAAATACTTCATGCTTAACAAACAAGTGAAATTATTTGAATTAACCCCTAGTAATTAAGGGAAGTAAGTAAGTAATTACTTAGTGTCATAAAGTAATGACTTCAACATTCAAAGTAATAAAGTGTTCGGTGTGTTAGTGCAAATTATAAATATGTAAAGTTTCAGATTAGAAAGGTAGGGCAGAATACATTCGGCATTATTATTTCAATTTTGCCCCTTCGAAAATTATAAATCATACATCATCCCTCAAACTTTCCGCATTTTTTGTAATAAAAATTGTGAAAGTCGCCGCTAGAAAAAAGGCCGGATTGTGCGCGCTTTTTAACAATCCGGTGATTTGGGGGACGCCAATTATAAGCGTTTTATTATTTTAATGCCCCGTAAAAAATATAATATAGTGGGGGCGTTTTTTGTGCGTGCGTAACCGGGGGTATTTTCCTCCGGTTCGGCACTCGTTATGCTTTGAACGCTGCCGGAATATTACTCATGCACTGGCGAGCCTGCGATTTTTACTGTGGAATAAATCATCATTATTGGCCCGTGAGCCGTGGAAGCCCGTGGAAATGTGGAAAATTTCAGGCCGCCGCCCGGACCCCCGGCGGGACTCCACTTTTTGTCCGAGGGACATTCATTAAATGCCTATCTGTTTTAAGCCGACCGCTTTGTTTATTCTAATTACTTATTGCTTTCAGTGCTCATTTATTTCTACCTTTATCTTTATATTATATATCAACATATGAAAATTGCTGGGAAATGTAAATTTACAGACACAGTGAAAATTAGTAAACGCCAGCTGATTTTAGTTAGGATTGTTTTCATTCTGTAATTACATACATTAGCGTTGATATATTATACAAAAATATTATAAAGTTATCGATAGTATCAAGCTTGATAAAAGTCAATCAACTGTAGTGTGTTTTAAAATTAATTCTGTTAGGGGATCAAAAAATTGTTTCAGGCGTTTCTAAACTTGAAATTTATTATAAAGCACTAATTTCAAGTGAAATTCAAAATATAATGCTTATCAAATCTTTTAAAATTTGATGGCCTAAGTTAATTTGATTTGAGATGTATAGATATACTTAAAAGAAAAATATCCTTGCACACATTTAACTTTTTCTTTTTGGCAATACATTACATAGCGTTTATGAATAGTATCGTATATGTCGGAAAAAATATCGATTATTTTCCATGAAAATATCGATATTTCAATGTTTTATACGCGTGGCGCATGAAGTAAAATTTCGAGTTTAGAAAAGCCCCGTGAAAATTTGTCTCGGGTCGCTGCGCGACCCTCGACAAATTTTCTACGCGGGGCTTTTCTAAACTCGAAATTTTACTTCATGCTTAGTCTGGGAGTGGAAACACTCGTTCGAACTTTAAATTTAACTCTTTTATAAAGTCGACCTATGTAATCTAATAAATTATTAATTTAATTCATAGAAAAAGATGCAAAATCTTACCTAAAATCAGCTTTTAGAGCTACCTTTATAATTTGCTCGGCTTTGAATGGGTTAATATTTTATTCCTAAGAAAAACAGTATTTATTAAATATCAAAGTTGCATTTAATATAATAATAACAGACTGTGAATAAATCGGCAAAAGTTTAGAAATATCGAAAATCTCGACATGTTGAAAATCTTAACGGTCCACTCCCAGACTAAGCATGAAGTAAAATTTCGAGTTTAGAAAAGCCCCGGGTAGAAAATTTGTCGAGGGTCGCGCAGCGACCCGAGACAAATTTTCACGGGGCTTTTCTAAACTCGAAATTTTACTTCATGCGCCACGCGTATAAAACACTGAAATATTGTAAAGTTTAAAAAATACTAGCCTTTATTTTGTTCGGTTGGTTGACAAATTGAGTTGAATCTTCTAAGCTGATTACACGTACTAATTCTATTTATAAATTTTGATCAGTATTAAAAGTCCAATTTTGTTTCAAGGCACTTTACATTTATTGCCAAAAAATCATGTGTACAAGATTTATTTTAAATTTTTCTAGCATAAATATTAAATTAAAATCAACATATCGAGCATAATTTTATTCAGAAAAACAATGTCCAATATGATAAAATAAGAAACGTACCCACACTAACTGTCAAAGAAAATAGTACCATCATCAATTCTCGGCGGAAAGACCTCTGGTCGATAGCCAGTTATCAAGAGGAAGTTTATTTTATTTATATTTATTGATTATAAACAATAATGTAATTATATATTTTATATTGTCCTCTGATAATAAAGATTTGTTATATATATAAGAAACGTATATGTAGCTATTTAAAAAATTAAAGTTGACCATTATTTGGCTATGAAGGTAATTTTTAAAAAATATGCAATTAATGTCAATTTGTGTTATTGAAACTGCGATTGACTTTGTTTTTAGTTCATTCAAATCGATCAATAAATAACAGAGTTATGGCGTTGGCGCTTTTTATCAAACACCCGGTATATCAAACATCCCTAATCGCGATTTGTATATCTGATTGTGTTATGAAAATGAACGATTATTCCTTGAGAATTACTCAAAGTCTAAACTAGTTGGAATAAAAAACCAAAATATTAGTAAAATTTAACCAAGTGATCACAGTTAAATATGTTTTACCACGTGAAAGATAAGAAACTTGTTCAAGAAAATAAGCGATTATGAATATGTAAAATGAAAAAATATTTAAGAATAAAACCGAATGTTTTAGGATGTTTTATAAGAGCCCGTTTATAAGAATACTTTGAAAATCTACTTCTGGTTCATTTCACTTCTGAAACGTAATGTAATAAAAAGACCGAACTCCTGAACCCGAAAAAACAAAAATTCCGTACATCCAGCGGGAATAACAATTAGGCGGAAACAAATCCAAGTTTTTACACCTCCGGATTGAATTTCTGAACTGTTAAAACATAAAATAACCTAACTCGGCCCTAAATATCAGAGTCGCCGCAGGGGCCAGGCCGAGAGAGAACTCGAATTTGCATAGCAGCCTGGCGATTATTTTAATTTCTCGAACGGCATTAAACGTACAAGGGCTCATAATTAGATTACTGCATAATTTCACTCGAAATTAGTTATTTTCGGCGCCGCACCCTTTTCCAGCTTTCCATCATTCAATTTCACGGAGAAGAACGGGGGTGGAGGGGTGGGGGATAATTGATACGTTCAACGCTTCGACATAAATATTTTTATAGTTGTATGAAAAAAAAGGGTGGTTTTATTGTTTTCTTGATGAGTGTATGTTTGTATATGTGTGTGTAAGTGAGCACCCTTTAGGGTTTTAGTGTGTGTGTGTGTGTTGGTGAGGGATGTGGAATTAAGCCGGCGACTTGTTTTATTGCTGCGTCTGGTAAGGATAATTTGATACTCGCACGCGAGTAGCCCTTCAGTTTATGAATTAATTGGAAAAGGGTTTCCCCTGTCTGGGGTTTTTCTGGGGGGTTATTACTGTATCTTTGCACTCAACAGTTTTGTTTACGATTGTGGTCAGTGGCAAAGGGCACGTGGATTATTTTTAGTGTTGGTGTTTCATTGAAATGTCAATCGATTTGTAGATTTGTATTTTATTTTTCAAATAATATACCTTAATTGGACTGTTTATTTTCAAACTCACTCTTCTACTACATTCTAAATCCTAAAACAATTGATTTTAGCAAGTATTTTTTGTTTAAATGGAGATCGACCGAAATCTGAACGTAGAAAAGACATATTTTTAAAAAATAGGTACACTTTAAGAAAAGTATAAACTTTGTGCTTGTCTCAATAATATATTTTTTCTTTTGTGGTTATTTCACAAGAAAAATAATCAAACATTAGTTTAACTAGCGGTAACTTGGGTAAACATTGATTAACTTGTGCCCTAATTTTGTTTAAGGAGAAAATTTATCCTGGTACCTTGTTTTTGTAGTAAGAGATGGCGCTGAGAGAGCAAACTTGCTGACAGTAATTTTGACTATTTTACGTTATTTTTAAATCATTTTTTCTAGGAGAAAAAAAGTGTCAATATAATTTGTATTGGGCCAACACAGCGAAATATTAAAATATGTATACTTAAAAGCCGGGTTGTTTAAAAAAACGTTTTTTTTTCCTTTTAATTAAAACAATTTTATATTATTTTTGAATCATTCTTTCGAGAAAAACAAAGTGTCAATATGATTTGTATTGAGCCAACACAGAGAAATATAAGAATATGTAGAGTTATTTGAATTAAAAAACACTTAGTATTGTTTCACAAACTAAAACTTTATCCCGACTAGTTTTAGTTTGTTACATTCCTTTGAAAAAAGTCTAACAAACCGACACTAGTCGAAATAAAATTTTAATTTTTGAAACAATACCAAGTCAATCGATTTGTAGCTTTGTTTTTTTTTTGTTTAGATAATGTACCTTTATTAGACTGTTTATTTTCAAACTCACCCTTCTACTACATTCTGAATCCTAAAACAATTGATTTTAGCAAGTATTCTTTGTTTAAATGAAGATCGACCGATATTTAAACGTAGAAATGATATATTTAAAAAAAATAGGTACACTTCAAGGAAAGTACAGACTTTGTGCTTATCTCAATAATATGTTTTTTCTTTTGAGGTTATTTCACAAGAAAATTGATCAAACATTGGTTTAACTAGTGATAACTAGGGTAAACATTGATTAACTTGTGCCCGAATTTTTTTTAAGGAGCCAATTTTTTCTGGTACCTTGTTTTTGTAGTAAGAGATGGCGCTGAGAGAGCAAACTTGCTGATTGTAGTTTTGGCTATTTTATATCATTTTTGAATCATTTTTTCGAGGAGAAAAAAAGTATCAATATGATTTGTATTGGGCCAACACAGCGAAATATCAAAACATGTATACTTAAAAGAAGGGCATAAAAAAAACGTTTTTTTCTTTTTAATTACAACAAACAGTTTTTTTTTACAAAACCTAAACGTTACATATACTTTAATAGAGCGTTGTAACAAATCAAATTAAATAAGATTTTAAATATTTCATTGTATAATTCAATATCCGGAGATGTATTTGCACGGGAAGTAGTTGTTTCAATGGATATTTATCGTCTTAAGTTGTCTTATTAATTAAGACATTGTTTGCATTTTCACGAATAATATTTTCGTAATTTTATATATTACGTGTTTTTTTTTTCATTGAAACTGTTTAAAATATTAACAATTAAAAACATGCTTAAAACGTGTTCAAAACATGTTTAAAACACGTTTAAAACGTGTTTAAAATCAGGTATAAAACGTGTTTATAAGACGTTTAAAACGTGTTTAAAAAGGATATACGAGGTATTTTTCTTTTATGTTTATGTTTATGTTTCTTTATTAAACGGAATCTCCTTTTACAAAAAATAAACAAATCTAACTTATAATAGTAAATATTTAAATAAATAATATTGCTGCAAATACAAAAAATAAAAATATTAAAATTAAAAAGAATATACTAAAAATAAATACACATATGTATATATATACATACATATATATACACACATACATACATATATACATACATACATACATACATACATACATACACACATACATACATACACACACCTACACACACCAATATCCCCATTAATTAAATCACGCAAAATACATAACCGAATAATTATACTAATATATATTTTTTTTTTATCAAATCATATACAAATGGTTACATCAAGATGATTCACCCGTCTCCTAAATTGTTCAATCGGTTCATTAAAAATATTCAAATTTGAGTATACATAGCCTGATAATTACAGCGTTTTTTTAATTTGCGGGAATTATTCGTTTTAAAGCGTTCAATTTGAGGCTTTTAACGAGTTTTTCCACTCACAGACTAAGCAGGAAGTAAAATTTCGAGTTTAGAAAAGCCTAAGAATTTGGATTGGCCGCGTAGCGAAGCGGAGCGGCCAATCCAAATTAGGCTTTTCTAAACTCGAAATTTTACTTCATGCGCCACGCTTAGAAACACTGATTTACAGTGAAGTTAAAAAAATACACACATACAACAACGATTATGGACAGCCTAATATACGTTACAGTTATTGGGTTGCCTATAATCACTGTTTAAAACAATTTGTTCAGCGCAGAAATTGACTCATGTTTTATTCACATCTACATATAGGATTGTTAAAGCCGTATATTTTAAACTTTACGATATTTCAGTGTTTTATACGTGTGGCGCATGAAGTAAAATTTCGAGTTTAGAAAAGCCTAATTTGGATTGGCCGCTCCGCTTCGCTACGCGGCCAATCCAAATTCTTAGGCTTTTCTAAACTCGAAATTTTACTTCATGCTTAGTCTGGGAGTGGAAAACCCTCGTTTAAAGATTCAAATTGAAATCTTTTAAAAAACAACGAATGTCGTTAAATTGACAGTGTATGTATGTGTATACCTGAAATAAAAAATCCCTGTATTTAAAAACCACAAGTATGCGCACACAGTTGTGATATTTTATTGTTATAAAATGTTATGATTAATAATGTAATTAAAAAATCTTCAACAATTTATTGTTAGTTGAACTCGATCAGTGCCTTGTTATTTACATTAAGTGTTTGTATTTCTACAGGTTGTTATAGTTTTATGTAAAAAGGATATTCCGTTAATAATAAATGAAATGAAATGAAATGAAATTTAGCTAAAATTAAAAAACGTAAACAAACTTTTTTATTGAAGTAGTATAAAATATAATTTAGCAAATTTTAGATAATAAAAAAACTTTTTAAACAAATTTAACGTTTAAAACATGTTTTAAACAAATTTGAGATTTAAAAAAAAACGTTTAAAACACGACAACTGTTTTTAAACATGTTTAAAACACTGTTTTAAAACAAAGTGTTTTAAACATAAAAACCCTGCTTAAAAGACAAATTTCCGGTCTAAATGCTCTTAACAAGTAAACTGGAGACTACAAAGTGGATTTTTTTTTAATATAAACGCTACTGTTTATTAATGGAAGAGTTTTGTGATTGAATTGTATAAATAATGTTGTATAAAGAGTTTTGAATGCGAGGGCGGAGATGCGATTTTTGCGAGTGGTATAATTATTGTAATTAAAGTATTGATCAGGAGATAAATTGTTAGGGGGGGAATGCATGAATTTAAGCGAGGGTGGATGTAATCCGAAATAAAAATGGTCGAGTCCGCGGAAAGTAAGCGTGTATGTGTGTGTATGTGTAAGAGAGCAAAGGGGTGTTGTATATACGTATATATCGAAAGTTAAATTAACATTATTTAAATGATGTGCTTACATATAACCCTTTTCTGGTGGCGTTAAAAACTTGTTAACGCTATTGAAATGGGGAGAGATAGGTTATACGGTGGAGAGAGCCAGAGCTGGAGCCAGAGCCGGAGCTCCATTCGTTCCTGGAACTGTAATCTTATTAAATTTACATATTAATCAACGGATTTTAATTATCCCGACCCCTTACCCCTCCGTCCTGCCAGTGAGCACAACGCGTCGTCGTAATTTACATTAATCCAATAATTGCATGGAGGTTTGCTAATTAGAAATTCAAATGAGGTGGTGCTTGCAAAGCGAGGACTATGTGCCAGCCTTCCCCTATCGGACCCCTGCAGCTTCACCCTTTACACAGAACCAAACCGCCCCCCTACCCCCCGGCCTCCCTCTCGCTCCCCCTGCTGCCTTTCCCTCCTCTCGCCTCCCCCGCTTCCAACCCCCCACAACTTACGATTACAGTCCGAATTCAATCGATTTTATATTATTGCCTAACTAAGTCCTGTTCATTTGTCTATATCTTCTCCTCTCTTCTCTCACCCTGTATAACATTATACCTATATCTCCCCTCACAACCCCCGCAGCCCTTTAACCGCCCGGCAACTATATTACAAGATTACAATTATGATGGGGTCGCATTATGTGGAATAAAAGTCACTCACACAAACGAGCATTTACTAACGAGATGTTAAAGTGGTGTAACAACAGTTTCAGTTTTTCAAATCACATTTAATTAATATAAATTACGAAGATTTGGATTTGCAAATGTTTTATCACCAGAATCAAATTTGACTTAAATTTAAATTACATTTAATAATAAAGAAAATTTGAATTTGCCAATAGTTTGCAGAATATTTACAAAATATAAATAAATTTATTGTGTTAACAGCAAGAAGCTTTACACTTGTCAATACATAATGTTACTTAATACTAACATAAAAGTTGAATATTTGAGACAAAAACCTACGAAATGACTGGAATTACGCTTTGAGTAAAAGTAAAATGATGAAATAATCAAATAGATAAACAAGTAAATAAACAAATAATTAGGCAACTAAACATATGAATAAATATATAAATAAATTAATAGATAAATAAGTAAATTATAACTAATATATAAATACATTCACACACACGTTAAAAATACATATAGGTAAATACGAGTACATTCAAATTCATGTTAAAAATTTGTAAAATTAAAATTTAGGTATTCGTCCCAACTGTAACATAGAATGCATTTTCAATCAAAAACTCTTTAATGACTTTTCGAAATTTTAAAATGACCAAGTCCCTGATTTTTTGTGGTAGTGCATTATAAAATTTAATTGCGTGGTACCTTACGCCTGTTCGGGATTTAGAAAGTCTTATAAATTGTTGGTAAACGTTCAAGTTGTGTCAAGTGTGGCGGGTATTGGTACTTGGATAAATACTGTACGATTCAATATTGGTTTTGAGGTGCAACAGGCATTCATTGACATACAGACATGGTAACGTTAAAATATGCATGTCATGAAAGCCTGCCTACAATCCTCGGAGTAACCGTAGTTACCTAGAATTCGTACAGCCTTCCGTTGCAATCCAAACATCCTATGCCGTATTACAGAGTGACCCCAAACAAGTAGTCCGTACAAGAGATGTGATTGGAAATTGGCAAAAGTATGCAACTCGCAGAACATCACGCAATACCTGTTTAGATAGGGATCGAATGGCAAATATGCTAGTAGCGAGTTTACTTGATAGGGCTTCACCATGAGTATTCCACGATAGATTTTTCGCTATATGCATTCCAAGAAATGTTGTTGTTTCCACCTAATAATCAATTGTTCCGAGGGAAAACGTTAAACTTGCCGATTTTGCTTCATTAGTATATAAACGAATTAAAATTAATATTGACTTTCTTTTTACTTTATACCTACGGTCGGAAAATTACATGTTATTTGGCCATAAGAACAAACAACGATTAATCTTTCTAAACTATTAAAATAGAGCATTGAAACTTATGCATATTGTACACTAAAGCTTTGCGAATAAATTGACAGTATTTTGTTTTTAAAACAATGCCTCTTAAATTAAATATAAATTAAATAACGGAACACTGTCAAATGATTACATAAATCCGTGTATTACTTCCTTAGGAAACATTATTTCTTCTTCATATTGCTTTAATTTATTGAGGTAATTATTATAAACATGTTGTATTAAATAGATTGATATAAAATAAATGATAAATAAAATTAATCGTTGCTTAGAAATCTCCATAAGAGCAATGTAAATTTTCATTACACTTTCAATAAATAGGGGGCAGCATCGTGCCTTTTTGGTAATATCTTAAAAATATCCTGTGATTTCTAAAAACATGTGAAAAGAAATTAGGATTGATATGTAGAATTCGTGTACCCCATTTGTCGCGAAGCGGGCTGGACTCCTGGCTTCCGGCTCACGACCTTGAGTTGCGAATGTATTTTTTCTGGCCCGGACCGTTCATCCACTCATTATGTTACTGATACACAACAAAAAAAGATATTATTAAAACATTTCCCAATACATTTTGTAAATATAATTGTATTTCTGGATTCAGGTTTTGAAAAAGAATTTGGAATGCCAGTAAATGTTGATTTAAGTGCTGAGTCAGCAAAATTCCTATTTCATTTATAAATTACAAAATTAAATGTGCGCACTCGGCGATTTGATCACCGAGGCACCGAGTCAGCTTAGCGTTTTTTAGGTCCTGACTTCGAATTGGATTATTGTAATTTCCCTTTTTGCACCGCGTGCGGCGGATTAGACTACTTAGCTTGCAGTATGGACCGTCTCGTGTTTGCATATATTCTTTTTGTGTGGTTCGTTCAATATATCAAATTAAGGTGTGCAGGCATCAGTTTTGCTTACTGTGTCAACCGCTAAACTTAAAGTCTAAGGTTTTAAATCATTAAAATTAAAATAAATCATGATCTATTTTTACCTCATCATGGCGGTAGGTTGTATTTAGCAAGTACATAACAAAACGGCAAGTAGAACTTAAATTTTACTTACTAAATTGATCAATGTGACCGAATTTTCAATGTTTATGTCAATTTTGATGATGTGTTTTGAATCTTGTCGTTTCTGTAAATTATACTTCTGTTAAATTAGGCAATTTTAACTTCTTTTTTAAATCAATTTTGACGACTTGTGTTTTGTTTTGAATAGGAATGTGGAATGCCGTTATATGTTGATTCAAGTGATGAGTTTTAACTATTTTATTAAATCAATTTTGACGACTTCGGTTTTGATTGAATTGTTTTGTTTTCATTGAAATTAACAATTTTTAATGTTTTTGATGCGTTGCAAAATTTTTAGGGTTTTGTTAATTTTCGACATTTTAAAATCTTAGTAAATATCTATCACATCTCAACAGTATTTATTTTCATTACTTCAAATCAGTGGTTTACATGCGTGGCGCATAAAGTAAAATTTCGAGTTTAGAAAAGCCCCGTGAAAATTTGTCTCGGGTCGCTGGCGCGACCCTCGACAAATTTTCTACGCGGGGCTTTTCTAAACTCGAAATTTTATTTCATGCTTAGTCTGGGAGTGGACGACACTCGTTTAATTTTCGTTAGATTTTCAACATATCGAGATTTTCAATAATTTTCAAGAATTTTCAGCATCGATTAATTAATTTAGACGTTACATTAACCTTTAACGATTAATAAACGTTTTGAAATTTGCGAGCCCGTAAAATAACGAAATTCTAGAAATTCATGAATACTGGCATTTCTTTTTAATTTAACGAAAATCTAGGAAATACATGAAAGGTGCCAAAGTTTTAAAAAGTAACGAAAGGAGTCAAGAATTTGAAAATCAGCAATAATTTTGTAAAATATATCAATACCTCTACATAACACAACACTGTATAAGCAAAGCCCATATTATAGGTGTCTCACTTTGTATAACAAATTGCCCAATATAATAAAAAATATTAAAAATATGAAGCCATTTAATCGCAAGCTAAAAGAACTGCTTATCGAGAAAGCATATTATTCAGTCGCGGAATTTCTGCAGGATGATGTTTAACTACTCATCTTATATTTAACGTGTCTTTATTCTTAATTAAACTCATTATGTAATCGTTTATATGCTATATGTTATTGTTTCTTATCTGTATGAGAAATGCAATACGTGTGAAAACTGTACATGTCTTTTGCTAAATAAATAAATTGAAATTGAAATTAGAAATGCATGATTTTCGTCAAAATTTTAAAAATTGTTATAAATCTTAGAAATTAAAAAAAAGTTTGAAAATCAACAAACGTTTTAAAAAATTCACGAGTCGTCAAAATTTTAAAAATTAATTAAAATCTTGGAAATGCACAAAAAATTACAAGATTTTAAAAATTGGACAAAAATTTAAAAACCCTCAAGATTTTGTAAACTAATGAAAATATTGTAAAAAGTCATTGATTCTTTTTTCACGAATGTTTTCCACTCCCAGACTAAGCATGAAGTAAAATTTCGAGTTGAGAAAAGCCCTAAGAATTTGGATTTGGACGCGTAGCGTCCAAATCCAAATTCTGGCTTTTCTCAACTCGAAATTTTACTTCATGCGCCACGCGCATAAAAACACTGGTTAATTGTTAAGTTTAAAATATTTAAAACATTATTGTTGATTATCACTTTTCACATACTTCAAATTGTTGTCAAATTTCAATATTTCTTGGAATTTGATCACTTTTTGACAATGTTCTCAAATTTAAACATTTCATCGATTTTCGCAAGTTTTAGATTTTTCAAAATTCTGGAAAATTTAAACATTTTTACCATGACATTTCATTACTTTTCCTTAATTTTCACACCACTGACAGAGCATAAAATTCTAGATAAAGTTAATGTTTTTATCTAGAATTATCTCTATTAATATTATTATTGTATACACACATAAATAAATCTTTATATATAATATATTTATTTATCTACGACTGCTTGAATAAGTGACGAATTTGACAATCATTTGAGTTACGTAATGAAACGCATTACCTAACTAGTTAGGTAATGAAATCAAAAACACACTCATTTTTTAATACCAACTAACCACCAAATTTATTAAACAATTACTTATGAACATTAATAATAACATGTTTACATTTATTTAAGTGTATTCCTGAAGACATTTCTGTTTTAGAAATTTCCAAACTACTGCGGTTACTGGTTGAAACTTCTACAAGTACATTCTTTTCTCCAAGAATATTTGTTGCGATACGTTTCTTATTCTCAACCGAAGTTTCTATGTAATTTTTGATTTTTCCGGCAATAACATTGAAACTACCTGCGTGGCCGATTCTTCGATATCCGAAGGCAGAGATTCGGAGTCGCTCATTATTTCACAGCAAAACAGAAATTAGAAAATTAATTCATGAAGTTTTGACTATTAAATTGTTGACATTCAAATTACATGTTGCTATGGTTCTACGTACATACTATGATATTCTAATTTTTCATCAAATTCAATTCAAAAGTATAATTTCCGTAATTCTGAGCAGTCGTAGATAAAAAGTTGTATCTAATACGTGGGATAAGGCATATTAACTGAGACTCACGCTATTACTTCGACTAGGGCTACGCCCTCGTCTCAGCAACTCACCGCATTCGTCAGTTAATGATGCTCTTATCCCACTAATTAGATAAATATTTAATATATAAATATGATCTATTAATCGATCTACCCTAAGGTGTACGTAATTTTAACTATATCCTATTTGTCATCTACCACTATGCTATGAATTAGAGTTTTCCATTCTTTCTTATTTTTTGCTTTCGCTTTTGCTTCTTGTCTTGTTAATCCTCTTTTCTTCAACATTTTTCCCACGTTATCATCCCATGTCGGTGCTGGTCTTCCTCTTATTCTCTTCGGAGTAATTCTTGCTTCCCATATCCTTTTGGTTGGTCTACATTGATGCATTCTAATTATATATCCATACCATCTCAGCTGACGTTTCTCGATTGTTGTGTTGACAGGTTCAATATTGAGTTGTTCCCTTATATGTATGTTTTTTTATGCTGTCTCTTCTTGTAACTCCTAATATACATATGTAAAGTTATTTAAATAAAAAGCACGTGGTATTGTTTCACAAATTAAAACTTTATTCCGACTAGTTTCGGTTTGTCAGACCATTTTCAAAGGAATGTACAGGAGAAATTATTGTCTAGGTATATATACATATTTTTGTTTCAGGTAACAAGGGAAGTCAAAATTGGGGAATTCCAAATCTCCTCGTTGTCGTTAACTATGTTTTCCCCATTTTTATGGCCCTATTAATCTCCAGACCTACCTTTTAGATTTAGTGTGTATCCCTTATTACCTGAATGCAAAATCCTTAAATTGTGCGGATTAAAGAAGTGATTGAATGCGATGCAATGTTTAGAAAAGCCAGTTGTTGGTTTATTATCTAAAACAGATTTTTTATTCTGGTTTCGAATGATCTGCCGGTTTGCCCAATATAAATTGCATCGCAATCATCACATTGAATTTCATAAACTCCACATTTCGTTGAATTCTCTGTCTTCGCCTTATTATTTATCAATAATTTGCCTAAATTTAGTGGGTTTGAACATATAGTATTAAAGTTTTTCCTCATAAATTGATTAATTATATTGTATGACAGGTCATTAACAAAATTTAATATACCTCTTAAAAATTTCATTCCTATGCTTTGTATTTTACTTCTCGTTTTATTTGCAACCACCCAGCTTTCGATGCCAAAGGTTAATACGGGCACAAATACTGTTTTGTATATGGTGGTCTTAGTTTTTGACGATATTTTTTTTCCATATGAACTTAGCTCTTAGCGCATGGTATAGTTTAGTGGCACTGTCAATTCTGGCTGTAATTTCATTATTGTCTTTTCCATTTGCTGATATTTTTATACTGATTGTAATTCATAATTATATAACAAAAATAAATATTAAAAATGAGATAAGCAAAAACAAGTAATTGTTTGTCGATTGAAATTAAAATGGTGAATATTTATTTATCCAGTTTACTTGTTTACTAAAATTTAATACCCATTCATTCGCCCGCCGCTATCTAAACAAACAAAGAACGCGCGCCGCACTCACAATTTTTATTATTCGTTGTTATAAAATTCGGCAGGCACTATGAACCAATACATAGCCAAAACTACTTTCAGCAATTTTGCTATCTCCAACTAGTACCCCAGAAACACACAATCAGCAAAAATTGGCCCTCTTAACCTGGGAGTAAAAATTGTGATAAAATTCGACAAGCAATACATAGTCAAAACTACTTACAGCAATGTTGCTATCTCTGCGCTATCTAGTACCCCAGAAACACACTACCAGCAAAAATTGGCCCTCTTAACCTGGTAGTGGAAATTGTGATAAAATTCGGCAGGCACTATGAACAAATACATAGTAAAACCTACTTTCAGCAATTTTGCTATCTCTGCGCCATCTAGTACCCCAAAAACACACTACCAGCAAAAAATGGCCCTGTTAGCCTAGGAGTGGAAATGTTCTTTCGAAACTACAAATTGAACGCTTTTATAAAATCGACGATTGCCTGAAAATTTACAGCATGAACGTTATGTACATTTAAAAGAAAACATTCCAGTATGTAATGTAATAAATCATTCATAGCAAACATAAAAAATGAGTGCAGGGTTTTACCTCAAATCAACTTTTAAAGTTAAGTGTATAGTTGCTTCGCCGTTAATGGGTAAATTTAACAATTAAATATTTTTAAAAGAATAACAACTTTAAACAATAAAAACCTATATTCCATGTAAATTTATCAAAAATCAGTTAATTGATAAATCACGATACAAGCACATGACAGATGAAATAATTGATAAACAAACATAACGTTTATGTATTATAAATCCCATAATAATCTGCTCAAAACTCACAATTTCAATATTTAACGCGAACATTTTTAATGCCAATTATTTTAATATTTCAAATATAAGTAACAGAATTTTAATCGCATCCAAACAATTGACAGGCTGTGGTGTTAAATAATTTCCACTTTCAATAATATTAAAGCGACTGGGGACGTTGATTATTACTACGCACTAATTTTCTATAATTCATTGTTATGAATTTGATATATGATATCCGTGCGTTGATGAAATATTTAGCGTGTTTTACAACTCGTATTTGTGTCATTCCTATTAGGTATTTATGTGATGTACGGATTGAATAATATTCGTTAAATTTTGTGAAACACCCATGAATTTGATCTTTTAATAATAAATAATCTCAACTAAAAATCACTATAATTATTGCAGCAGAGTAATAAAATGTGATTTTATTCTATTGAGTGTACATAAAATAAAATATCTGGCGATCAAATAAATTTATAATTAGAGTAGGCTCCGATTTTTTGCTGTTGGCGGTGTTCAAAGGCTTAAATTATTTGATTTCTCAAATTATCGTTTTAAAACAGAACATACAGAGCATTTTTCTTTTGAGTATACATATCCCAATAATTACAGCGTTTTTTTAAAGTTGCGGGAATTCGTTGTTTAAAAACGTCTAATTTTGAGGATATTAACGAGTGTTTTCCACTCCCAGACTAAGCATGAAGTAAAATTTCGAGTTTAGAAAAGCCTAAGAATTTGGATTGGCCGCGTAGCGAAGCGGAGCGGCCAATCCAAATTAGGCTTTTCTAAACTCGAAATTTTATTTCATGCGCCACGCTTAAAAACACTGATTTACAGTGAAGTTCAAAAAACGCGCAAATACAACAACGATTATAGGCAACCTAATATACGTTAGAGTTATTGGGTTGCCTATAATCACAGTTTTAAACAATTTGTTTAGCGTACAATTTGCGCTACGTTTTATTCACATCTACATATTGGATTGCTAAAGCCGTATATTGCGATATTTCAGTGTTCTATACGTGTGGCGCATGAAGTAAAATTTCGAGTTTAGAAAAGCCTAATTTGGATTGGCCGCTCCGCTTCGCTCCGCGGCCAATCCAAATGTTCAGGCTTTTCTAAACTCGAAATTTTACTTCATGCTTAGTCTGGGAGTGGAAAACCCTCGTCTAAAAATTCAAATTAAAATCTTTTAAAAAAACAACGAATGTCGTAAAACTTAGTGTCTGATGAATTCCCTGTATTTAAAAATCACATATATGCACACATATTTGATATTTTTTTGTAATAAAATGTTGTGTTTAAAAATGTAATTTGAAATATCTTTAACCATTTAGCTAAAATTTAAAAATGTAAACAAAAAATCTTAGTGAAGTAGTGTAAAATATAATTTAGCAAATTTAAGATAAAAAAAAAAGTTTTTAAGAAATTTAACGTATAAAAAATGTATTAAACAAATCTAAGACTTGAAACTAGTTTAAAACAAAACCGTTTAAGACACGACGGCTGTTTTTAAACATGTTTAAAACACTGTTTTAAAACCAAGTGTTTTAAACACAACAACCCTGGTTACTAATGATTATTTTATGTTAGTGCATTTCATAAAATAAACGAGTTGATTGCAACATTGTGCCTGCTTCTGTTAAAAACAACATACATCTAACTGTTTTTCCATATTTTTTCTTAATACAAGTAAAGTGACTGAATTATTAGTCCCTCAGTACTATACTAATACTGTTATCTATGATAAGTAATAAAAATAATTGTAACAATAGAAGTTAGGGCCCGCCGTGGCCGAGCGGTTGCGCCGCCGGTTTCGCCAATCGGACACGGAGGTGATCTGGGTTCGATTCCCAGCGGAGGCGAGTAATTTTTCTAAGGAAAAATACTCGTCTCCGGTTCCATGGATGTGTGTGAATGTGTTGTGACGTCCAAATAGTCGAAATATATGTTAATATAGATATTATAAATCAACGTTAGTGGCTGAATGGTAATACCTATGCCAAACATACAAACAAAAAAAAAAATTGAAGTTGTAACGGTTAGAAAGAAAAACAGTATTTTATTACTTTCTCTATGCTATTTATGAAATCAACGCCTTAATTGATAAACCTCAACAAATAATGTAATTTTTAATAATTTAATAGCTGAGGCTGTTACTTGGTGAAATTCCTTATCAACACTTTTAGTAAATACCACACTTGGTTGAGATTTCAATGTTTAATGATTGACACTGCAACAATTGTTTCGCCACACAGTGGCTTCAGGCAGATGAATAATTATTCATCTGCCTGATGAAGCCACTGTGTGGCGAAACAATTGTTGCAGTGTCAATTAATAAACAGTAAAATCTGAACCAAGTGTGTTATTGACTAAATGTAATTTTTATTGAAATTGCTATTTGAAATACTTAACTCGTGCCAAAACATCTTTGTATTAGTAATAGCAAGTTGATTAAAACACTTGGTTTGTTTTACACTTGGTTTGTTTTTTTTTACAACGAGCGTTAAAAATCAATTGTTTTATGGAAACAAAAGAACAAATATCTATTCTATTATATGCTTTTCGAAAACATTATGAATAAAATTTAAATATAAATTAAATCTATTAATATAAATAATTCAATGAATATAAATTTTTGTATGGGTTTAAGCAGGAAAATTGTAATTACCCAACTCGAGATAATCATCTTAATTATTTCAAAGTTGATGCATTAATGCGCTACACCTACATCATGCGGCAAATGGTGATTTTATGAGCGTTGCGAATTCAATTTTTGTAAGCCACGGTTTGCTCATTTGCTCTATCATGATTTATCAAGTGAATTTGTTCATGCTTGTTTAAGCGAGGTCTATGGACGTAAACAATTCATTTTCAAGAAAAACAATGATAAGCAGTAAATTCAATTACTGAATACAATAACAAGGTTTTTTTCAGAATGGTCAATATTTAAATTAAAACTAAAGCATTTATGTTATTTTTATAAATTAGCACAAATAATAATAATAAGTCTGTATTGTTTAGTACCATTGTCAATAATACATAATTAGAAAATGATTAGAAATATTTGTTTTTTTCATGTTAATACAATTGAGTTTACATTCGTCATGTATAAAAAGTAGTATAATATAGTAATAACATAAATATATAAAATACGCAAACCACAGTATAAAAAACATAAAAAGAACAAAACATTGAACAATGTACATATATTATTCTAGAGATCCTCAAAGTTGTTTTGGATGCACTCATCAACACTATAGAACCCCCTTGTCACCAAGTACGTTTTCAAAATCTCTTTAAATTTTTTAATTGGCAAATGCTTAATTACACTTGGTAAAGAATTGAATAATTTTGGGCCATAAAAGTTTATCCCATTGCTACATTTTGATAATCGGGTTCTAACCGGATGTATCAGTTCACGATTTCTAGTCAGATGTTCATGCTGCTGATCGTGTGTAGTATATGAATCAATATTTTCACGAACATACAAAAGACATTCCAATATATACACACCAGGTAGTGTCATAATTTTAAATTTTTTAAAGGAGTCTCGACATTCATCTCTGTAACCAATACGAGCAAGTCTTCGTTGTAGACCAAAAACTCGACATGTGATAGAAGAGTGTCCCCAAACCAAGATGCAATACTTAATATGTGAATGAAAAATAGAATGGTATGCAGTAATCAGCGCAGATGTAGATAGATGATTATTTAGATTTCTGATCAAGTAAGTAGCTTTACTAAGATTCATACTAAGCTCTTTTTAATGTTCTTTCCAGTCGGGTTTAGAGTCTACACTGATTCTCAAGAATTTACAATTTCCATATTCCCTATTACCAAAATTCAATGTAAGAGTAAAACTCGACATGTGATAGAAGAGTGTCCCCAAACCAAGATGCAATACTTAATATGTGAATGAAAAATAGAATGGTATGCAGTAATCAGCGCAGATGTAGATAGATGATTATTTAGATTTCTGATCAAGTAAGTAGCTTTACTAAGCTTCATACTAAGCTCTTTTTCATGTTCTTTCCAGTCGGGTTTAAAGTCTACACTGATTCCCAAGAATTTACAATTTCCATATTCCCTACTACCAAAATTCAATGTAAGAGTGAGATTTGCTGTTTTTGTATGATTCAGTGAGAGTTTGTTTAATGTGAACCACTCAGAAACTTTAGTACCCATAACGGCCCTTTCATTCAGCGCGTCTTGGTAGATTCCACTTTTATTGACTGATGGTGTGTCATCCGCATACATCATAATTTTACCGTGTTCTATGTATTTAGGTAAATCATTGACGTAAATTAAGAATAATAAGGGCCCCAGTATTGAGCCCTGTGGTACCCCGTACCTAATGTCCGATGGTGTAGACAGATGGTTATTTACCAAGACGCGCTGTGTTCGATTTAGCAAATACGAGTTTATTAGGCGGCAGCTATGAGGGCTAAAATTATAAAAATAGAGCTTCCGAAGCAACACATCATGAGGGACACAATCAAAAGCTTTGCTTAGGTCATAAAACGTAGCAGTTACATACTGACCAGCTCCAAATCCACTGACGACTTCGTTAACAAAACATCTGATTGCTTTCTCCGTTAAGCGCCCTCTTCTGAAACCGAATTGATTATTGTTGAGTATATTAAACTTAACTAAAAACAATGTTATTTGGTCGAAGATAATTCTCTCAAAAACTTTGGATATGATTGGCAATAAAGATATTGGACGGAAGTTTGCGACCTCATTGTAAGGACCCTTCTTGTGTATTGGTGCGACTATGGCAACCTTAAGGCAGGTAGGAAATATATTATTGGTATATATATTATTAGGTTTGTTAATATGCCCACAATTAGATTTTTTATATTTTTTATAATGCCTGTAGTTATGCCATACACATCTCGAGCATTTGATTCCCGAAGTGACGAGATTGCATCGCGTATATTAACCTCACTAATTTAAACAAAGGAGAAATATTCGGTAATATCATCTTGAACAGGTATGAACGTCAGGGGATCATTGTCTGTTGAGGGCAGATTTAAATAGATTGAATGAGCTACTGTGCTGAAAAACTCATTGAGAATATTCGGATCAATATCACACTTTTTATTATTGGTTTCACCGATACTACGTCTATTTTCATTAATTAGTGACCACATCGCCTTGGGTTTATTGTTGGAATTATTGATGTAATTACTGTATGCATTTTTTTTTTTGAATTTTTTAGCGCAAGTTTGTACTGATATTTATATCTAGTATAATTTGATTTAAGTGCAGGTACTTTTGATTTAGCTTCTTTTAATAAAACTAATGTTCCGCGCATAATTCAGAGATCATTATTAAACTAAACTAATTGTTGTTAAACGGTTTTGTTTTCCTTATAGGAAAACATTTTAGGATGCTTTGCTCTAATAGTTTAATAAATGATGAAAATGTAGTTTCAGTTTCTTCACACTTATAAATAAATGAAATGTCGGCATTTTTCAGCATATTATATAATTTATGTTTACCATGTTCTGTGATTGGTCTAATTGTTGTTATTATATGACGTTTATTCAGTGCATTTCGGATAATACGGACATGGATTCCGATATGATCCGAAAGGCACATGTCTATTGGTGATACGCTTATATCAGATGTAGGTATGTTCGTGAAAATATTATCCAGGCAGTTTGTGTCCCTGGTATTAAAATGAACCATTTGTTTAAGCCCATAGGAAGATAAGAGGTTTATCAAATCAGCAGCACGACGATCTTCAGTTTGAAAGTGAACATTGAAATCACCTCCCAAAATTATTGCGTTGTTGGCGTTAATGCTGTTGAGTGCATTCCCTAAAACATTTAAAAAAGTATTAAAGTCACCAGTTGGCGATCTGTAAATAGACAAATAAAAAAATAATCACTATAAATTCAAAAATAAATATATAATATGTGTGGTCTGTAGTCTACCTTCAATCACCAAATACAGACATTAGAAAAGACAAAAATTAAACAAAACGATATGTTTCATTATTCACTTTTATATAAATAAAACAATTTAAACACTTTCAAATATATATTGTGCATTCGCTACAATTGTTTCGCCACACTGTGGCTTCTTCTTAAATTGTTTTATTTATATAAAAGTGAAGATGAAGTTTCAACATTTATCAGCCTTATTAATCAATTGTTTCATTATTAATGGTAATAAGATAATTGAGTATATAAAATTAATTAATAATAAATAAATAAATAGGTGTAAATATAAAATTGTAAAGGGGACAATATTAAGACTGAATGAAGAAAAACATTTTGTCAGTTCAATAATTCATTAGTATTTTACAATTTATGAAAGTAAAAGAAACCTGAATCATATTTTTTTTAAAATTAACACAAATATTAAGACTAAATAGATGAACATAAACAAAATAATTTAATAAGGTACCCACATTATACACCTTTTTTAAATATTTAGTAAAATAGTCCTGTTTTTTATATTTTAAATTTCACACTCTTCAAAGTTTTCATAAGAAGTTTTTTCATACAGTTTCAAGCTCGAAAATTGTATACTATACCTATATTTTGCAGAATTTTTCTCATATATCATTTCTACTACTACTAAAATAAACAGAAAATAAACTAGAATACGTCTAAAATATTTATCTTTCAATTAACACTACAATTACACATTTATTTGTATACATTTACTTAAACATTTTAAATAACTAATGGCAAGTTGAGTTGCCGAAACTGCAGTCACGAAAATAAAAATATTGTGTTATACAAACAAAGGTAAAGTGTTTTATTTTATTGAATTACCATGTAAAACGAAGTAGAAGCCTCCATCGTTCATAATTTTAAATAACTGTTTAATTTTTTATAGATAATTACGTATTATTTAATATGAAGCAGATTTTGGTGCGGGTCGAAAAATCATTGTCGGGATTAATTTATGCCGATAGTCGCGATGGTGTATTTTATCAAATTTCTGCGGCCGAACATGGAAATAAACTGAAATTTATAAATCAATTTGGTTGTCAAAGCGCTTATTAATTATGCAGCGCGCTTTTAAAATCACCTGTAGATATCGACGGTCGCGCTAATCAACACCGTCACTTTAAATACTCCAGAGAAAAATCAGAAACAAAATAGACAGATTTAATTGGTGTTCTCTCTAAGCGGAAATAAATAGGTGTATACCTGATTTTGAAATGACAGACAAATCGAAATGCAGAGCAGAAATGTTCCATTAATTTGAATAATTCTCGTGTCAAATTAGAGAACATATATATCGTATGTTCAATTAAAAAATAAACCTCTAGAGTGTTATGAAAAATATTGTAGGTTGGCAACTTTAAAATTATATATAATAATTATTGTGTCTGACGTTTTACATGTGAATTTCTAAAGCGTGTAGCCAACTTAAATTTAAAAACAGTTTTTGTTTGTATTGAACATTTTTTTATCATTAATCTTCTTTGACCCATAATGGATGTTGTGTGTTTTGACTATGTCGAATTAGGTCAAATTTCCAGTTCCGTGGTTCTTCCTGTTCCTCTGACAAACACTCTCCACTTCTTTTTATCTTGTCCCATTTCCAGTGCTTCGTCCCAATGCAAATTCCGTTCCCTGAGGAACTCCGCCATTTCTTCATTAGGCGTGGAATTGTAGGTCTTCCCTTCCTATTCCTACGGGTTGGTCTAGCTTTCAATACTATTTTCGTGGTCTTGTATTTTCCATCCGGGCTAAATGACCGAACCATCCTAATTTGCGCATTGCCATTTTCGCACTTATAGATGTCACTTTCTGTTCCTCTATGATTGTCGCGCTTCTAATTTTGTCTATTCTTCGTACGTTGGCTACTCTTCTGATGTACTTCATTTGTGCCGCTTCGTCTTTTCTTTTGCCTTTCTGTTAGTGTCCAGTTTTCACTTCCATACAATAGCGTTTGTAGGTAAACGATCGTATATACTTTAAACATAAACATAAACCCAAAGAGAAAATTTACAGTCGAAACAGAAATTAACAATAACATTAAATTTTTAGACCTTTCAATAACAAAAACTAATCAATCACTAACATTTGAAACATATCGCAAACCTACGTACACAGATCGGGTAATCTCTTCCTATCATCCGCAAAAACATAAATTGTCCGCATTTAATTCTATAATTTTTCGAGCTTTTAATATCCCACTTTCAGAATCAGCACTTAATGCAGAAATTAATACTATTAAAGCAATAGCCAATTCAAATGGATATTTAACATCAACAATACACCAGCTTATTCATAAAACTAAAATGAAAAAACTTCGTAAATATATATATGCAGGCCAGGAAACATCACAAAATCAACTAATTTAAAAACCCCTTACCTTCTTTGGCGACATTTAATTAAAAATTAGAAACATTCTATCAAAACATAATATAACAATAGCTTTGAAACCATTTACGAAAATAAGGAATGTTATTTTTAACCCAAAAACAGCAATAGCAAATACTCACAGATCGGGGATATACAAACTTACTTGTAACGATTGTAATGGAGTATATATAGGACAATCCGGTCGTAATTTTAAGGTAAGACTCAAAGAACATCTTCGTTCTTTTCGGCTTAATTTGATTGATAAGTCCTCTTTTGCTAAACATACAATTGAAAACAATCATACTTTTGGCGATGGACCTCCTGGAGTCTTTGGAAATTCACAAAGCCTGCGCTAATTTAGAAATCCCCGTCATCAACGACCAGCTTGACCTGATATATACACCTATTTTTACCGCAATTATAAGACCTTAATTTTAAGTATATATACCTGTACAATTGTTAGTTTAAATCACTTCTAGTTTGAAATGACAAGTTAAAGTTTTCGAAACTATAGTCACTTAATAAAGTCTCAGTTATACAAACAAAGTTAAAATCGTGTTTCATTTGTTTAATTTTTGTTTCCCTCTTTACGTTTTTATTTAACAAGAATTGTCTGTTGCATAAAGCAAAGTACAATCTGTTACACGCGTCTATTCTGTTGTTAATGTGTTCATCATGAGTCCCTTTCTGGTTTATTATTGTCCCTAGATATTAATATTTTCCCACTTCTTCTAATCTCTGCTCTCTGTTCTAATCTTTGTCCTTCTACAACAACTTTTATGTTATTGAAAGTACAATATGATTAATAGTTAATAAACTTGGTTTGTTTCAAAATAAGATATTCTTGTTTCTAGTTTCGCTTCAGTTGAAGCATTTTTAAGATCTTATTTTGTTGAAGCAACATAAAACGAAATTAAAGAGAATTTAATACACAAAATAATCTGTGATGTAATGTTTTTAAGTATTCTACAACCAAGTATTGGAAATTTCATTCATACATATATAAAAATAAGAACACGTCTATCAAGTTTAATTACAATCGATTGGAATTCAAGTTAACAAGACAGAAAACAGGACAGGAATCTTAAAACGTAAGCCAAGCACCTTGAAAATTAAGTCACATTGATTGATGGAAACCACCACATTGACAACAACTTTCAAGTCATCTACATCTCCAATAAAGGATGGAAACTAAATTTGCTGGAAAATTTAGAAATAAATAAAAACCTTCATGCAGGAAATTTGCTGAACGACCAACTCGAGCTCTCCAACTCCCTCCTACTCAAGCTGAAGAAACCCCCCCCCCCCACACTTCTGAAATCTGTATATAATGTAAATAAGTTTGTAATAAATGTTTGTATTATATTTCTTCACCTGAAAAAGCTATAGTGTAGCGAAACAATTGTAGTGAATTAAATAAAACGTTGAAAATCATAAAAAGTTTACTATTATTATTATATTTAAGTAGGTCAAATTATAATATTTTATAAAAAAGTAAAATTCGTAAATTTATAACCAAGTATTGGTATTTTCATTCATACTTACATAAAATTAAAACCACCCGTATCAGGTTCAATTGCAATCGCTTGGAATTCAAGTTAAATAGACAGAAAACAGGTCAAACATTCTAAAAAGTAATCCAAGCACCTTGAAAATCAAGTCGAGTAACTAAAACAACTATATAGTTTGTTATTAAAGTCCGTGTAGGTTAAAAACTAAATAATGTAACTTGCATTTTTTAACCTCTCGACTGACGATTTAATAATAATATCTTTATTCTTTCCACAATTGCATTTTTATATATACAATTATACATCAATATTATATATATATATATATATATATATATGTATGTATATATATATATATATACATATATATACATATATATATATATTATATACATATATATATATATATATATATATATATATATATATATATATATATATAGATGTCCCTGCAGAGGTTGCCCTTTTCCTCCTTTCTTCGCCTCAAGAATAGTGGTCCACAAGTTGACCCATCTTGGGCTATCGGTATTGGAGGATTTATAGTTTTCTAATTCGAAGTTGTTTATTAGATTAAATTACATTTAAGAAACATGATTTTGTTTACTTAAGTGTACTTTTATACATATTTAGGGATTTCGACAAAGTACGACCGTTACTTTTACTAGACTATTTCCAAAATAAATTGCTACAATTAAAAATTTGTGAAATTAATTAACATATCAAACACAAGCAGTATATTTTAAACTTTACAATATTTCAGTGTTTTATACGCCTTAATCTGGGAGTGAAAACACTCATTAGAAGCTTCAATTTGACAGCTTTTATAAAAGCATCGTATGTCTGACAGTTTACAGTGAATATACTTAAAAGAAAAACTCGTCTGTATTTTGTAGACAAGACAAATTTTCTGGGCATTTCTAAACTCTTTTACTTCATGCTTAGTCTGGGAGTGGAAAACACTCGTTTAAAGCTTGAAATTGAACTTAAAAAAAACTATAAAAGTTAGCTCAAAGATAATATTTGTTGGTATTCCAAAATAAGATAATAAAATGACAAAAGATCAGTAACATATTTACAAATATACAGGGAGTTTTTCCTATAAGTATACACATTCCAAATTCAATATAATAAAAAATAATACATGAATTAAAATATTAAATAAACTCACAATAAAATATAGCAAAGATATATAAAACTCGAGCGTTAATTATTTTACATATTGAAATAACGAGTGTCTATAAACTGTCGACATCCCAGTAGGTTCTGACTTCAGAAACATACGTCGTATTTAGACATATTATTAAATTAATTTGACGTTTCGGAGATTCACCGAAGCGTATGACTTAATCTAAGATATGTATGTTTTTCAAAGCAACCAAAAAGCCGACACGTCACTCATTAGTTGACGTCTCCTAAACGCCATTGTATGTGATTGGGTTAAGAAAGCAAACGCTTAATTTTGGGTTTTATGCGCTTTATTTTTTTATTTATTATTGACGATCATATTAATACGATATTTTACAAGTAGTTTAATGTATAAATTAATGACCCTTCAACGGGATTAAAACCCACCCCACCCCTTCTGCGCAATGAAGTGGCAAACTTGGGTGAACTCTCCTAAATTTGTCAAACCTCAAGACTTTTGTGTTCTACAACAAACTCGGTAAAGTAAATATTTGAGATATTAAAATATACAAAGTTCTTTAAATTCATACAGCATTTATTAACAGTAACACTTTATTAGGAGTAAATAACATTTTTATACAAGACATTTTTATACCTTTCACTATGATCTCATTAATCACTTAGTGAAACGCAATTAAGATATGTAAATAATAATTTGAATTGAAAAAAACTTGATTTGTTGCATTAACTATTGTATTGATTCTAATTTAATATTATTATTATATTAAATAGTTAGCGACATGAACAAAGTATTTGTAAATTTAAATTATTGTTCATATGACACATTTATCTTCTAATTAAAGATTCATATTTTAATGTATGAGGCGTACATTTTCAAGAAAAAACATTTTCAAGAAAAAAACAACAGTAAATTGAAATAAATTTTAAAAAGATGGCAGGGAATGAATATTAATTTAATATTATATTAAAACTTTTGCTGAAAACAATTGAACAAAATTTTATTGTACAATCATCAGGTACAGTATAATTAATATTATATTAAAACTTTTGCTAAAACAACTGAACTACAATTTTTTATACCCTGGGTCTCCAAACTATCTTCTTCGCGGGCTACAAATACAATTCTACATAATAAAGTCGGCCAAGATCCGATAAATTTTATAAAATTATGAAAAATTTAAGGAACAATTGTTACAATATTTCAAAATATGACATTTACAAAAAAAATTACAAACAATCGCGGGCCGGATTCATGCAAGTCGCGGGCCGGGTTTGGCCCGCGGGCCGTAGTTTGGAGACCACTGTTTTATACAATTATCAGGTAAAGTAGAAAACCATAAAAATGATGCAAGTTTATTACCCCATTTTTAAGAATGTAGTGTTATTATTAAAGTATTGAATTTATATTTATGAAAAGTGTTTTCAATCCTAGATTAGGCATGAAGTAAAATTTCGATTTTAGAAAAGCCTAAAAATTTGGAATTGCCAGTGCACCACGCGTATAAAACACTGATTTATAATGAAGTTCAAAAGCATACTTACGTTATGTAAGAATGTATTATTATAATAAAAGTTAAATTATGTGAAATTAAAGAGTAGATGAATGAATTTGGAAAATTTTAAGGCTGGTTCTGGTTTCTTGGGAAGTGCGCATTTCTGCACTGCACTTAGGCCTCATTAGGCCAATTGTGCTTAATTTTAAGGCTTTTCTAAACTTGATATTTTACTTCATGCTTAATCTGGGAGTGAAAACACTCGTTAAATGCTTCAAATTAAACGTTTTTTCGAAAACCCATTTGTTTTAATTAACCCATTAAGCGCCATTGACTTCATGCGCCACGCGCAAAAAACGCTGAAATATTGTAAAGTTAGAAATATACTCAATGACATTAGAAGCGTAACACCAAGAAGGAATGATTTTTTTGAATTCATATTTTAGCAACAGAGTGACTATATTTAAAGCATACATTGATAACAATTTCAACCTTGTGCCTTTTATATTTATTGTGAAAAAAAAAATTTCACTTTTTCTTTTTTGATAAAACTATTTATATAAGCTGTTTAGTACAGATGTTTTTAGTTTTCGTGTTTCCGTTGAGTGTGTTAAGCTTAAATAAAATGCCTCGAGTCCGAAGACGTCCACAATATCACCATTTGAGCGATTTTGACCGGGGTCGAGTTGTTGCTTATCGAAATGTCGGTATGTCCTATCGCGAAATTGCCCGCCGTATTGATTCCACTGCAGCAACTGTAATACGATTGTATCAGGTATAGACAGAAGAAGGTAGAGGAGCAAGAAAAAGACCAATTGGTCAACCAAGGCGTACCACAGAACGTCAAGATCGGCGCTTAAGACAAATAGCCCTGCGAGACCGTTTCGCTACTACGCGTCAAATCGGTGATCAATGGATTGGAGAAGAAGGTAGGCCCGTTAGTATGCGAACCTTATATCGCCGCATTCAATCCTTTGGGCTTCTTTCGTACCGTCCAAGATTAGTGCTTCCTTTAACAGCGAGACACTGTCGCCAAAGGTTGGACTGGTGCAGAGAACGGCAGCATTGGGAGGCAGAATGGCACGATGTCGTATTCAGCGATGAATCACGATTTTGTCTAGGCACGCATGATGGCCGTAGAAGGGTACGACGCTACCGTGGAGAACGACCTGATCTTAGGTTTGCTATTGAGAGGCATGTACACAGGACTGCTGGAGTAATGGTTTGGGGGGCTATTGCTTATGGTAGTCGATCACCTCTTGTATTCATTCGAGGCAGTATGACAGCTGCGCGTTATGTTGAAGACGTCATACGACCGACTTTGTTGCCTTATTTAGATGGCCGCTCAGACGTACTTTTTGAACAAGATAACGCACGTCCCCATATTGCTCGTCGAACTATGAACTTTCTTAATGAAGCTGGTGTTAATGTTTTGGCGTGGCCGCTTCATTCGCCGGATTTAAATCCCATTGAACATGTGTGGGATATCATGGAAAGAAGAATATTCTCTTTGCACCATCCTCCACAGACTCTAGCACAGTTGATCAATGAAATTCAAGTTGCTTGGAACGAGATGCCTCAAGAAGACATCGACCATCTTATTTTGTCGATGTCCAGACGTCTACAGGAGTGTATACAGCAAAGGGGTCGCCAAACACATTATTAATTTTTCTTAGATTGTTTTTTAATAAAATTTCTTGAAAATGTAATAATTTTATTCTTGATGTAAGACCACCATACAGGCAAAAAATCAAGTTAAAATAATAAATCCTTCTGGGTGTTACGCTTCTAATGTCATTGAGTATACATTGACATAATTTTTTTTTTAAATGAGTAACAATTGAAATATTTAAGTAACAGAATATTTACATTTTTCTTCATAGATTTTTAAGTCAGGTCAAATAATATAATATATCAAATTAATTTATTTAGTAATTTATTAAATTAATAAATAAATTAATTTGATATATTATATTATTTGACCTGACTTGAAAATCTATAAAGAAAAATGTAAATATTTTGTTATTTAAATATTTCGATTGTTACTTATTAAAAAAAAAAATAATGTGAATGTATTTCTAACTTCACAATATTTCAGAGTTTTATGCGCGTGGCGCATGAAGTGAAATTTCGAGTTTAGAAAAGCCTGAAAATTTGGTTTGGCCGCTCCGCTTCGCGGAGCGACCAAACCAAATTTTCAGGCTTTTCTAAACTCGAAATTTTACTTCATGCTTAGTCTGGGAGTGGAATCACTCGTTCTAAACTTCATACTGCACGTTTTTATATGAAATCGACGAATGCCTGAAATTTTACAGCATATACACTATGTGTATTTATAAGAAAAAATCACAGTATTTAATAAAATAAGTCATTCATAAATATCATAAAAAGAAGTGCAGAATTTTACCTTAAATCAACTTTTAGAGTTACCTCTATAATTGCTCGGCCGCTAATGGGTTAACGAATAGATACGAAATCTATAATGACAGATAAAAATGTGACTAGATGCCAGCATTGTCAAAACTTTCGCGCTCATGGCGGCTTCTAGAGGCTACGGTCTGCTACCGCTTTCTAAGCGTAACAATCCCGTATAATAAAAACTAACACCGACTCTATTTATGTTGTCATAAATTTGTCAATAAAGAAAACTGCAAAATAAGTTTCTGATTGATTCGTCTAACGAGGGTTTTCCACTCCCAGACTAAGCATGAAGTAAAATTTCGAGTTTAGAAAAGCCTGAAAATTTGGATTTACTGGGGCGCGCGAGCGAAGCGAGTCGCGCCCCAGCAAATCAAAATTTTCAGGCTTTTCTAAACTCGAAATTTTACTTCATGCGCCACTCGTATAAATAACTAACTTCGAGTGAAATCTCCAACTACTTGGTTAGAGGCGATGTTAAAGAAATAGTTTTAAGCCATCTGTAGACGCGTTTCGAGGTTTATCCCTCATCAGTATAGCTATGCTTTAGACTTTCAATACAAAATAGATGGCTTAAGACTTTTCTTTAACAACGCCTAAGATTCTTTCTAATAATATTCATTCCCTGTATTTTTTTTTAATTGATTTCAATTTCCCGTTCGTTCATCTAGTTTGGTGAGAGAATAATTTGACCTGATCTTGCATTTTGCATATAAATTATGCATAGAACAGTAAATCTCTCGTGCAACTCAAATATTCATAGTATAATTCAATATCTATCGGGGTATTAGCTCGAGAAGTGATTGTTTCAATGAATATTTGGAGAAGTCTCAACGAGACTACATTTTTGCAAAAGGTCAATAATAATTTTTAAATAGTTTTTATATTTTATTTATTTGATGTTGGTGAAATGGCTGTTCAATATGTTTTGGAATTCGTACATGAACTTAAATGATGCTAACAAGAATAATTCAAATTTAAAACTATTTGAAATCGAGAAAATAAGCTTACGCTTCTTATAGTTTGCACAGTTTAAACATAATATATAAAATTACGAAAATGTTGTTCGTGAAAATGCAAACAATGTCTTAATTAATAAGACAATTTAAGACAATAAATATCCATTGAAACAACTACTTCCCGTGCAAATACACCTTCGGATATTGAATTATGAAATGAAATATTTAAAATCTTATTAAATTTGATTTGTTACAACGCTCTATTAAAGACCTAAACGTTACATATACTCTAATAGAGCGTTGTAACAAATCAAATTAAATAAGATTTTAAATATTTCATTGTATAATTCAATATCCGGAGGAGTGTTTGCACGGGAAGTAGTTGTTTCAGTGGATATTTATTGTCTTAAATTGTCTTATTAATTAAGACATTGTTTGCATTTATATATTATTATTATATTATTAAAAACTTAAGAAGAGATTGTAAGATAAATTCAAATTCAAAACTATTTGAATTTGAGAAAATAAGCTTACGCTTCTTATAGTTTGCACGCTTTAAACATAATATATAAAATTACGAAAATGTTATTTGTGAAAATGCAAACAATGTGACATTGTTTGCATTTTCACGAATAACATTTCGGTAATTTTATATATTATGATTAAATGATGCTACTAATTCTTGAATTTTGGAGGTGTTCAAATTGAAGCTTATAACGAGTGTTTTCACTGCCTGATTAAGCATGAAGTGATATTTCAAGTTTAGAAAAGCCTGAACATTTTGGACTGGTCGCGTAATTTTCTTACACCACTTTTATTTAAGTGGTATGAAAAAGTTAAGTGTTTTCCTTATATCAAAATTGAAAATGTACCACGGAGTAAACGCCTCCGAAACCAGAAATGAAGGCATTTAGTCCGTGGTACATTTTCAATTTTGATTTAAGGAAACCACTGAACTTATTCATACCACTTAAATAAAAGTGGTGTAAGAAAATTAGATACTACTAATGTTTTGCGCATTATTTAATAAAAATCAGGAAATATAATATAAATCTGTAAAACTTAGGACGGGATGAATTCTCATCTAATCAAATATTTATAGAACCCATCACGTGTTGAACGCCTAAAATGTTGAAGGGCAATTACCAAATCCCTTAAACACGTTACGCTCCTCGATTCCCGCCCTTCGTACAACACACCAGAGTCCCTTTCGCCCCCACAATCCCCCACCCCCCCAGGAAAACCCTAAACCCGAGGGGGGCGAGCGAAGGGTTTTGTCAGCCAGCCAGCCAGCCGACCGGCCATTACGCAAAATCGCGGCGCGTTCACGTCCCGCGTTTAAAATAATCTAATTACGACAAAACACATATTGGAAAAAATATTTTTTTCGGGGAACGGCGCGAAAAAAAAAATAATACGCGAAATGCTCGTCGGCCGTGGATATTAATATGGGCGCCGGTATTGATTCCGTCCGGGTCTACCAATAAAAATAATGAACGGCTAATTAATATTAACAGAAAGCGCGTATATATATATTTTTCCACATGCGAGTTTCACTAAAAATTTTATTTATTGTTTTCACGTACATACAAAAAAAAAACGCGACTGAGTTTGGAGGGTGTGGGGATTCTGATTATATCAAATATTCCATTTGAATTATTATGATTGATGTTTACTGTTCAATTATTTTAAAATATTGCTGAATAAATGGATTTTTTATATCTAAAAGAAATGAGTATTAATGTAGATATAATCAAAATGCTTTAACCACAATATCATGTTTAATATAATAGAGGTATTGTTCTTTTTAGTGTATACAGGGATTTTTACTTTCCCTCATATGCAAACAGAGGAGAAGTATTGTTTTCGATAAAATTTTCAAATCGAACAATTTTGAGGCCCCCGAGTTGATTAAGACCATTTTTGAAATATGTCTGTGTTTCTGTTGATCTGTCACCCCGATGAAGCCTAAACCGATTGAGGTGTTAAGATGACACTATAACTTAGCTTTTTAATCAAATAGTAGTATTCGATCAACTTTTGGTGAAAATGCGGAAACCGGAAGTGGTAGTTTACTTTTAGCATTTTATGATTTTTCTTTAATATTGATCATATACAAAAACAAATGTTGTTAAGAAAAGTTGTATATAATCGAAAAATTAGTATTTAATGTGTATTCACTTTATGTCGTAGTTTTTTGAGCTATTTTATTAATATTTTTTTAAAGGGTAAATTTTACGAAGTAGGCTATTGCTAAAAATGACGTTAGTTTGACTTTGTCATGATTCATATTTTGTGGAAAAGTGAACACATAAGTGAGGCTTGCGAACAAAGTTTAACAGGAATAAAAAACATTTGTTGAAAAATAAGTTAGGTGAAAGCTATTGATTTCTAGTATCTAACAAAAGTTCATCAGACCCTGCTGATTATGACTCGAAGTTTAATGGGGAAAGTACCATGATTGATACTTCAACATTTTTTTCTTTTAGGTATACATACCTCGATATGTGAATTTTTAGGAATTCGTTATTTTCGAAAAATGAAAAATTAATTTGAAGCATTTAACGAGTGTTTTCACTCCCAGATTAAGTATAAAGTACAATTTCAAGTTTAGAAAAGTTTTAAAATTAAGCACAATTGGCCTAATGAGGCCTAAGTGCAGTGCAGAAATGCGCACTTTCCAAAGAACTAGAACCAGCCTTAAAATTTTCTAAATTCATTCTTCTGTTTTTTTAATTTCACATAATTTAACTTTATTTATAATAATGCATTCTTACATAACGTATGGATAAATGATGTTTTTAAACTTCATTTTAAATCAGTGTTTTATACGCGTGGCACATGAAGTAACATTTCGAATTTAGAAAAGTGAAAATTTGGATTTGCCAGGGCGCGACTCGCTTCGCTAGCTATTTCATGCTTAATCTAGGATTGTAAACACTTTTCATAAATACACATTGAATACTTTAACAATAACACCACATTCTTAAAAATGGGGCAATAAACTTGCTTCATTTTCAATGTTTTCTACTTTACCTGATAATTGTATAAAAAATCCTAGTTCAGTTAGTCTAGCATGATAGTAGTATATTAGTATAATATTAATTATACTTCAACTGATGATTGTACAGGGTGGCGCAAAACTACCGATATGGTTTGAATGTTTAATAACTTTTTAAATTTATTTATATTTTTTATTTTTATTTCAGAAGTTTGTGAAGAAAACTTGGGGAATTTGAAATGGAACAGTACACACCAGAACAGCGATCAAAAAATGTTGAATTATATTTTGAAAATCAATGGTCAATTGTTTTGACGCAGCGTGTTTATAGTCGATTATTTTTAATATGCGTACTGGATCTTCAGCATCAACAATAAACCGCCTGGTTACAAATTTTCGACAACATGGTACAGTAAGACAGATTCCATGTATCGGAAGACCACGTACGGCCCACACGGAAGAAAATATCCAACGTGTTGTGGATATTGTGCAGGACAGTCCAGAAACATCAACAAGAAGACGTTCGGCACAACTGGGGCTATCGCGGAGGTCTGTTCAGAGGATTTTGGCCACATTGCACATGTTCCCGTACAAGGTTCAGCTTGTGCAAGAATTGAAGCCGATAGACTACCAACAACGGCTTGATTATGCCATTTCATTCCGACAAAAAGCAGAAGAAAATCGCAATTTCATTAACAATTTGATAATTAGCGATGAAGCTCATTTCCAATTGAATGGTTTCGTAAACAAGCGAAATTGCAGGATATGGGCTACGGAGAATCTAAGAACAGTTCATCAGCGACAATTAAACCCACTTAAATGTACTGTTTGGTGCGGTGTTATCGTCTGAAAGGATCATTGGTCCATATTTTTTTTTTAAATGCATATGGCGCCTCAGTTACGGTTAATGGTGCTGAATATCGAACGATGCTGGACAATTTTTTGAGGCCAGCTGTAGAAAACCATCCACAGTTGTGGTTCCAACAAGATAGAGCCACAGCCCACACTGCAAGGGACACAATGGCTCTGTTACGGGACCTCTTTGGCGAACGCATTATTTCGCGCAGACGCGATTTTAATTGGCCCCCACGTTCACCGGATTTAACAGCTCCAGGCTGTTTTCTTTGGCGTTATTTGAAAGAAAGGGTGGGTGTACGTAAATAAGCCAGCGATCATACCAGAGCTAAAACAAAACATTTGCAAAGAAATTCAAGCCATAACACGAAAAGTTATGGAAAATGTACTGGAAAGAGCACGAATGTGCGAAGCCGAAAATGGCCATCACTTGCGGGATATAAATTCTCCTACTTAAGCCAAAAATATTTCCCATTAATATACTGTATAACAAAAAAATAACAATAGTAATTAACCATTAAATAAAATAGTTATTAGACATTCAAACCATATCGGTAGTTTTGCGCCACCCTGTATAAAAAATGTACTTCAATTGTTTTCAGCAAAAGTTTTAATATAATATTAACAAATTTAAGGCGTTTTACAAATGTCGAAAATTTAAAAACTCTACCTTAATATGTATAAATTTTTATGGATATGTCTAATCTGAAGTCTTAGATTTTGAATTTTCTACGGATTTTTCAAATTATATTTATTCTACTGCTGTTATCACAATCAAAATATTACTAAAAGGTTTACATTTAGTAATATTTTGATTGTGATAACAGCTGTTTGGGAATCTCATCACATCGTTTTTAGTGAAATTATTCAATACAGAATGCGGAATTATAACAATGGATATTTTTAATAAATTATAATAATTCGAAGTAGTTTTGATAACACATTTTAAAATCCAATAATTTTTAGGAAAATCCATTTAAAAACTCTAAGAAAACTAAAGTGTCAGACCAGATCAAGGCTGTAGCGGAGGGGGGGGAATACGGTAGTTCAATCCCACCAGAAATTTTGAAAATGTAATTTTTTGTATGTAAAAGCGGTCCCACAAGAGCAAAAATCATATTTTTATCATTAAGTTTTTAAAATAAAATCTCTAGGTTTTACAAAATAGAAAAATTAATTACCATTTATATGATACAGAGAACTTTTATTTTATTTATACACGACCCAATTATTTATTGTTAATTTTTAGCCATTCGTTATTTTTATAAAAGCTTTAAATTTGAAGCTTTAACAAGTGTTTCAACTCCCAGATTAAGCATGAAGTAAAATTTGCGAGCGAAGCGAGTCGCGCCCCGGCAAATCCAAATTTTTAGGCTTTTCTAAACTCGAAATTTTACTTCACGCGCCAGGCGTATAAAACACAAAAATTGTAAAGTTTAAAATATACTGCTTGTATCTGATCTCATGTTAATTAACTCAATACATTTCTACTTTGATTAATTAAAATGTCTGGAGCAATTTGTTTTGGAATTTGTAAAGTATGTTTAAAAGATAAAATCCCCGTATGTATTTTAACTGTTACTTTATATCATAAGTCAAGGTCTTAATACTTTTTTGGATAGCCTGATAGTGTGAGCAGTTGATATGTAGGTACTGAAAACTTTAAAAGTTAGCCCAAAGAAAATATTTATTCGTGTTCCAAAATAACATAGTAAAATGACAAAAGATCAGTTACATATTTAAAAATATACAGGGAGTTTTTATTTTAAGTATACGCATTCAAAATTCAGCCTATTTTCTGTAAATCTTTAGATATTCCTTGTTTTTTTTTTGCAAAATTCAATTGAAAGCTTTAAACGAGTGTTTTCTACTCCCAGACTAAGCATAAAGTAACATTTCAAGTTTAGAAAAGCCCCGTGAAAATTTGTTGAGGGTCGCGCAGCGACCCGAGACAAATTTTTACGGGGCTTTTCTAAACTCGAAATTTTACTTTATGCGCCACGCGTATAAAACAATAAGATGTTGTGAAATGTATGTATATTCGAACTTCGCTTGAAATCTGTGTTTTATACGCGTGGCGCATGAAGTAAAATTTCGAGTTTAGAAAAGCCCAGAAAATTTGTCTCGGGTCGCTGCGCGACCCTTGACAAATTTTCACGGGGCTTTTCTAAACTCGAAATTTTACTTCATGCTTAGCCAGGGAGTGGAAAACACTCGTTTAAAGTTTTAAATTAAACTCTTTTCAAAAACAACGAATGTCGGAAAATTTACAGCTTATGCATATGTTTACCTAAAACAAAAATTCACTAAATGATTTTTTGATATCCAGGGGGGCCTAGTGCCCTCCCTATTCTCTTTTTTGCTATATCTGGTAATGCCGGTCCGTGATAAACTGGGACCAAAACTACCGGTCCGCCATATAAAATAGTTTGGGAAACGTTGCTCAATACTTAAATGTAACGCACATTTTTCATCGACTCAATAGAAAATCGGCTTTATACTGGACATTAATAATAACTAAACTCATGTAAATCCAGCAATGACTTATTCTTAAGTCCGGTTATAACAGGCGTGTATTCGAGAAGTGCGAAAGGTACATCATCTCTTTATCGGCGCAAAGCTTGATGTATTTTCTCGGGGCTCTTTTCAATTGGCAGAGCGAGATAGCCTAGGCCTGGGGGGCGCCAGAGGTGTCCGGGGGGTAGGTGTTCGGGGCGGCTTGATTCAGGAGGTGGCGAGGCGATTACTGTATGCAATCGTTCTTCACCCCCCGAAAGTTGTTATCTCGCCGGCCGCAGCGGCCGCTGGTCAGGCCCGATCGATATGGATGCTACTATTCACATCCGTCTCAAACGGATACCTTCAATTTGCCAACTATGTGCATCCAAAATTCTATCTTTTTTATAACCAATTACACCGGCCAACAAAAATTTGTGATTTGGATTTGTTCATTTTTTTAAGCTTTGGTGGCTAATCTAATAAAGAATCCACAATTTTTTTGTTTCCATCACCCACACTTTATTAATAAATTTACTAGGTGTCATATTTATGGTTTTTCTAAATATTTGCGAATAAAAATTAAATGACATTCTAAATATTGTTACACCACTGAGATTAAATTGTGTACAAATCAGTAGAATGGAGTAGGGAAGTTCCCAAAAACAAAATTTAATTGCTGGTAATGCTTGAAAAAATCAAATACAATGATCATAGTTGGAAAATTTGTGGGGATTTGAAAATTGTGGGACATCTACTAGGACAGCAGTCAGGGTATACATAGTACCCATATTTTTTGTATGAGTGGGACAGTCGAAGTAGACATCAACACTGGAAGAAAAAGGACTGGATAAGAAGAGATAGTTTAACTCCCGGATCAAAAAATGTTCAACACAAAAGTCTTGTTGATCCACAAAAAATCTTGTTACCTCCACTGCATATTAAACGAGGATTAATGAAACAATACAATCTACCTTTGTAGAAAATTTCTCGCTATCTCAGATGCAAAATTAAAGGAAGGAATTTTTGTCGGTCCTCAAATAAAAAGATTAACGAAAGATCAAGGATTTGTTAATACCATGACCGAAACTGAGAAAGATGCATGGATTTCATTTGCTAATGTTATTGAAGGTTTTTTGGGCAACAACAAGGATCCTAACTACAAGGAAATTGTGAAAAACATGCTACAGAAATTTATGGAATTGGGATGTAATATGAGCATAAAATTTCACTTTTTACACTTGCATCTTGATTACTTCCCCGAAAATCTTGGTGATGTGAAGTGAGGAGCAAGATGAGAGGTTCCACCAAGCCATGAAAGAAATGGAACGCAGGTATCAAGGTCGGTGGAATGTTTCAATGATGGCTGATTACTGCTAATCAATAAAAAGAGACAATCCGACCCTAGAACACAGAAGATCCAATAAACAAAATTTTCATCCAAAAGGGAAAGATCTTCTGGAAAGAAACGAAATTAAGGACTTCTTTCAATTTAGTTTACTATTATTTGTAATTTGTTTTTGTCTCTGTATCAACAAAAGTAGCGTTTATTTTGACCAAATTTTTTATTAATTTATTTTCAACATTGATAAAAAAAACCTTACGTGATAGGGCAAAATGACACTCGGATTTGAATTTAGCAGATCAAAATTATACAAAATCCGATGTCAGATCGAAATCAACTTTCAAAAAGTCAAAATTTGTTGGCCTGTGTTATCATTAAGGTTATCTTAGTTGTAATTTGTTCTCTAAACTTTATTTTATTTATTTTAAATTAACTAGTAAGGAGTTATGACTAAATTGATCGTTCTTAAAAGACAACGAATGACATTTCTAGCTTATAAATTTATAAATTTGAAAATATGTCAATTTCCTTAATGTCAAAATGCTGCGTCAATTAGACAACAATTCAAAAATTCGAATTCTAACTAAAAAAGAAAATGGTTTTTCTATTTCGGCTTTGTTTTATTTATTAGAAAGGTTTTTTTTTAAAGGTCATTGTTTTCGTTTTTTAATAAAGGTGTTAGTTTCAAGTTACGGTGTTTCATCATATATTGAAACTACTGCTAGGCAATTAACATAGACCCGAATTATACAACTAAAATATAGTGATAAATAGTTATAAGACTTGTACTTAATTTTATTGCACAGGAGTGTATATATATTTAAAAGAAAAATTCGCCAAATTGAAAACCACTCGTAATAGACAGATTTATGCAGTGATTAAGTTTCACGTTTTTTTACATGTATAATTTATTAAAATGAACATTAAAAAGCATATAGTATTGACACAAATAGGCAACACATAGTTACACACACAGCGGGGCGATAAAATCTGAAGTAATTACACACGCACAAAGGAATACATACATTTGAATAATTTCCAGAAACACAAAACAATTCACACTCGGGAAGAAGTGCAATATAAACTAATGGCGTGTATTACTTACTTTTAACTGCCTCGCACAAACACACACGCATATTGGTCTCACAGAAAACGGCATCTGCTTACCTGAAAAAGAGACGGAAAAGTCGGTTAGAAATAATTTGCTCGACATTCCAGCATATATTTTGCTCAACAAAGAAGACGGAATCTCGAGAGTTATTTTATTATAATTTTTTTATACTCCTCATCGGTTTTGCATGTAAAATTGTGTCTTTACTGTGTGGATAATTGCGTTCGGGGTTAATTATGTTGTTCGGTTTTGAGACGTGCATGAAATTTAACTGGTGCATGTGTATTCAGGAAGTAGGTCATCCAGATAATCAGCACCTTCGTTGATAAATTACATCTGATCGAATTCTGGTATACGATTTGATTAAAACAATGATGTTAAATATATCAATCAATTCCTATACACCATTGGTATCTCAGAAACGATAAGATACACGAGGTCGCTTAAATTAGAGAAAAGTAGCTCATTTTAATGGCGATTGAGAATCCGAGAAAAAATAAATGATTATTTTGATAGGTTCCTGATTTATCGGGAAAAAACTGAACATCGTGATTTTAGAAAAAAAAATATCTTTCCTGCCATTGGCGGATTGGAGTCGACAGAAACATTCTAGGTACTCTAGATTTTGAGTGACGATATTCAACTTTTTTTATTTCTTATGGCAGCCATATTGGATTTTCACACTTTCAGGTAGACGAAAAAATTGCTTTTCAAAATGGTAACACACATAACCTCTGATTTCCAAAAGTACAGTTTCTTTAAAAACGAATGTAAATATTTGCTTAAATCGCGAATGCTTTGAAAAACAATTGGAAGAATAACTAAAGTGACAGTTGGTATTGCGAACTGTCAGAGCGATCACAAATGCATATGCAGAGTAGTTGTTTCTTGGTTTAATTAAACATGTACGCCGACGAGGAAACGCAGGACATGTACAAAGTCTACATTCGGCGCAATAGAAATTCTGTTTTGGCAGCTGAATCATATGAAAATATGTATCCGGAGAAACGATAACCCCATCGAACAATGTTTCAACGGATTTTGACGGTCTAGGACATTTCATCGCCGCCGATTCATCGCCGCCGTTTCATCGCCGGGCCAGTTCATCGCCGGCCGTTTCATCGCCGGGCCAGTTCATCGCCAATATTTTTATAAAATAAATTTTGAAAGAAAGATCATATCTAATCCCCGCTAAGGATATTGACGATTATTTGGATGCCTTAGCAGCAGAAATTCCTCCAGAGTTACAACGACTGTTAAATTGGTTTGAAGATATATATATTGGACGTCAAAATAGACGCACTAAAGGAAGACAGCCTGCAATGTTTCCACTTGAAATATGGAATCTTTATGAGCGTGTATTGCACGAAGAAGACCGAACAAATAATCATGCTGAAGCTGCGCATCGGCGACTGCAAGTTGAATTAGGAGTTCATCATCCTACAATTTGGAAATTTATTGACGCATTACGGAAAATACAAAAAGGTCGAGACACCTACTACGAACAATTAGTTGCAGGGAATGATCCACCTGTTAAACTCCGCAAATATCGTCAGGCTGATGAAAAAATAAAAACAATTGTGTCGGATTATGATAATAGGGAGCGTATAGAATATCTTCGTGGAATAGCACACAATTACCAATTTTAATTAAATAAATGTTTTCTAGTTGTTGTATTTAATGGAAATATGTAGATTCTAAGTTTGTTATTCTCATATTAATCATAAATAATTTAAATGTCATATTTCCTAACCTATCCTAACCTATCATAACCTATCATAACCTATCATAACCTATCATAACTTATCATAACCTATCATAACCTATCCTAACCTATCGTAACCTATCGTAACCTATCGTAACCTATCCTAACCTATCCTAACCTATCCTAACCTATCCTAACCTATCCTAACCTATCCTAACCTATCCTAACCTATCCTAACCTATCCTAACCTATCCTAACCTATCCTTACCTATCCTAACCTATCCTAACCTATCCTAACCTATCCTAACCTATCCTAACCTATCCTAACCTATCCTAACCTATCCTAACCTATCCTAACCTATTCTCACCTATCCTAACCTATCCTAACCTATCCTAATCTATCCTAACGTATCATAACCTATCCTGACCCATCCAAACCTATCCTGACATATCCTATCGCAATTGGCCTGGCGATGAACTGGCCTGGCGATGAACTGGCCTGGCGATGAAACGGCCGGCGATGAACTGGCCCGGCGATGAACTGGCCCGGCGATGAAACGTCCCATCCCCGGATTTTGAGGAATTTGGCGATTTGTGGTAGATTTGAAAGACCGCAGGAGCCGTATGGTGAAGATATTAATCTGAACGAAGTAAATGCGTTGGCTCACGTTATGATTAATCCAACAACTTCAAGTCGAAGAATATCTAAAGATTATGGTATTAAAGACTTATATGTGAGGAAAATTATAAAAAGAAACGCAAATAACACGATTACAAATTCAGACCAGTATAAACTCTTCATCCTGGTGATTCAAATAGAAGATTGCAATTGGTTTCGCGAAAAATTGCGGCACAATAATAATTGTCCAAGAAAAACATTGTGGAGCCATGAGTGTTTATTCACAAATTCCCGAAGCTTTAATAAAACAAATCTGCACTACTACGCAACGGCGAATCCTTGTTTAATAAGAGAAACGAGGCCGCAAGTCCGATATTCTTTAAACTTATGGGCTGGAATTTTAGAAAATGCTATTCTAGGTCCATTTTTCCTCGATGGACGTTTAAATGGTGCTGCATATTTACATTTTTTGCAGAGAAATTAAGAAGAATTACCACTACTCACAATTCAAAATCTTGAGTGGTATCAGCAAGACGGAGCTGGGCCTCACAACTCCCGCATTGTTGGCGATTATTTAAATGCACGGTTTCCATATTCATGGATCGGCACATTTGGTCCTGTTCGTTGGCCGCCACGATCGCCCTGCTTAAATCCTTTGGATTATTTTCTGTGGGGCAATGTCAAAGATCTTGTTTATTCAACTGAAACTGAAGATATCGAACATCTCCGACTGAAAATCAAAAATGCGTTCGACTCCATTCAAAAGCGAACAATCCAAAAAGCAGTTGATGAAATGAATCTTAGGACCAATCTTTGCATCAGGCAAAACGGCGCAGAATTTGAACAATTTAAATAATTATAATTATCTACTAGTGTTCTTTTTTTACTTATCTTGTTAAAGTTGCATTAATAAAATGTTTGCAGATTTAAAAATATTAAGTTGTTACTATTTTAAAAATATATTTTGTTTTCTATCTAAAGATGTTAAGATCCAAAATGGCGGGTATAAGAAAAAACACGCACTACCAACTGCCTTAAATTATTCTTCCGATTGTTTTTCAAAGCATTAGTGATTTAAGCAAATATTTACATTCATATTTAAATTTCTACAGGTTTTTAGGAAATCAGAGGTTATGTGTGTTAGCATTTTGAAAAGCAATTTTTTTGGTCTACCTAAATGTGTGAAAATCCTAATGGCTGCCATAAGAAATAAAAAAAGTTGTATATCGTAACTCGAAATCTAAAGTACCTAGAATATTTCTGTCGTGGCCATTCGATACAGAGGGTTAAAAAAATATAAGTTGCCAAGTTTGATGAAAATACCGCCAATGGTAGGGAAACTATAATTTTTTTTTTCTAAAATCACAATTTTCAGTTTTTTTCGTGATAAATCAGGAACCTATCAAAATAGGTATATTTATTTTTTCAGATTCTCAATCACCATTGAAATGAGCTACTTTTCTCTAATTTAAGCGACCTCGTGTATCTTATCGTTTCCGAGATACCACTAGTCTAGTAGTCATTATCAAACTAAAAGAGTTTAGTTTGATAATGACTACTAGATAGTCGAAACTATAGTCACACCTTAAGTGCAAAATACAGTGGTTAAACAAAGTAAAAAGTCTTTTATTTTCAAGTGTATTAAATTTATAGTTTTTGATTGTACAATTGAATCACATATTGCTGAAACAACAAAAGTAACTTTTTGGAAGTTTTGAGAAAACGAATAAAGTGTTTGAATTTTACTACAAGACAAAAGGAAAACATAGTTTCTATTAGTAAACATCTTTAATACCACATTAGTTTACATGATAGAATCCAAATATGTTATTTAACTTAAAAGTAAAACTCATTTTGTTTAGAAAGCATGCGAAAACTGAATTTTTCCAAAAAATGACTTGTGTTGATTTAGTAATATATGATTCAATTATATTGTGGAATGTTTGTACGAAAAAATAAATATATTAATGCCCACAATTCAAAACTTGTAAATGTCTCACTATTTATTTATTAATATGTTCAAATAATTGGGCAAGTAAATATGTGAACACTGTGAGCAACTTTCACACTAGCATTACTTATTCAGTGAGTGCAAAGCGGTTCGGCGGCGTTTCCCTTCTCAGGAATATCAGCGAGCAGAACTGGATCTCGTATTAACAATTATAGCCACAATTATAAACTGCAGTGTCAATAATGGATTAGGTAAATGGCGTCGATATCTTAACTGCCGCTAACATACTTTCTACGGGCAATTTTCTTATCAGCAATAATTCCCAGAGTGCACTTTCTGTGTACGTAATTAGCATTATCAATTTAAATTGCACAAGTACCTACCTACGAAAAACTCGTCAATATTGCGATAATAGATTTAAGTATTACAATAAAAATCCGGTTGATTTTTATTGCAATACTTAATTCTATTAAAACAAGAATACATCTTGTGGTGGAGGCGATTACTTTATGAAACATTGTAAATATTTAATAATTAACACTGATTACTTTTTTGTATTCACTTTTTATTTTAAACTGTGACTAACAAACTAACTGAACAACAAAACAAGAAAACTTAATTTTTATAAATCATATAAACTTATTCAAATAGTGAATAGAAAAGATATACCTAGTCTTATATCACTACATATTTCTGTTAAAAAAACCTATTTCTGATGGTAGTTCGAATAACTCTTATTTTATGAGATACATAAAACTTCTTAGAGCATGTATTATTTATGTTTAAAACCCTGTTAAAATGAAGCAGAAATAAACATAATTTATAAAAAATAACATAAACATTGAAATAAAATAAAAACTTTCTTTTAACACGAGGATTAAAACAGTAAATGTAATTAGTTTATATAACGTACATAATGATTTTTTGTTTTAAACTCGTAAGTGTATTGCAGATATGTGTGTATTTAGAGAGAGCTTTACGCTATTTCCTCGATATAGATGTCTTTATCACTCGTGGCTGTATCTCCAGCCTTAATCTGTTAATTTCTTCATTTAATCATTGCTTTCACTCTGAAGCGACAATCGTAAAATAACTTTCCAGTGTATGCTATTATATCTACACGCATACCAACGAGCGTGTGTAATATTTGCTTTTAATGATACATTTGACAAAATATTTATGTACCTTGCTACTCTCATCAAGGTATCAATAGTCTTAAAATAATCAGACAAATGAAATTCAATTAATCGTGTTCAGGGAAAAATATGTACAAATACTCATGCGTCTAGAATTTTCCCGCGTTTTTAAATGGAGGCCCTCCTCGTCCTTCGTCGCTAGTGCTCGAAAAATGCTTGTACGGGGAAAAATTGTGTTAATGCACTCGGTTTGTAAATTCCGATTTTGTGAACACTGTTTCTAGTATCTATAATAATTTTGAGTTTTTTTAAAGTAATCTGTCAACTAAGACCCATGCCGATCATAATGCGGTCTTGTCTGTTTGTATCAGTAGATGTATATTTTAATTATCATATGAGGCAATAATTCAATTATGTAATGCAGCACAGCTATAAATCCTGTGAAATCTCTCCCCCTCGCCGAAACTAAGTCAGAAACATGGCACGGCGGGCGAATGAAAAAAATTTAACCCGCACCATTTAAAAAAAAAGAGGCGAAAAAATCCAATTTCCAGCCCACCCTCCGCATAATTAAATTTGGTCAGTCTTCCCATGTCAATATTTTTCCATTACGATTTTTTTTTTCCGGAGGGCCGAGCGCTACCCCCGGATTCCGATTCCTGATTGTGTCCTGCTTAATCCGCTCTACCGCTAAACTCACCCCCTGTTTACGTTTGTTACACTCGCCAAGAGGGTCATCACACTCCTTTCCGGGCCCTGGATTCAATGAAGTTGCAATCAAATGTTAATAACTTGGATCGATTCCCGCCATAGACCGTAAACATCGGCAGTCATCATCAAAAAACGGCCCTAATGCCGCGTGCGTCGAGGAAATTGGGATTTAATGACTGGAAGAATTTTAATGAAACAGTTTTTCGCGAGTATGTGAACGCTGCCGGGGGAAGGGCTGTTTTATTTATATTTTTCGGGGTTTTTTTTGCATTCAGGGGGGACGTAATCGCGGCCGGCGTTAATCTAAATTGGACAATTTTAATTCCGTTGTATGTGTAATTCTTTTATTCGCTCGCACATACATATTAAAACAATTGGTGCGGGGGCGGCGAGGGGGGGACGGACGTGAAGCCCGAAATTATTGATTCTGTATACGTCGCTAAAAAATGTATGTGCATTTTTTTACGCAGGCCCCGGAGCTCATACAGTTTTATTTCATAATCTTTCTATAATTAAAAATGTACCTACAACTCGCGCATGCATGATGTAAATTTAAATTACCACATGAAATACACAAACGCTAAATTGGAATTGTAGGCATTTAAATGTTACAAAATAAAACTAATAATGAGGGTTTTAAAACAGTTTTATTTCACCTATTATATTAATTTAGTTTTATATAAATTACATCAATTTTCAAATTAAACTTGAATATATATTTTTTGTTGATCGTTTAACGAGGGTTTCCACTCCCAGACTAAGCATGAAGTAAAATTTCGAGTTTAGAAAAGCCCCGCGTAGAAAATTTTCGTTTTTTTTTTTTAGAAAACTCGAAATTTTACTTCATGCGCCACGCGTATAAACCACTAACTTCAAGTGAATTCTTCAACCAATTGGTTAGTGAAATAAATGTTGTATGTCAATTATCAATTGTCCAAATGATGATGAAAGTGCTATGATAGACACATCACCTTATTTTTTAATTTGTGATTTCAATTGAAATCTCTAACTAATTGGTTAGAGTGAAATAACTTTAGTATGCCAATTATCAATTGTTTAAGTTACGGGGAAAGTGCTATGATAGTCACTTCATTATTTTTTGATTTTGTTTAATATTATTTAATGTGTCAAATTCGTGTTCCACACAAAACTAACAATTTGTCAATTATTTGCATATTTTTTATTATTATTAATTTTAAAAAATCCTGACTTTTCGCTAAAAAGGCCTGACTTTTCCCGACGAATTAAATCCCTTAAATTTTCCCTGACTTTCCCGGTTGGTCGCCACCCTGCGGATGTATATCGATATTAATCCGATATATATATATATATATATATATATATATATATATTGACTTTTTGATAATTATTCTTGTTTAAAAGTATTCACATTTATATTATTTATTAGTTTTATATATATATATATATATATATATATATATATATATATATATATACAGCGTGTAATCGAGCTAATGTACATCCTCTTAAGGGCGTATACACAATATATTTTGACACAAATTGCAGCAAAAATAAAATCGGAAAAAAATATTTTATTTTTCATAATTTTTCATGCATATTTTACTTTTTGAGAACTTCTGGTTACCTGTGTTCATGATATTTTTTGTGGATGCGTAAGTTGTTGTATTTTTTATTTACTTTTACTACTGCGAGGCGCATAAATCACTTCGCACGCACTAAACACGCACGCTGTCTCGAATGACTAGATGAAACTAGGTCACTCATTTGTGGTATTGTTTATTTACTGTTACTACTGCGAGATGTATAAATCACTTAGCACGCACAACACACACACACACACACACACACTGTCTAGAATTACTAGATGAAACTGGGTCCCGTATAAAAAAAATCACAATAAGTGTTCAAATTGACGTCCGCCGCACTTAATGCACATTTGAGCTCTACGTATCCAATTTGCACGAAAAGTAGCAAACATTTCACGAGGTTTTTCAGGAATGGTATTAGCCGCGGCATTTACTCGTTGTATCAGCATTTCAGCATTGTCAATTTCCGTAGTGTAGACTTCACTTTTAAAGTATCCCAAAAGAAAAAAATCTAAGGGGTTTAAATCAGGACTTCTTGGAGGCCATGGTACAGAGACTCCACGACCAACCCAACGTCCTGGAAACTCATCATCCAAATATCTTCTAACGCGCCATTCATAGTAAGCTGGCGCACCATCTTGCAAATACCACATTCTTCTAAGAACCGCTAAGGGTACATTTTCTAGAAGATCTAAAAGGTCATCTTGCAAAAATCGTAAATATCGTTCTCCATTCAAATTAAATGGGAACATAAATGACCCAATTAATTGATCATTTAAAATACCTGCCCAGATATTAAGGGAGAAGCGATGCTGGAAATGAGTTCTACGCGTAACACGAGGATTTTCTATTGCATAAACATGCATATTATGGAAATTAAAACTTCCATTACGCGTAAAGCACGATTCGTCGGTCACTAAAATGTCTTTGGTAAAGTTAGGATTTTGAACATTTTGTGCCAAAATCCATTGACAAAATGCAATTCTTTTGGGAAAATCATGGGGTTGAAGATGTTGTACACGCTGGTAGTGATACGGATAAAAATTATTGTCTCGTATAACACTGCTGACAAATGTGTGCAATACATTTAGCTGAGCGGCGATAATACGGGTACTTAAACCAGAATCCGCTTCCAACAGATTCAAAATTTCATCTTCTGCTCGCAAATATTGCATTGGACGGTCACCACCTCCGGCGACGGCGACGGGCTGCAAACTTCCAGTGTCGCGTGCTCTTTGTAATAAATTTTTAAATCGGTTTGGCGGTGGTAAGTGTCGTTCAGGAAATCGCTCTTGATAAATTCTTACAGCTTCCGCGGAATTACACCGAGTTTCACCGTAAATAAGAAACATATCTGCAAATTCAATGTTTGAATAAACGTATCGCGCCATGTTACAAAATGTAGATGTTTCATGGAATAAGTTTCACCATAGACTAAACAGCAAACTATTTATGTTTAAAAATTATCCACCCTCGCCGCTCTTATCTAAACATTTCAATAAGAGTGGAGATAAAGTGAAGTGTGAACCTAATAAGGAAAAATATTGAATTTCATTAACACGTTTAGAATATATTCAGAATTTAGTCAGCAATGGGTACTTATGAAAACGATAACGTAGACATAATTCTTCACAATCTGACCCACTTTTCTCTGGATGGTGTAATTCGATATCCAAATCGTTTAAAAACTATTAGTCTATGTGGAATCTCTCTTAAAATACGTAATGTGCGCGTATACCAGATACCACAAACATGTGGCCTATTATTATTAATTATTTTTAAAAATTATTTGTGAGCTATCTACTAAAGGTATGGTAATTTCAAATGCAGGTATTGTTTATTTAAACGCTGCCCCTTATGTAGTAGAGAGCCTGTACAGTAGTTCGTTTACACGCTGTATATATATATATATATATATATATATATATATATATATATATATATATATATATATATATATATATATTTATATCGACTTGGCGGATGCAACATAGGAAATCGCATGTTAATTTTAAAGTGTTCAAGTATTGGCTTCCCTGTTTATTTTATAGACAAAATGTATGTCACTTTTTTTGTAGAGAGAAAAATTCTTAATTTATGAATGTTCACACCTAACACTTTAAGTTTCTTTAAGTTAAAATAATCAAGAAAAAGTAATGTGATTTTATGAATTAATACAATTGCGGACATTCCCTGTTTTTTTAAGTTCAATTTAAAGCTTTAAACAAGTGTTTTCCACTCCCAGACTAGGCATGAAGTAAAATTTCGAGTTTAGAAAAGCTCCGTGAAAATTTGTCGAGGGTCGCGCAGCGACCCGAGACAAATTTTCTGGGCTTTTCTAAACTCGAAATTTTACTTCATGCGCCACGCGTATAAAGCACTGATTCTAAGTGAGGTTCAAATATACATATATTCACAATATTTTCGTTTCGTAAACGTGGCGCATAAAGTAAAATTCGAGTTTAGAAAAGCCCAGAAAATTTGTCTCGGGTCGCTGCGCGACCCTCGACAAATTTTCACGGGGCTTTTCTAAACTCGAAATTTTACTTCATGCGCCACGCGTATAAAGCACTGATTCTAAGTGAGGTTCAAATATACATATATTCACAATATGTTCGTTTTGTAAGCGTGACGCATGAAGTAAAATTTCGAGTTTAGAAAAGCCCAGAAAATTTGTCTCGGGTCGCTGCGCGACCCGAGACAAATTTTCACGGGGCTTTTCTAAACTCGAAATTTTACTTCATGCTTAGTCTGGGAGTGGAAAACATTCGTTTAAAGCTTCAAATTAAACTCTTTTAAAAATCAACGAATGTCAGAAAATTAACAGCTAAAATAATTAAGAAAAAGTAATGTGATTTTATAAAACTAATGACATTTTTCTTGTACAGTGTAAATCATTTCGAAAACATTTACTTTAAACAAGTGACTACGATATCTTTTGTCATTTTGACATCCGCAGTTGTTGTTTCAATTCCATGGCATGTCATTATTTTTATAAAATCACATTACTTTTTCTTAATTATTTCAACTTAGAGAAACGTAAAGTGATAAACGTTAACACGAATGAATTCAGAATTTTCCCCTCTAGAAAATAGGTAAATACATTCTAAAATATATAGGGAAGCCAAAATTTGAACAATTTAAAATTTACATGGGATTTCCTATGTTGCGTCCGCCAAGTCAACACCCGGTATATAATGCACATACTTTAGTTATTTTATTTTCATTTATTTAAAACAAAAAACACAGTAACAATTATAACATTTGGGCTGCTTTTAAATTTTCAACATTTTTAACAATCTTAGGTGGCGGTCAATCTAATTTATTATTTTAATTCGTAAAGTAAAACATCAATGCTTTTTATTAAAATAAAAAAATGTATAACAAGCATCATCATGCCTACATAAAGAAAATAAATAAATTAGTCCTTAATAATGTCCGTTTGTACCTAAGTCGATTATCTTAATGACTGATTAATACTGTTTGAAAACACAACAATATTATTTAAAAATTGCGTATTGATATTGATAGACTTGTTAAGGATATCTTACAAACATACACCATCCTTATATTCTAGAATTTTTACTTAATCAGAGGTTTAATCAATGATTAGTGCATAATTACCAATAATCAGTCGGGCTGCAAATGGGCCTAGATCTACTTTAGTTTACAGGTTTATTTAAGGGATAAATAAATTTGTTATATTCTGTTTTATGGAGAAAAAAATGTACGTCAAGTATAAAATGATGATACGAACATAAATAAAATTAGACACCCGTCCTCTATCTATACCCTGATTAGCATTCATACTCTCTTTTTCCACATCCCCCATCCCTCACTCCTTTTCTCTCTCGAGCACCTCACGCGAATTTACAATTAGATTTGCATAATTTTCACCTGTACTCTAACAGCGAGCGCCGTAAAATATTGAAGACATATTTAGAAAAGCAATTACCAACTTCCTGATGTATGATATTAAAGTCTACTTACCGATCTCTCGCAAAAATTAATTCGCCACACACAAACACTTTAGCAAAAATTAAGTAGTTTCTTTCTTTTATTCAAATTAATTCGAAACTAAGTATTCGACACTAAGAAAAAAAAAGAGTTGTGTACTTGCGATCCGTTCATCTTTTACACATCATGAATTATTTAGTAGGTTGGATTAGGTATAATTTAACATGGTGATGTAATTTTATGTCAAAATGTAAGTCGCGTCCACGGAGATTTAATCTCTGTCCGATTTAATAATTGGTGTATTAATTAGTACGTGTGTTTAATTAAATTGTCCAGATTAGTGTTTAGAAATAAAAAATAATGTTTTTAATTAAATACTTGTTTTATATTGATTGTCTTATAATTATTTTAGATATATATTTTTGTTCTCAAGTGAACGATGAGAAACATATTGAAGATAGATAAAATGAATCTTGAATATTTTGTTTATCTTTCACGTTGTGAAACATATTTAAGTATAATTTGAAAAGAAAACACTTAAAAAAATTGGTTAAAATAAAAAACGGAAAATTCCTCCTGAATCAGAGAATCGAACCCGGGGGTGGTGGATTGCTGCGCGGACGCTTTGATTTCTACGTTATAGAACAGGGCTGGCTTAACCATTAATGATATTGAAATAAAAGCATTGGAAAATGAAAATTTCTTAGGTGTCCTCTTAACACCAACACTTAAATGGACAATAAACACATAAACAAAATAAGTAGTAAACTCAGGTCAGCAAGCTTTGCGGTTTTATCAATGAGGGGCGCGGTTAAATGGTAAGGTTTGTTAACACTCTACTATGCTTATGTTATTGGTTATATGAGGTACGGATTAATTATCTGCCTCCCCCCCAGATAATTAATCCGTACCTCATATAACTAATAACATAAGCATAGTAGAATGTTAACAAACCTTACCTATTAACCGCGCCCCTTATTGATAAAACCGCAAAGCTTGCTGAAACTTTTGAAACTTTTCTTTTGAAAACAATACGTCTTTTTCAGATTGCAAAAGCAACTTATAAGGAGGATAACTGTTTCTCGTTCTAAAAGACACTGTTGCCCCCTTTTTAAAAACTTGAAAATCTTAGCATTTTATTCGTTATATATATATATATATATATATATATATATATATATATATATATATAATTATATATATATATATATATATATTTATATATATATATATATATATATATATATATATATATATATATAATTATATATATATATATATATATTTATATATAATATATATATTTATATATATATATATATATATATATATATATATATATATATATATATTGCTGCTGTCTGTATGTGTATCAGCATAAAAGTAAGTTTTCTACAAACAGACGTTTCAATACATCATTCGCTACTAGACACCTAGATAATATATCAATACCGTTACGTAACACAACACTGTATAAGCAAAGCCCATATTATAGGTGTCTCACATTGTATAACAAATTGCCCAATATAATAAAAAATATTAAAAATATGAAACCATTTAAGCGCAAGCTAAAGGAAAATCGAGAAAGCATATTATTCTGACGCGGAATTTCTGCAGCATGAGGTTTAACTACTCATCTGTCTTTTGCTAAATAAATAAATTAAAAAATAAATAGAAATTGAACCCAAATTGCCGTTAGGGCCATAACTAACACTTAAAATGTTTCAAGGGCCGCATCACAGATTTTCTTTTGCAAAATTAAGATTTTTTTTTTGATTAATATTGGTCATATAAAAAATTCTTGTAAATAAAAGTTGTAGATCTAAAAATAAGCATTTAATGTGTATACACATATATTAGAAAATTTTATAAATCGTTGTTTAAATTGTTACAGAATTATTGTAATTTAATTATTATTATATTTGTATATGTACCAGGCTTATGTTTTGTTTTTGTTTTGTAATTGGGAAATGTTTTTTGTTAGACAATAAATAAATTAATAATATACATTTTTATGAACATCTTATAAATTTACAAAAATCTTGAAATATTTAAAATCTCACGAAAATTTTATAAATTTACAAAAATCTTGAAATATTAAAAATCTCATGAAAATTTCATCAAAATTGCGAAAATCTAATAAATTTACGAAAACTGCCAAAGTTTTAAAAAGCCGACTGAAATGTTAAATATAAAATGAGCGGTATATTTTAAACTTTACACTAAATCAGGTTTTGTACGCGTGGCGCATGAAGTAAAATTTCGAGTTGAGAAAAGCCCTAAGAATTTGGATTTGGACGCTGCGCGTCTAAATCCAAATTCTTAGGGCTTTTCTCAACTCGAAATTTTACTTCATGCTTAGTCTGGGAGTGGAAAACACTCGCTAAGTAACTTCTTCAAATTTTTAATTGATTTATAAAAACTCGATTGTTTTCAAGATCTTCGTCAATTTTTAAAATGTTGGCAGTTTTCGTGAATTTCTATCATTATCATTAATTAAACAAAACCATTACACTTTCATGAATATCAAACATTTTCCATTTAGTGCATTTTCAAGAATGAATTTTCGTTACTGTCCTAAATGTTTGTCAACTTAAAAAAATATTAACGCCTTCCGTTAATTTCGCAAGATTCAATTTTCACATTTTCTTTGTTTTCGTTTTTTTTGTATTCGTAAAATTTTAAATTTCCGTTGATTTTCAAAATGTTGATTTTTATTAATTTCCCTCAATTTTGCAAATATTGACAGTTTTCATGGATTTCCTAAATTTTCGATAATTTAGAAAAAGTGACAAAATTGAAAAAATAAAAATAATTAAAAGAAATTTTGGTTAATTTTTACTTCATGAATTTCCTTAAATTTTCCGAATCTTGGCAGTTTTCATGCATTTTTGCATTTGTATTTTTTACAATTTCAAAAGTTCAGGAATCTGAATTTCCGTTTTGATTGTTTATTTTTTTGCACAAGGAAGTTTTATTTTTCGTATAGATATCCCTGCGCATATGCTCTAAAATGTGCAAGCATAATTTACATATGAAATAAGTAGTGTATTTTGAACTTTACTTTAAATTAGTGTTTTGCACGCGTGGTGCATGAAGTAAAATTTCGAGTTTAGAAAAGCCTGAAAATTTGGTTTGGCCGCTCCGCGCTTCGCGCTACGCGACCAAACCAAATTTTCAGGCTTTTCTAAACTGGAAATTTCACTTCATGCTTAATCTGGGAGTGGAAAACACTCGTTTAAGATTCAAAATAAACTATTTAAAAAAAACAAACGATTATCGGAAGAGTTACAGCTCATGCATAAATGTATGTATATTTAAAAGATATAAATATTTATTTTCGATATATTTCTTATCTTTCACTTGACTCTTTCGGCCCTGGCGGTGGCTTTTGCAACCACTAAAATTTGGTAAACACACTGGGAATTTTCCAGTGTGTTTACAAAATTTTAGTGGTGGCAAAACCCACCGTCAGGGCCAAAAGGGTTAAGTGAAAGATGAGAAACATATTAAAGATAAATATTTAAATATTTTAAATATACATACATTTATGCATGAGCTGTAACTTTTCCGAAAATCGTTTGCTTTTTTGAAATAGTTTAATTTGAATCTTAAACAAGTGTTTTCCACTCCCAGATTGAGCATGAAGTAAAATTTCGAGTTTAGAACAGCCTGAAAATTTGGATTGATCGCTTCGCTTCGCTACGCGATCAATCCAAATTTTCAGGCTTTTCTAAACTCGAAATTTTACTTTATGCGCCACGTGTACAAAACACTAATTTAAAGTGAAGTGCAAAATACAATACTTACTTCATATGTAAATCATGCTTGCACATTTTTCAGCATATGTGCAGGGTTATCTATACAAAAATTAAACTTCCCTGTGCAAAAAAATAAACAATCAAAACCGAAATTCAGGTTCCTGAACTTTTGAAATTGTAAAAAATGCAAATGCAAAAATGCTTGAATCTTTCACGTTGTGAAACATATTTAACTATGGTTTTAAAAGGAAACACTTGGTTAAATTTGATTAAAATTACACAAAACTAAAATATCGTCCCAGATGAGAGAATAGAATCTGGGGTGGTGGATTGCTACGCGGACGCGGATGTCCCAACAGGACATCCTAATTACAGAGTAATATTACAAAAGTAAAAGTTCTTAAAATAATATATATAAACAAAACAAAATAAAATTACAAAAATAAAGAGTATACTGATATATGCAAAAAAATCGATGAACTGATAGACTTACAGAATTCAAAAATTGTTGATCGTCTATTACAAAACTAAATTAAATAATATGCTTGCTGCAAATGGGCTATAAACTATAGTCTATCGACAGTTCTACATTTGTTCTACTCTGCATATAATGACTGACATTTGTAGCGGTATTGACTTTTTTAACTCATCTATAGGTTTAATTAGGAGGAGTCTCGCGGATGGTGTGCACTAAATATTATAACCCTATTATGGTTTACGCAGATTAACATATGTGTCTGTGTGCATATTTGTGATTCATGTTTTGTGTCTTACATTTTAGTTATATGTTTTTGGTTCTACATTGTAAATGGCTTGTCCGTTAATAAAGAATTATTATTATTATTATAAGAGATTATGTATGACTGACAAAATTTAATCTCAATCAAGGTTACAATATTTAAGTCGCCTATTTCCAAAAACCCTTAAATCCATTTGAAAACCATGGATTTATGGGTTTTTGGAAATAGGCGACTCAATTCTTTACACTGTGATATAAATTATGTTCTCATATCTGATACATATTTACAAATCCATTTGAAATGATTTCTAAAAATAATCAAACCCGCTGTGCAAAAACGAAATGTCCAGATTTCATTTACCAGAAGACATCTGGAACTAAATCATATCTGATTTAGTTGATTAATTCATGAACGGACATTCATTCGCCGGATTTATGGCGCGGTTTTTAGATTTACTGCGGAAGGTGTGGCCCCCCCCCCACACCACCATTATTCCACGCGAATTATTTTTTTCCGAGGCCGCAATTAATATTTATCAGTTTTGCATTAACAGAAAAAAGAGCTGAGGGGTGGAGAGAAGGGAGAGGGATGATTTCACGTTTCGGCTTAGTCATCCATACGCGGTGCGGGGGATGCAAAAGAGAGGAATCATTTGCGTGCGTGTGTTTGTGCTTTTCTGTGTTTGTGTGGCCACACTGGAATCGACGGTATCGGATGTGTTTTCCAATTAGCATTATGAATATGGAATATGCATTTTCATGGAAAAAAAGAGTGGCCCGATACTAATGAGTCGGAATATTAATGCTGGGAATGAAAAAGATTTTTACAAAAAAAAGTATTTTTTTTTTTGGAGTTTGGTTGTGTTTTTACTGAATGTGTTTTATCAAAAAATTGAAATGTGGAATCAACACGATTAATAATTGATTAAATTTCCTAATAATTAGTAACAATTTATTTAATAAGCATAACAATCAAGGCGATTTTTCACAAATGACAACATGAGCATTTCATAACTTACGGCTCAGATTTTTGACAAATTAGTTAAATTTGTTATACTGGTATAGCGAACCTATACGTTCTTGTGTCCGCTTTAACAAAAACTGCTAAGTTCTGTTAAATAGTGAAAACAACGACTTTTGATGAAAATCTCGAAATACCGAAACTCCAACGAAAATCTCGAAATTTTGAAAATCTCATTAGAATTTTATAAATCGACACAAATTTAAAAGTTTACGAAAATCTCGAAATATTGATCTCAAGAATTTTTCTAAATGGACAAATATCACATAGTATCAAAAATCTCATGAACATTTTATGAATCGACGAAACGGTTGTTTTCCACTCCCAGTCTAAGCATGAAGTAAAATTTCGAGTTTAGAAAAGCCCCGTGAAAATTTGTCGAGGGTCGCGCAGCGACCCGAGACAAATTTTCTGTGCTTTTCTTAACTCGAAATTTTACTTCATGCGCCACGCGTATTAAGCATTGAAATATTATTATTATAATTATTTAAAAAGATTGATTTCGAATCTCATTACAGTTTTATAAATGGACAATAATTGAAAATTTTAGGAAAATCTGATAAACATTTTATAAATTGATAAAAATCTCAAAACATCGAAAATTTTGTGCAAATTCCGAAATATTAAAAATGTCATTAAAATTTTATAAATCGACAAAATTTAAAAGGTTTACGAAAATCCCGAAATATCGAAAATCTTCATGAAAATTTTATAAACTGATCAAAATCTCGAAATATTGATCTCATAAAATTTATCTAAATTGATAAATATCATATGGTATCAAAAAACTTATGAAAATTTTATAAATCGACAATACCATTGTTTTCCACTCCCAGACTAAGCATGAAGTAAAATTTCGAGTTTAGAAAAGCCTCGCGAAGAAAATTTGTCGAGGGTCGCGCAGCGACCCGAGACAAATTTTCACGGGGCTTTTCTAAACTCGAAATTTTACTTCATGCGCCACGCGTATTGAACATTGAAATATTATTATTAAAATTATTTAAAAGGTGAATGAATATTGATAATTTCGAATCTCATTAAAGTTTTATAAATCGACAATAATTGAAAATTTTATGAAAATCTGATGAACATCTTATAAATTGATAAAAATCTCCAAACATCGAAAATTTTGTGCAAATTCCGAAATATTAAACATGTCATTAACATTTTATAAATCGACAAAATTTAAAAGGTTTACGCAAATCTCGAAATATCGAAAATCTTCATGAAAATTTTATAAACTGATAAAAATCTCGAAATATTGATCTCATGAAATTTTTCTAAATTGACAAATATCATATGGTATCAAAAAACTTATGAAAATTTTATAAATCGACAATACCATTGTTTTCCACTCCCAGACTAAGCATGAAGTGAAATTTCGAGTTTAGAAAAGCCCCGCGTAGAAAATATGTCGAGGGTCGCGCAGCGACCCTCGACAAATTTTCAAGGGGCTTTTGTAAACTCGAAATTTTACTTCATGCGCCACGCGTATTGAACATTGAAATATTATTATTAAAATTATTTAAAAGCTGAATGAATATTGATAATTTCGAATCTCATTAAAGTTTTATAAATCGACAATAATTGAAAATTTTATGAAAATCTGATGAACATTTTATAAATTGATAAAAATCTCAAAACATCGAAAATTTTGTGCAAATCCCGAAATATTAAAAATGTCATTAAAATTTTATAAATCGACAAAAATTGAAAGGTTTACGAAAACCTCGAAATATCAAACATTTTATAAATTGATAAAAATCTCGAAATATTGATCTCATGAAATGTTTCTAAATTGACAAATATTACATAGTATCAAAAATCTTATGAAAATTTTATAAATCGACGAAACGATTGTTTTCCACTCCCAGACTAAGCATGAAGTGAAATTTCGAGTTTAGAAAAGCCCCGCGTAGAAAATTTGTCTCGGGTCGCTGCGCGACCCTTGACAAATTTTCACGGGGCTTTTCTAAACTCGAAATTTTACTTCATGCGCCACGCGTATAAAACATTGAAATATCATTATTATTATTATTTTGTAAAAGGTGAATATTGATAATTGCGTAACCGTCATTAAACCATTCTTGGCAATATTATCAATTTCATGTGAAGACCTTTAAAAAATAATTTACAGCATTAAATAATTGTTAATAATTAATCTAAAACATCTGGTTTTAAAAATTATCGATAATTTGAATATCGATACTTTTTACTACGATATAAAAAAATATGGGTATTGTGTATCGATTATATCGTATAGAAAAGTATCGATCTACCGTATCGATACGGTAAATTGATAGTTTTCTATACGATATACCCAATACCGATATTTTTTTCCAGGATCGGAACATCCCTACTTCTCGCCATTAAGATTCCATGTTCAGACTAATTTATTTGAGAGAAAGAGAGTAAGTAAAGTAGTCGTGAAAACGAACAAGAATTAGTGTCATCGAAAAATTGTGACAGATTTACAGGCCATGAATATTTCCTTAAGGTCCGCTTAAGATTCAAACGTGTTTGTATGGTAATGAAAATGTTAATATGAAATTCACGGAGCTATCTTAACACCGAGCGGTCGTACTAAATTCGGTATTTAACATAATTTATTAGGTCTCGTCGCTCGCAATTCCACGCCAGGTCAGACAGGCGTTTCCAACTGGAAACGTTCACCCCTCTAAAATTGCTGATTTCTTACACATTTTCATTACCAATTTTATTTGCGTAAATATTTAAAATCATGAAACTTAAATGAATAAATTATTATTGAGTATTGAAATGTATAATATTCCCAACGATTGTAAATAGTCCAACTATCTCAATTATTGGTAATTTAATAAATGTTTAAATAAAATCCAGTTGATGCATCATTTGCATCACAATATCGTTGATAGGATAGGATATCAAAGTTTTAAAAGGTGTCCGAAAATTAACGCAAAATTTGAATTTGCCGCCGTTTATGCAGTAAATTGTTGGCAACGCTGAAAAAAAAAACAATTTGACAGCTGAGAATTTAGGATAAGTAAAAATGGAGCGTTACACGATACAACGTGTTGAATTTGCCGCCGTTTGTGCAGTAAATTGTTGGCAACCCTGAAAATAAAACAATTTGACAGCTGAGAATTTAGGGTTAGTGAAAATGGAGCGTTACACGACACAACAACGTGTTTTCATTATTGAACAATATCTCAAAAATAATAAAAGTTTAGCGGCCACAGTTCGAAAATTTCATATAATGTATGGTAGGAATAGTGTTTTAACTTCGTCAACTGTGAAGAGATTAATTGAAAAATTCAGGGAGACTGGATCAGTTGGAGACTTATTGTCTAAAACAAGCCGTTCAAATATCAATATCAAAGCAATGCGTAAGAGTGTTGGTAAAAATCCTAGAACATCAATTCGGCGTCGTGGACAAGAATTGCAAATTTCAAAAAGCTCTCTACAACGTATACTCACAAAAGATCTGTGACTCCGTGCTTACAAAATTTAATTAACACAACAACTGAAGCCCAATGACCATGCACAGCGAAAAACATTTGTTGAATGGATTATTGAACATCAACAAGTGGATGCTGATTTTTCGAGCAAAATCATCCAAAGCGATGAAGCACATTTTCACTGTGATGGCTTTGTTAATCGCCAAAATTGCCGTGTTTGGGGTTCGCAGAACCCACATGTGATTGTCGAAGAACAAATGCATCCACAACTGTCACTGTTTGGTGTGGATTTTGGGCTGAATTCATCAATTGACCCTACTTTTTTGAAAATGAGGCTGGTCAAGCAGTGACTGTTACTGGTGCTCAATATCACGACATAATAACCTAGTTCTTTCTGCCGAAATTCGATGATAGTGATGTGGCCAATATGTGGATTCAACAAGATGGTGCTACATGCCATACAGTAAAACAATTCAATTACTGGATGAGACATTTCCTGGTCGTGTACTCTCTCGTTTCGGTGATCAGAATATGCCCTCTGGATCGTGTGATTTAACACCATTAGATTTCTATTAATGGAGTTATTTGAAGTTAAAGGTCTATGTCAACAAGCCCACAACTATTCATGCATTACGGGAGAAAATTAAACGCTGCATCAGCGAAATTTAGCCACCTTTATACTGTTGCTGGTGCTCAATATCGCGACATCATAGCACAGTTCTTTCTGCCGAAATTCGATGATATTGATGTGGCCAATATGTGGTTTCAACAAGACGATGCTACATGCCATATAGCCCGTCAAAACAATTAAATTACTGCATGAGTATATTCTGGTCTTGTACTCTCTCGTTTCAGTGATCAGAATTGGCCCCCTAAATAGTGTGATTTAACACCATTAGATTTTTTTTACGGGGTTATTGAAAGTCAAAGGTCTATGTCAATAAGCCCACAATTATTCGTGCATTACAGGAGGAAATTAAACGCTGCATCAGCGAAATTCAGCCACATTTATACTGTAACTGGTGCTCAATATCGCGACATGATAGCACAATTCTTTCTGCCGAAATTCGATGATATTGATGTGGAAAATATGTGGTTCCAACAAGACGAGGTTTCATGCTATACAGCCCGTCAAAACAATTCAATTACTGCACAAGATATTTTCTGGTCGTGTACTCTCTCGTTTTGGTAATCAGAATTGGGCCCCTAGGTCGTATGATTTAACACCATTAGATTTATATTTATGGAGTTATTTGAAGTCAAAGGTCTATGGCAACAAGCCCACAACCATTCCTGCATTACAGGAGGAAATGAAACGCTGCATCAGCGAAATTCAGTCACATTTATACTGTTACTGGTGCTCAATATCGAGACATGATAGCAGAGTTCTATCTGCCGAAATTGGATGATATTGATGTGTGTGATGTTTTTTTAGTGTTTTATTATTTAAAAATGATATACATATATATACAGGTCAAACATGTAAGGTAACGTGGACAGGCTGGATTGTTCGGTCTTCGTGCTCGGCTAGGGGCGTGGTGAAACTATCCAGGTGTGACTGATTGATGGGCTGCTTGGTATTCGAAAGGTGGTGGTCGCTTACGTCGTGGTCTTGTGCAGATCGGTCGAAGCGTGCGGGGCGCAAATGCGTATAGCTGGTACGAATAACTTCTTCGTCCGATAGAGTTCGGGTGAGGTAATCTCTTCGAAGCCCTAGCGGAAGTCGTGTTCAAGGTGGTACGAATAACTTCTTCGTCGGATAGAGTTTGGGTGAGGTAATCTCTTCGAAGCTCTGGCAGAAGTCGTGTTCAAGGTTCGGGTGAGGTGATCTCTTTCGAAGCCAGGAGCGTACTCATTTGTTTGTAGATGGGCTGCTCTTTTATATAATTTTCAGGCTATGCATCTTTGTCTTTGGATCTGTGTGTCCTTCCGCATTTTGGATGTTATCCACCCAAATCGGACCTCTTGATAATTTATTCAAGGGTGATGGCGATCTGTCCTTCGAACAGCGGCAAGGGTAGCACGGTCAACTCGAGGCTGGTGGTTTATTGGGGTTGGAGCGAGAGTGCACGGCGAGCGCGGTACCTGCTTGGATTAGCGCGGTCCCTAAGCGGTGCTTCGGGTACAGCCGCACAAAGTTTTTTTTTTGCATTGGGTTCGTTACATGTGGCTAATATGTGGTTTCAATAAGACGGTGCTACATGCCATACAGCCCTTGAAACAATTCAATTACTGCATGAGACATTTCCTGATCATGTACTCCCTCGTTTCGGTGATCAGAATTGGCCCCATAGATCGTGTGATTTAACAACATTAGATTTCTTTTTATTGGGTTATTTGAAGTCAAAGGTCTATATCAACCAGCCCACAAATATTCGTGCATTACAGCAGGAAATTAAACGCTGCATCAATGAAATTTAGCCACATTTATGCAGAATGGTCATGGAAAATTTCGACAAATGAGCACGTATGTGCCAGCAAAGCCGTGGAGCCCATTTGTCCGATGTGTTATTCCATAATCTACCCTATTCTATGTAAGTTGATTGAGTTAAGTGAAAATCAAAGTAATTTGATGAATATAAGCACTAATAACCTTTCTTCAAACGTGCGAAAAAAGGTTTTTAGTGCTTTTATTCGTTAAATTATTCTATGTACTTTATGATTCAATAAAAAAAAAACAATCTATAGACAATAATATATAAAATTACGAAAAAACTATTCGTAAAAATGCAAACAATGTCTTAATTAATAAGACAACTCAAGACGATAAATATTCATTGAAACAACTACTTCCCGTGCAAATATACCTCCGGATATTGAATTATACAATGAAATATTTAAAATCTTATTTAATTTGATTTGTTACAACGCTCTATTAAAGTATATGTAACGTGTGCAAACTATAAGAAGCGTAAGCTTATTTTCTCGAATTCAAATAGTTTTGAATTTGAATTTATCTTGTTCAATCTAAAGACTAAAAACTGTGGTTTCAATTTAATTCAAATCTTGCGTTAATATCGGGAAACACTTTATATACATGATAAAATAATAACTTTCAATAGCTTACCTTTAACGACATATACATCAAGATATGTATACTTAAAAGAAACACTTTCAGAAAACTGAATCTGAGTGTTGGTGTATGAGTTTGGATTATTAATAGTATGTTAATTTTATATAGAAGAGATGGAATATTTTTCCGTGAAACAAGATTGTATTTTATATACATGGTAAAATAAGACCTTTCAATAGCTTTCCTTTAACGACATCTACATCAAGATGTGTATACTTAAAAGAAACATTTCCAGTACGCACTTTCGGAAAACTGAATCTGAATGTTGGTGTATGAGTGTGGATTATTAACAGTATGTTAATTCTATATAGAAGAAATGAAATACTTTTTTTGTGAAACAAGATTGTATTTTATGCATTGGCTGGAATTCAGGATGTAAATATTTCAATTGAAAAATACGTACTATATATTGCAGCGGGTTCTCAGGGAAATAGGTTTGATGGGTCCGTATTATAATTTGACGATACGTGTATCCGAAGCCTCAATATAGAAGGGCGAAATTTTTATTGCATTTGTAACATTCATTTCAATACAGAAGAGTCCATCCGTGAAATTTTATTTCATACGTATTTACATGAGAGGCGCTCTCCTCATATCAGGAATATATTGAAATATTATACCGGGCACTGTCCACATATCCAGTAATGCATAACAAATACCAACCAAGATGATTTCCATCACCCTATTCTACGGCTATCAGGCTATCTGGCTATCAGTCCTTTCGAAGCCCCCTGGGGGCGGCGGACGAGGGCAATATTAGAGAAGGGGCGGACGACCCCTCGAGCTCTCCTCGTCTCGTCCACTTTCCGGTCACCCACTAGCCCCATCCTATGTAAATAAGGATAAGATTGTCTTGCATCTTTATGATTTCCATCCCCCAGATACACTCCTCGGGGGAGAAGACGCGATGTAACTCTGTTCTCTTCCTTCGACGTGCCTACTACTTTACTTTACTTGCCCACCAAACAGAAGGGGATTTGCTTATGATGATGATGAACTGCATTATACATTTAATAAATGCACGGTCCGTGATCTGCTCATCTGCTCATCCCGGCGACTCTTTTATTCCCCATTCTTTCCCCCTTACATACACTGCCCACTCCTGACTATTTGTCTTCTTTACCACTTTATGAATGCGCATCTATCTTCCTGGATATGATGGATTTATTTATTCTACTACATATAACATTATTATTACGCATGTCACGAATTATTTTCTTCTCGTTTTCTTATTATTTACATAATTTCATCTTTTGTCGCAATAAAAAAATACCATATTATGTTTTACAATGTACTGCCGGACAACATCAAAAGTCCGTAAATTCATATAAATTATAAAAGAGTTCGGAAATACGCATACATTTTACAGCTGAAAGAAAAATTCCCAGTAAGTTTACCAAATTTTAGTGGTGGCAAATACCACCGTCAAGGCCAAAAGGTAGTATTCCTCACTTGGATTTTAATTCAACCCTTTCCGCCCTGACGGTGGCATTTTCCACCACTTAAATTTGGTAAACATTTTCTTTTTATATGTATATTACATGTGTGCATGAGCTGTAACTTTTCTGACAATCGTTGGTTTTTTAAAATAGTTTAATTTGAAGTCTTAAACGAGTGTTTTCCACTCCCAGATTAAGCATGAAGTAAAATTTCGAGTTTAGAAAAGCCTGAAAATTTGGTTTGGTCGTGTAGCGCGCAGCGCCACGCAACCAAACCAAATTTTCAGGCTTTTCTAAACTCGAAATTTTACTTCATGCGCCACGCGTATAAAACACTGATTTTAGGTGAAGTTTAAAATATTCCAATAAAGCAGTATGCTTAAAACGTGTATTCTGAACATCGCATCACATCCGTGTTTAGTACGCGTGGCGCATGAAGTAAAATTTCGAGTTTAGAAAAGCCCAGAAAATTTGTCTCGGGTCGCTGCGCGACCCGAGACAAATTTTCACAGGGCTTTTCTAAACTCGAAATTTTACTTCATGCTTAGTCTGGGAGTGGAAAACACTTGTTTAAAGGTACAAATTCATTAAAGCTAGAGTAAAATCCATACAAATTTTATCTTTGAAGTTTTGCTGTAACTGTCAAAACAAACGAGCTATGAACGATTACACCTTTATGTTGATAGCAATATTATTTTTGTCAAAACATATGAAAACTGTCATAACTAAAACTATGCGATTGAAATGGCAAAAAGTGAAATATATTGTCGTAAGTACGATAAGTAATGAATCTTCAAGAGTTAAATTAGGTTAAATTTTGCATTGTCAAGTTAGGTTAGGTTAAATATTACTCTGTTAAATAAGGTTAGGTTAGGTGGACTAAATGTTGCCTGACGCCATTCATATTCTTTTTATTCACAACTGTTATAAGTTACCATTAATTGATATTTAAACTATAACGACAGTTGACGTCGACATTAGCTGACATTTGAACTATAGTGACAGTTGACATATGTTGGCGTCAGGCAACATTTAATCCACAGAGTGATATCTAACCTAACCTAATTTACCAGAGTGATATCTAACCTAACCAAACTTATAAATGCAAAATCTAAACTAATCTTACTTTTGAGGATTCATCACTTATCGTACTTTTGACAATATATCTCATTTTTTGCCATTTCCTTCGCATAGTTTTAGACATTTATATACGATGCCTGAATGAACTTCAATGAATATACCTAAATATGAGCATATTTATGAAATAAAAAATATTTGATAAATATGCTGAAATTAAGGCATATTCATTGAAATATTTATTCCAAAAATATACAGAAATATAAATAAAGATTTTGTACTTATAGTCCATTGTAACATTTTTTTTTTAAATTAGATAAAAGGCTTAATCCTTATACTTCTTCATATTTTAATAACATTTATTTTATTTTCAAGATATGTTTCGGAAAACATGTTGCGTATATTATAGAATTAATTTTAAAACAAATAGATTTACGGTTCGATCAACTAATCTACAAATGTGTCAATCTGTTCCCCCACTAAGTAAACCCATGTACTGCTCAATAGTTGATTATCTAATCACCTGTGATTATATATTAGACAAAGTCGCTATTCATGTCCTACACATGTAATTGTGTTCGCCGTCCCTTTTGCCCTTTAACCCACCCTCCTAGCGGCAAACGGCGGCTTCGCAATGATTGGTCGATAATTTCAGTTGCGTGCATTTTTCAAAAATTAATTCGTCCGGACGTGAAAAATTACAGGGCCGTGCGAAATTAATGGACGCCGCTGCATAAAATAATTTTCGATATAAAAATAACGCCCCCCTTCCCAATCGCGCACTTTGTTATTTTTTCATGAAAATTCGAGAGCGCTCGTTGGAAAATTGAAAAAAAAGCGTTGTTTATTGAAGTAAATTGAAACTTTTTAATGCGTTTTGTAGGAATGGGTTGATTTTTAATGTGAGTTTGTTATAAAATATGGGAATGTTAAAAAAAATGTATTATTGAAAATAAAAATTGGTAAAGTTATAAAAGCAATCGCGTCTACATTGTAAAAAATAATGATGCAGCAGTTAAATATATTTTGTACACGACAATCTTATAATATGTGCATTTTTTAATTGTGTGGGCAGCATAAATGGGGTGCAATTAACACTCAAGTACATTAATCACGGGATTTACGTAGTAAATGTGGTTTTTAACACAAATATAAACAATTGCCTAGTTAGATTTGTTGCTGCTATGCAGTAACAGCAATGTGCTAGTCAAATCAGCTTCTTTTGTCTTACATTTTATCATGGTGGTGATGACATCGTCGACGCCATTTTGTTAAAGTACGAAGTAACGCGTCAACATCTCCGCCATTCTCACTAGTTTAACCCGCGTAAAACTCGTTTGTTAACATAAATCATTCTTAAATCGGTTAAACAATTGTGCTTCTAACCGTCGCGAGTGTTTTTTTAAATCGGAACCACTTTGTTCCAACTAGTGAAAATGGTCTAACAAACCGAAACTAGTCGGAATAAAGTTTTAATTTGTGAAACAATACCAAGCGTTTTTAATTTAAATAACTATACATACACTGTTTTTATTTTCGTGACTGCAGTTTCAGCAATTCAGCTTGTCATTATCAAACAGATCACTCTGTTTGATAATGATAAGTTGAATTGCCGAAACTGCAGTCATGAAAATAAAAATAGCGTGTTTTATTTGTTTAAATCAACATGTATAACGAAGTTGAAGCCTCCAAAGATCATAATGCAAATATTTATATGCGCTTTCAAAAGTTGGACGTTCGGAGAAAATTTGATTGGTCATTAAATCTCCAGTGTTGGAGAATTTATTGAAACCAACCTTGATAAAATTTACCTGAAGCAATATTAATATCATATTAACAAAAACGTGGAAATATCACACAAAATACATTCAGTGCGAAGCGTTTATTGAATTACCAGTAACTGCATTAATCGTGCACTTTGCCTTATTGATACCGACCCGCAAGCTTTCGAATATTACATTTCCGGAAAATACCTTCATAAATATTGCAATCGTATTTCCAACGACATTTTCTCACTGAACAAAGATCATGTTAAATAAAGTGAAATTACTTCTAATATTGATTAGATTTAGAAAATAGAAATAATTCTATCAAATTAATCTGTATATTTAAAAGTCGGTTGTTTCAATTCGCATTTTTAAACGAGGATTTTCCACTCCCAAACTAAGCATGAAGTAAAATTTCGAGTTTAAAAAAGCCTGAAAATGTGGATTGGCCGCGTAGCGAAGCGGAGCGGCCAATCCAAATTAGGCTTTTCTAAACTCGAAATGTTACTTCATGCGCCACACATATAAAACACATATCGTGTGACATTTTCGCAGATTTGTCAATTTGATTGACAATTTGAAAAATCAAAGTGAGTCCAGTTCACATGGCCAAATATTTTGCTGTGCTAGATTCTTTTCTCGCAACTGTACCTTGCGATCATTTAAAACACATATGGGCAACCCCCGGCTCGCGGGCCGGATCCGGCCCGCTGTAAGATATGATCCGGCCCGCGAGACATTTTGAAAAAACCCAATTAAAAAAATATTACATTAGGTACTTATACTCACGGGAGTGACAGTGAGGCAGCAAACATCAAATTCTTTGATGTTTGCCGCCTCACTCTTTGATAATCGCCGCCACTCGACTTGCTCGATCAAATTCTTTGAGGTTTGCCGCCTCACGGGCGACACATCAAAACATTTATTGCTTCTCAATTATCTAAACTAAAATAATTTAAAACTTTCAAATATATATTGTAAACTCGCTACAATTGTTTCGCCACACTGTGGCTTCTTCAGGCGAAGAAATGATAAATTACATTTGTCAGTACAGGTATATATACAATGTTTATGGGGGGGTGGGTTTTTCAGTGAAATTTAAATTTAGGAGTGGTGAGTTTGTTAAGTCTAATTGGTGGTGAAGATGAACTTTCAACATTTATCAGCCTTATCAATCAATTATCTAAACTAGTTTATTCCAGATTATTCGTTCATTTTGCCTATACAAGCGGGTGGATGGCCCGAACGTTAGTTCAGTTCTATTTGAGCTACCGAGGTGATAACTTGGACAAGCGATATCCTAGCGAACTGCTCGAGCCGTCAACTTGCTTTGTGACTTTGTGTGCTATAGTTTGTTATTTAGTTTATTGAACGAAAAGTAAACAAAAATGATGTCTGGTGGAAAGAAACGAAAAGTAGATACAGAGGGTCGCCATTTTCAAGAATAATGGACTGAAGAATTATTTCTTATCTTGCACAATAGTAAGCCTATTTGTTTGCTGTGTAATATATCCATTTCAGTAATGAAAGAATTCAATTTAAAGAGGCATTACTCATCTAAGCATGCTACGCTGCACTCACTGACAGGACAATTAAGAACAGACAAAATCCAGAAGCTTACCGCAAATTTGGAAAAACAGCAACAAATGTTTCATAAACAAAGAACACAACTTGATAATGTTGTGAAAGCTAGTTTTATAGTTAGCTCAAAATTGGCAAAGGCATTAAAACCATTTGCCGAAGGAGAATTTATCAAGGAGTGTATGTTAAAAGTTTGCGGTATTATGTGTCCTGAAAAGAAAAAAAGAATTTGAAAAAATTAGTTTGTCAAGCGAACTGTTGTTCGACGCATAGAAATGATGGCTAATGACATAAAAACAACATTGACTGACCGTATGGCTGGTTTTGAATCATTTTCCATAGCATTAGACGAGAGCACCGATTTGTCCGACACAGCTCAACTGGCTATATTTATTCGAGGTGTTGATAAGGAGTTCACTGTTACTGAGGAATTGCTTGCTTTACAGCCGCTAAAAGGAACCACTACAGGAGAGGATATTTTTATTGAAGTTCAAAAGGTATTCACAAGTTTTGGCTTGCCATGGTCAATATTAATTGGAGTATGCACTGATGGTGCACCTTCTATGGTCGGCTTACGTAAAGGTTTCATCGGAATTTTGAATCAAAAAGCAACAGAATTAAATGTGCAAAAAGATGATTTGATAGTCCTTCAATGCATTATCCACCAACAGAACTTGTGTTCCAAGTCCCTTCGACTCCAGAATGTTATGAATGTGGTAGTAAAAACCATCAACTTTATTCGATCCCGAGGGCTTAACCATCGTCAGTTCAAGGCGTTTTTGGATGAAATATCAGCTGAATATAACGACGTAAAAAAATGTTGAAACGGTTTTACGAGTTTAGAAATGAGATAGCAGACTTTATGAAAATAAAAGATAAACCACTATTTGAATTAAGTGACCCAAAATGGATATGTGAATTAGCATTTCTGGTCGATCTTACAGGCTATTTTAATGATTTAAATTTGAAACTTCAAAAACAAGGACAGTTAGTAAATGATTTGTACAGCCATTTAAAAGCGTTTCAGATCAAACTACGCTTGTGGGAGTCACAGATGCTGTCTGGTAACAGTTACCATTTCAACACGCTCTCTGCGTATGAAAATATTGCTTATGCTCAATATGCTGAAGAACTCAAGTAACTGTCGGAACAATTTTCGAACAGATTTTGCGACTTCAAAAACATGGAAGACTGTTTCAGTTTATTTGCTACTCCTACAACATATATTGTGCAAAATGCTCCAATACACTTACAAATGGAGTTGATCGAGATTCAAGAAAACTCACTTCTAAAATCCAAATTTGAAGACGTTGAGTTGTGCGATTTCTACAAAAAATACCTAGAAGAAGACAATTTTCCGCAGCTTAGAAAATTCGCAAGAAGATTGATTTGTGCGTATGGCAGTACTTATAAATGCGAACAGTTCTTTTCATTGATGAAAGTTAATAAATCAACACATCGTACAAGACTGACTGACAATAATTTGGAAAATTCTTTACGTCTTTGTGTCAGTGGAATTAATCCAAATATCGATGGATTAGTTTCCCAAATTCAAGCTCAAGTGTCTCATTGATTTCGGTGTATTTAACTTTCGTAGTTTGTAACAATTGTAAATTTAACGATTTAATTATTACGTACCATTTTTTTAAATTTCATTTTGTTATTTTAATAAATTGTACTATAATAACATTGTCGTATTATTTCATGTCTAATATCTATCGAAAAAAATATTATCACTACTTTAAAATGCACTAAGTACTTTTAAACGCGGCCCGCGAACGTATTTGCACGCTAAAGTTTGGCCCTCAACATGTCAAAGGTTGCCCATACCTGGTATAGTGTATAACTCGCATATAATAGCTATTAATCACTCGAACGACTTGCTCCACTCGCCTTCGGCTCGTTCCGCAAACCTCGTTCTTGTGATTAATAGCTATCATTATATGCTCGTTGTTCAATATACTATTGTAATTTACAAGAAGAAAATTTAACACAAAGAAAAATTAAGTTTGTCAATAGTTTGTATTGTAATTGTTTTATATGTATTATAGTTTGAATTCAATGTTATTGTAATTTATTAACGCGGATCAAGTTTTTATCTACATGCCAATTATCATAAAATGTTTTTTTCTATTTTAAAAAGGTCTTTCACCAGTTATTAAAGTCAAATTTTCCAATCGTTGATGGATTGTATATACAGCGAATCTTTCTATTATGTATAAATATCACGTTTTTTCTATTTCAATTTACAGACATTCGTTATTTGTATATAGGCTTTCAATTTGAAGCGTCTGAGTGTTTTCCACTCCCACATTAAGGGGGTATTACCACTAGGACAGCGTTCTTTTTTTACGGTTTTTCAGAATTTTTATATTTGGGAAATTTAATACATGCGATCTTGCGGTTTCTTGCAACTTGTTTATAGATTCATAAACTATAAAAAATGAATTTTAATTCTTTTCAATCGTCTGGCTAAACCTCTAAATCTGGCCTCAAATAAGGCCGTATCCGCCGTGTTTTTCCTCATGGCCGGAAAGACTTTTTCGATTCTGTGATTTGAAACGTAAAATGAAGTAGTAGTCATTAATCTGTATTAAATTATCGGGAGTTTGAACCACCGACAATATAAAATCTCGATAAATAACAAAATGGAGGCCATTTGAAAAAAGTGGTCGCTTTTTGCCCCCCTTCTTCTGACTTTAAGGCTCTATGAAAAATATCAAATGTTAATATATTTGAATGACGGTGGTTCAAACTCCAGAGGAAAATGTGGAGAACCGAACACTAAAAGCTCAAGTCAATCCGTTTCATAGTTTGAAAAGAAAGTTTCCGGCCAGCGAAAAAAAAGTGGTTTCGAGAAAAACGCGTTTAACGTTTTGACACAAGTTTTAACTATTTTTGGAGATTTTTGGCTTTAGTCAGCTATGCCAGCTCCGTACACCAGGCCCTCGTCTTCCTCTAAAAACTGGGTTTGAATGATTTATTCCTGCCAGCGTTGTTGGATGGCTTTATGAGTTGCTGGAGTCAGGCAAAATTCGTCCCACATCTCGCGCTCCGCGTCGGTCCGCACCGGAAAGCCTTGGCTTGCAGGCCGATATGGATTCCCAGTGTCTCTATCGTCTTAAAAACTGCCGAGTATCCGTCGTTGAAAATGCTGGTAGCTATGAAAGACGCGATAGCGACGGTTTTTGCACCACAGTTGAGGTGCTTCGAAGCCAGCTTCCAGACACAAGCATTCAAACTTTCGTTTGAGTTCTGCGTATTTCCACCCAGCCACCTACTCAGCATTGTTTACTTCAACAAGCAAAAATCTAACTAACGAATTCGCCATTTGTAAAACGGCTTTCGGACATGAAACTAGATACTATCAAAAAAAAAATCAATTTTTTAAAACTTCCGAATGGTAATACCCCCTTAAGCATGAAGTAACATTTTGAGTTAAGAAAAAACAAGTGTTTTGCACTCCCAGACTAAGCATGAAGTAAAATTTCGAGTTTAGAAAAGCCCCGTGAAAATTTGTCGAGGGTCGTGCAGCGACCCGAGACAAATTTTCTGGGCTTTTCTAAACTCGAAATTTTACTTCATGCGCCACGCAAATAAAACAGAGATTTCAAGTGAAGTTTGAATATACATAAATTTCACAATATTATAGTGTTTTATACGCGTGGCGCATGAAGTAAAATTTCGAGTTTAGAAAAGCCCAGAAAATTTGTCGAGGGTCGCTGCGCGACCCTCGACAAATTTTCACGGGGCTTTTCTTAACTCGAAAATTTACTTCATGCTTAGTCTGGGAGTGGAAAACACTTGTTTAAAGCTACAAATTCAACTTAAAAAAAAAACAAGGAATATCTAAAGATTTACAGAAAATAGACTGAATTTGGAATACGTGTACTTAAAAGAAAAACTTCTGGTATAAAAATTGAAATGTATTTATATAGTGGTATGTGGGATGTAAACTTCACTAAGTTCCAACAGTATTAAAAACGAATTTTGAAAAATATGTGGCTTGGTGTAGTTTACCTCCCACATACAGATAATGCCATATGTTCATTTAAAAATAAATCTCTAGAGTGCCATGGAAAATATTTTAGGTTGGTAACTCTGAAAATATAATTATTATGTGTGACGTTTTATATGTCAATTTCTGAAGTGTGTAGCCAACTAAAATTCAAATAAAAATTGAATCGTGGCACTCTAAGGTTTTTTTTATATTGAACATATGTCCATGTAAAGGGTGTTTTTTTAGAGGTATAGAACTTTTTTTCAAATAAAACGCATAAAAATCAATACAACAACAGATGTTTTGGCTTTAATAGGTAACCAATGTAATGGTATTTGATGTTTAAAAATAATTTTGGGCATGTGACCACCGCGATTGCGTCTTAGAAGAACCATTCTATTGGTCAATTTTTCATAACTTTTTCCAATGTGACCAAGCTAATGTCTCTCTAACTACGAGCCGAAAGTTGACTTCTAAGTCTTTATTCGTTGCTGGTTTATTGGCATAGACTAGTGATTTAACGTAGCCCTACAAAAAGTGGTCCAATGGGATTAAATCACATGATCTAGGCGGCCAATTAGCAGGCCCATATTTTGAAATAATTTGATCACTAAACTTTTCTTTCAACAATGTGAGAGTTTTACGCGCGGTGTGGCAAGTTGCGCCGTCCTGTTGAAACCATTTAGTTCCCCACTGATTTGCATTGACGTTGGGGATCAAAAAATGTCCAATCATTGACCTGTAGCGCTCGCCATTGACAGTAATATTGGGTCTCTCTTTATTTTTGAAAAACAAGGGGCCAATGATGCTTCCAGCATGCAATCCATACCGCACAGTAACACAATTTAGGTTATTCAGCCAAAAATGAGCCTCATCACTAAAAATTATTTGGCGGTAAAAATCAGTAAATAGACGAAGAGCTCTATAAGTTTAACGCATAGAGCGCGCATTTTTTAAATAAATTTCCACAATTTTTAATTATTGCTCGACTGTGAGCTTTGGCATGATACTTTGCCAAAGCTTACTGAACAAAATTGCCACCAACACCTTCCTATTCTGATATTGGTTTAACAGATATTCATGATTGAAGATTTATACCTCTAAAAATAACACTCTTTATATCAATAAATTATATTGCTATTAAATTACATAAACGCAATAAAATTGAACAAACATTTTACTTTCGTAGTGTGAATTTTAATGGCTACGGCTTTGTTGCTGTAAAAAAGAAAAGTAAAACGCACATTAAACGTTAGTGTTGGCATTCTAGTAGTTTAAACAACAGCGGATGAAAATGCACGGGGCGTTAGCGAAGTGTGAATTATAATTATCATCCGCAGCCCCCTCCCTCTAGTAAATAATTATTTATAGTCTGAAAAACGTTTCGGAACTTTTTGCATTTCACGGTAATTAGACGGACGCAATAAAATTGTTTTCGCTGATGAAGTTACCTGTAGGTAGGTTTATATTAAAACTTTATTAATCCGAGCGAAACTAAATTATAGCGTCCATTATTGTTTTGGTGGGTATAATTAATTGTTAATTAAGTGAAGTTATCTCTATGAATATACGGATGTATGGATTATTTTCGGTTTTAAACTACATGTTGATGTAATTCTCAGTTAATTTTATAACTTATTAAAGATATTAGTAAATTCATATAATCTTATGACTTAAATAAGCTTGATCATATTTTTGTCTAAGAACCATGCAATATTTGTAGATAATTCTAAGATAACTAATATAGTTCCATTTGAAGCTTAAAACAAGTGTTTTCCACTCCCAGGCTAAGCATGAAGTAAAATTTCGAGTTTAGAAAAGCCTGAAAATTTGGTTTGGTCGCGTAGCGCGAAGCGCGGAGCGACCAAACCAAATTTTCAGGCTTTTCTAAACTCGAAATTTTATTTCATGCGCTACGCGTATTAAACACTGAAAGCACTGAAATATTTTGAACGAGTAAACTTTGCTTGAAATCAGTGTTTAATACGCGTGGCGCATGAAGTAAAATTTCGAGTTTAGAAAAGCCTGAAAATTTGGTTTGGTCGCGTAGCGCGAAGCGCGAAGCGACCAAACCAAATTTTCAGGCTTTTCTAAACTCGAAATTTTACTTCATGCTTAACCTGGGAGTGGAAAACACTCGTTGAAACTTCAAATTGACCTCTTTTAAGAAAACAACGAATATTTAAAAATCTACAATATGTAATTGGGATATGTATACTCAAAAGAAAAAAATCACAAGAAATTATGGTTTAAAGCTTTTCTAGAAGAAAGAACACTTATATGTTCGCGACCTAAACAGTATGACATTGTCGTGTAACGTCAAAATTTGACGAAACTGGGAAAAATCGTTGCAGATATAACTAGTGTCCCTGTATTTAAGAGAGTAGCGCAAACTGGCATCTATCTTGACGCCTTTAGGCGCCAAATTCAAACTAAACCATTCATATTCTATAATGATTGACGCGCGTCCTGTTAATTTGATTTAGTTTGAATTTGGCGTTTACAAGCGTCAATATGGGTGCCAGTTTGCGCTACTCTATTAAATATAGGGACAGTAGGTACAACTGTCGACATAGTCTCTAAAAAATTTGAACCACACATTCTACATCAATGAGTCATAGAACATCTCTTCCGAATTCCATTATATAGTTTAGTAGATTACTAGTTTAGAACTTATAACTTAATATCGTGTATATAAGACACGAAAATCCGTGTTATACATAACCTCAATGGCTATAGAAAGGTGGAGTAATTTAGAATTCACGTTTTATTAGCACGAAAATGTTAATATCATCATAAGAACTGTGTTACAGCTGTATGCCAACGTCTATTATTAAATCGGTATAGATTTTTGTATTTTAACATAAGTATAGTTTCTTTTGTGAGTGTATTGTTGATTTTTTATCTTTATTTGAAAGGCAAATTTATTAAATTGGTTAGAAAACACTCGCAATTTCTTTCATTTAGTTTTTCTTTGCACCATACAGGGTGTCAACGCTCAACTGTTCGTTAAAAGTTAATGGGGTTGCCGTTGCACTAAAAATTTGAAAAAAATCCTCATGTGAAATATTTTCAACTTTCTATCACTTTCGGTTCCGCCGAAAGTAGCACCAAATTTGTTATTTTAAATAGAACACCCATATATTAGTAATTTTTTAGATTCTTCGTTTAAATTGCATTATATTTTATTCGAACATGTGTACACTTATCTCTTATAGTTATTAAGAAAAAAAATATATTTTTAAAATTTGAACCTCTATAAGGCATCTTGAAATCTGTCTGTAGCTTCTCTTAGGAATAAGATAAAAATATGATTTATATTTCTGCTTGTACCTAAAGAATGCCTATATGAGTAAAATAATTGGAAACTGTCAATTCGGACAACAAGTGTTTTTAAAATGTCAATATTGAAGTGCCCTCTTCAATATCTCGTAATTCAATTTTTTTAAATAGAATGACACATTTTTTATCACATATTACGATTGGGGGGAAAATTTATAACAAAAAAGTATTACACAACTACACTTCTAAGGAAGTAGTTTTCGAATTATTTCGAAGATTTGTTTATTGTTGAATTTATGCGATTGATATCTATTTATTATTTGACATTTCGCAATACAATCGCGACAAAACAAAAGCATACTACTTGCCTACAAAATTCGATTGTTACTTATGCGCGCATTATACACTGCGCGCATAAGTCGCAATTGAATTTTAGTAGGCAAGTAGTATGCTTTTGTTTTGTCCCGATTGTATTGCGAAATGTCAAATAATAATAAGATATCAAAGTGTGTATCAAAATCTCGTTACGAGATAAACTAACCAAAACACGCATTAAATTATATCACACACACTGTTTATATTTTTCCCATTTTTTTGTTTGTTCATAGAATAAAACTAATTTAAATATTCCATATAAATCCTGTCACGCAAAGGGCCGACGTCATAAATATCATATACACACATACTTTTTTTTCCGTCATATTTTTCACATGCGAAAAAATTCAGGGAGAAATTAAGCGAATTAGTGCAGCTCCACATTTCGATAAATTTAAATAATAAATGTGATGATATTAAAAAAAAATGCGGCACCGGCACGAAGAGCGCTGTTTAAAAAAAATAAAATCGCCAACATTGATGGATATTGTTTTGCATTTTTATGACGTCGGCGTAATTATAATATCGATTCGCATTACTCAAATTGTACGGCGTTTCGTCTGTTAATAAATTTTATATATATTAATTCGTATGTTTGAATTTGAATTTGTTTGCGCATGTTTATCGAAATTGGATGAAGTTTGTTTGTTTAATTTTAATCTAATTGGAATTTATTGTGATTTGCTTATTTAATCGTTTCTAAAGTGAATATTTTCTTGTGTTAAAATTTAAGAGTGCGTTGGTTTCAGAAATTATTTTAATTTCTTATACTCAAAAAATAATAAAAAAAAGCAATAAAACACGTTTATCCACATATTTCTGAATAAATTCAAAATTTTTTTGTGATTGTTGGACAAATATTTGTTGTTATTTTTTTTAACAAAGCATGACCTCCAAATTTAATTTAATTATACTGAATGACATAAGAAATGCAACACCTAGAAATAACGGTTTTTTGCAGTTGATTTTATCTTTATTTGTTAGGTCTTAAGATAATTAATACATGATAACAATTTGAATCAAAACAAAAAACAAACAAGTAAATTACACCTAATAATGTGTTTGGCGACCTCCATTTCGAACGCATTCATTAACACGTCTAGGCATCGATTCGATGAGGTGATCGACTTCCTCCTGAGGTAGTTCGTCTCAAGCAACCTGAATTTCCTGCTGCAGCTCAGCCAGAGTCTGTGGAGGGTTCGGTAAGCTTGTCAGTCTCCGACCTAGCATATCCCAGACATGTTCTATTGGGTTTAAATCTGGAGATCTGGGCGGCCAAGGTAAAACATTTATGGCACCAGCTTCCAAGAAGTCCTTCGTTAGATGTACTATGTGAGGACGTGCGTTATCTTGTTGAAACAACACGTTTCCAAGCCCTTCTAGGTATGGTACAAGATATGGTTGTAAGACATCGTTAACGTAAGGAGCTGCTGTCATATTGCCGCGGATGAACACCAGAGGTGATCGGCTGCCATGGGCAATAGCCCCCCAAACCATTACACCTGCAGTGCGGTGTACATGTCTTTCAACAGCAAACTCAATAGTGGATCTTTCTCCACGGCGTCTCTTTACCCGTCTACGACCATCATGCATCCCTAAAGTGAATCGCGATTCATCGCTGAAGACGACTCTGTTCCATTCTTCCCTCCACCCTTGGCGATCTGTGCACCACTCCAATCTTTGACGCCGGTGTGCATAAGTTAAAAGTAGGACTAACAGAGGGCGGTTTGAAATGAACCCAAATGACCTGATACGTCGATAAAGAGTTCGCATACTAACTGGTCTACCATGTTCATTAAACCATTGGTCACCAAGCTGCCTAGTTGTGGAAAATAGGTCCCTAAGAGCCATAAGTCGCAGTCGGCGATCCTGGCGCTCTGTAGTACGCCTTGGTTGTCCACGAGGCCTTATTCTCGACTCTCGACCTTCTTCAGTCCATGCTTGCCACACTTGCGTAACAGTGGTTACGTTTCGGTTTAAACGACGCGCAATTTCCCGGAACGAAACACCACCATCGCGCCACCCAACCATTCTACCCCGATCAAAATCACTTAAATGCCGAAATTGTCTAGGCCTTCGTACTCTGGGCATCTTGTCGACGCAGTTAAATTTAAAAACTGATGAAATTAGTTTTTTTTTTTTTTGGGGTTTGGCTTTTGCCTGGCTTTAGTATCTTGACTATTAGTCAACATCAATCTATATTTTTGTATTAATATTTATTTTAACTTATTCCAAGTTATATTGCACATGTATATTTGGACGTCACAACGCATTCACACAACACCCAGGGTCACGACGAGATATTGTTTTTAAATAATATCTCCCTGTGCACGGGAATCGAACCCGGTCTGTGGCTCGCCGTGCGATATACCGTCCGCCGACGTTACCGCTCGGCCAACACCTGCCCAAATTAGTTGTTTAATAGTCTATTTAAACGTATTTTGATATGAAACTGATGGATACGATTATTTTTTTTTTTCAAAAAAATGTTAAAGATAAAAGGTTGCAACTTTTATCATAGCATTCTTTTTACACATTATACTTGCATAAAATAAATTGTTGACGAAGAATGGTTATTTCCAGGTGTTGCATTTCTAATGTCATTCAGTATATTATAAAATGTTACAATTTAATTCCAACGACTGTATTCTATTTGTTGATAAAAGGTAAGAATTTACTATACACCCCGTGGGTATTATAGATAAAAAGATAAAAACAATATTATTCTAATGTACTCGACGAGTACTATCTAGATATGAAAATAATTGCGACCGGAAATGTTAAATAAATTTAAAAAAATAGTTTGAAAATTTTGAAAATATTGAGTCCTAGCAGTATGTAAAATTATCATCATGCGCAAAGAGATTTACGCAATTTATTCTGTTGCAAACCTTTCTCCTAACCTAACCTAAAAGTATGTGGAATATTCAACGTGAGCGAAATATTGGCGTTGACACAAACTAGAATTTAGTCCAAATAAATTTCCAAAAGTGTATTAATTTATGTTAGTTATTCTATAAATCCACATGAGTCCAAGTGTAATATGCTAATATGTTATAATTGAAGTCTTTAACAAACATTTATTTTGACTTCCCCAATGTCTCCAGTAAAGATTGCAATGGTTAACAGCAATCAGTGAGGGTTTATAGATGTTTCTAGTCAACATTTCAAATTTGAAAAAGTGAACTTTTATCATTTTCTTAGTAAATTTAATTATTTTAATTGGTGATATATGTCAATACAGTGTGAATCTATATTATAATGCATGTTATTCCATGGGGTGTAAAGTCGGGCTTAATTAAACATAATTTAATATTTCAGGCTTTTTTAAACTTAAAATATTTACTTTAAAGCACCGATTTATTGCAAATGTCAACTGATTAAAAGTGAAAATAATTTTATCTATGTTTTTCTTTTTAGAATAACCTTACAAAAGTAGTTGTTTCAATGAATATTTATCGTCTTAAGTTGTCTTATTAATTAAGACATTGTTTGCATTTTCACGAAAACATTTTCGTTATTTTATATATTATGTTACAAAAATCACTAATTCAGCTTTAATTGTTCGTTAATACACAATATATCGCTACTAATAATCAAATATTCGTTTGTATTGGTATATATCAAAGATAGAAATGACTTCTACTTTTGAATCACGTTGCTACTTATGATTGCTACTTTTTAATATCAATGATTTTAAATTGTGACTGTGAAAATGGTTCAACCTAATTCCTATTGATTTCTTTCTTACAAGAATGCATAAGAAATTGTTTCGTCAAAAGTTGTTACTAAATCAAGAAATAGTCCGCTAAGATTTAATAAGTTACGTTTGCTCAAATTGGGTGTAAAAAAAGATACAAATTTTGTCAACAATGCAGTTTGGCAATGAAGAATATGCCATTATTTTTGTTTACGGCTTTTGCAATGGCAATGCTTTAGAAAGTTTTCGAAAATATCAAAGAAGATTCATATACAAAGGAAATTCGGAATAAAGAGCAATCATCAATTCTGCCTTATGATGAATGCTGCAATTGAAATTCTAAATGAACAAGATTTTGCTGCAATTTATAATTCTGTAGTTTTACGTTGCACAGTAGATCAAAATCCCGAAAAGCTGGCCAAAAGTAAATACAAAAATTACTATATGTGGATTTTGATGTTACTATTTCGATAGATAAGTATTAGCTCTATCAAATTCTCTATACAGTTACCGTTTATATCTTACACCTAAGCGTAGTGCCAATTCCAATAGTAGGCCTGAAGCGGTGCACATCTGACGAGCACAATTGCGTCGATTTTACGATTTTTGTATTCGTGGATTGATAAGCGTGTAGTTAACGGAATTTAGATCTGTAAAATGGAAGTATAACTATTGGCTGCGTGATAAAAATTGATGAAATAATTTATTAATTTAATAATTAACAATCTTTGCCAATGAAAACCTGCATAAAAAATAATAAAAATTTTATTTTAAACAGGGAAAAAGTTATTTGTTCTGCCGTATTCGGTCAAAAGCTTAACGCCACTTTTTTTGTAATGCTATTGTGACAATAAACAGGAAAAAACTAGCTGCCATTAGGTGCCATTTCGTTTGCAGTGCAGCTTTCGTTATAAAGGGTTGTATCTGGTTAATTGCTTAAATAAATATGCAGTTGTTGTCAATTTATTGTAGAAATAATAAATGACAGGGAATATTAGATCTTTCTCTATCACATTTATTGTTGTTGGAGAGTAATTACAAAAAATTACAGCTGATTCGGACTGCAAATACCGACAGTATACGGTGAAGGGGGAACCTTTTCTCGGAAAACATTGCCTCCCGGCGGAAGTCCTGCAGATCGCTAGAATTGTCAGAAACAGTTCAGAATACAAGTTTTTGCTAAGAATAAGTGTGATTCTAATATATATATATATATATATATATATATATATATATATATAATATATATATATATATATATATATATAATATATATATATATATATATATATATAATATATATATATATATATATATATACCAAATAAGAAATAACAGCGCACAAGGTCATGATGTAAAAGTTATTTTTTTATCAAGTGAGTGTGCAAGGAGGACAGAAGACGACGACGATCGTTTCGCTCTTTTTATGAGCTCCTCAGGCCGCCACATCCATCATCCCATACACACTCACTTGATATCTAGAAGTTGTATATATACTGACTTCGCTAACCATAAGCCGGTATTTGACGTCAGTATTTATAATTGCTACTGCATTGATAAGGGCATTGATCTCAATTTGCTTCTACAGTTAGTGTCGGTTTTTAGTTTAAACCATCGACTAGCATCGGAGCGGCGAGAAACCCGAACCAATGCGATGATAATATTCAGAACGCCGAATTAAATTAAATAAATTAGAATTAACGACCTGCTTATAAGTACCAAATAAGAAATAACAGCGCACAAGGTCATGATGTAAAAGTTATTTTTTTATCAAGTGAGTGTGCAAGGAGGACAGAAGACGACGACGATCGTTTCGCTCTTTTTATGAGCTCCTCAGGCCGCCACATCCATCATCCCATACACACTCACTTGATATCTAGAAGTTGTATATATACTGACTTCGCTAACCATAAGCCGGTATTTGACGTCAGTATTTATAATTGCTACTGCATTGATAAGGGCATTGATCTCAATTTGCTTCTACAGTTAGTGTCGGTTTTTAGTTTAAACCATCGACTAGCATCGGAGCGGCGAGAAACCCGAACCAATGCGATGATAATATTCAGAACGCCGAATTAAATTAAATAAATTAGAATTAACGACCTGCTTATAAGTACCAAATAAGAAATAACAGCGCACAAGGTCATGATGTAAAAGTTATTTTTTTATCAAGTGAGTGTGCAAGGAGGACAGAAGACGACGACGATCGTTTCGCTCTTTTTATGAGCTCCTCAGGCCGCCACATGTGTATGGGATGATGGATGTGGCGGCCTGAGGAGCTCATAAAAAGAGCGAAACGATCGTCGTCGTCTTCTGTCCTCCTTGCACACTCACTTGATAAAAAAATAACTTTTACATCATGACCTTGTGCGCTGTTATTTCTTATTTGGTACTTATAAGCAGGTCGTTAATTCTAATTTATTTAATTTAATTCGGCGTTCTGAATATTATCATCGCATTGGTTCGGGTTTCTCGCCGCTCCGATGCTAGTCGATGGTTTAAACTAAAAACCGACACTAACTGTAGAAGCAAATTGAGATCAATGCCCTTATCAATGCAGTAGCAATTATAAATACTGACGTCAAATACCGGCTTATGGTTAGCGAAGTCAGTATATATACAACTTCTAGATATCAAGTGAGTGTGTATGGGATGATGGATGTGGCGGCCTGAGGAGCTCATAAAAAGAGCGAAACGATCGTCGTCGTCTTCTGTCCTCCTTGCACACTCACTTGATAAAAAAATAACTTTTACATCATGACCTTGTGCGCTGTTATTTCTTATTTGGTACTTATAAGCAGGTCGTTAATTCTAATTTATTTAATTTAATTCGGCGTTCTGAATATTATCATCGCATTGGTTCGGGTTTCTCGCCGCTCCGATGCTAGTCGATGGTTTAAACTAAAAACCGACACTAACTGTAGAAGCAAATTGAGATCAATGCCCTTATCAATGCAGTAGCAATTATAAATACTGACGTCAAATACCGGCTTATGGTTAGCGAAGTCAGTATATATACAACTTCTAGATATCAAGTGAGTGTGTATGGGATGATGGATGTGGCGGCCTGAGGAGCTCATAAAAAGAGCGAAACGATCGTCGTCGTCTTCTGTCCTCCTTGCACACTCACTTGATAAAAAAATAACTTTTACATCATGACCTTGTGCGCTGTTATTTCTTATTTGGTACTTATAAGCAGGTCGTTAATTCTAATTTATATATATATATATATATATATATATATATATATCCCGCGTATTTTCTTGGCTCTGGTCCATTATATTTTTAATTCGACGTTTCGATGACGTCGCAGTCATCATCATCAGGAATAACTATCAAAATTCCATTGCTCTAGCAACCACTTGTTTGACTTTTACGTACTACTTGATGCGTGAAAATAATATTGAAATTGTCACTACTACATCATTAGAAGAACAAAACAGAAGAGTAACACGAAGCCAAACAAGAAATTCACGCATCAAGTAGTACGTAAAAGTCAAACAAGTGGTTGCTAGAGCAATGGAATTTTGATAGTTATTCCTGACGATGATGACTGCGACGTCATCGAAACGTCGAATTAAAAATATAATGGACCAGAGCCAAGAAAATACGCGGGACCAAACCCGAAGAAACAGTGATACATATATATAAGCTTTTACATCTCTTATACCTTTTCGGGTGTCGAGATTGACTTGTTATCTTCACTCGATTTCGTTGACAAATTCTTTCCATTTCTTCCTATCTCTCGCTATTATCGTTGCCTGCTGGTAGTTGGTATTGTTCCTGTTGAGTATTTCATTGATAGTTACTTCCCATGTCTTCCTCTTTTTTTCTTTTTCACGTCCCCCGTCTTCTATATTACCTAGGTTTGTCTGTCTTCTGGCATTCTTATAAGATGTCCGAACCATGCGAGTTGTCGTTTCTCTATAGTGTTTTGAGTGCTATTTATTTTCTTCTAAATTAGTCCTTACTTGTTCATTTCTAATTCTATCCAATCTGCTAACTCCAAAAATATACTAAAAGAAATCAACTTCAATAAAAATTAACAAAATGGCAGCACTTGATAAAAAAACGTCAATTTTAACTAAACATTTCAGCTGGTTTTTTGTTGCTATAAACAAACTATCATGCAGTTTGAAACAATTCTAGTCAATTATATGAAGAAAGCATTTCTAAACACGAAAAGTAAATGTTCGAATGTGATTTGGTAAAAATTATGTTAGTTATTACTTCCGCCAGATAAAAAAAAAACGTTTTCTTGTAAATATGTTTATAGATTTTATATTAAATTATATATCAAGAAGAAGTTTCTTTTTAAATAATTAATTTATTATATTGGAACCGTCATTTTGTTTTGCGCATTTTTGAGTATAGATTCTCATTTAGTGATCTCAAAAAACCCTGTATCCGAAATTTTATTTAATAATTACAATAATTATAATTTATGTCGGCCAATTTGTTTACAAGTTTATATCTCAGATTATTATTCAATGACCACGAAAAACCCTATACCCAAAATATCATGAAAGTATGACAATTTTGATAATTTTTGTCCGCTATTTTGGATCCGCCATTTTGTTATTTAAATTTGTAATGACATATTGTTAATAAACGACCTCGAAATACCTTGTATCCGAACTTTTATAATTTTAGTACGCCATATTGAATTCGCCATTTTGTTTTTCAAAGTATTTATTTCAGATTCTTGATAAGCGACATCAAAAAAACCGATATACTGATTTTCATTCAGTTTGAATAACTCCTTCATATTTTGGCCACATTTTCGGCGTTGTGCGTTGCCAGGCTTGCAGCGCGGCTGGCGGTGGGCATTTCGAACATCTGTTGTAAGTTAATCTAGTTGTTTTTCTTTCTGCGACAAAATAAAGTTTTAATATTGCCTACTATTAGTTTGTTTGTAAAACTTGAAATTATTATATGTTTCAAAAGTTTGAACCTCGATATCTCCAAAACAAAGCCCGATCTGAAAAAAAGTTATTTCTCATTTTTTGCTCAGAATCCAATTTCGAACACGAATATTAGTAAATGAAATACGATTTTAACTTTGTTTGTATAACTGAGACTTTATTAAGTGACTATAGTTTCGACCACTTTAACTTGTTATTTTCAAACTCAAAGTGTTGTTAATGTTTCGCCTCCTGGTATAAATCACCTTGTATACCAGGTGTTCGATAAAAAAATGCCCAACGCCATAACTCTGTTATTTATTGATCGATTTGAATGAACTAAAAAACAAAGTCAATCGAAGTTTCATTACCATAAATTGACACTAATTATATATTTTTTCAATATTAACTTTATAGCCAAATAATAGTCAACTTTAAATATTTAAATGGCTGCATATACTTTTCTTGTTTTATTATAAGAATTATTCAATTTCTATTTTGCAGATAAATTTCTACAGGAAAAATGGTTATAATTAATAACCAAACAGTAAAAAAAATATATATAACATCTTTATTTATGGAATATTTATAATAATTATAAATACAACAGATAATAAATCGTATACAGAAATATAAAAAAAAATATATTTGAAAAATGTTGGCTTTTGTAATATTACTCTGTAATTGGGACGTCCTGTTGGGTAATAAATATTATTATTATTATTATATTAGACATTGTTTTTCTGATTTAAATTGTGCTTGATTTGTTAATATTAAATTATATTTATACTAGAAAAAAAATTGTATTAAATCTTGTTCACATGATTTTTTGGCAATATATGTAGTGTGCCTTGAAACAGAATTAGACTTTTAATACTGATCAAAATATATAAATAGAATTAGTATGTATAATCAGCTAAGAAGATTTAACACAATTTGTCAACCAACCGAACAAAATAAAGGCTAGTATTTTTTAAACTTAACAATATTTCAGTGTTTAATACGCGTGGCGCATGAAGTAAAATTTCGAGTTTAGAAAAGCCCCGTGAAAATTTGTCGAGGGTCGCTGCGCGACCCTCGACAAATTTTCTACGCGGGGCTTTTCTAAACTCGAAATTTTACTTCATGCTTAGTCTGGGAGTGGACCGTCAAGATTTTCAACATGTCGAGATTTTCGATATTTCAGATTTTTGTCGATTTATTCACCGTTTGTTATTATATTAAATGCTACTTTAATATTTAATAAATACTGTTTTCTTTAGGAATGGAATATTAGCCCATTAAAAGCCGAGCAAATTATAAAGTTAACTCTAAAAGTTTATTTTAGGTAAAATTTTGAATCTTTTTTTATGATTTCAATGAATCATTTATTATATTACATCCGACGATTTTATAAAAGGTCAATTTAAAGTTCGAACGAATGTTTTCCACTCCCAGACTAAGCATGAAGTAAAATTTCGAGTTTAGAAAAGCCCCGTGAAAATTTGTCGAGGGTCGCGCAGCGACCCGAGACAAATTTTCTGGGCTTTTCTAAACTCGAAATTTTACTTCATGCGCCACAGGTACAAAACAAAAATATTGTGAATTTATGTATATTTGAACCTCACTTGAAATCGGTGTTTTTTACGCGCGGTGCATGAAGTAAAACTTCAAGTTTAGAAAAGGCCAGAAATTTTAATTTTAATAACCTATAACAGGAGCATTTATATCATTTTATTATATTCTACAAGACAGAAAATTAGCTAAAGGACTAGTATTTCCATAAATAAATAAATCAGTTGTGGAAAACTTGATTTAGCAAAATCCCAAGGTGGCCCTCGAAAAATTTGTTAATTTGGCACTTATGCAAGTTGGGTTGGCCGGCTCTATATTAAGTGAACAAAAAGTATTGAAAACGTAGTTTTGGGAAACAAGTGCAATTATTTTTACCAAAAAAAAAAAAAATTCGGTAAATCTTTAGATATTCCTTGTTTTTTTTTTAAGTTGAATTTGTAGCTTTAAACAAGTGTTTTCCACTCCCAGACTAAGCATGAAGTAAAATTTCGAGTTTAGAAAAGCACCGTGAAAATTTGTCGAGGGTCGCGCAGCGACCCGAGACAAATTTTCTGGGCTTTTCTAAACTCGAAATTTTACTTCATGCGCCACGCGTATAAAACACTGAAATGTTGTGAAGTTATAAAGTTAAAAATGAGTAATAATCGAAATATTGAAATAACAAAATATTTACATATTTCCTTTACTTTTATTCTACATTAAGTTGTAACGTAGGTACTTATTTGTTGTTTCGTCATTAATAATGGTATAACCTAACAATAAATGAGATTTTTCACTTTTTTTTGAAGGCACACTAATTATGATTTTTAAAAAATATAATTTTAAATAGAACATTTAAAAAAATCGACTGAAAGATTAAACAAAAACAAGAAATTAGGCGTTATTGGATTCAGAAAAATAATGTCTAATGTAATATCATAAAAAAATTATAGGCAGCTATTCAAAAATCTTAAATTAGCTATTATTTAGGAATGAGGTTATTATTAAAAAAAAATAAACATTCATGTCATTTTTTAGTATCTAAACGTCCTTTAGTTTTTAGTTCAATAAAATCGGTCAAAAAATACAAGAGTTATGACGTCGGGAGTTTTTTTTATCGAACACCTAGTATGTATTTCATTATTACACGCTTTTGTTAATTCTAGTTTTGTACAGTTTCGCTGTAATAGAATAATTTTATTACCTAACAGGACATCCCAATTACAGAGAAATATTACAAAAGTCAACATTCTTAAAATAACAATTCTTATAATAATAATAATAATAATAATTCTTTATTAACGGACAAGCCATTTACAATGTAGAGCCAAAAACATATAACTAAAATGTAAGACACAAAACATGAATCACAAATATGCACAAAGACACATATGTTAATCTGCGTAAACCACAATAGGGTTATAACATTTAGTGCACACCATCCGCGAGACTCCTCCTAATTAAACCTAAAGATGAGTTAAAAAAGTCAATACCGCTACAAATGTCATTAGCCAATTTAGACTGCAAGTCGTCCTGCAAAATTCGTTATGAAGTAGCATGCGGCTACGTGCATGTCTAGGTGGTACATGATAATTAATCATACTAACAATATGATAATAAAATAAGAAAAGTATATGCTATGAAGTTAATTTTGTAAAAATATATAATTAGTGTTAATTATTGAAACTGCGATTGACTTTGTTTTGTAGTTCATTCAAATCGATCAATAAATAACAGAGTTATGGCGTTGGGCGTTTTTTATCGAACACCAGGTATGTATCTCATTATTACACGCTTTTGTTGATTCTATTTTTGTACAGTTTTCGCTGTAATAGGATAATTTTGAAACTGCGATTGACTTTGTTGTTTAGTTGATTCAAATAGATCAATAAATAACAGAGTTATGGTGTTGGGCATTTTTAATCGAACACCTGGTATGTATCTCAATATTACACGCTTTTGTTAATTTTATTTTTGTTCAGTTTTCGCTGTAAAAGGATAATTTTGAAACTGCGATTGACTTTGTTTTTTAGTTCATTCAAATCGATCAATAAATAACAGAGTTATGGCGTTGGGCGTTTTTTATCAAACACCCGGTATGTATCTCATTATTTCGCGCTTTTGTTAATTCTATTTTTCTACAGTTTTCTCCGTAATAGGATAATTATCTATCTGTTGGGAAATAAAAGTATTAGTATTATCTTAACAAACCTATTTGATTTGATTTTGACATTACATGTCTGGAAAAATCAAGTAAAGTAGATCCATTTATAAAGTACAAGTGTGTAATTTACCTACAACTTAATCCCAATATAATATTTCATTATGATGGATGATTGTTGGTAGCAGTAGATTTAGAAAAGATAATCGCGTTATAATAGTTAAAATTTCAATAGAGTTATTACATTAAAACATCAAGTGGGCGTTGTGGACCCCGCCTACCGGCCGACATTCAGACTGACGTGAGCTTTTTATCACAAGCTCCCCCCAAGTTGACCAAACCAAGCGATTTACTACGTAACGCGTTTAAAGTTAAACGAGGATTAATTTTCGATTATGATTTTTTTTTTAATCCCGCGCGCGGTCTTGAGTTGAGCTGTAATAAAACAGGTTGGTTGAGGTTAGGTTAGTTTGGAAAAGGGTAGAGTGTGCTAGTGTAAGAATAAATTACCCGCATTATCCAAAGGCAACATATTTACATCATATATCAGGAGTTCAAAATTGAACCGTAATTACAATGCATTACTCATTTCAAAAGTTATAATTAATGCTTATATGCCTAAGTATCTCGGCAATTAAGCCAATAATTTATATCATTCTTTGGAATACAGTAATTTTCTGTGTTATAGAGGAGTCATAATGAGAAATGAGAATTGTACAGCGGCGGGGCGGCGCGCGAGGGGGGCAGGGGGGAGAGGAAGGAGAGGGAAAATTAATGTTATGCAATTCTCGGAAGGTGGGAGAGAGTAAATGTAATTAATTATCTGTGTTCGTAATGACTCTGACTGATGAGGTGTTCGGGCAGGGTGGGCCACGGGGGGGTTGAGAGGGGGGCGGCGGGGGCGCCAGAGTTTAGCGATAATCGACCGCTCGCTCGCCTTTAGGTGAATAAGTGCAACATCAATGCCGCCGGGAATTTATAATAAGGTTTTACTGCCTGTTGGATTTCGGATTTCGCATTTCAGATTTAGGATTAGAATTACTCGCCTCTCCACCTAAAATCCACCCCCTTAACCCAACCCACCCATTGTCTCCGCACTCTACATACTTATCGTAATTATACATCTTATAGTCGCTGCCCTTCATTAAAACCAACCCTCACGGTTTCTCTTCCTTTATCATATAAATTGCAAATAATAAAATATCATTTATTATCTACGAACACATTTATGTATTATCTATAAAAACACTTAATTTAAAATTTATTGTAACAAATGTCTACAAAAATCTATTTCTGTTATAGAAATGGTCTTCCATTTAGGGTAATTGTCTTAATCAAAAGAGCCCAGCTTATATCTGCACCCCAGTTACTTAGGGTTCGTTGTCAGAGCTGGGAAGAATCCTCAGAAAGCATTTGAATCGCGAATCCGAATCACCTAATATCATATGTTCAATTAACAAAAACCTGTAGTGTGCCATGATTTCATCTTTTTTTAAAAGTAATATATCGTATGTTCAATTAAAAAATCTCTTGAGTGCCATAGAAAATATTCTAGGTTGACAACTCTGAAAATATAGATTGTAATAATTATGTCGGACGTTTTATATTTCAATTCTTAAAGTGTGTAGCCAACTTAAATTTTAAAAAAAGATTAAATCATGGCCCTCTAGAGGTTTTTTTTTATTGAACATATGGTATCATTACATTACAATATTTTCCATGGCACTCTAGAGGTTTTTATTTTATTGAACATATGATATTATTCGAATAACAAAAACTCAAATATAGGATTCCTATGAGAAAAATATGATTTAAAGCAAAGATTAGAATGCTGTTTTTCGAATCAAGGATACAAATTCTTTAAAATTAATTTGATTTTTATTTGAAATACAACAACACAGTTGGGAGGGTTTCACTTTAATTGTTGAACACTGCAACATGTTTCACCACACAGTGGCTTCATCAGGCAGATGAAATAATGATTTGAGAAAGTACAGGTAAAAGCTTATATACTAATGCAATTAAGTTAATAGGAGGGGAGGGGGGTAATGAGGTAATTAGGCTGAAACTAATACAAACAATTTTGAGCGACTAAATATTGATTAAGGGTGAATTGTTTACTTCTATTTGGTCTTATATTCGATTGCCATCAGCAAAAAACTCAAATCCTTAAACCTAACTCCTTCATTTAGAACGGTCAATTCACTTAATAAATTCATTAATAATTCTAAAGACAAATCTGATAAAACTACGAACTCTGGCGTGTATTTGCTGGAGTGTGGGGATTGCCCTAAGGTATACGTTGGACAAACTGGACGTAGCTTCCCAGATCGCATTTCAGAACATCAAAAATGATCAAAGCATCAAAAATGCAAAAATTTAAGAAAACCTCTTCAACCTACGCCAATCATTTAATCGAATACCAACATAACTTTAACCCTAAATTCAAAATTTTGCTCGAATGTAACAAAAGTCGTAAATTAAACTTATTAGAAGAATTAGAAATTAATAAATATAACAAAAAAGGTCGCTCAAAATTGTTTGTATTAGTTTCAGCCTAATTACCTCATTACCCCCCCCCCCCCCCTATTAAATTAATTGCATTAGTATATAAGCTTTTACCTGTACTTTGTCAAATCATAATTTCATCTGCCTGATGAAGCCACTGTCTGGTGAAACATGTTGCAGTGTTCAACAATAAAAGTGAAACCCTCCCAACTGTGTTGTTTTATTTCAAATAGTATTATGGAGTTTCATCATGTATCCGCCTCATCAATTAAATATTTAAATTTGATTTTCGTTATCAAAACGGAGATATTGATAAATTTGGAAATATAAATATTTTCACTGGATTTTCCAAAATATAAAGCCAAATTTCGTAGAAAAATTGATTGAGCAATTTATTTTGTAAGAATATTTGTTAAAACTTAAAGTATTACACAATCAACATAAAATTCACAGAATTTACTTAGAATTTAATGAACGTATTTCTGCTTTAAAGAAAATTAGGGTATGTCAATACATTTTTTTTTAAATTTTTTAATTATTAAGCAATCATTGAAATATATAGCATAATATTTAACAATATCAGAAGAAAAAGCAAAAAATCAACCAGATTATCAAATCAACATAAATTTTATAAAATCTACACACTAAATTATAAAATTAGATTGGCTATAATGAAAATTTAAATATGTCTTCTGAATGTCTAACCTATTGTCGCATTTTGTAATCAGTCTTGCCAATCGTGCTGTGCTAGTCAAGGCCTGCTCAGGTTATTTTTATACGATCTCATGGTATTTGGAAAATAAAGTACTCGGACTGAGTATTTAAAAAACTAAGTACTCACAGACTGAGTACTGAGTATATAGGGTGTCCGTATTTCAACAGAATGTATGGGGATCTCGGTTATTTAAGGAGATAGAGAGTCGGTTAAATTGGGAAAAAGTTGGGTAATTTAGGGCCTAATAATAATCTGAAAACAAATTCAAAATATCTTCTTTTGTTTTTAAGATATTGTCAAAAAACGAATTTTTTGAAATTTTGTTTTTATTTTTTAATTCAAAAACTATTCATTCTAGACATTTACAACTTTGACATTATAGAGGCATTTTTTAACGATTAATTTAGTAACATATTTTTTTTTAAGATAACTATAACATTTACCCAGGGTCCATAGCCAATTTTTGTTTTTCTTATGGGCACCATTTTTAATTTTCACACACTTATAGTTTATTGTACATTTTATATGTAAAATTCTAATGTTTTGTTTTTTGTCAAGAGTGCCTTGGAAACAGTTGAGTAACTCACTTATTTGACGACTCCTAGGACCCATAATTTGCTTACATATTACCCCTGAAGACGGGCATTCGACGATACATATTTTAACAGTTGTGATGATTTTTAAAGTAACGAGTGTCTTCCACTCCCAGACTAAGCATGAAGTAAAATTTCGAGTTTAGAAAAGCCCCGCGTAGAAAATTTGTCGAGGGTCGCGCAGCGACCCGAGACAAATTTTCACGGGGCTTTTCCAAACTCGAAATTTTACTTCATGCGTCACGCGTATAGACCACTAATTTACAGTAAAATTAAAAATATATAACGCTTAGATGTGATGGTGATCAACATTTACCGAGATGTAGCGAAAAAATGCAAGAATTACTTTTTTTGTGAATAGTTTCTGAATAATAATATTAAAAGTAGAATAAATTTAGTTTGTGCAACTTTTATGTGATAATCGAAACTTATTCAAATTATTACGAAAGATTAACAGTTATTAATTAATTTTAAGTGCTAACAATAATTTACTGCTGTCAAAATTTTATTGATTAACAGATATGTCATTGTTTAAAAGGCACTCTTTGTAAAAAAGTTAATATCATAATTTTAAATATCAAAACTAAAATAAATTAGGAGTGTGATAAATCACTGAGTTCAAAAAAAATATTCTTTCAAAAAATATGAAAATCCAAAACGGCGCTCATAAGAAAAACAAAAGTTGGTTATAGTCCCAAGGTAAATGTTATAGTTATCTTTAAAAAAAATGTGCTATTAGATTTCTCGTTAAGAAGTGCCTGTATATTGTTAAGGTTCTAAATGTCCACATTCAGTAGTTTTTGAATAAAAAAATAAAATCAATTTTTCAAAGAATAATTATTAACAAAAAATATATATTTCAAAATTGTTTTGCGATTATTGTTAGACCCTAAAATACGCAACTATGCCCCAATTTAACCAACTCTCTAGCTCTTTAAATAACTGAGATCCCCATACATTTTGTCGAAATACGGGCACCCTGTATAAAAAGTAGACAGAGTACAAATTTTGAGTACTTTTACTGGAGTACCGCCTAGCTCTGCTTTTAAAATTATGTCTTTGTACAAATTCTCGGAAAAATGATGACTGCTTTAATTGATGTTTGATTTTTTTCCATATTAAGTTAGCTTGTGGCGGTAAATTCAAATTAACCCCACGAATTCCGGATCACTCTGTATTTCGTAAAATGATTTAACGAATAACATAACAGATAGAGTAAACGGCAACAAATAGCAATTAATAAAGCGATGTAGCAGAAACCGTAATAATCGTAATCGATATTGATGTGTGTAAATTACGAGCCAAAGAAACTAGTAATTGAGTGAAACGGTTATCCGAGGCTACCGGTTCGGTATAATTAAATATCACACATACATAGATCCGACCGCAGGAACGAATTGAAACACACGTACACATGCACACACACACACGTGCAAAAGGGTAACTTGCTAAGTTACAATGTGAACCGAACTAATAGACTACCTAGACCCCAATCAATACCCTACAGGGTGATTCCCGCCCAGCATCTACCCGTAGTTCCGATCAGATGCGGGGGATAGAGTGGTGTTTAGATTAAAGATGAGCCGGACCTAGACAACTCTCCCTTCACTCAACCCCAGGTATTATTACACATAAAAGCATAGTTTCCCTCTATTACCTAATTGTGTTTGCCTACAGTTTATTTAAGTTGATTCTGTACAGTTGCATACTTCATTATTAGATTTTGTGTGCGCCGTGAGCGCATAAAGGACCGTGTCTCTGTCCCTCCAACAAACGCTTTACATCGCATAAAATTTATAATCTTCTAATATCCTATTAATTTTATCCATTCGCTTGCTTAAATTATTAATTTTATCTTTAATCCTTATAAGCCAAACGCCATGCAATTCAAATTACACTCTCATATAATGTACAAGGTGTCCCATTTTAAAGTACCACCTGGAATATCTTCACAACCATGCACTGAATGAAAAAATGTTTCAAATAAAAGTTTAATAAAATTTATAGAATCTACACAAAAATGAATAAACTTTGATATGATATAATTGCAATTAAAATATCGTAAATGTTAAATTTGATTTGCAATATTTATGAGTTCAAATAAAAGTTTAATAAAATGAATAGAATCTACACAAAAATGATTAAAATTTAATAGGCTATACAATTAAAATATCGTAAAAGTTAAATTTTGATTTGAAATATTTATGAGTTTTTTGTATTGAGTTAAATATTACCTGATCTGATCATTTTGAACTTTTGCAATTATTTATTAGGCTATATTTTACATAATTTAAACTTTTTTTAGTATGTTCGTCCAAGTTTAGTAACAAACAAATAATGCACAGGAATTTGTTTTCGTTCTAAACCTAAAGTAAGAAATAACATCAACTCTATTTATTTTACGTCATAAATTCGATAATAAAGAAAATTGCCAACTAAGTTTCTGATAAATCGTCTAACAAGGGTTTCCACTCCCAGATTAAGCATGAAGTAAAATTTCGAGTTTAGAAAAGCCTGAAAATTTGGATTTGCTGGGGCGCGCGAGCGAAGCGAGTCGCGCGCCAGCAAATCCAAATTTTCAGGCTTTTCTAAACTCGAAATTTTACTTCATGCGCCAAGCGTATAAATCACTAACTTCAAGTGAAATCTTCGACTAATTGGTTAGAGTAAAATAAATTTAGTATGTCAATTATCAATTGTTCAATGTTGTTGATTGCAGAGCCATCTATCAAAGTAACAAAAAATGTTTTTAGATAAAACTTACTTACTTTTCCACGTTCTATCCAAATCTGTGATAAAAATAGGGGTTTGCATTTAAAATTTCAAAGCTACACCCTCCCAGCCTCCCCTGGGGGTGGGGAAGTGAATTTTATAACAGAATTGCATGTCCCCCTCCAAATCATTAACCTTTTATTTGAAACATTCTTTCGTCGTTTTTTCATAACTCATGTTCTTTGACTTAAGTCATAAATTTAAGAATAAAGAAAATTACCAACTAAGTTTCTAATAAATCGTCTAACGAGGGTTTCCACTCCCAGATTGAGCATAAAGTAAAATTTCGAGTTTAGAAAAGCCTGAAAATTTGGATTTGCTGGGGCGCGCGAGCGACGCGAGTCGCGCCCCAGCAAATCCAAATTTTCAGGCTTTTCTAAACTCGAAATTTTACTTCACGCGTCACGCGTATTATTCACTTACTTTAAGTGAAATCTGCAACCAATTGGTTAGAGTAAAATAAATTTAGTATAACAATTATCAACTGTTCAATTTTGTTGATTGCAGAGCCATCTATTAAAGTAACAAAAAATGTTTTTAGATAAAACTTACTTACTATCCACGCTTTATCCAAATCTGTAATAAAAAATAGGGGTTCGCATTCAAGATTTCAAAGCTACCCCCTCTCCAGCCTCCTGGGGGTCGGGGGTTGAAATTTCTTACAAAAATCTGTGTCCCCCTCCAAATAATTAAACTGTTATTTGAATAAATGTTTCCTCCGGTGCATGGTTCTGAAAATATTCCAGTCGGTACTTTAAATTAGGACACCCTGTATAAAATTACAACAACAAAAAAACATGTAATAATAATTAATTGATACAACTTAGCTTTAACAAAAATATGTCAGTACAGCATTTACAAAAATGTTCGTAAAAACTGCAAACAATAAGTTTTAATTAATAAGATTATTAAGACAATAAATAACTACTTCCCGTGCAAATATACCGTCGGATAGTGAATTATACAACATATTTAACGATTTGTTACAACCCTATATGATAGTATGTTACACTTTCAGAACTCATGTTCTCGACTTAAGTCAATCCTAAATTAACATCAGTGCCTCTCATAGAAAATGTGAGGCAACTAATTTATTCGAGGCCCTTCAACATTGTATTTATTAACAGATTTATTTCAATAATCAACATGCTTTAGTTTTGATTTGAAAGATCAGAAACTTATTCAAGATAGATGCTTTAGTGTTAGTTCACATCTATAATCCACTTTTGGCAACTTCGCACAGTAAAATTTGGACACTTCGTTTCGTTTCTCCTGGAAAGTTCAAATTTTCCAAATTTTCTAAATTCAAAATTTTACTTCAAGCTTAATCAACTAGTGGAAACACAAGTTAGAATCTTTAAATTTCCTATGTATATGAACATGCGTTCTTGTGAGCAATCTATTAGTATCACAAACGATAAATGTCTGGATACATTACTGCAGACTTCCTCGAGTATTAGCATTACGCCAACAATTCCAAAAAGGATATTTGCGGATTTAATATTCCTCCAGTTAAAGTGTAATGTGCTTTTGATTGCAGACTTTCACGTCTTATTATTAATTAACGACTTCCTCCTGAGTTAAATTGCGCGGCATGCAAGTATTATCATTCTGGGCCGGGGAGACGCGCGTTTCAATCCGCGTGACTCCATCATCAGGAATCGGTTTATTTATTTATGTAATAACGCGTTTTCTATCATATGATAAAATGATTTAAAGAACCACTTAAAGATTGAATGGGTTTATGACTTCAATTAACCGCTTATATCATATTTCAGCAGTGTCAACTTAATTTACAGGGCATCTACAAAGGGTAGGGGGTATTTGTAAATTGAATAAAAAAATAAATAAAAGTCAGAAAAAATAAAGTTTTGTATTAATTTTTAGACAAAGTTTTGGAAAATTAAGGGCCAAAGATTATGCTGTCCAAATGTTGACCCTCACCCTGCGGCACTCCTCTAACCGATAACGGAAATTAGCCACTACGCGTCTACACATCTCTCTGGAAATTACGGCTATTTCGGTGCGGTTGTTGACCTTCAATTGCAGTGCAGTTCGTGGTTTGTTTTTATAAACGTTGTCTTTAAGGTATTTCCACAGGAAATAATCAAAGGGTGTAAGATCGGGGTTCTCGGAGGCCAGTTGATGGTGCCTCGACGAGAGATCACTTTTTCCAAAAAAAGTTCATTGACAACCTCAAGTGATTGGTTTGAGGTATAGCAAGTCGCCCCATCTTGTTAAAATCATGTTTTCATATTAAAACCTTTGAACAGCAGTTGTGGAACCAAAAAGTTCCTTAACATGTCGCAATACCGTTTACAGTTTACAGTAAATGCTCTTCAAAAAAATACCTTAAAGAGAAAGTTTATAAAAACAAACCACGAACTTCACTGCAATTGAAGGACAACATCTGCACCGAAATGGCCGCGGTTTCCAGAGAGATGTGTAGACGCGTAGAGGCTAATTTCCGTTTTCGGTTAGAGGAGTGCCAGCAGCGTAAGGGTCAACATGTAGACAACGTAGTCTTTGGCATTTGATTTTCTAAAACTTTGTCTAAAAATTAATAAAAATTTTTAATTTTTTTACTTTTATTTATATTTTAATTTAGTTTAAAAAAACTCCCTACCCTTTGTGGACCCTGTATATACCAAGGTATTTAACGATTTTTCCTTTGTTATAGCTTACTTCTATATACTCTCAAATATTAGTAATAGCTATATTCGTTCATTTTTACGGAAACAGTTATTATCAATTTTTACAATATTTAGAAGTATTTGCTTAAATAGTTTCGTAGTTTTTTTGTAGGCATAAAAACGACAAGAGATTTAAAAAATTAAATATTTTCCATATATCGTCAGCTTATAAGTTAAATCCACTAAGTCAATTTTTGGCTGTTGTTAGTTAAGTCCACCAAGCTCTTGTACTTATGGTTTTCTATATGCTGGTGCAATCCACACAGTCTAATCTAACTAAAGACTTAGTGGATTGCACCAGCATGTATACATATATACATGTAATTTTTCAAGAATTGCTCAAATTTCTGGGGGACCTAGCTCTACAAGTGGTTGCAAAAAACCTTAAGCTAGAGAGTTTTTCAATGGGAACTTAAAACTAGCGTCTAAGTTTTTTGGGGTCTGTTGAAATGCCAAAGTAATTTTTTGAGAATTGCTCAAATTTCTGGAGGACCTAGCTCTACAAGTGGTTGCAAAAACCTTAAGCTAGAGAGTTTTTCAATGGGAATTTAAAACTAGCGTCTAAGTTTTTTGGGGTCTGTTAAAATGCCAAAGTAATTTTTTGAGAATTGCTCAAATTTCTGGGATAAAATTGACTATTTTTAAAAATAATTTTACAGTTAATTAATTAATGATCGTAGTGTATAATATTTCGTATAAATAATAAATAAATTACTTTATATTTCCTCCTTATTTATTCATTTATATATGAGTATTTAAAATAAAATAAAAAATGACCAAATTTCATAAAAACAAATCCTATGATGTTTAACTTATTCTAAATATAACTACCAATATTTTCCAAATCCAGAATTCATGATATTTGAGAATAATCGTGAACAAAAGAGGGATATATAATTTTTTTTAGTTATAACATAGCTACGTTGAATGAAAATCTTAATTTAAGAAAGTTTTAAGGATATTTTCTTTAAAACGTTTCCTCAAGCTTTAAAGAAAATAACCTTAAAACTTTCCTAAATTAAGATTTTCATTCAACGTAGCTATGTTAAAATTAGAATATATATATAATGATAATAATAATAATATTTATTACCCAACAGGACATCCCAATTACAGAGTAATATTACAAAAGTAAAAATTCTTAAAATAATATATATAAACAAAACAAAATAAAATTACAATAATAAAGATAAAGATCACGTGATTCTATTTAAACAAAATATATTAAATATTTAGAAATTATAATAATAAAATAATGGCAAAATAACTAAGAAATAACAATAGTAAGTCTATGCAGCCGTTTGTTGTTATTAATATCAAGTACCAGAAATTATGTTCTTGAATTCACGTAAGTCCAAGTGAAAAATATCACAATGAGTGGCAAATATGTTGTGATACACACAAATGCGACGCACTGGGGACAGTTCCAAGACATTAGTTTGAGCTTTTTGAACATAAAAGCTGGTACAATGACGTGTCGAGAGTCTAGGTACATAAAAATGTATCCTTTGCAAAAGTTCCGAATAATCAACTGAATTATGTAGTAACTTAAACAAGAAGATTTGACCGTGAATATTATATATATATATATATATATATATATATATATATATATATATATATATATATATATATATATATATATATATATATATATATATATATATATATATATATATATATATATATATATATATACATGTTAAAACGTAGATTTTTGCGGGCGTAACATGTATCACTGTTTCTTCGGGTTTGGTCCCGCGTATTTTCCGAACAACAACCAAGAAATTCAAAATCCAACCCCTTCCGAAAATAATATTGAAATTGTCACTACTACATCGTTAGAAGAACAAAACAGAAGAGTAACACGAAGCCAAACAAGAAATTCACGCATCAAGTAGTACGTAAACGTCAAACAAGTGGTTGCTAGAGCAATGGAATTTTGATAGTTATTCCTGACGATGATGACTGCGACGTCATCGAAACGTCAAATTAAAAATAAAATGGACCAGAGCCAAGAAAATACGCGGGACCAAACCCGAAGAAACAGTGATACATATATATATATATATATATATATATATATATATATATATATATATATATATATATATACAATATATAATAATTAAACTGTAAGAAAGATTAAAAAAATTACAACTTGAAAACATATGTTCATCAAATTTTGTGTGGATGCAACTTATATCTTGCGTTTTTGAAATTTAAAAAAAATGTTTTGGGGTATGTATGTGTGTTCAACATATAGCTGCAGCAAGATGGAGCTACGGCCTATACTGCTCGAATTCCTTGGTCCTTGCTCGACCAAACTAAATTCGCAAGTTTTTCTAAACTCGAAATTTTACTTCATGCGCCAGGCGTATAAAACACTGATTCAAAAATGAAATATTGTAAAGTTTAAAAAATACAAGCCTTTATTTTGCATGGTTGGTTGACAAATTCTGTTGAATCTTCTAATCTGATTATACATACTAATTCGATTTCTAAATTTTGATCAGTATTAAAAGTCCAATTTTGTTTTAAGGCACACTACATTTATAGCCAAACAATCATGTAAACAAGATTTATAATACATTTTATTCTAGCATAAATATTAAATAAAATCAACATATCGAGCATAATTGGATTCAGAAAAACAATGTCCAATATAATTAAATATGAAAAGTATATACAGCCATTTAAAATTTTAAAGTTGACTTTTAATTGGAAATGAAGGTAATTTTGAAAAAAAAATATAATTAGTGTCAATTTATGGTATTGAATTTGCGATTGACTTTGCTTTTAAGTTCATTCAAATCGATCAATAAATAACAGAGTTATTGAGTTGGGCGCTTTTTATCGAACACCCGGTATTTGTTTTGTTCAACTGTCAACATTTTGTTTAGTATATATTGGCAACAATGCTTAATTTAAAAAAAAATGTCATAAACAAATTTGTTGTTGCCTAGTGTTATTTGTAGAAGCATTCAAGAAGTTTAGGAAAATTTTAAGGAGTTTAAGTGACTCATATAATTATAAACGGACTAAAACCATAATATTTCGTCTTTCAGAGCGATTGCTTGGCTTTCGACTTGATTAATCAATCGATTAACTGATACTTAACTCTTGTACAAAGTACTCAAAAAATAATCGCGTTAATCTTATTATTATATTGATTGTTAATAATTTTGTTAGGTCATCTATTTTATGTTTAATTAATTTCTTACTTAGCCCGTGGTGAAACATTTTTGAATGAAATATCCAGAATCATCTATTTTAATTTCAGAGTACTGAGAATCAATAATATTCTTGTTGGAGTTACGTGAAGTGTTAGTAATAGATATGTAAGTATTGAGAATTGATCTGTGCATATAGGTTTAAATTGATGATAAAAATAAGAAGCGACTGTTAGTTGGATACGGCTCAGTTCGTTAACCGTAAAGGGGTTGAATTCATTATGATAATTAGAGTCCGAGCATGTCCCATCCCCCGGCGCGGAGCCGCTACTAATCAAGGGGGCAGCCTCGCAGGAGGGGGTGGCAAAGAGCCGCTGCGAGAGTTAACCCCCCTAGCACCCCAGCAGCAGCACCACCACCAGCAGTCCCAACAAACAAAAACCTTTTTCCAATACAACGCGAGCCAGTGAATAAATGAAAATGAAGGACTATTGGTTTTTAGCTTTTGTCCGTTGTTCAAATGAGTGTGTGTTCGAAAATCAGTTAGGAGAACAAAACGATTCAACCCGCCAACGAATACGCTTTAGCAAATGCTGCCTCCTACTCCACCTCCACCTCCATCCACCTCCTCCCCCTCATACCATTTTAAAGCACATTGCACCCCCTCCGGTTCAAACACCCATCGACATACCCTCCTCCTCCTCCTCTATAATACCCCATACACACACATGCACGTCTGCGTATTTTTATTCTTTGTGATTAGTCCGCAGCATTTTACTCTATTCGCGCATGACTTTTTGTAACTGGACGCTTCAATCTGTAATTTTAAAAACACGCAAATGTAAGTATTGATTTTTAATAAAATTCATTTTTTCGGTTGGCAACTCGTTCTACCAATAGCAATCAGAATCAGTAATGGGCAAATGCTGCATAATTAACTAATTACAAAATACGTTTATGACAGTTTTTTTTAATTGTTATTTCAGCAGGGAGGTTGCAACACCCGCCATTATAATCACATCTATATTTTAATAAATCTCCTTAATTATTCGCGAATGCACTAACAACACACTCATGCAAAATTCAACAATTAATTACTTCTATAAACTATCTTGCAAATTTAAATTTAATCGGGACCAACCCCCCATTTAAAAACTTATTTTATATTCTTACGCGCCTCGTTAAAAGCAACAGCAGCATACATTATCAAGCCCACACCTGATATCCAGCCCCGATAAACGCGCTAAATAATCCATCGATCTCTACAACTAATACAGTCTTCTACACACTGTTACAGTTACAATACCTCGGGTTTTATCTTCGATCTCCTTTTATTATTAACAATTATCCACAAGTAACGGCCGTAAACTCGCGCTCTTGTATATAATAAACGTTGCCGATTTATTGCCCAGTATCTTCGCATAAAACCGATATCCCATCGATGATACGTGTTTTAGCTAGGATATATCTCTTAAGAGTTTCACTCACAAAACACTTTGTTTACTATTTATCAATAAGTACATCTTGCGATTTTATTGCATGAGCTTTTATAAAGAATTTCTGACCTATTTTCTCAATCTACGTTCATACTTTCTTTATTCAAATATAAAAATTCCTTTCGCAAAAATTATTCAATTCAGCATTAGATGGCGTTAGCTATCGAAATCATTAAAAGTTTTCACATATTGGCTTGAAATAGTCAGAAATGTTCTGTATTCCTCAGCACTGGGTCGGGACCACACTGAAGAGGACCTTGAAGTCCGAAACGCGTCTGTGGGTATCTGGTGCCGGAATACTGAACACAAATTCAAATTTGATATCTATCGTATGTTCAATTAAAAAAAAAAACATCTAGAGTGCCATCGAAAATATTGTAGGCTGGAAACTCTGAAATTATATACTAAAATTATTATATCTGACGTTTTATATGTCAATTTCTAAAGCTTGTAGCCAACGTAAATCTAAAAAAGATTAAATTAACAACTACTTAATTAAAGCACCCGCGGATCCACGAGAGAGGATGCCCTATTCCTCCTCCTCAAATATTCAGATTATAAAAAAATGAACCGATAAAATGGTTATGTATCTATCGTATGTTCAATTAAAAAAAGTGCCATGGAAAATATATTAGGCTGAAAACTCTGAAATTATATACTATAATTATTATATCTGACGTTTTATATATGTCAATTCCTAAAGCTTGTAGCCAACGTAAATCTAAAAAAAGATTAAATTATGGCACTTTAGAGGTTTTTTCTTATTCAACGTAAGATATAATACCGTACGATTGTTATAATTTAAACGATCGTACGATACTATATCATATGTTGAATAAAAAAAACCTCTAGAATACCATGATTTACTCTTTTTTAGATTCGCGTTGGCTACAAGCTTTAGAAATTGACATATAAAACGTTATTTAGACTGAACGGCTTTCTTTGTGCGGTTGCCCAGAATGCTAATTGAATGATGGAATACATTTAAGGTTATAGTAAACTATGTGTTAGCAATCAGTAGTGCCAATCTAATTTAAAATACAGGGCCTACTCTAAATCACGTTTTTAATGATACTATTTCCTCATGTCCTGGTTATTGAAATGACGATTGAATATGAAAAAGACAATATTGGTCATTTCATTTGACTAGACAAAAAATGCGAACAAATTCAGACATATTTGTATCTCTGTGGAGTTTATTAGTGCAACTAATTAATTGGTTTGTATAAAGCTTGCTTATCTTATCAAATCGGCAATGAAATGGCATTACGATACCGATTTGATAAGTTAAGCAAGTTGCATCCTATTACTTTTGGTATTATCAGCACAAATGTATTCTAATTTCTCGTCTAGTTAAATGTAATGAGCAATATCTAAAAATGTAAGAGTTACAACAAATGCTTTATAAATACATTAGTAAATAGTAAATATTTGCAGAATGTATTGACATGAGGATCGAACACAAGGAGTGAGTGTATTTTTAAATTCAGTTTAAATCAGTGTTTTATACGCGTGGCGCATGAAGTAAAATTTCGAGTTTAGAAAAGCCCCGTGAAAATTTGTCTCGGGTCGCAGCGCGACCCTCGACAAATTTTCTACGCGGGGCTTTTCTAAACTCGAAATTTTACTTCATGCTTAGTCTGGGAGTGGACCGCCAAGATTTTCAACATATCGAAATTTTCAATATTTCTAGATTTTTGTAGATTTATTTACAGTTTGTTATTATATCAAATGCAACTTTAATATTTATTCAATACTGTTTATTTTTTTAGGAATAGAATATTAACCCATTAAAAGCCGAGTAAATTATAAAATTAACTCTAAAAGTTGATTTTAGGTAAAATTTTGCATTTTTTTTATGATTTCAATGAATGATTTATTATATTACATACGACGATTCTATAAAAAAGGTAAATTTAAAGTTTGAACGAGTGTTTCCACTCCCAGACTAAGCATGAAGTAAAATTTCGAGTTTAGAAAAGCCCCGTGAAAATTTGTCGAGGGTCGCGCAGCGACCCGAGACAAATTTTCTGGGCTTTTCTAAACTCGAAATTTTACTTCATGCGCCACGCGTATAAAAGACTGAAATGTTGTGAAATTATAAATCACTGAACAAATGAGTAATAATAGAAATATTGAAATAACAAAATATTTAAATGTTTCATTTACTTTTATTCTACATTAAGTTGTAACGTTTCGTTATTACTAATTTGCTGTTTAGTTATTATTAATGGCATAACCTCACAATAAATAACATTTGTCACTTGTTATACAAGGCACACTAAATATATTTTTTTTTAAATATAATTGTATATAGAAGATTTTAAAAAACAAGAAATTGAGCGTTATTGGATTTAAAAAAATAATGTATAATGTAATAAAATTATAAAATTATAAGTTGCAATTTAAAAATCCTAAGTTGGTCATTATTTGGGAGTGAAGTTATTATTGAAAAATCTTAAGTTGTCTATTATTTGGAAATAAATTTATTATTGAAAATAATCAATTTTTATGTAATTTGTGAGTATCTAAATGGCCATTAAGTTTGGTTTTAATTAAATAAAATCGGTTAATAAATACAAGAGTTATGGCGTTGGACGTTGTTTTATCGAACACCCGGTATTTGTATTGTTCAACTGTTTTTGTTTAGTATATATTTTTTTAATAAATCAGTGCACATGTCGATATGGGGAGTTTGTAAACAATCTTGTGAAAATTATTATTACGTGTATTAGTTGTATATTGTAATATTCATGTTTTTATACCTTTAGAATAGTGAAGAATACAAAACACAATACCTTAGAAACAGTAACCTGTATATGCACTTTGTGCATTCGTGTCATTGACGATGCCACTATGGAGCATTAAGTGGCGTTAGCCATCGAATCCATTAATAGTTTTCACATATTGGCTTGATATAGTCAGAAATGTTTAGTATTCCTCAGCACTAGATCGGCACCATACTGAAGAGGACCTTGAAGTCCGAAACGCGTCTGTGGGTATCTGATGCCGGAATACTGAACTCAAATTCAATTTTAATACCTTAGACACGACTAGTATCCTAGAAACAATTTCATCTTAGTCAAGAGAACGATATTCATAAGCCTTTAATTTCACAAATAAAATTAAAAATCCTATTTTACTGCTTCACATTAAACTTAGACTTATCAAATGGATCGTTAAGGCTTTAGAAATAACTTCAGAAGTCTTCCAGTTCATTAAAAAAATATTTTTTAGTGCACCAATTCTAAAAATAAAAGCCGGTATTTTCACTGCTTCGCACATTAAAACAAAATTGAAATATGCTTTTGACAGCTTAAATATAGATTTTATTTTAACAAAATTACGACGAATTAATTTTTGCGGTAGGTCTTTAAATTTATTAGAATAATTTCTTAGATATAGAAAATTCTGTATTAGCGTGAACAATACAAAATAAAATTTTGATAACATAGACGACGATGTGTCGCAAGGTTCTGTACTTGGGCCCTTAATATTTTTAATTTTTATCAACAACCTGCAAAATCACATAAATTCAGAAAATATCACTCTATATGCAGATAATGCAACGGTATTTTTACTGCTTCGAACATTAAAACAAAATTGAAATGTGCTTTTGACAACTAAAATATAGATTTTATTTTAACTAAATTAAAAAGAATTGGTTTTTGTGGTACTTTTTTCAACTTATTAGAATCATTTCCTAAACACAGAATATTTATATTTCTGTGTTAGTGTTAACAGTACAAAATCAAATGTTTATAACATAGACCATGGTGTACCACAAGGTTCTGTACTTGGGCCCTTAATATTTTAAATTTTTATCAACGACCTGCAAAATCACATAAATTCGGAAAATATCACTCTATTTGCCGATAATGCAACGGTATTTTCACAGCTTCGTGCATTAAAACGAAATTGAAATGTTTGACAGCTTAAATAAATATTTTATTTTAACATAATTTAAACGAATTTAATTTTGCGATACATTCTTAAACTTAAGAATAATTTTTTAAATATAGAAAATTCTGTGTTAGCATGAACAGTACAAAATCTAATTTTTATAACAAAGACGACTGTGTACCACAAGGTTCTGTACTTGGGCCCTTAATATTTCAAATTTTTATCAACGACCTGCCAAATCACATAAATTCTGAAAATATCACTCTATATGCCAATAATGCAACGGTATTTATACTGCTTCGCACATTAAAACAAAATTAAAATGTGCGTTTGAGAGCTTAAATATAGATATTATTTTAACAAACTTAAAACGAATTGGTTTTCGCGGTATATTCTTAAACTTATTAGAATTATTTCTCAAACACAGAAAATTCTGTGTTAGCGTGAACAGTACAAAATCAAATTCTTATAACATAGACGACGGTGTACCATAAGGTTCTGTATGTGGGCTCTTAATATTTTTAATTTTTATCAACGACCTACCAAATCACATAAATTTAAACAATATCACTCTATATGCCGATAATGCAACTGGCTTAGTTAGTGGTAATATTTATGGCGATCTTTCGATAAAAATAAAAATAATTATTCAAAACTTTCAAAACTGGTGTCCCCGAAATACATTAATGTTAAACGTTACTAAAACAGTATGTTTATATTTTCAAAAGTGTAACATAAATACTTCGCTACTACGACTAAATGTAAACATTGGGCTCGGTCATCAAAATATTCAACATTCAACATGTTTGGATTCGTTTGTGATGTATGTTAGTATCTAATGAACGCTACGGAGGGTCGGTGTATTTTGTGCGATTGCAAAAATTATAAACACGTTCACGATTAACAATCCCGTCATCAGAGAATTCCCCAACAGTCGGCACTAAACTCCCAACTGTTGTCTTTGATGAACGGGCCCAATATTAGTATTTTATTGCAGGAATATACAAAATTATTAGGATTAACTGTTGATGATAAATTTAATTAGAATTTCCACATAAAGTACGTTGCTGACAAAGTCAACTCTGGGTATTACTTAATATGAAAACTAAAGGAATCCTTACATCCTTATGGACAGTTTGGCATGAACTAATGCTCTTGTATGTAGTCATTTGGCATATAATGTTACATTTTGGGGGTAAACTGCAAATGGTTTAAGAGTATTCAATTAAAGCTTTAAAAGTACGATTTTTTTTCCGCAATCTACAAATTAGTCTTACAAAGACTATATCAAACACTCATTGAAATAACTACTTCCCGGGCTTATACCCCGACGGACATTGAATTATACAACAACTGTTTGCTGTTACATACAGTAACCTACTGCAAATGTAACAATTTGGGACAAATTATTCAGGCCATTTATAGACGCGTTTATCTCTCATCAGTATAGCTTTGTCATTTCCTCTAAACAATTTGACACCTTAGACTAGCGGTCACGTTACCATTCAAACACAAGTATAAATGAAATTGCCAATTCTTGGTTGCAGAATACTTCAAGCATTAAAAGTGCGATTTTTTATTTATTTGTCAAAAACGAGTTATCCGCTCCTTATTTAATATAAACCCTGGGTCTCCAAACTATCTTCTTCGCGGGCCACAAATACAATTCTACATAATAAAGTCGGCCAAGATCCGATTAATTTTATAAAATTATGAAAAATTTAAGGAACAATTGTTACAATATTTCAAAATATGACATTTAAAAAAAAATTACAAACAATCGCGGGCCGGATTCATGCAAGTCGCGGGCCGGATTTGGCCCGCGGGCCGTAGTTTGGAGACCACTGATATAAACTATAGAGACTCGTGTAGATCATCTTTTAAATAATATTATATACTGACCCTACCCTGTACATTCATATATAAAACACTTTTATTGGTCAAAAATAATATACATTATTTCACAAAAAAAATCCGAATTGCATAATTACAACACCCGAAATGCAATGTGTCTAACAATTTCTGTTCATAAGTCATCAAAAATCGGAAGGTCACCATAATACCTAGGAGTGAAATTATACAATAAATAACCTAGAGAAATACAAAAACACGAGGGTAATTCATTCGAAAATAAACTTAAACAGAAACTTATTGAAAAATGTTATTCAACAGACACTGACATCTAAACCAATTATATAAAATGTATCTTTAACATATTACAGGTTAACTCATTTGTTCTTAAACTTAAATATGTATATTTGTGTGTGCTGTATTTTTGCGTTATATAGTATATAACATTTATTTTTTTTAATTACTATTGTTTACTGCAATAACCTGTACATCCATTGTTATTTGGCAAAGTATGAATGAATATATTATTATTATTATTATTTGAAAGATGAAATGAAAATAACTGAAAAAAATTCCTAACATACTTTCAGAAATGTCAATTGTTTTCAATTCGATATAAAGGTCACAACTTTTTTATACCACATTTATTTTACTTTTGTGACTAGTTTCAATTACACGGTAATCATTGTCAAACTAAGTAATTGAAACTAGACACAAAAGTAAAATAAAAGTGGTATAAAAAATTTAAGTGTTTACTTTATATCAAATTGAAAAGGATTGACATTTCTAAAAGTATGCCAGAAATTACTTTTAGTTGTTTTCATTTTATCTTTCAATTAATAACAATAATAATAATATATTCATTGATACTTTGCCAAATAACAATGGATGTACAGGTTAAGTGTTTTCTTTAGATCAAATTGAAAATGTACTACGAAGTGAAAGCCTCCAAGAATCAAGAATCAATTGGTTACATTATAATCACTGAGAGACAATGAATAAGCTTTTAAAATACTGTAGTCAACACATTACCCTTTTCCCCTGACCTTACAAAACACAAAACACTAAATCACAAACGCATGTCTACCTTTTGGTTTGATTTTATTACTTCATTATTTGACAAACCTATCAATGGGCAGTTAAATTATCTATATGCAGGCAATTTTTCTTTTAAGTATACATATGCATACGATGTTATGTTCCGACATGCGTTGCTTTTGTTAGAAGAGTTCAATTTGATGCTTTAAACGAGTGTTTTCCACTCCCAGGTTAAGCATGAAGTAAAATTTCGAGTTTAGAAAAGCCTAAAAATTTGGTTTGGTCCCTCCGCTTCGCGGAGGGACCAAACCAAATTTTTAGGCTTTTCTAAACTCGAAATTTTACTTCATGCGCCAAGCGTATAAAAAACTCATTCAGAGTGAAGTTCGTATTACACAACTTAAGCTTGATCACTATTTAATACGCGTGGCGCATGAAGTAAAATTTCGAGTTTAGAAAAGCCTGAAAATTTGGTTTGGTCGCTCCGCGCTTCGCGCTACGCGACCAAACCAAATTTTCAGGCTTTTCTAAACTCGAAATTTTACTTCATGCTTAATCTGGGAGTGGAAAACACTTGTTTAAAGCTATAAATTTAACACTAAAACAAGCAATATCTACAAATTTAAAGGATAAACGCTGTAATTGGGATATGTATACTTAAAAGAAAAACTCCCCAAGAAGGAACGACAAACAAGAACGAACGGAAATCCCTGGAACACAAACCTCAGTTAAATTGGACATGAGCACATTGGATTAGTCACATTAATATTCAAGAAAATATGCGTTTCAAATTATAGTAATTTCCTCTTGGTTCTGCGACAAATTGTAAGTGATCAATCTATATGGCACATACATTTTTCAACTTATTAGAATCATTTCCTAAACACTGAATATTATATTTCTGTGTTAGTGTTAACAGTACAAAATCAAATGTTTATAACATAGACCATGGTGTACCACAAGGTTCTGTACTTGGGCCCTTAATATTTTAAATTTTTGTCAACGACCTGCAAAATCACATAAATTCGGAAAATATCACTCTATTTGCCGATAATGCATCGGTATTTTCACAGCTTCGCACATTAAAACAAAATTGAAATGTTTGACAGCTTAAATAAATATTTTATTTTAACAAAATTAAAACGAATTTAATTTTGCGATACATTCTTAAACTTATTAGAATCATTTTTTAAATATAGAAAATTCTGTGTTAGCATGAACAGTACAAAATCTAATTTTTATGATCAATCTATATGGCAAGAGTTAAAAGAATATTAACTTGGAAACTGTTGAAAATATGTTTGTAAACATTTGTGTGGATATTGCAAAATGTGGTCTATTAATATATCAATAGATTTCGAATAAATTTAATAAAACATCAAACAACAACCCCGTATATAAATAATATGCATACATAATTTAATAGGATTCGGGAGACAGAAAGCAGTGATTAGTGTGAGGTATTTTATAGTGTTTACCGTTTGTTGGGGGGTGGTTAGACTAGAGGGTGTCCAGTCTAGTATTCCGGCAGAAGGAGGCATGTACAGGGTGTAAGGGTGTAATAGAATGACCTGCGAGATGGATGTTTGGGGGTAGTGGAGGAGAAGAGGAGCAGAGACTGCCCGAGGGATGTCGGACCCGCACCAGTGTAATTTCACGGTGCCTTGCACCTCAAACCCACCCTTACTGAGCCAGTGTACTCAACTCGCTTGCTTACGTTATTGTAGCCACTTCACAAAGCCCGGCCAACATACTGATTTATATGAATGGAATGTGTGTATGTGTTCAATTAGCTTCGGTACTTTTAAGAGCTTTGGCGAAAACGGTGCGCGCGGACCGCTTTAAGGGTTTTATCTGTCAGTGTGTTAAATCTTTCAACTGGCCCAGGAACTTTACAGGAGATCAGAATGTTAAACAGATGCGTTGGATTTGTGTTTTGTGCGAATTACAACAGCAAAGTTACACAAAGTATATTCATCATAATCATGTTTATTGCGAGAACCCTCTTTTACTGTTTTATTGCAGTTTATTCAGATAAATTGTAGATTTAAGAATAAAACACTTTAATCAATGGTAAATTAAATTAATTTGTAGAAATTAACTGTTACAGTTTTTTTTAATTTTTTTGGAAGCGGTGGAGTTGAAGTTCAAAATAGTCGTGACCACAAAATATAACCTCACATTAATATGTCAGAATCTAGTAACTTATAACTAGTCGGAGAGAATATAAATTAGTGAAGCAAACCAAGTGTTTTAATTAAATATCCAGAATTAGATTTAAAAATGGTTCACCACGGGTTAAGTGAGTTAAGTAAGTAATTAATTTAAAACATAAAATAAATAAATTTTATTGAATCACCCTTATTCAATAAAATTTATTTATTTTATGTTTTAAATTAATTACTTACTTAACTCACTTAACCCGTGGTGAACCATTTTTAAATCTAATTCTGGATATTTAATTAAAACACTTGGTTTGTTTCCCTAATTTATATTCTCTCCGACTAGTTTCGAGCATTAGTCATCTTTATTATACCTAGTGATTTTTCACTGAAATTTTGACATTGACAATTAATATAAAAATCAGATGAACTATAGCTACAACATTCTAATTTTCTTTGATTTTTAAAAATCATATTACAACCAACTTGATTTTAAATACAAAAGCACGTTCGTATCAGCTTTCTTTCTACTCAACGTTAATTATACTCTTCTTTATTTTTGTGAGGTTTAATTTTGATAAATTAGCTTGCATCTGACAAGTCGGCGTTCGAAATTATTATTTTTGCCCGCATTAGCATGCGGAATTAAAGATTAAAAGTTCGCGGCGACCGGCGAAAAAATGAGATTACCGGCTGCCCTCACCGTCCATAAATCCTAAACAAGGAAATGGACAAAACACCGAACCGATTAATCACGCCGGATTATATTTTTAAGCACCTATACACAACACCCTATCATCAATTTTAATATCCGCATCATTTTTTATATTACTATTTTAAGAATGTGGAAACAAAATAAATTATATCAACTTATTACCAGAATGGACAAAAAAGAAACACAGATTTCTGTATGTCACAATGAAAAGAATAGAAAAATACTGCACACTTTCCGTTTACATTAAGCACACTCTGAGTAAGGATTTCGATTTTCTCATATTTTCAATTACCGAATTGAGTTTTTTCTATGTGTGTACATACAGAGAGTTTTATGTAACACCGAACATTTTTACAACGAGAATTTTTCTTTGAAGTATCCATATGTATACGTTGCACATTCTTTGATGCTTGGTTTATTAAAAGAATTTAATTTGAAGATTTTAACGACTGTTTTCCACTCCCAGGCTAAGCATGAAGTAAAATTTCGAGTTTAGAAAAGCCTGAAAATTTGGTTTGGTCGCGTAGCGCGAAGCGCGGAGCGGCCAAACCAAATTTTCAGGCTTTTCTAAACTCGAAATTTTACTTCATGCGCCACCAGTACAAAACACTGATTCAATGTAAAGTTTAGCGGTGTGTTTTAAACTTCGTAATATGTCAGTGTTTTGTACCGGTGGCGCATGAAGTAAAATTTCGAGTTTAGAAAAGCCTGAAAATTTGGTTTGGCCGCTCCGCGCTTCGCGCTACGCGACCAAACCAAATTTTCAGGCTTTTCTAAACTCAAAATTTTACTTCATGCTTAGCCTGGGAGTGGAAAACACTCGCTTAAAGCTTAAAATTGGATTTTTCTAATGAACCGAGCATCGTAAAATGTGCAACGTATGCATATGGACACTTCAAAGAAAAATTCTCGTTATGAAAATGTTCGGTGTTACCTAAAACTCTCTGTATGTAAATTGCACAGACCATACTAAATGATTAAAGATGTTCAGTATTCTTCAAGCACTGGTTCGGGACTATACTGATGATGGCGTTGAAGCCTGAAACGCGTATATATCATCTGGTGAATGATTGAGTACTGGACACAAATTCATATTCTTGAGACTTTTTTCTATCTAAAATAAATTATTACTGTTAGTTAAAAGTGAACAGGAAGTGATCTTTTCGACACTCGCACGCACTTAACGGTGTCGTGAAGACTTACGCGCTCGCGCCATCTATTTATAACCCGAATGGGATGTTTTGTGGAGATAATTCGACGTCCACGACATCTATTAGCGTGTAATTAGATAGTATCTGTCGGTCCGGATTGAAATTATTGCCGCCGCACTCCCAAGATTATCTCCACATTCAGAAAGCGACGGTTTTATTCGGTTTAACGGTGACGAGACCGACTTCTTCCAATCACACAATCATAACGATCATCCGATTACTCTCCGACTGTGTGCATTCGCACTAATAACGGTTAAATGGAGACGATCGCAATCTTGTAATTGTAACTTATACCTCTGATTTGTATAACTATGCACATGCATTGGTTTAGATTTAGTAAAACAAATTGCTTTACTAATTTAGACTAAACAAACTCATTAAGCACGTATCTAAGTACATCACTGCTTATTTGAATCATTCTGGAGTTTATAATTATAAACTGAGGTTAAGCAATTATATTCAAGCTAATTTGTTTAAGTTTCATTCAGTAATTTTATTAAAGTTTTTAATATGTTTCTAACAGGTAGTTTCCACTCCTTGATTTAGTATGAAGTAAAACATTTTTTTTATTAACTTTTAAGAACGTTGGTACGAATGTTATTTCTTCATTTGATTCGAATCATAAATCTGAATACTTTCCTGGAATATAAAAGAGGTGTAAGTTATCTTTTAAGAACGTTGGTACGAATTTTATTTCTTCATTTGATTCGAATCATAAATCTGAATCCTTTCATTGAATAAAAAAAACAAAATATGATTCGTTTAAAAGAATTCGAATTTTGATTTTAAAATCACAGATACAAATTCTTTTTAATATAATTCATTTTTTAATTCGAATCAGGAATCTGAATCCTTTCATTGAATATGATTCGAATCACGAATCCCCGAATTAAAAATCCATAAAATATGATTCGTATCAAAGGATTCGAAATTTAATTTTCAAGTCACAGATATAAAGCGTTTTCAATATAGTTCTGTTTTTTTTTTTAATTCGAATCGGGAATCTTAATTATTTCATTGAACATGATTCGAATCACAAATCCCCGAATCAAAAAATCACAAAATTTGGTTCGTAACAAAGGATTCGAATTCTGATTTTCAAATCATAGATACAAATCCCGTTTAATATAATAAATTTTTTTAGTAATAAATAACACCAGTTAACCACATTTAAATAAAACTAATTATAAAATAAATTATAAATATTGTAATGTGTCCATTTAATCATATACAGGATGTCTCATTTTTAAAAACCACCTGGAATATCTTCAGAACCATGCACCAAATAAAAAATCGTTTTAAATAATAGTTTATTGATTTAGAGGGGGGCGTATAATTCTGAAAGAAAATTCAACCCCCCCCCCCACCCCTAGGCTAGGCTGGAGAGGGGGTAGCGTTAAAATCTTAAATGCGAACCCCTATTTTTTATTAGATATTTGGATAGAGCCTGGAAAAGTAAGTAAGTTCTATCTAAAAAGATGTTTTGTTACTTTGATAGATGGCGCTGCGATCAACAAAATTAAGCAATTAATAATGGACATACTAAATTTATTTTATTCTAACCAACTAGTTGAACATTTCACTTGAAGTTAGTGATTTATTCGCATGACGCATGAATTAAAATTTCGAGTTTAGAAAAGCCTAAAAATTTGGATTTGCTGGGGCGCGATTTGCTTGGCTCGCGCGCCCTAGCAAATCCAAATTTTCACTCTTTTTTAAACTCGAAATTTTACTTCGTGCTTAATCCGGGAGTAAAAAACACTCGTTTAAGATTTCAAACTAAACTATTTTAAAAAACAAACGATTATCGGAAAATGTACAGTATGTTTACCAAATTAGTGGTGGCAAATACTACCGTCAGGGCCGAAAGGGTAAAAATAGTTAAATAATCAATACAATACTATTAAATCTACCAACTTTAAAGTAGGTTTTTCATATGGTTGAGTCTCTAAACGCGTAACCTTCGAGGTGTTAAATTTGCTGAAGGATCGACGATTTATATTCATAGTAGGGTCGCACCCCTCGATCATTTCTCACCAATTATTCCATTTTGGATGTTGCGAATCGGAAACTAACTTCATCGGAAATTGCATTTGAGACAAGCAATATTGAAAAATTTACTCAGATAACAAAATTAAAATAATTTACACAACTACTTGATACTTCGTAAAATATTAACATACAGTAGATAAACAAAACATAAAAAAAAAACTTTCAAATGTTAAATGTTTAATTGCACAAATAGACAAAATAAAATTTCAGATTTCTCGATAAAAACAAAAATACATAAAATAGATAAACTGTTTAGTCCCCATCCGGGTCCTTTTAATTAAAAAAATTCCATACTTCAAATTTGCAAAGCTCTGTTTAAATACTATAAAAATGGTGATGTATGCGACATAGCACTTAACCTGCCCTTTAATTAATTAATAATTGTTATAGTAATCTTATTTTAATTGTCAATCGGTTGAATATTTGTAAAAAAAAATATTAACGGATTTGATTTGTTTTAAAAATTGTAAAAAATCAAAGATTTGCGCAATCAACATGATACAGAATTTACTCAGAATTCATTGCACTTACACCTGCTTTAAAGAAAATTACATTATTATTATAAGCCAAAATTATGCGATAAAATCAACGATTTTTTACTTTATTTAAAATAATTGTATAAAATTAAAGTTTTCTACAATCAGCATTAAATTCTCAGATTTCTTATTAAAAAAAAATGATCTCAGCGCATTTTCCTAAAATATTAATCTAAAGTTAAAATTATGCAATAAAATCAACGATTATATTAAATGTTTTCTTTAAAAAAATATAAATAATCAATACGTAATCAAATTAACATAGAATTCATAGAATCTACACTAACATGGAAAAAAAATTATCTCAGCGCATTTTCCTAAAATATTAATCCAAAGTTAAAATTATGCACTAAATTCAAAGATTTTGATGAAATGTTTTCTCTAAAAAAATGTAAATAATCAACACATAATCAAATCAACATAAAATTCATAGAATCCACACTAAAATGGATAAAACTTGATAAGCTAAAATTTAATCTCAAATGTAGACACATCAAACATCTACATCTCTACTAAATATGCATTTATTTTCCAAGTGTTAAACAATTTGAGAAACAATAGTCTCCATTTAGGTGTAAATACAGTTGTTAAATAATGGTGTTTTATTTATTGTACAAGTGAAAATACCAAAATTATAAAGTCATTAAATTAAATAATGAGTTATGCTGGATTTATCAATTAATTGATAAAATTAATGTACATAATTTATTTATAATTTTTTGAGCCAATTGTACCTTTGGCTGTATAAAAATGTCATCACGCACACACACAAATCGTACAGTCGGCTTCAATTTCCATAATTGAATCCATGCATTATTTCACTCATCGATATTTTACATAAGCAATTATATAATTTTCATGGCCGGCAAATCAGCGTACAATTTTGAAATAATCTTTATAAATTATAAATAGCTGGGATTCCCTTATGAGATAATAATTATTGGGGTAATGTACACCCGATGCATAATTAGCCCATATGCATACAGTTTCATGAAATATTCATACATAACGCTCCAGTAAATCTATATCTGTAATCTCTAGAATTTAATAACAAAATTAGAAAAATGTGAAAACTATACGAACAGATAAGGCTATTTGTAATTCTCTAAGTGAACTTAATTTATTCATTAATTGATTGATTCATTACTTATAAATTGATTTTATGTAATAAGAGTGTAATTTTCTTAATTATTTTATTGAAACGCATAACTTTCGTTTTTTTTTTAAATTAATTGTGCAGATATTTTTCCACTTCCTGATTAGGCATGACATATCTAAAACAATTTTAATAAAATACCTAAAAGAGTTACGACAAGAAGTAAATACGCATTATATACAAATTTTTCGATTATTTACAACTTTTCTTAGCAATTTTTTTTTATATGATTAATACTAAATTTGATTTTAAATATTTATTTTTGAACTTAAAGTAAAAAAATAGCACGAACTCTATTCAGTTTACGTCATAAATTTGACCATAAGGGAAATTGCAAACTAAGTTCCTGATTGATCGCCTAACGGGGATTTTCGCTCCCAGATTAAGCATGAAGTAAAATTTCGAGTTTAGAAAAGCCTGAAAATTTGGATTTGCTGAGGCGCGCGAGCGAAGCGAGTCGCGCCCCAGCAAATCCAAATTTTCAGGCTTTTCTAAACTCGAAATTTTACTTCATGCGCCACGCGTATAAATCACTAACATCAAGTGAAATCTTTAACTAATTGGTTAGAGTAAAATAAATTAAGTATGTCAATTATCAATTGCTCAATTTCGTTGATTGCAGCGCCATTTATTAAAGTAACGAACATGTTTTTAGATAGAACTTACTTACTTTTCCACGCTTTATCCAAATAGGGGTTCGCATTTAAGATTTTAAAGCTACCCCCTCCCCAGCCTCCCCTGTGGGTGGGGGTTGAATTTTCTTACAGGATCGGATGTTTCCCTCTAAATCATTAAACTTCTTTTTGAAACGTTTTTTTATTCGGTGCATGGTTCTGAAGATATTCCAGGTGGTTCTTAAAAATGAGACACCCTGTATATGATTAAATGGACACATCACAATATTTATAACTTATTTTTTAATTAGTTTTATTTAAATATGGTTAGCTGGTGTTATTTATTAATACAAAAATGAATTATATTAAAGTTGGTAAATTTAATATTATTGTATTGATTATTTAACTATTTTAACCCTTTCGGCCCTGACCATTGCCACCACTAAAATTTGGTTAACATACTGTGAACTTTTCTTATAAATATACGTACATGCATGCATGAGCTGTAACTTTTCCGATAATCGTTTGTATTTTAAAATAGTTTAATTTGAAATCCCAGATTAAGCTTCATGCGCCACGCGTATAAAACACTGATTTTAATTGAAGTTCAAAACACTCTACTAAAGCAGTATGCTTAAAACGTGTATTCTGAACATCACATCACATCAGTGTTTAGTACGCGTGGCGCATGAAGTAAAATTTCGAGTTTCGAAAAGCCTGAAAATTTGGTTTGGTCGCTCCGCGCTTCGCGCTACGCGACCAAACCAAATTTTCAGGCTTTTCGAAACTCGAAATTTTACTTCATGCTTAGTCTGGGAGTGGAAAACACTGGTTTGAAAGTTCAATTTAAAATATTTGTAAAAACAACGAATATCTGAAGATTTACAGCGTAAACAGTAAATTGAGATATGTTAACTTAAAAGAAAAACTCTCTGTATATCTGAAACAGTAATAAATAATATGCAGTGTACAAAAAATGTTTTTGGTAACCAGAAAATTTCAGGGTTGAAAGAATCTGATTCAACCCTTTCAACCCTGAAATTTTCTGGTTCCCAAAAACATTTTTTGTACACTACATATTATTTATTACTGTTTCAGATATACAGAGAGTTTCTCTTTTACTCTCTTGAGTTATTACTCTCTTGACTTCTGTAACTATAAAAATAAGTTCAGTGCTTACGCTCAAAGTCAAAATATTTATAAAAAAACGTTTTTTTTTAAATACTCATTTGTTAAAGGAGACTAAAACTTACAATTAAAGTTTAATGTGTATGTGGATGAATAGGTGTTGATTAGAGAAGCAATTACAAACTAAGAAAAGGCGAAGGTGTTAAAAAATGCTATTCTGAAATGTATCGGAAGTTGGCGCTTCTGGCGTGCATCGATGGGCCCCAGTAGGTGGTTGATGAAAAGGCCTCTTCGCCTCATTATAATTATGTTTCACGTAACAACCAGAGCCACTTCATTCCGAACACTTTTTTTAATTACACTTCACTTTACCGAGAGGAAAAAGTAAGCAACCCAAAGGCGGCTCACTTACCACAGCTTTTACACCATTCTTTATATTAAAGTAACAAAGAATAATAAATTTGAGCTAAATAGCAATCTACAAATTTGGGTTTGAATATCCAAGTTTGAAATGAGTAAAGTTATTGTTCATTTCATTAACTAGGAGAGAAATTCAAAGTAGTTCAAACATATTTGTGTCTATGCATGAACATTAATTTCACAAAATATTCGATGTATTCCAACTAGTTTCGGCTTCTAGCCATTATCAAAAATGGTACAGAAATTACATTTTTACAAACTATATACATAATTAGGTAGTAATGGCGCTTAATATTGGAGAAATCGAAAGTTCGTCGTATTACCCCTCTCACGTGAAAAATATAAATTAAAAAAAATTGATCGTTCTTTTTGAACAAATCATTCATGAAAGAGCCAACTCTACTACGTACCCCTTGGTACGTAGTAGAGTTGGCTCTTTCATGAATGATTTGTTCAAAAAGAACGATTCTGTGCGGTGATTTAAATGAACTGATTCCGTATTTTATGAAGAATTGATTTTCATGAATAATTCGTTCAAAAAAAAACGATTCTGTGCGGTGATTTGAAAACTTATTCCGTATTTCAAGAAGAACTAATTTTCATGAATAATTCGTTTAAAAAGAACGATTCTGTGCGATTTGAATGAACTTATTCCGTATTTAGAGAAGAATTCATTCGTTTATGATTCATTCACTCGAGACGACCGTCCGAATGATTCAGGCTGAGCGGAATCGTATTCCCGATTCGGATTTATACATGCGGTCTGAATCCGCCCGAATCGGATGACTACTAATTCGCTCAAATCCGCGCACAACTTCAACTCCGCTTTGTACATGCGATATGAATCTGAATCCGCCCGAATCAGATGAGTAATTCGTTTGCTCGAATCCGCGCACAACTTCAACTCCGCTTTATGCATGCGGTCTGAATCTGAATCCGCCCGAATCGGATGACTAATTCGTCCGCTCGAATCGGTTGAAACGATTCTTCACAACTTGCAGAAACAAATCCGCTGTGCCAGATCTCATTTGTATTTTGTACGATTCGACCGTCGCGCGTCGGACCGTTTTATAAATCGCTCGCGTGAACTCGTGAGGCTTAAACGAATTTAATCTGATCAGCTCTTTTGTAATAGTAATATTCTCTTTAGGTCTAAATTTAGTGTGAATTTCTCTGTTCACTGCAAATAAGGCAGCCTTCTTTTATCAGCTGATGTTTGTTCTCTACTTACGAGACAAATCACAACATGTTTGCAAGACGAATTAAAGGCCGATGAAGTTTTTTTCTAGAACAGCTTTACGAAACTTACGACTAAAAAGGCAAAATGTGAATTATGTTTAGCGAGAATATCAATAAAATGTAGTCCAACAACCAATTTAATAATGTAAGAAGCTTGATAAGAATTTCGTCCGGTTTTCCTTCTCTTTTAAAATTATTAGTATTATTATAAGTAACTTAATTGTTGAGGTAGTTAATAGTTGAAAGTTTATTTTTACTTTGATTTTAGTTTAAATAAAACATTTTATTACTTTAAAACACTTTATTGTACTCGCGAAAATTGTTATTCTTCTCCTGAAGAAGCCACAGTGTGGCGAACTAATTGTCGCGAGTACAATAAAGTGTTTGAAAGCAATAAGTGTTTTATTTAAACTAAAATCAAAGTGAAAATGAACTTTCAACTATTAACTGCCTGAACAATTTAGTTAGTGAAATTTAACCAAGTGTTATCTTTTTTAAATCAAATAAAGTGTATGTGTCTTATTTGTGTAAATAATGATGTATAAGTGTTTGAAAGTAATAAGTGTTATATTTAAACTAAAATCAAAGTGATTATTATAAGTGATTCGTTTACGAACGATTTATAAAGAACGAATCACTTTTAAGGAATGATTCGGTTGATTCGAATCACACGAAAGATTCTAACTTCCCATATCTAGTACTTAGTACCCAAAAAGTGCATCTAGCATCAAAAAATATAAGTGAGAAAAGGAATATAACTGCGTTTTAATTAAGTGACTTAAAATCTCCACGTAATTCAAATAACTACATTAATACAATTCTTTAATTGCAGAATCTTACGTTTGCGCTTCTCTTGAATTAATTAATATTATTAAAATCTTACCTCCGCTTTGATAATAATATTAAGACCCGATGGAGACTGGTGTGGTACCGCAGCTGGTCCCAACATCTCACCACTCTCCTCTTCGGCACCTCCTTCTGCCATGTCAGCCTCGCATCCTGATTCGTCTGTAACAACGTTATTACAACATTACATAATCAACATGCACGCGTTCACAGACTCATTAAACATTTACACATTCACGGTCCGCGATGGCCAACAATTATTAACCAGTGAGCGTTCGTATTATGTTTAATACACACCCATTTTCTTTAAGGTATGACAATTTATTTAATAAAAAAAAACAATTGACAATTATTTATAACTATTCTTAAATGATAAATTGGTATTTTTTGTAAATACATAGGAAATTGAGTGTTTGATTGAATTTTTGTAAAACAAATGGTTCTACTGTTTGAGGTCATTAACTTAGGTGCTTTGAGCTACTATTCTTACTTCAAAACAAATTAAAATATGATGTTAAATATAAAAATTGCCTGTGTAAAACATTAATAACACGATTTTTATATTTAACATTTAATTTTAATTTGTTTCTTGTAGATTGCAAAAAATCGTACTTTTATTGTTTTACATAGGTAATTTTTACATTTAACATTTTATTTAAATTTTTTTAAAGTAAGAACAGTAATTCAAAGCACCTAAGTTAATGAGCTTAAATAGTAGAACCATTTGTACTTACAAAACCATCTGTTGTAGATTGCGAAAAAAATCGTACTTTTATTGTTTTACATTTGCATTTTTATATTTAAATTTTTTTTTTTTTTTTGGAGTAAGTATAGTAGTATAAAGGACCTAAGTTAATGAGCTCAAATAGTAGAACCATTTGAACTTACAAAACCCCTTCTTGTAGTTTGCGAAAAAAATCGTACTTTTAATGTTTTAAATACGCAGTTTTTACATTGAACATTTTAATTTAACTTCTTTTTAAGTAAGAATAGTAATTAAAAGCTCCTAAGTTAATTAGCTCAAATAGTAGAACCAATTGTACGGAAAAAAATCGTACTTTTAATGCTTTACATACGCAGTTTTTACATTGAACATTTTTTTTTTAAGTAAGAATAGTAGTTCAAAGCAGAGCTGGGCAGGATTCGAATCATTCAGGATTCTATTCCCGGATTCGAATACTTTTAGAGGATTCAAAAGAGGTATTCGAATAGTTTAGTGAAAATGGATTCGTGATCCGGATTCGTTACATTTATTTAAAAGGATTCGTATTCGAATCCAAACGTAGATGATTCGAATCCTTATAAAAGGATTCGAATTCTTATAAAAGGATTCGAATCCTTATAAAAGGATTCGAATTCTTATAAAAGGATTCGAATCCTTATAAAAGGAATCGAATCCTTATAAAATTCGAATCCTGATACATGGATTCAAATCCTCCTAAATAATTCGAATCATCGCTATTAAGGCTGGGATTCGAATTCGATTAATTCAAATAGTTAAATATTCTAATATGAATATTTAAATCACTAAATTATTCATATTTGAATATAAATATTAAAATTTTCGAATAATTGAAATATTTGTGAATGCATATTTGGTTACTTAACTATGAAAAATATCCAACGTTAATAGTATATTTTTAACTTCACTTGAAATCAGTGTTTTATACGCGTGGCGCATGAAGTAAAATTTCGAGTTTAGAATAGCCCCGTGAAATTTTGTCTCGGGTCGCTGCGCGACCCTCGACAAATTTTCTACGCTGGGCTTTTCTAAACTCGAAATTTTACTTCATGCTTAGTCTGGGAGTGGACAACACTCGTTCTTAGAAGTTTCAAATTGAAGGATTACTCTAGATTACTAAGTTTATTACCGTTTTACAAAGGCTACAGCTCAAAGGACCAACCATGGTCTTCGCAGAACGAAGGACTACAGGGAATCGAAGTTTTTTTACAAGAAAACAACGAATATCTGAAGGTTTACAGCATGGATAGGAAAGAAAACATCTAATTTTGAAAAAATATCGAAGTTGGGTTGGTTTTCAGTGCATTTTTAACTTCACTTTAAATCAGTGTTTTATACGCGTCGCACATTAAGTAAAATTTCGAGTTTAGAAAAGCCCCGCGAAAATTTGTCTCGGGTCGCTGCGCGACCCGAGACAAATTTTCTACGCGGGGCTTTTCTAAACTCGAAATTTTACTTCATGCTTAGTCTGGGAGTGGACAACACTCGTTTGAATTTTAAATTTAACTCTTTTAAAAAATCGACGTATGTAATATAATAAATCATTCATTGAAATCATAGAAAAAGATGCAAAATTTTACCTAAAATTAACTTTTAGAGTTAACTTTATAATTTGTTCGGTTCTTAATGGGTGAATATTCTATTCCTAAAAAACCGTTTTTATTTAATATTGAAGTTGCAGTTAATACAATAACAAACTGTGAATAAATCGACATAAATCTAGAAATATCAAAAATCTCGACATGTAGAAAATCTTGACGGTCCACTTCCAGACTAAGCATGAAATAAAATTTCTAGTTTAGGAAATCCCCGCGTAGAAAATTTGTCGAGGGTCGCGCAGCGACCCGAGACAAATTTTCACGGGGCTTTTCTAAATTTTAAATGTTACTTCATCCGCCACGCGTATAAAACACTGATTTAAAGTGAAGTTAAAAACGCACTGAAAACCAACCCAACTTTGATATTTTTTCAAAATTGGATGTTTTTTTTCCTATCCATGCTATAAACCTTCAGATATTCGTTGTTTTCTTGTAAATAAACTTCGATTCCCTGTAGTCCTTCGGTCTCCGAAGGCCATGATTGGTCCTTCGAGCTGTAGCCTTTGTAAATTGGTAATAAACTTAGTAATCTAGAGTAATCCTTTCATTTGAAACCTCTAAGAACGAGTGTTGTCCACTCCCAGACTAAGCATGAAGTAAAATTTCGAGTTTAGAAAAGCCCCGCGTAGAAAATTTGTCGAGGGTCGCGCAGCGACCCGAGACAAATTTTCACGGGGCTTTTCTAAACTCGAAATTTTACTTCATGCGCCAGGCGTATAAAACACAGATTCAAAATGAAGTTCAATAACACATATATCATCATTAATTAAAATCATTATATAATCAGATATTTAGTCGGTAAATGAACATGTTTGTTAATAGAAACTGATGGAATAAATATTACTGGTTGCAAATAATAGATTCAAATTTATTTTTAAAGGATTTGTATCCGTGATTCAAAAATGAGGATTCGAATCTTTGATTCGAATCATATTTTTCACTTGCGAATCCTTTATTCGAGTATTCGTGATTCGAATCATATTAGGTGATTCGGATTCGTGATTCGAATCATGTTTTTGAGGATTCATCCCAGCTCTGGATCAAAGCATTTAAGTTGATGAGGTCAAATAGTAGAACCAATTGTACTTACAAAACCATTTGTTGCAGATTGCAAAAAAATCGTACTTTTAATGTTTTACATACGCAGTTTTTATATTAAACATTTTATTTTAATTTATTTTAAGTAAGAATAGTAGTTCACAGCACCTAAGTTAATTAGCTCAAATAGTAAAACCATTTGTACCGAATTTTGTCAATATTCTATATAATACTAGTAGTTATTTTCTTATATTTTTGTATACTATTACATACACGGAGTTATTCTTTAAAAAATACATAACTTGATGCATATGCTATGAATTTTTAGGCGTTAATTGTTTTTGAAAACCGTTTAATTTGAAATTTCTAAAGTGATTTTACTCTCTGATTAAGAATGAAGTAAAATTTCGAGTAGAAAAGCCTGAAAATTTGGTTTAATCGCGTAGAAAGGAAAATAAAAAATCGCCAAAAAAGTGTTTTTTTTCGCAGAATGCTCTAAACGTTTAACTTCTTTGTTGGTTTTACACCGGACATAGATAGTACTCATTGTTCTGCATATTTTCTCTCAATTAACCGATTCTGTATCTCTCACCGTTTAGAAGAGACCAGAGCTGGGATCAATCCTCAAAAACAGGATTCGAATTATGAATCCGAATCACCTAATATGATTCGAATCACGAATAGTCGATTAAGAGATTTTTAAGAGAAAACTATGATTCAAATCAAAGATTCGAATCTTTTTTTTTAATCACGGATATAAATACTTTAAATATATTATTTGCAACCATTAACATTTTTAATATCGCCGTCGGTTTAATTAACAAAAATGTTCAAAACCTAATTATTTACAGGCTGAATATCAGATTAATTAATTATTTTAGTAAACGATGATGTATGAGTTATTGAACTTCAGAATAAATCAGTGTTTATTACGCGTGGCGCATTAAGTAAAATTTCGAGTTTAGAAAAGCCCCGTGAAAATTTGTCGAGGGTCGCGCAGCGACCCTCGACAAATTTTCTACGCGGGGCTTTTCTAAACTCGAAATTTTACTTCATGCTTAGTCTGGGAGTGGAAGACACTCGTTAGTTTAAAATACATCACGTAAGTATTAGCATTGAAAATATCGGTAATTTTCGATACTATGATATATTTATTTTAGATGTAGCTGCGTGACTCTTGACAAATTTTCTACGCGGGGCTTTTCTAAACTCGAAATTTTACTTCATGCTTAGTCTGGGAGTGGAAGACACTCGTTAGTTTAAAATACATCACATACGTATTAGCATTGAAAATATCGGTAATTTTCGATACTATGATATATTTATTTTAGATGTAATATTTATAATTATTTATTGCTGTAAATTATTTTTTAAATGCCTTCACCTAAGATTGAAAATATTGCCAAGACTAGTTTAATGAAGGTTACAAAATTATCAATATTCACCATTTGGAAGTGGACGGATAGAAATGAACTCGACTTTAATTGTTTATTACAAAAACCAGACTTGTAGAAAAATGTAACAGATTTTACATTTTAATTATTTATTTATTTAAAGAAAAAATCTCTTTACAAATTAGAAATAATTAAAAATATAAGTTCATTCTACAACTGAAATTACTTAAAAAGAATTGCTACTTAAAAGTTTACCCAAAAAGATCAATTTTGTTAATTTAATAATGTTTTCATATAAATATCTTACACGTCCCACTGAGCAAACACATAAGTAATGTTTCATCAACATAAAAACAACGTTAAATGTTGCTACACTATTGATGTAACGTAATTTGTTTGTTTTTTGCTCTGTGGTGACAAGAAAGTATGGTAACTAAGTGTACAAATAATATTTTCTGTTAAGTACATATACATATATTTTCCTTTGTGGTTAGGCTTAATTTATATTTGTTATAGATTATAGGTTTAAGTTGATTTATTGTGTACTATTTTTTGTTTTTGCTTTACTATATTTTCCTTTGTAGTTAGGCTTAAATCTGTTGAGGAAATAAATAAATAAATATTGTCCCAGGATACACTTTCTAATTTTCAACTTTACGAGAAAATATTACTCTATATAAAATCATCTAGTGTTTTTACAACAGAATGTAACTATTTTTCAGAAGTTTATCATATATAGAGGGTTTAAATAAAATATTTAAAACTTCTGACGAGTATTTCCACTCCCAGACTAAGCATGAAGTAAAATTTCGAGTTTAGAAAAGCCCCGCGTAGAAAATTTGTCGAGGGTCGCGCAGCGACCCGAGACAAATTTTCACGGGGCTTTTCTAAACTCGAAATTTTACTTCATGCGCCACGCGTATAAAACACTGATTTATCCTGAAGTTCAATAACTCATTTATCATCATTTACTAAAATAATTAATTAATCAGATATTTAGTCTGTAAATAATTAGGTTTTGAACATTGTTGTTAATAAAAACTGACGGCGATATTAAAAACGTTAATGGTTGCAAATAATAGATTTAAATTTTCAAGTTTAAGTAACTGAATATGCATTAACAAATATTGAATTATTGGAAAATTTTAAATATTTTATTTTTCAATACAAATATTCATATAAGAATATTCGACTACTTGAATAATCGGATTCGGATCCCAGCCTTAATAGCGATGATTCGAATTATTTGGGAGGATTTGAATCCGTTATGTAGATTTGAATCCTTTTATAAAGATTCGAATCGCCTACCTCTGGATTTGAATACGAATCCTTAAAAAAAAAAGAATTAAATTCTGTGTTGTAGATATTTTTTTTGCTTTCTGCATTTATTATAAAATCATTTAATATTATCCTAAAGAGTGTTTTCCACTCTATAATTTTACTTCATGCGCCACGCGTATAATTCACTGATTTATTATAAAGTTTTAAATCATACGCACACATACATCAATAAAGTGTACATAACTTAAATAAACATTTGTCAAATGTTACACAGGAAGTTCCACTTTATGAGATATAACAATTATCATTTTAATTCGACATATGACACACGATTTCCAGCTCAAATTTCCCACTATTTTTAATGGTGTAAAAATCACTGAAAAACGCGAACAAATACCCTACATAGTTCACATCGGAAATTATTAGTCTTATCAAAGAGAAGAATTGTATGAGAAAAAGAATGAAATCTAAGTCCCCACTCCTAAGTCTTCAATTTAGAAGAATACGCTCTTTAATTAAAAGCAAAATTAAACTTTCATATATGAAATATATATCTACACTTGAAAATCAGCTTACAACTAACCCGAAACAATTCTGGGCTTTTGTTAACTCTAAAAAATCAACCAAATCAAGAATATTAAACATTAAAAGTGCGATTCTTTTCGCAATCTACAACAAGTTAGTCTTACAAAGACTATATCAAACACTCATTGAAACAACTACTTCCCGGGCTAATACCCCGACGGACATTGAATTATACAACAAGTGTTTGCTGTTACATACAGTAACCTATGTTACTGCAAATGTAACAATTTGGGTCAAATTATTCAGGCCATCCTTATTCAGGATATAGTCTTTGTAAGACTAATTTGTTGTAGATTGCGAAAAGAATCGCACTTTTAATGTTTAAAGTATTTTGCAACCAAGAATTGGTAATTTCAAATCAAGAATTCCTACAACTTTTCTTCATGATAATATTCTTCTTGATGATCCCTGTGCTATTGCAAATAGTTTCCATAATTATTTCGCATCAGTACATAGGCCCCCTTCTAATATTAATACTGACACTAAACACAGTCTTGTTCCTAATTTCGAATTCAACACTGCATCAGTAGAACATGTCTTTAAACTTCTCAGAAAGCGTCCGAGCAATTACTCATCAGGTAACGATAAATTGTCAGCCTTTCTTTTAAAGGATTGTGCTGCTGTACTATGCGAACCACTAACCACCTTATTCAACTTATCGATAAAATCTTCTGTATTTCCTAGCTGCTTAAAAATTGCATCAATCTGCCCTGTTCCGAAAACTTCAAGCAAACAACAATCAATTAACTGTATTGTTTTGAGTTTACGTGAAGTGATTAATCACAAATAGAAAGACTGTTATTCCTTACTTCACTTTTTATTTTTATGTTAGATGTACATTTCGAGACACAAGGTGCTCATTATCAATAACAAACTAGTTTGTTATTGATAATGAGCACCTTGTGTCTCGAAATGTACATCTAACATAAAAATAAAAAGTGAAGTAAGGAATAACAATCAATTGACACTTTCGACCAATTGCAATATTGCCACATATTGCAAAAATATTTGAACGTATACTTTTTGATCAAATATATGTGCATGTAATACCTATCAAATATGCAACATGGATTTATGCCGTGCCGTTCCACAGTAACTAATCTTTGTCTCATCACCCACGACATTGCTGAAGTTTTGGACTCCAAAGGGCAACTTGACGTAATTTATACAGATCTGTCAAAGGCGTTTGACTTAGTTCCACATAACATCCTTCTATCAAAACTTCAAAGATTTGGCTTCTGTGATTCCTCTATGGGATTAATTCACTCTTACCTTAATGAACGTAGTGTTTATATTTCCTTTAACACTTTTCAGTCGTCACCCTATTCTCTAACCTCTGGTGTTCCACAGGGTTCTATATTAGGACCCTTACTATTTAATGTATTCACTAATGATCTGTCGGAAATATTAACATGTAGTCATCTGCTGTATGCAGATGACCTCAAGCTTTATTCCACTATCAAAAACATTCATGACAGACTACAACTGCAAGATGAATTGAATTAAGTTGCCCTCTGGTGTGAAAATAATGGACTCAAACTAAATATAAACAAATGTAAATATTTAACGTTCACTAGATTATCCAACCCTGTCAAATTCAATTATTCAATTAACAATTGTTACTTAGAAAATGTTACTCTCGTTAAGGATCTTAGAGTTTATTTCGACTTCATGTCTTAATTTTAATCATTATGTTGAGTCAGTGGTAAAAAATTCGTTTATAGCATTAGGTTTTTATTTATCGCAGTACATCAGACTTTAGTAATATTAATGTATTAAAAAAACTATTTTATTCATATGTGCGCTCTAAGCTCGAATATGATGCTTTAGTGTGGTATCCACAATCACAAAATCAAATTAAAATGATTGAAAGTGTACAGCGAAAATTCCTAAAAATGCTATCTTATAAGCGTAATGGTCTATATCCGGTTAGAGGATTTGATCATGATACATTGTTAAACACATTTAATTTTAAATCACTTGAATTACGTCGTCAAAAGACATCACTCATTTTCTTGTATAAATTACTACACAATTCAATCGACTCCCCTGAACTTCTTTACAAAGTGCGGTTGCGCTACCAACTTTTTGCAGCAGACAAAAGTTTACGTTTAGTATACCACCATGTAGAACCAACTATAAACTTAAATCGCCAATACTTATTATGTGTAGTGTTTATAATGCGTTACCTTATTCCCGCGACATATTTTATGACAACATTAAATCTCTATTATCACATTTGAAAGAGCAAATAAGTTAACATAATATTTTCACGTATCTGTATTTTTCGTTTTTTGTTTATTTGTATATGTATACACGCATACGGCCATGTAATTAATCTATTTTACATATTGTCTTGTAATTGGGATGTAATTTTCCTGTTGGGCAATGAAGACTTATTACATTAAAAACGGGACACCTTGTACACACGCAATTTCATAATTTTACTAAAATAATAATGTTGACAAATTTATTATTTGGTCATTTTTTTGTGGTTCTTAATGACTTTTTTTGTAGATTTTGAGGAAAGATTGTATATGAAAAAATATAATAAAGTGCAAAAATTCGGTACTAATAGTTATTGAGTTATTTTCTGTTTATATATAAATAAATACAATAAATCATAAATTACATTTTTGAGATATCTTCATAAAATTTTGTGTGGATTAAGAAAATGTATTGTTCTTTTATAATACGAAATCCAAATTTACAAGCTTTTCTGAACTCCAACTTTTTTTTCTGGTGCTACGCGTACAAAATTGATTTAAAGTAAAGTTCCAAATACTGCTTAACATTTGATCTCACGTTAATAAATATTACAAAAGTTTATTTTGTGTAACCAAATCTTCCAAATTTCAAGCGCCTCCAGCAATTATTTTTTAATTTTTTTCTTGTAATTAATCGAATTAAGATACGCAAGATCAGACTTAAGCAGCATCGTTTTTGATATGCATGGCGCATGAAGTAGAATCTCGAGTTTATGTATATTTAAAAGAAACATTCACTGTATTTTAGAAAACATTAGTTTACATTCTATGATCGAAATAATAATACGATGAAGTTCAAAATATACTGATTTATCGAATGTTTATCTATTTCAACCAAGTTATTCTAGTTATTTTTACTAGAACTACAAAGTGGATTGATTTTATGTAATTACCAATAGTTTGCGTCTCATTTTCACTTTAACGTAAAAATAGAATATAGTATCAATTATTGTTTACTATAAGCGCATATGTAGTATATTGTTAAGTATTCTCTGTAAAAAAATGTAAACTTTGTTGGGAAATAAACATATTATTATTATTATTAAAGGAATATTAGAAAATCTATACTTCGAAAATATGACATATTTCCATGAAATTAAGTGTGCATATAGGAAAAACATTGCTTGTGAAAATCTGAAACTACCTAATTAAAAATGTTCGAGTTATTTTCACTAGAACTGCAAAGGAGATTGAATTTATGTAATAACTAATATTTTTCGTCTAATTTTTAATTTGACGTAAAAAATTGCACATATGTCAAAATTAATGGAATTTAATTTATATTAAAAAATCGATACTTCGAAAATACAACATATTTTTATGAAAATAAGTGTGCCTGTAGAGAAAACATTGCTTGTGAAAATCTAAAAACACCCAATTAAAAGTTTTTGAGTAATTTTTACTAGAACTACAAAGGAGATTGATTTTATGTAATAACCCATAGTTTTCGTCTCATTTTCACATTGATGTGAAAAATTGCAGATGCGTGAAAATTAATAAAATATTTAAAAAAATCGATACTTCAAAAATATATTACATATTTTCATGAAGTTTAGTATTCATATAGAGAAAACATTGGTTGTGAAAATCAGAAAATACCCAATCAATAGTTTTCGAGTTGTGAAAATCTAAGAACACCCAATTAAAAGTGTTTGAGTTATTTTTACTAGAACAACAAAGGAGATTGATTTTATGTAATAACCAATAGTTTTCGTCTCGTTTTCACATTGACATGAAAAATTGCATATGTGTCCAAATTAATGGAATATTTAAAAAAAACAATACTTCAAAAATGTATTACATATTTTCATGAAGTTTAGTGATTATATAGAGAAAACATTGCTTGTGAAAATCCCCAATCAATAGTTTTCGAGTTATCTTTACTAGAACTACAAAGGAGATTGATTTTATGTAAATTTACCAATATTCGTCGTTTTTTAAAAGTTCAATTTAAAACTTCTAACGAGTGTTTTCCACTCCCAGATTAAGCATGAAGTAAAATTTCGAGTTTAGGAAAGTCTGAAAATTTGGATTGGTCGCTCCGCGAAGCGGAGCGACCAATCCAAATTTTTAGGCTTTTCTAAACTCGAAATTTTACTTCATGCGCCACGCGTATAGAACGCTGGTTTTAAGTGAAGTTCAAAACGTACGTCTAGGCACTGGGTACCAACTGACTTTGCTACGCCACTGTCCACAGCTTTCAAGTTATTATAGTTGGCTATTCCGATTCAGATCGAAATGCAGGAACTTCTTTCAATATATCCATTTAAGATTTATGAAATTAAAAACAAAACATAGATGAATTGTGACCGTAATTAAAAAATTATCAATGACACACACGAGCATTTAGTTGCAAAATGCAGTTTGATGCGATGATTGATATATCAATTAAAAGCGTTTCTAAAATAGCGGGCGCGTTTAAAACCCATCGCTTCCACATTCCGCGTTTTAATAAGATAATTGTGTACGTATTAGCCGGCCCAGATAAATATGTTAATTCCCAACCAGACAAGCGCGCCAGTCAAACTCAAAATTGATGCTAATCAAAGTTCAATTAATCGACAAAACAGCCGATACGCAAGAATACAGTCCGGTTATAGAAGATTAGAATATTATATTGTATATACAATACCCATTTAAAGCTGTCAATAAAACGTGTCATTTATGGAAACCCATCATTTCAAACGTGATTGAGTAAACTTAAATTGTAGGAAGCGCACCATCATATTTCAATTATAATAGGTATGTATTTTGCGGATTGGTTCGTTGAGTGAATTTTCGGATTTGGTGTTGATTAAACGAGGGGTCGGGGATTAAAATGTTTTCGAGTAATTGGAAGAGCGTTTAAAAATAAAGTAAGTTCGGCTGTCGGGTTATTTAGAATAAAGTAATTTATCCGGTTCGCACCTCTTCTTCGGCTCTCTGAAACGTTCAAAAGGGGGCGCGGGAATTGCGATCGATGGGAAAAGGTGAAATGCTTAATAGTTTTCGGGCTCTGCGATGGTGAGAAATGCGAGTTATTTGAAACAGGTTCTTTTTTTTATATTTGATTAATTAGAAGTTGGGATAATTGGTTTAATCGAGATTTTTTATGCACAAGCCGTTGTATATACTTTCACTGGATTAAAATTTACAAATAGGTTTGGAATTAATTGAAAATGTTAACATAACTGTAATTAATTACAATAACTACACAAGCAGATGTAAAGTTGAAAAGGCTAAAAATGTAAATTTTCAGAAATCCTCTGAAGCGCGGAGCGACCAAATCAAATTTTCAGGCTTTTCTAAACTCGAAATTTTACTTCATGCGCCACGCGTATAAAACACTGATTTATTTTAAAGGTCAAAATCATATACATCAATTTACACACCAAATTTTAAGTTTTTATAAACTAGATTTTTTTTATGCAGATGGGGAATTTTTGATTCTGACATATTTACAAAATGCAATAATTTTTCTATATCCACACAATATTTACTGAAGATAATTGGAAATACAATTAATTCAATTTGAAACGGCCTCCTTCTGCCGAAAAAGAAAAAATATCATTATAAATGTTCACACAAACACATCCTTTTTGCAAATTTCATACAAACACAATAAAATGATTGGCTATAATTAAAAAACAGTTTTAATTTTACGAAGTGTATAATTTAGTTATCATATGCAAATTATTGTATTTTTTGTATTATTAATTAATAATGAATCTCGCGTTTTCATTACACTGAGTAATAGAAAGTGAGTCATTGCTGCTTATTATTGCAGATCTTGATTATCTATTAAGCAACTTAAATGGCCCGAAGCGAACAGCAAAACAGCGATATTCGCGATTTTAACATATAATTTTAATAAATTAATATTAAATTATAAGCACACAGCGCTCAATCGAGTTTTACATAATCTGCATAACGCGAAATTGTTATATTTGAATTTACTGTCTTTTATAGTGTGATATCATTTATTATTGCACAAATATGATTGAAAAATTAACAATTATTATTCTTTGTAAATGAAAATGCAAGATGTAAAATAGAGATTTCGTAAATAAACTAAATTAGTAGCCCAAATGCAGAACCAGCCATTTGTGTTTTAACAAACTTGTGGTAAAATGACAAAAACTGATATTGCAGCGTCTTTTAAATAAATTGAAATAGCGTTGACTGACGGTTGTAACGAATGGGGACCAGATAAATTATCTAAATCTAAGAAAAAGTTGGCAGGTTTTGCAACTGAAAACATACCGGAAATGTTACTTTTAAGTATACTTTGCATACGCCTTTTTTAAGAAATTAATTTGATGATTTAAGCGAGTGTTTTCTACTCCCAAGTTAAGCATGAAGTAAAATTTCGAGTTTAGAAAAGCCTGAAAATTTGGTTTGGTCGTGTAGCGCGTAGCGCTACGCGACCAAACCAAATTTTCAGGCTTTTCTAAACTCGAAATTTTACTTCATGCGCCACCCATATTAAACACTAAAACAACTGAAGTATTGTGAACAAATGAATCTCACTTGAAATCAGTGTTTTATATGCGTGGCGCATGAAGTAAAATTTCGAGTTTAGAAAAGCCTAAAAATTTGGTTTGATCGCGTAGCGCTACGCGCTACACGATCAAACCAAATTTTCAGGCTTTTCTAAACTCGAAATTTTACTTCATGCTTAACCTGGGATTGGAAAACACTCGTTTACAGCTATAAATAATGGGATTATAAATAACAGCATTAAATAAATAAAATTGAAGAAAAATTATCCGAGTCTAAATTTATCAAACTAAGATTTTATGCTGAAGTTTGGATTAAATCTGAAATTAATCGACTAGAAATTGCAGTTTTGATAAAATTGATTTTTTAAAAGTGTAGTTAATTATTAGTTATAGAAACTAATCAATAAATCTAAGCGATCAAACCAAATTTTTCGACGTTTCTAAACTTGAAATTTTACTTCATGCTTAACCTGGGAGTGGAAAACACTAGTTTGAAGCTTCATATTAAACTCTTTTAAAAAAAGAACAAATACCTGAAGATTTACAGCATATAATCAGATTTTGTTACTTAAGAGGAAAACTCCCTGTAAATGTCTTATAGCCCACTAAGCTTAATATATACATCATCTTTATTCAGACATAACTTATATACTGTACATAGAAATAAATATAATAAATGAATTTGTTAGTACGTCCTTGTCTGGGCTATCGACTATAAGTCTTTCTGCCCTGTATGTTTGATTTTACGTTAATAAATTTTACGAATGGTTTACAAATGTTAATTTGTTTATATTCAATCAACTTCTACTATTTATGTAGAATCAATGTGTTTAAATCAATATTAAAAAAAATTAAAAGAATCTATTCGGGCAAAAACGGGATAATCGTAGGTGTGAATAAATCTTTCCGCATGAGGCGCCGACCCTCCACGAATAAATAATACTTGCGGGTATAAAACGGTCGACTATAAAACCCGCAAATTTTATATCAAGTAAAGGTTAATCCCTTTTGGGTGAAAAAAAACATGTCCCCTCTCGCTTTTTCTACCCATTGCTTTCAACTCGTTACGTTCCTTTCCGCATACATCAATTCCAGATTTTTATTAATTGGACTACTATTTGATAAAGAGATTTAATTAAATCCATGTAAGGATCGCTAAATGAATTACGGTTAAGGGTTTTTTTAACCCACGATTTTCTTTTGTTTGCATTTGTGGTTTTTAAACATTAACGTTATTTGGTTCAACAGGATTTTTACATTTATGTTTATCTTTAGATTAAGTTAATAATGTTAACTTCAAAATATTCTTATCTGAAGTTAACATCATTAAATTAATCTAAAAATAAAAATAAATGAAATTGCGAATACTTACTGAGACCAATACTAAGAAAAAAATGACACTCGTAAAAATTAGAAGAAATGCTGGTTTTTAATTAAATTGTCCATTGATTGAAAAAAAGATAAATTTATTTAAAACACTTAACTTTGTTTTACCACTTTTATTATTAAAAGTGGTAAACAAAGTTAAGTGTTTTAATTAAATTGTTATGAAGATGTACCACAAAGTGAATGCCAACCAAATTAAAGATAAGATAAATTTAGTTAGCAGATATAAATTCTCTAGTTTAATCAAGCAATATCCAAAAAATAATTGCTTGACTAAACCAAAGAAACCCAATTAATAGTTTATTAATAATACCTATAATACCTAAATTCGATGAGAAAGGCAACGAAGGAGGGAGATATGTTGTGGGGGAGATTTTAATGCCAGAATGGGGGAGATAGAGGGAGGAGTAAGTGGGCAGGGTAAATTAATAGCAAGGACGTCTCAGGATAAATTGATAAACAGGGATGGTAGGAGGATGGAGGATTGGTTAATAGAAGAGGGATGGGAGATGTTAAACGGATGCACTGAGGGTGATTGGGAAGGAAAGAAAACATATGTGGGACAACAAGGATCGTCAGTCATTGATTATGTCGTAATAAAGGGGTTAGCTATTGGAGAAGTTAGAAGAATGGAGGTGGAGGAAGTCCTGGGATCTGACCATTTGCCAATAATGGTAGAAATACGGATGGACAAATTTGAGGAATAGGAACAAGACCAAGAAGTGTGGAAGATAGAGAATAGTGCGAGGGCTATTAAGAATATAATATAAGAAAGCGCTTAGAGAAGATTGACTGGAATGAAGTGAAAACGATGGAAGAGATGGAAGGGATCATCGCGGGATGCGGAAGAAAAGTAAAAAGGGGGAATGGAAGGAGATGCCCATGGTGGGATGTGGAGTGTCGTGAAGCAAAGTGAAAAGTAAGGAAGTGGAACTTGGGTAGTGGAGAGTTCCTTTCTTTCAAATAAATGTGCACCCAACGTAGTCAGGTTCCACTTTCTCATTTTTTGAGCAGCGGAAACACATGGCGCTCGTTCTGCGCATGAAAGTACCTAATTTGAAAAATTCCACTATACCTAGCCCAATTTTTCAAATTAGGCACTTTCATGCGCAGAACGAGCGCCATGTAGTTCCGCTGCTCAAAAAATGAGAAAGTGGAACCTGACTACGTTGGGCGTACATACATTTGAAAGAAAGGAACTCGCGCGCATATGCCAAGTGGTACATCGGACGAGGACCCTTCGGGATTTCAATGGCCAACGTTTTCAGAACTGTCTTGCCTACGTTCGGGAAATGCTGTTCTACCGCGTAAGTGCCTAATTTGGGTAATAGATGCAGGCCTTGGAAAGAACTACTGATGAAATGAAATTATGTGGAAATGAAAGGGAAATATGGAGTATTTTAAAAGAGGTGAAATAAAGGAGCACATAGGAGTGTCTTTACAAGAATGGAAACAGAAATGTAGTTAAATGATTGGAGAACCTAGCAGGGTAATGGAACAAGGAGTGCTGGGGAAGGTTGAAGAGTTTATGGAAGAGGAAATAGAAAAAGCGGTTGATGAGGTTAAGACTGAAAAAGTCGCTGGGCTGGACGGGTTAAAGGCAGAAATGTGGAAGGAGATAGGAATGGAAGAAAAACAGAGGCAAAGAAGCTGAATTAAATGTAGAAAGGAGAATCTACCTTACTAAAGGCCTGGTGTGTGGAGATTATGTGCCCAATACATAAAGGAGATACATCAAATGCAGAGAATTACAGAAAAATATCGATTATGTGCACCGGGTACAAAATTGCAATGAGGTGGAGACTAACGGAATGCTGCTGGAGATGCAATTGGGTTTAAGAAAAGGAAGGGGAACAAGGGACCAAATCTTTACGATGGCAAGGATGGTGAAGAGAGTGTTGGAAGACAGAGGGAGTATGTACGCTGTTTTTCTGGATTTGAAAGCAGCGTACGATACGGTACCGATAGAAAGGTTAGGCGAAGTAACAGTGGAGTGGATTAGAAAGGTGTACAAGGAAAGGTAGATGAGGGCGAAAAAGGGAGAAAATGTGTCTGAAAGGGTTAGAATTTGGATGGGTGTAAGATAAGGATGCCCGCTGAGCCCTTTGTTGTTTAACCTATATATTAGCAAATTGGAAGAGGTTTTAAGAAAAGGGCACGCGGGCGAGGTAGTGATCAGAAAAAGGAAGGTGTGGATGCTAGGTTATGCGGATGATATAGTGCTTTTGGCGAGAGACTGGGGAGAGATGAAGGAGGTGATGCAGTGAGTAGAGAGATGTATGGACAAGAGAGGTCTGCGAGTAAATGCAAGGAAAACAAAGTGGATTAGATTTAGGAATTAGGAATCAAGGAAGGGAAGGAAGAGTGGGTGAATTGAAATGGAAGGGGGAGCTGATTGAGAAAGTGAAGTAATTTAAATACTTGGCTTCATATTTAAAGGTACGGGTGGATACGGTAAGCACGCCAAATGGGTTCAAGGGAAAGCAAGAAAAGCATGGGGTATGGTGAAGCAAAAGTGGGGAAAATAGTTTGCGGGAAACTTCCAATTGGCGTGCAAGTTGTGGGATGCGGAATTTTGTTGTATGGGGTGGAAACATGGGAGATAAGGCAGTATGAATGTATTGAGAAAGAGCAGCTTTGGTTCTTGAAGCAGATTTTGGGGGTTGAAAGATCAACCTCTGAGTACATTCTGGTTCAGGGAACAAATATAATGAGTGTGCATGGTGAGGCAATGGAGATAGTGGTGAAATATGAGATGATGTGTGAATTTCAAAGTGAAAGACTGGCGAAAAAGGTGTGGAGAACGTGCAAAGGAATAGGGATGAGTAAGTGAAGGATGAAGCGCAGAAAAGTATTTAAAAGGGCAGAAGAGTTAGAGAATATTGTAAATGAGTGGTTAGAGAATGGAGTAAATGTGGCGGCATAGATGAATGAGGAGTGGAAGGAGGTGGAGATGCTGGAGAGGCAAGGGTATATCGGGAGGAGCGGATACAATCCGATGTATGAAAGGTGGCAAGTGCATAGGAGCGTGCCAGGGTACCTGATTAATAGTGACTTGTCAAAGAAGGATAAGATAACCCTGACAAGAGCTAGATGTGGTTCGGAGGAGAGAGGAAGGAAGGATTAGATGGGAGAAAGGTATGGTAGATGTATGCTGTGCGCAAGTGGAATGGATACATGGAGCCATCTGGCACAGGAGTGTGAAGAGGTATGTAAAAAGTGGTTGGGGGGAAACAGGAGGGTAACCGAATGGATGATAGAGGATGGAGCTTGTCTAAGGATTGTAGCGAGACTGGGTTGGCAAACGGAGATAAAACGGAAGGACCATTAGAATGTATATAAAAGTTTGATTTTGTATGTAGACTTTTTTTTATGCCTATAAAGGTTGTTTTTTAATACCTAAATAAGGGGGCAAAAAAATTGGCCTAGGCAGAAACCCGCAGTGGCTTAGCGTGGGTTTCAGCCGCCCGGGGCCGAGGCCAAATTTTCCGCCTCCTCATTTAGGTATTAAAATAAACAACCTTTATTGGCATAAAAAAAATCTACATACCAATACCTAAACATTTTCAGCACATGTGTCGAGATATGTTTATGTATAATTATATGAAAAATTTCGTATAATTTCTCAATGAATCCATTATTAAATTAATATTTTGATTTAATACATAATTATTAATTTATGAAATCTATAAATATAAAAATGATATGTTATTAATTAATAACGAATACATGTTCGTACATACATAGGTAATATAATATTTTTTTAATCTTGTGGGGCATTAAGCAAGCTGTGTTTATAGACGATGTAATTAATTTAAAGCTAATGAGTAATGTGTATGATTTAGGAAGGTAGGTGTGTTTTAATGGATGATTGGAGAAAGAAAAGAAGTTAATTAGACGGTCGAGGGGTAATTTTTCATAATTTTTGTTGACAAATAATCAAGTTAATGGGGCCGAGTAATTATAGATAATGCCCGCCTTAATTAAAAGACTAATCAAGCCCAATTAATCGGCATGTATTAGGATAGGAAGTGTGCCTCTGAGCCTCGTTGGAAAATTGGCTTTGCTTAGAAAGAAAGATAGAGTGAGAGAGAGAGTGTGTAAGAATTTTATAGTTGCGCGAAATTTCCATTCTTTGTGTTATTGTGATTTTAAAAGGCACGTACGTATTTTACTGCTTTGTCTATAAATCACGGGAACGTGTTTTATTAATATGCATCGGTGGGTGGGTCATGTTAATGCAATTAAGAGCTGGGGCACTGACCGGCACACATATGCTCACTTCTGTATCAAACTAATTTTTTCAACTTCATTTGAATAGTGTATGTTACTTTATTTTATATTAAATAACATTTATATCTTATGTTCAATAAAAAAAACCTCTAGAGTGCCATGGAAAATATTGTAGGTATGGAATTATATATTATTATTATTATGTCTGACGTTTTATATGTCAAGTATTAAAGAGTGTAGCCAACCTACATTTAAAAAAAAGAATAATTTACTCTAGAGTTTTTTTTTAATTAAATATACGATAGCATTTACCATAAAAAAAAACTTTGCACTCTAGATTATTACTGAACTGCAGATTAATGTCAATTTCTTGTCATTCAAATAGATTATAATTATTACATAAAATATTAGGTTAAGTTAGCAGAAAGTTATTCCCCTAGAAGCCAACTGATAAAAGTATACATATCCCAATTATAAATCTTCATCTATTCCTTGTTTTTTTTTTTTGAGGGAGTACAGGATGGTGCATTTTGAAGGTGCCACATATGGAAAACTTTTTTATTTGAAGAGATATTACAAAACCGCTTTCGCGAGCCAGAGTCACTTTTTTGTGTTTTAATTAATGGTGGAAAGAAAACTGATCTATTTCTAACCGTTTCCGCTCTATAACCGGAAGTTGATAAAATGTCGTTTTTATAAAGTTACTGTAACTCAGTTGTTTTAAAAGTTATAATCAAACTGTAAAAACTTTCTTATTGCAACTTTTTGCCTCAGCTATCAACGGACTTGACAAAGCTTTATGCAACCGGCCGGTGAAAATTATCTAATCATGCATGTATTTTAATTTCTAATTGTTTAAAAAAAACAATTAAAAACTGTATGTTTTTGAGTTTACTAAAAAAGACTGTTATTCTTTACTTCACTTTTTATTGGTATCATTAGATGTATATTTCGGGACATAAGGTGCTCATTATCAATAACAATTAATTTGTTATTATTAATGAGCACCTTGTGTCTCTAAATGTACACCTAACGATACAAATAAAAAGTGAAGTAAGGAATAGCAGTATTTTTTAGTGAAAACAATTAAAAATGAAGATCATTTTTTTTATATGGATAGTTCTAATATTATGAATTTTTTTAAAAATCAAACGAAAATCACGGTTATATAATGAATAAATAGTATTGTGCTATTAATGTTTTTTATCTTACAGAAAGAACACAATATAGATTTTCAATAATTTTCCCTCAAACTCAATTAAACCTTAATGGTATTCAAGGCGCAAAATCCATACCAACTCCTTGCTAACAATCTAATTTCCTTAATTAGAGATTCGGGATTTATTACAGTTTTTTTTAATCGTTCCTCCTCTAAATAAAATTTAATGGCCGCCGGCATAAGGTCCACGCTTCAATAATTTATTTTAAGCATCACAATTTATTTTGACAATAATTATGTAGATTTCCATTAATATTCTCCGGAGGCAATGGTGAATTGTAATTAAAGAAGTGAATTAAGTCAGCCCATTAGTTTGATCCCGCCTCTATAAAAAGAACGTGCAAATATTTTTCCTACACCGAACGACCGGCGACGATGCTTAATTGAAAAGTACAGCGCGTAGATTATTATTAAGCACGATTTACTTTTTATTTAAATCAATATTTTCTTTAAGTTGGTACTCAAAAAGAAAATTATTAGTATTTTTTAAATGATAAAGATGCGAGAATAAAATCAATTTGAAACTTTCAACAAGATTGATTAGGCATGGAGTAAAATTTCGAATTTGAAAAGATTGAAAATTTGTATTACAATTAAGCTTAGTGGGCTATAGAACATATACAGGGAGCTTTTCTTTTAAGTATACAAATTCTGATTATATGCTGTAAATCTTCAGATTTTTTTACAACAGTTTAATTTGAAGCTGTAAACGAGTGTTTTCCACTCCCAGACTAAGCATGAAGTAAAATTTCGAGTTTAGAAAAGCCCCGTGAAAATTTATCTCGGGTCGCGCAGCGACCCGAGACAAATTTTCTGGGCTTTTCTAAACTCGAAATTTTACTTCATGCGCCACGCATATAAAACACTGATTTTAAGTGAGGTTCAAATATACATAAACTTCGCACTATGTTAGTGTTTTATACGCGTGGCGCATGAAGTAAAATTTCGAGTTTAGAAAAGCCCAGAAAATTTGTCTCGGGTCGCTGCGCGACCCTCGACAAATTTTCACTGGGCTTTTCTAAACTCGAAATTTCACTTCATGCTTAGTCTGGGAGTGGAAAGCACTCGTTTTAAGCTTTAAATTGAACCTAAAAAAAAACAAGGAATATCTAAAGATTTACAGAAAATAGGCTGAATTTTGAATACGTATACTTAAATGAAAAACTCCCTGTATCCCGATGCCTTCTCTTTAATGAGTTTAATTCGAAGTTTCGAATAAGTGTTTCCACTCCCGGATTAAGCATGAAGTAAAATTTCGAGTTTAGAAAAGCCCCGGAAAATTTGTCTCGGGTTGCGCAGCGACCCGAGACAAATTTTCTGGGCTTTTCTAAACTCGAAATTTTACTTCATGCGCCACCCGTATAAAACGCTGATTTAAAGTAAATTTCAAAATATACGCCTTTGGCCTTAGGTGAAAATAAAAGTGATACAAACAAAATCCACAATTCACTAAATATCACCATCTTGTAATCACTCTAAACTCGACATTTTACTTCATGCGCTACGCGTATAAAACGTAGATTTATAGTGAAGTTCAAAATGGCCTTAAGTGAAAATAAAAGTGATACAAAAAAAACGATTATTTACTCGACAATTCACTGAATTTCAGCATCTGATGATCACTAATTGTGCGATATTTGTTGTTGCAAACAAGCATTGACAATACATCCAACTTAAATACCTAATTGACCCTTAAGGGCATCCTAATAATTATGTATACTCTATGCATACTCAATAGATATAAACTGTTGTAATATTATTGAGGCCAGTTAATATATTTACAATAAACAAACCGTGCTTATCGTAAATAAATGATATAATCACATGTGCGTCGTTGTATAGGTACACTAACTAATACACAACAGTGAGTTCACTTGGTGACTCGCCCGATTGACTCCAAGATACCAAACATGCAATTATGTCTAATTTAGTTAATATCTAATTAGTTAATTAAGCCCTCTTATGTTGGCAATTGATTGCAATGACGGCTAAATTAATGGGAATTCACGTCCTATTCAAGACAATTTTTCACTCAATGCGAACTATATAGGCTCGCCTGATAAACTATAATTAATGTTTACGTTCGATTGTTTCATTTTACTTAAAACCCAATTAGCGAATCAAAATTTTAATTAAATAACCGTTTAGCTGAACTACCAAATTTTCAGGCTTTTCTAAACTCGAAATATTACTTCATGCTTAACCTGGGATTGGATAACACTCGTTTACAGCTTTAAATTATGGGATTATAGATATCAACGTTAAATAAATAAAATTGAAGAAAAATTATCCGAGTCTAAATTTATAAAACTAAGATTCTTTGCTAAAGTTTGGATCAAATCTGAAATTGATCGACTAGAAGTCGCAGTTGGAATAAAATTGAAACTTTACTTCATGCTTAACCTGGGAGTGGAAAACACTCGTTTGTAGCTTCTAATTCTTTGGGAAAACACACGTTTTAAGTTTAAAATCTTTTGAAAAACGACGAATGTCGAAAAATGTACAGCTTCAAGAACTTTACAACACTAGTTCAGTCTATGGTAAATACTAACCTATAGAGAGCTATAAAAGTTAATCAAAACCCTCAATTGGTAGTTGAATATTGCTAATTCTAAGCTGAAAGAATTTTTTATAGTGTAAATTAGTTTTCAAGATTGGCACAGAGGGCGTAGCAATAGTCGTTACATAGATAGATATCGTAAAAACATCTATATTGTTTAAATATTTAATTGATGAGGCGGATACATGATGAAACTCCATAATACTATTTGAAATAAAACAACACAGTTGGGAGGGTTTCACTTTAATTGTTGAACACTGCAACATGTTTCACCACACAGTGGCTTCATCAGGCAGATGAAATAATGATTTGACAAAGTACAGGTAAAAGCTTATATACTAATGCAATTAAGTTAATAGAAGGGGGGGGGGGGTAATAAGGTAATTAGGCTGAAACTAATACAAACAATTTTGAGCGACTAAATATTGATTAAGGGTGAATTGTTTACTTCTATTTGGTCATTTAATAGAATACCTTTTTGTTATATTTAATAATTTCTAATTCTTCTAATAAGTTTAATTTACGACTTTTCTTACATTCGTGCAAAATTTTGAATTTAGGGTTAAAGTTATGTTGGTATTCGATTAAATGATTGGCGTAGGTTGAGGAGATTTTCTTAAATTGAAAGCATTTTTGATGTTCTGAAATGCGATCTGGAAAGCTACGTCCAGTTTGTCCAACGTATACCTTGGGGCAATCCCCACACTCCAGCAAATACACGCCAGAGTTCGTAGTTTTATCAGATTTGTCCTTAGAATTATTAATTAAGTGAATTGACCGTTCTAAAGGAAGGAGTTAGGTTTAAGGATTTGAGTTTTTTGCTGATGACAATCGAAAGGGGACCGCTAAATGTTAATGAGCAATATTTATTATTCTGGTTTTGAAAATTGGTGGGATATACTAATTTCAGGGCTTGTTGTTTTTGTTTTTTAAAAAGGATGTCTAAGATAAGCTTTTGACGAAAGCCGTTGTTATTAGCTATTATGAGAATTCTATTGAGCTCATAATTAAAATTATTAATTGATAAGGGGATAGTGGTTAGCCTATGCAACATGGAATGGTAAGCTGCTAGTTTATGTTGCATAGGATGGAATGATGTGCTATGGATCGTAGTATCTGTATGAGTCGGCTTGTGAAAAATATTGAATTCATGTTTTTGACCTGGATGTGAAATTGTTAAGTCTAAAAAATTTATAGATTAATTAGATTCGATCTCCCTAGTGAATGAAATATCCTTGTGAATTAAATTAATGATCAACTTTTAAATTTCATTAGTATATAAGCTTTTACCTGTACTTTGTCAAATCATTATTTCATCTGCCTGATGAAGCCACTGTGTGGTGAAACATGTTGCAGTGTTCAACAATTAAAGTGAAACCCTCCCAACTGTGTTGTTTTATTTCAAGTCTATATTGTTGTTCCTCTATGATTCCATTTGACATGGGAATGACAGAAAGAGCAATGTAGCCGATACGAGCGACTAAAGATAGGCGCTACTAACAAGTATGTGTCAAAACATAAATATACTGCCTTTCAAAAAAATCAGAACACAAAGTATTTATTGGACAATTTTAATGAAATGTACAGAATTTGATCATGTAAATGAACTGCATCGATGATCAAAAAATCAATTGTTTTGGTTACTATTTAATGGTATTTTTCCTTGATTTCACCATTATGAAGAGCTGCTGATTTTTTAATGTAATTGCTTCTAATATCCAAGTAGCCTCTGAGTAGTTTGACGTTTCAGTTTGTAAAACATAAAAAGATGCCCCGTGTTCGTCGGCGTGCACAATATCATCATCTAAGTGAATTTGAAAGGGGTCGCATTATTGGAATGCGAGAAGCGGGTTTTTCGGTTCGTGCTATTGCTGAAAGGGTAGGCCGTAGTGTATCGGTGATCGTACGCTGCTGGTCTAGATGATCCGAAGCTAGGGAGAATCGACGTAGACTTGGATCAGGACGTCCAAGAAGCACCACTGAGCGTGAAGATCGAGCTCTTCGTCTTACAACTTTAAGGGACAGATGTACAACGTCGCGGGCATTTGGAAATGACTGGTTGGCTCTAAATGGCCAAAGAGTATCCATGGCTACTGTTTACAGAAGAATCCGCAGTTTTGGTATAAGATAATACCGTCCACAATTGTGTCTACCTCTTACTCCGCAGCATCGCAGAGCAAGACTTGATTGGTGCAGGGAAAGACAACATTGGACCCATGAATGGAATAACATTATCTTCAGCGATGAGTCTCGGTTCTGTTTATGGGCTCATGATGGTCGCAGAAGAGTGAGACGTCGACGCGGTGAACGCAGAATTTTACAATTTGCTGTTGAAGACATACGGCTCTTACACAGGGAGTTATGGTTTGGGGGGCAAGTCTTAACGCGATTCGGTATATTGACAACATTTTACGGCCAGTGTTAGTGCCCTATGTAAATGGCTTGCAGAACCCCATTTTTCAGCAAGATAATGCTCGACCTCACACAGCGGCCATTACAAGACAGTTTTTTATAGTGCTGAAATCAATTTGTTACCTTGGCCATCTCGTTCTCCAGATCTATCGCCAATAGAACATGTTTGGGATATGATAGGTGTTAGAATAAGTAACTTACAGCGCCCCGCTAACACTGTAATGGAACTTAGAGGTCAAATTATCGAAGTTTAGAATGAAATACCCCAAGTCGATATTGACAGCCTGATATCTAGCATGCCTCGACGTGTTAATGAGTGTTTGGGAAATCGTGGAGGCCCAACACATTATTCATTTTTATTCATTTGTTTTTTTGTTTTTCAAGTTGATTTTTTGATCATCGATACAGTTCGTTTACATGATCAAATTGTGTAAATTTTATTAAAATCGTGCAATAAATACTTGGTGTTCTGATTTTTTTGAAAGGCAGTATATGTATACCGCGTACTTAGTAACACCTTAATCGCGATTAGTTAATCACACGTTAGTAACAGTTTAACCACAGGACTATGCATAAAGCCATTGCACAGTGGATCAAAATCCCGAAACGCTGGCCAAAAGTAATTACAAAAAATTACTATCTAGGGATTTTGATGTTACTATTTCGATAGATTAGTATTAGCTCTATCAAATTCTCTATGCAGTTGCCGTTTATATCTTGTACCTAAGCGTAGTGTCAATTCCAAAAGTAGTCTTGGAGCGGTGCACATCTGGCGAGCACAATTGGGGGAATTTTACGATTTTTGTATTCGTGAATTGATAAGCGTGTAGTTAACCGAATTTAGATCTAAAAAATGATTCATCTCCATAAAGCAAGTAGAATTATTGACTGAACGATAAAAATTGTTGAAATAAACTATTATTTTAATAATTAACGATCTTTGCCAATGAAAATCTACATAAAAAATAATCAAAATATTATTTTAAACAAGGAAAAAGTTATTTGTTCTGACGTGTTCGGTCGAAAGCTTAACGCCACCTTTTTTTAATGCTATTGTGAAAATAAATACCAAAAAACCAGCTGCCATTAGGTGCCATTTCGTTTGCAGTGCATCTTTTGTTATAAAGGGTCTTATCTGGTTAGTTACTTAAATAAATAGGTATTTATTGCCAATTTATTGTAGGAAAAATAAACGGCAGGGAATATTAGATCTTTCCCTATCACATTTATGGCTCTTTGGAGAGTAATTATAAAAAATTACAGCTGATTCGGACGGTAAATACCATCAGTATACGGCAAAGACGGAACCTCTTCTCGGAAAACATTGCCTCCTGGCGGAAGTCCTAAAGATTTCTAGAATTGTCAGAAACACTTCAGCATACAATTTTTTTGTTAAGAGTGAGTGTGATTATAAAATAGACTAAAAGAAATTAACTTAACATTAGCATTAACAAAATGGCGGCACTTGAAAACAAAACGTCAATTTTAACTAAACAATTCAGCTGGATTTTTGTTGCTAAAAACAAACTATCATACATTTTGAAACAATTCTAGTCTGTCATATGGAGAAAGCATTTCTAAACACGAAAAGCAAATGTTTGAGTGTAATTCGGTAAAAATTATGCTAGTTATTACTTCTGCTAGATAAAAAAAGGTTTTCTTGTAAATGTGTTTATTGATTTTACATTAAATTATACAATAAGAGTAAGTTTCTTTTTAAATTATTACTCTATTATATTGAATTCGTCATTTTGTTTCGCGCATTTTTATATTAGATTCTCACTCAGTGATCTCAAAAAACCCTATATTCGAAATTTTATTAAATAATTACAATAATTATAATTTATGCCGGTCATTTTGTTTATAACTTTAAATTTCATATTCTTAATCAACGACCACGAAAAACCCTATATCCAAAATATCATGAAAGTGTGACAATTTTTATCATTTTTGTCCGCTATTTTGGATCCACTATTGTGTTATTTAAATTTGTAATTACGTATTGTTGATAAACGACCACGAAATACCTTGTATATGAATTTTTATAAAAATATGACAACTTTTATAATTTTTGTACACCATATCGAATCCGCTATTTTGTTTTTAAATTTTTTATTTCAGATTCTTAATTAGCGATACAAGAAAACCCCATATACTAATTTTCAATAAATTCTGATAACTCCTTCATATTTTGGCCACATTTTCGGCATTTGGTAACACTGTGCGTTGGTGTTGTTTCACTGATTAAAAAATAAATATAATTCAAGAAATATTCACCTTATCTAAAAGTAAATTCATTGAAGCCTGATTTATTAGATCTTTCAACAAGAATAAAAGTCTGTTTGATAATGGCAAGTTGAGTTGCCGAAACTGCAGTCACGAAAATAAAAATATTGTGTTATACAAACAATGTTAAAGTGTGTTATATTATTGAATTAACATGTTTAACAAAGTAGAAGCCTCCTCTGTTTATAATTTAAGAATAAAAGTTATGCAAGTGTTGAAAACTTAAATATTCAAAAATTGATTTTGCATATGAACAAAAGCCCCGATCGAAATCGCGACCCCCGCAGCCAACTTAACATAATCTTCACTGGAAATTAGTCAGTCGGGCGATTATAAATTACAGCAGATGTGTCACGAAGTTAGGGGCTGGCAAAACGGGTTAATTCCCTCCTCCCAGCGCTCACTCCCTTAATAATCACGATTATTATTTTTTTATTCACTATAATGATGAATCAAGAGCGTGCGCCCCAATCAAGCAGAACACACGCTTCAAACAACACTGGCAACACTGCGAATGCGTGACCCACGACAATGGCCAGAGGATTTTCGAAAGGCGCACCGCAGGGCTCTTTTCACGACCCCTGTTTCGCCTTTCTTTTTTTTAATTGCTCTCACTCAATGCCCCGGCATAATTAATCCGTTCGGCAATGTCTTAACAGCTGCCCCGAAACGAATCGCGGGAATTGGGGGGGCTTTTTTTATGTACGCCCTCGTGAATATATTATTATAATTAGTTTTTGCTCGCAATTAACTGCGCGATAAATTATAATGAAGTTATTACTTTTGACGCCTTTTAGCAGCGCGCAAGGAGAGAAAGAATTGCGCGCGGAGTCATAAAAAAATATTATAATAGAGTCGAGTGTGCGATACTTGACTTAGTTCGGGCTTAATTATTTATTCTCGACCTCGTGTCGACACTAAGGGTTTTGTGTTTTTAGAATTGTAGCTCTTAGTTACCAACAACGGAGGATTTTTTTTCCTTATTTCAAGAAGAGAATTAGCGGGAGCTTCATTTTAGTAATAATTTTAGATTTTTAAGCATTGTCATGAATTTCGAAAATTATTTTAATATGTATGGCAATTTTTAAAGCAAAACTATAGAACTAAATACTACACCAACTTTGGTATCAACAGGATGTGCGCAAATTGACCCGTGAAAAATTTTCTGGGCTTTTCTAAACTCGAAATTTTACTTCGTGTGCCACGCGTATAAAACGTGAAATTTATGTATATTCGAACTTTACTTAAAAACTGTGTTTTATACGCGTGGCGCATGAAGTAAAATTTCGAGTTTAGAAAAGCCCAGAAAATTTGCCTCGGGTCGCTGCGCGACCCTCGACAAATTTTCACGGGGCTTTTCTAAACTCGAAATGTTACTTCATGCTTAGTCTGGGAGTGGAAAACACTTGTTTAAAGTTTCAAATTGAACTCTTTTAAAAAACAACGAATGTCAGAAAATTTACAGCTTATGCATCTTTACCTAAAAGAAAAATTCCCTGTATAATTGTATTGTATAATAGAAACTGCAGTCTTAACTAAAAAATAGTATGTTATACGAAAAAAGTTAAAGTATTTTATTTTATTAAATTGCTATTATGTTTACTCCTGGAATTATTAATCTGGAGTAAATTAGAGTTGGCAGTGCCTTAAAGTTTATTATAAATTGAAGCTGTGAATTGGAATTTACAAAATAGTCAAATATTTATACCGTGCGTTTTATTTAAATATGGACATGGGGATTTACATGGTAAAAATTGTACCCCATGTTAACTTTTGTTTTCGTCCAAATTTGAAATTTTTTTTTGTTTTTATTAATAAACCAAACAGTTTTCTACTAAATGTTCATTGCTAGAAGGACATAAACAAATTCTTTATTTTAGCTGTCAAGTTTCAATTTCAAATTTCAATTTCAAATTTATTCATGTCATAATATAAATTTTACATTCGTCACAGTACATAATTTAAGACTAATAATAATTAGAAAGACAATTAAATTAGATGCAATCTAGACATTATCAGGCATCATATCAGTGCATCTTAAAAAGTGTGTCTGGGTGAATGAGATAACATAAAGGAAATAAAATAAAATAAATGTAAATACACATTACTAACATATTAAAACATTGACAGTTCTGCAAATCAGATCGAAATGACGCTACATTGCAGAAATTCATCAAAACTATAAAAAGCTTTATGCAGCAGAAATTGTTTAACCGTTGATTTAAAGCATTTCAGTGGTAGTTCTCTGGTTTGTGTCGAAAGTTTATTAAAGAATTTCACCCCATAGTGATTTGTACCCATTTGCGATCTTGAGAACCTCAATCTTTCTGGGAGTAAGTTTTCTTTGTGTCGTGTTGCATAACTGTGATGGCTATGTACTGGAAATTCAGCCAGGTTTGTTTTGACATAGCATTCTAGTATATAGAGACATGGAAATGTCAATATATCATGCTTAATGAAAGAATTTCTGTAATCGGCTGTATAACCAATCCCTGCAACTATCCGCAGTGCTCGCCTTTGAAGCGAAAATATTCGATGTCGACATGATGAGTGACCCCAAACCAGAGCACCATATCGAATATGTGTTTCGATGAGGCCAAAATAAGCTGTACGCAGTACATCCAGTGAGGCCCTTCTAGATAGATTTCTTAAACAAAATATGTTTCTCGATAGTTTCTTAGCAAGTTCATTACCGTGATTATTCCAAGTGAGAGCAGAGTCAAGATGTAGTCCTAAAAATGTAACTGGCGTATCATTGTCTACTGTGCCACTGACAGAAAATGACAGTGTTCTTGTCTTGCTCTTATTTAGCACCAGTTTATTATTAGAGCACCAGGAACAAACGACTTCAAGGCGTTCGTTGTTCGTTTGAAGGGCTTCATCTTTCGTACTCCCCACGCTTATTATGCTCGTATCGTCTGCAAATAGTAAAACGCATAAATCATCCAGAGCTTTAGGCATATCATTAATGTGTAGTTTACCAAACAAATACATACATTATGACATTTTCGTTAAGTTGATTTTTTTGGCCCAACTATTTGTATTATTATGTGTATTTTGAAAGCGAAAATAAAAATATCTAACATGTTTATGTCTTTCTAGCTTTGTACATTTCGTAGAAAAAAGTGTTGATTTATCAATAAAACCAAAAAATGGTTTCAATTATGTACAACAACAATAGTTAACATGGGGTTCATTTTTTACCTTGTAAATTCCTATAAAACGCAGTGTATACCAAAAGTCTTTCTGCCCATTGACTTGATATTTTTGGGTTTCCAATTCAAGGTTGGATATTGGGATAAAGAGAGGAAATATATTCGAATCGGTTGATGATAGGGTTTTTATATTTGGGAGTTATGCCGGGATTTCTTAGGATGCACATCTTTTAAAGCATTTCGAAGTTACTTTCGTTGCATGCGAAACGTTCTGTGAGAAATTGAAGTCTATCTTCAATGGGTGTTACGTTTCTTGTATTTTTAATAATTTAATCCATTTGATTAAACGTAAAGAGGTTGGAATTAAAAAATAATACATGTAATGTTTGCAAGCAATGTAATAAACAGTGTGAATCTGTTGCTCCCTATGATTTGAAGAACAAGCGGAATGACAAACGGATTTGAATAATACATAATGAAATATGGTAACTAATATATATTTTGTATAATTATTCCGGTTCTACCAACGTGCTAATTAATATAACACTTCCGAAAAGCGAGCGTGAAAACGGGCAATCAGCATTGCAAAACGCCCATTAATTTATTAACGTTGCATAATTTCCAATCGTGGAATGTATTATATAAATTTCGGCTTTAAATATTTTGATAATTATTAATGTGGGAAAGAAAGGTGAGTTCGTTAAATTTTCTAGTTCACAAGTATCAATTATGAACATGCATGGAATATTAATTATTAGAACTCGACAGACATTTTTTAATTTAATAAAATGAGATTCAGAATGCCTGCAAGAGTTTTATTTTTGTTTTTTAATTTAATAAAATGAGATTCAGAATGGCTGCAAGAGTTTTATTTTTGTTTTTTAATTTAAGAATACATATCTCGATTGGTACTCTGTGAATTTTTAGGCATTCATTGTTTTTGAAAATTATTTAAGTTAAAACTTAAACAGGTGCTTTTACTCCCTGATTAAGCATGGACTAAAATTTCGGGTTTATAAAAGGCTGAACATTTCAACTTGGTTTGGTCCACAATTTTTTTAAGTAGACGTACAAATACATAATACATAATAAATGTTCAGATATTTGTTGATTTTACATAAGTGTTCAAATTAAAACTTTTAACGCGTCTTTCCACTTTTTGATTAAGCATGATGTAAAATTTCGAGTTTAGAGAAGCCGGAGCGTTTGGATTTGGACTGGTGCATAAAGTATATAGGAAATTATTCTTATACATATACATACGCTTCTTATAAAAGAGTTCATTTTGAAGCTTTAAACGAGTGTTTTCCACTCCCAGACTAAGCATGAAGTAAAATTTCGAGTTTAGAAAAGCCCCGTGAAAATTTGTCGAGGGTCGCGCAGCGACCCGAGACAAATTTTCTGGGCTTTTCTAAACTCGAAATTTTACTTCATGCGCCACGCGTATTAAACACTGAAGACGCGGAAACTATGTTAACGAGTGAACTTAACTTCAAATCAGAGTCTTTTACGCGTGGCGCATGAAGTAAAATTACGAATTTAGAAAAGCCTGAGTTTGGATTTGGACGCGAAGCGTCCAAATCCAAACGCTCAAAAAAAAAATTCATTTGTCGAAAAGAAATCTTCATTTCATATTATTTTACAAATGGAGTAGAGTTTTATACGCCTGGTGCATAAAGTAAATAGGAAATGTTTCTTATATATATATATATATATATATATATATATATATATATATATATACCTATGCTTTTTCGAAAAGAGTTCAATTCAAAGCTTTAAACGAGTGTTGTCCACTCCCAGACTAAGCATGAAGTAAAATTTCGAGTTTAGAAATGCCTGAGCGTTTGAATTTGGACGCCAAGCGTCCAAATCCAAACTCAGGCTTTTTTAAACTCGAAATTTGACTTCATGCGCCACGCGTAAAAGACTCTGATTTGAAGTGAAGTTCACTCGTTAACAATCTTTCTGCGTTTTTAGTGTTTAATACGCGTGGCGCATGAAGTAAAATTTCGAGTTTAGAAAAGCCCAGAAAATTTGTCTCGGGTCGCTGCGCGACCCTCGACAAATTTTCACGGGGCTTTTCTAAACTCGAAATTTTACTTCATGCTTAGTCTGGGAGTGGACAACACTCGTTTAAAGCTTCAAATTGAACTCTTTTCGAAAAAGCATATGTATATATATATATATATATATATATATATATATATATATATATATATATATATATATAAGAAAAATTCCCTATTTACTTCATGCACCAGGCGTATAAAACACTACTCCATTTGTAAAATAATATGAAATGAAGATTTCTTTTCGACAAATGAAATTTACTTTTTGAGTAAAAAATACAAAAGAAAAATAAAAGTGGTATAAAAAAGTTAAGTGTTTCCTTTATATCAAATTGAAAAAGTACCACGAAGTAAACGCCGCCAAAACCCAAGAATAAAAAAACTTAATTAAATTCTTGCATATTTTTAAAAACTGTGTCGAATTGAATCGAAATCAATTTAATTTTTTTCTCCATTTTCTATCATTAAATTGCCATATTAATTGAAGTTTTGTTGTAAATTTTTAGCAAGATTCAAAGTAAGTATGAATCATAACGTGAAATTCCCGGTCTCGCTAATTTATAAATTCGACATGTAAAACGTGCGCAGAACTCTTATTTATAAGTCATGATTCATGCTCGTACCAATGCTTAAATTAACATAATATGAAGTGCACCACTCATTTACAATTTAATGTGTTCACCGTTTTACAACCAGACCGCATTATTTCTACACCACACATAAAATTCTACTTTCAACATTATAGTTTATATTTAAATGATTATCGTAGTTATCTTACGATTATCATTTAAATATAAATTAATTAGAAAATTTTGTTCCCTTCAAGTATGTGTGTCCAGAAGATAGGAACTACCCAAGGTGGATGTCAAATGAATTAATAACCCTAATTAAAAAAAAAGAAAGAAGCTCAATTGAGTTTTAAGCAACACGGTCTTTATAATACAGTGTCCCATTTTAATCTGATCAGGTAAATATCTCGAGACACGTGCGTCCAGTTGAAAAACTTTCTAGATAAAAATTGGATGATTCGGAGGGGGACATCCGATGCTGTAACAAATTTCACCCCCCGACCTCTAGGGGGGTGGATAATAGGGGTGACTTTTAAATCTTAAATAGGAACCCCTATTTTGTAATACAGATTCGGAAAGAGAAAAAAAAACTATGAAAGTTTTATTCGGGAACTTTTTTTTATGTGCGATAGGTGGCGCTGAAATCGATAAACTGTGTTTTTCTAGAATAAGCCATCAAATAATTGTTTTCATGACAATTTGTTATAAAAAACAGGTCAGATTGATAAAAATTTAAACACTTTCAAGAATTTAAAATTTATAATTGAATAAATTCAAATTCAGAAATTTGAAAACTGGAAAATATTAATTTTAATGCAATAAATACGTTTTTTAAATATTCTTTGTTATTAATTCATTAGCATTAAGACTGACAATAACACGTTACTCATACGCAGTCATTCAGATTCAGTTAAGTTTGTGTTACCATTATGAAATATCAATCTGACCTGTTTTTTTATCACAAATTGTCATGAAAACAATTATTTGATGGCTTATTCTAGAAAAACACAGTTTATCGATTTCAGCGCCACCTATCGCACATAAAAAAAAGTTCCTAGGCAAAAACTTCATAGTTTTTTTTTTCTCTTTTCGAATCTGTAATAAAAAATAGGGGTTCCTATTTAAGATTTCAAAGTCACCCCTATTAACCGACCCCCCTAGAGGTCGGGGGGGAAAATTTGTTACAGCATCGGATGTCCCCCTCCGAATCATCCAATTTTTATCCAGAAAGTTTTTCAACTGGATGCACGTGTCTCGAGATAATCGCCTGATCAGATTAAAATGGGACACCCTGTATATACAAAGTTTCATGTAATGCCGAACATTTTCATCCAATACAATTTGACACCTTTAATTTTAAAATAATGTGTAAATTGGGTTGCCTATATGACCATTACAAATTGTAGCCAATCAATCGCAATTAATGCCTCAATTTGTACATACAGGGAGTTTTTCTTTCAAGTATACATGTCCCAATTACAGCGTATATGCCGTAAATCTTTAGATACTCGTTTTTTTTTAAAGTTCAATTTTAAACTTTAAATGAGTGTGTTCCACTCCCAGACTAAGCATGAAGTAAAATTTCGAGTTTAGAAAAGCCTGAAAATTTGGTTTGGTCGCGTAGCGCGAAGCGCGGAGCGGCCAAACCAAATTTTCAGGCTTTTCTAAACTCGAAATTTTACTTCATGCGCCACCGGTACAAAACACTGACATTAAGAAGTTTAAAACACACCGCAAAACTTTACATTGCATCAGTGATTTGTACCGGTGGCGCATGAAGTAAAATTTCGAGTTTAGAAAAGCCTGAAAATTTGGTTTGGCCGCTCCGCGCTTCGCGCTCGCGACCAAACCAAATTTTCAGGCTTTTCTAAACTCGAAATATTACAAATTGGGTAAAGTACTACACTTGTTATGTTCCATATTTTAATTTTCAGTTGCCTGACACGTGTTTCGATCCGTTACGATCATTTTCAAAGTTAAAACAGTTTTAACTTTGAAAATAATCGTAACGGATCGAAACACGTGTCAGGCAACTGAAAATAAAAATATGGAACATAACAAGTGTAGTACTTTACCCAATTTGAAAATTTGGTTCCATCAAGAAAGTAGCAGAACAAGTATCGAATATATCGAAATTTTACTTTATGCTTAGCCTGAGAGTGGAAAACACTCGGTTAAAGCTTCAAATTACATGCATTTAATAAACCGAGCGTCGGCAAATGTACAACTTATGCTAATGTATACTTAAACTAAAAATTATCATTACAAAAATGTTCGGTGTTACATAAAACTCTCTGTATATAAGTGCAAAACGACTTCGAAAAAATTTTACAATGACTACTTACCGAGAGTCGGCTCATCTTTGCAATCCAATCCACAATTCTTTTGGAAATACACTAAAGATCTAAATAATGGTAGTGGTTACCCTAGCGAAATGAGATACAAAAATGCTGCTGCGGATATTGGCTTAAGTATTGCCAATCTATTTTCCCAGTATTTTTCTTTAGTTTACAGTCCATCTGGTAATATAAATATTACACCTCTTGATTGTCGACCTCACCAGTTATAAAACTGCAAACTCTCAATTGGTGTTTAAGAGGTCTTTAACGCAATTAGTAGCCTAAAACCGACATTTTCTAGTGGCCCCGACTTGGTACCTAACTAGTTTTTACAAAATTGCATATTCTCGCTATGTCGGCCAATTCATTATCTGTATATAAGATCTCTAGCTGATGGTCCAAATGGAAAACAAGTTACATAATTCCACTATATAAGAAAGGCGGTTGAGATCTCGTTGAGAATTATAGAGGAGTATGCATCCAGTCAGATATCCCAAAGTTGTTGGATAAATTGTTGCCGATCAATTGGTTTGGTTCTCCAGACAATTACTATCTACTAAGCAACATGGTTTCATTAATGGCGGTTCCACTGTTACTAATTTACTAGAGTACAAACAGTTTGTTTCTTAGGCTTTGGAAGAACGTTATCAAGTTCATACAACTGATTTCACTAAGGCCTTAGACAGAATTGATACTAGCATTCGTCTGGGCAAATTACATTCTATGGGTTTCTGTGATAATACTTTAGCTTGGCTAACTTCCTTGTTAAAAGATCGTGTCCAGTTTGTAAAAATTAAGAATTATATTTCAAATCCTATACACAAAACATAAGGTGTGCCTCAAGGGTCGCATTCAGGATTTTATTTTTATTACTCATCTATAATATACAAGATATCTTTATAAACTAGACACCATTTACTAATTACAACATGGAGCGTTTGTACAGAGGAAATTTTTCGATGTATCGAGTATAAATCCGGGCATCGCCATGTTCGCGGTGGTTATAAACAAGTAATGGAAGATCTCAATTTGTCAACTCTCCAGAATCGTAGAGTAAATGCCTACCTTAGCCTTCTATATCGGACCACAATATACACATTAATTCTTCTAGCCTCTTAGATGCCTTAACTTTGCATGTGCCTACTAGGAATACTCGGACAAATACATTATTTTATTTGGACTCTCATCGCACAGTTTCAGCATCGATGAACACGATTACCAGACTAATGAAGACCGGAAATGACTACAACCAATTTAATTAGTTTGGTCTTTTTTAATTGTCATGTAAAGAATTTAAGTCTAGATTGAATCATTTTGCATTATAATATTGTATTAATTTTTTATGTTTTATTTTTAGTCGATTTAATTTTTATTTTTAGTTATAATCAATCAAGCATGTATGTTTTTAAAGTATTTTCTGTTTCTTATATTTTTTTCAAAGCTGTTTGGATTTATTATATTGTATTATTTTGAAATAATGGCACTGCCGTAAATAAACATTTTTCCATTTATTTATTTAAAATGACACTCACTTAAAAATCCTTTAGAAATATTCACAATTCACATGACAATTTTAAATATAACTTTAACCTAAGGGCTATTGGACCCTGGTCACAAGAATTAAAAATGTAATAATCATTTCTCATTTCATTTCAATTCAGTTCGTTTCAAATCACTAAGTACAAATTTTGAACATCTTTTTCACAGTCACTTCATACCAGTTTTATTAATTAACTTACCATTTTAATTTTTTAACTTACGATTTTTGGATAATTTAAAAACTAATTTTACAACAGTTTACAAATGTAATATTTTATTGTACTGAAATCCCTGAAGAAGGAGCCAAAACGCTCCGAAAGCTTGGAATTAATAAATTAATTGGATTTAAGAATTAGCCTATCATTAGTGGTCGATTACCCCGTTACGAAGTTTTTATGTTTTCCTAACAAGTACGACCGTTACTTCCCTTCGTGGTTTTAACCTAAACTTCATTTAACTAAATGCGTGTTTAAAAAAAGTTGATAATACCGGGCGTTAGTGTCTTATTTGTGATGATTCATTATATATTTAACGGAAACATCTATTTTACAAATTATGACTAAAAACACACAAATATTTAAAAATATAATATAAAAAATAATCCAATAATTTAAACTTGCAATATAATGTAATTGTGTTTTTAAATAATAGAAGTAGATTTCTGGCACCATGTGCCCTTTTTCAATAGAAAAACTAAATAGAGAAAAAGGGTACATCTACCCACCTCAGCTATGCTAGAATACCTAAACAAGGTGGGCTGGCTAAACTGAGGATGGGTGATCTACGGAAGGTGGCACAATGGGCCTAATGAGGCCTAAGTGCAGTGCACCAGAACCAGAATCAGAAGGGTACATCGTTCGCAAAGTGTAAAATTTTCAAAATTAAAATGAAAATGATTAAATTTATGAATTAAAGACCATTTAAAGTTTTAAATAATAATTAGACTAGATCTTGCAATTGACCTTTTCGGTGTCAGTGTACATTTATTCGGATCAATAAGGCACGCTTACGAGTTACATGACGCAAAGTGTGATTCACGCGTTTTATTTAACAAATTTTACAAAGTTTCCACACAATCATCATTCATAAATTGTGCTAATTAACACCGTTTGTAAGTCGTAATATTTCCAGGAAATTCAAGACGGATAGGTAGGATTGAATAATAAATTGACGACCAAGAAAAGATTGTATGGAAATTTCTAATCATTTGCTCATTCTTTTATATAAATAAATTTAAATTGAAAAAGTTGTATTTTCTTAAATGCTATAAAAGCAAACAGGATTGAAAAGATTATGTTTTTTTAGGAAAAAAATCATAGTTTATTATATTTTTACTATTGATAAGTAAATAAAAGTCACTTGGTTTGTTTCACTACTATTTCTTATTCTCTACGACTAGTTTCGACTTATCCTCATTCTCACGGAGTAACACAGAAAAATGTTTTACAAGATATATATACATATTTTTTCAAGGTCAAATAATAAGGGCTGTTAGAATTGGGGAGTTTTTTGAGAATGACGATAAGTCGAAACTAATCGGAGAGAATAAAAAATAGTAGTAAAACAAACTAAGTGACTTTTATTTAAGTATCAATATTGTAAACATGTTTTATCAAGTAATTATTGAAAACCAAATTGAAGATATATTTTCACATTTTTATGGCGAATTGCATGATTTTGTAAATCTTTCTCAAGTAATTATACAGGGTGTCCGTATTTCAACAGAATGTATAGGGATCTCGGTTATTTGAAGAGATAGAGAGTCGGTTAAATTAAGGAAAAGTTGCGTAATTTAGGGCCCAATAATAATGTAAAATCAAATTAAAAATATCTTTCTTCGTTTTTCAGATATTGTCAAAAAACAGATTTTTTAAAATTTCGTTTTTATTTTTTTATTCAAAAAATATTGAATCCAGACATTTACAACTTTGACATTATATAGACACTTTTTAACGATAAAGCTAGTAACATATTTTATTTTAAGATAACTATAATATATACCCAGGAACCATAGGCAACATTAGTTTTTCTAATGGGCGCCATTTTGGATTTTCATATTTTTTGGAAGAATATTTTTTTCTGAATTCAATGATGTATCATACTTATAGTTTATTGTACATTTTATATGTAAAATTGTAACCTTTTGTTTTTTTGTAAAGAGTGCCTTGGAAACAGTTGAGTAACTCATTCATTTGACAACTCCTAGGACCCATAATTTGCTTACATATCACCCCTGAAGACGGGCATCTGACGATGCAGATTTTAACAGTTGTGATTTATTTTAAACTAACGAGTGTCTTCGACTCCCAGACTAAGCATGAAGTAAAATTTCGAGTTTAGAAAAGCCCCGCGTAGAAAATTTGTCGAGGGTCGCGCAGCGACCCTCGACAAATTTTCACGGGGCTTTTCTAAACTCGAAATTTTACTTCATGCGCCACGCGTATAAACCACTGATTTACATTAAACTTAAAAATATATAATGCTTAGATGTGATCAATATTTACCGAGATGTAGCGAAAAAATGCAAAAATTACTTTTTTGTAAATAGTTTTAGAATAATAATAATAAAAGTAGAATTAATTTAGTTTGTGCAACGTTTGTGTGATAATCGATACTTATTATAATTATTACAAAAATCTGACAGTTATTAATTAATTTTGAGTGCTAACAATGATTGACTGCTGTCAAGATTTTATTGATTAACAGATATGATGTCATTGGTCCAAGGCACGCTTTGCAAAAAAGAAAATATCATAATTTTAAATTTCAAATCTAAAATAAATTAAGAGTGATACATCAGTGAGTTCAGAAAAAAAATATTCTTTCAAAAAATATGAAAAACCAAAATGACGCCCATAAGAAAAACAAAAGTTGGCTATGGTCCCCGGGTAAATGTTATAATCATCTTAGAAAAAAATATGCTACTAGATTCCTTATTAAAAAAAGGCTGTATAATTTCAAAAATTCAAAATGTCCAGATTCAGTAGTATTTAAATTAAAAAATAAAAACAATTTTTCAAAAAATCAGTTTTTTTGTTGATATCTTCAAAACAAAAAATAATATTCCAAAATTGTTTTCAGATTATTGTTAGGCCCTAAAATACGCAACGGTGCCCCAATTTAACAGACTCCCTATCTCTTCAAGTAACTGAGATACCCATACATTCTGTCGAAATACGGACACTCTGTATATCATCACTTTTTATATCTGTTGACATCTGTTTGTATTTTATTTTTGTAAAACCCTTTCAAGTATTAAAATATCATCACTCTTTATATATATTTATATCTTTTTGTATTAATTTTTGTAAAACCTTTATTAGTATTAAAATATTACCACCCTTTAAATCTATTTACATCTTTTTTGTATTATTTGTTATAAAACCTTTTTAAGTATCTAAATATCATCACTGTTTATATCTATTTACATCTTTTTTGTATTTAATGGTAAAAATATTGTTTTTGCTCTCATAGGACCGTATTTAGATACAAAAATTTGGAAAGATGTCTGGGGAGGGGGGGGGGATGGTTTTGAACCCCCATATCCTCTCCCTGGCTACGGCCTTGCATTATAATGAATACATTTTTATATTGTTAATGCACTTATAAAGGGAATTTGTAAAGATAATCACGCAAACAAAGCGAAAGCTTGAAATATCGATACTGATTGAGAGAAAACCCGGGAGGGTGAATAAAATGCCACGATTACGAGGATAAAATCTTGGTGAATGAACACAGAAAGTGTGTGTATGTGTATATCGTACGCGATGAAAACGATAGAAAAGGGAAATTGATAGTAAAGAGAGGTCGGTCGACGGGGCCGGCCGCTTTTGCCGCCGCTTTTGCCGACTGTTGGCAGTAGGCAGTCTGTAGACGGCATGCGGCACGTGGTGGTTGCGTTGTGACATGTGCACGTGTTCGAATAAACCTCCCTCCCGCCTCCCACGGAATCACCCCCGTTTCCCGTCGTCCTTTGCCCTCTCTCACTTTCCCACTTTCCTTAAGCCATCGCGTCGGGGATTTCAAAGGCGTCGCGGATTTCAAGGCCGTCTGCGACGACGCTCTACACGACATTTGCACAAGCTGAAATCCCGTCTTCCGCACCCAAACATACGGATATATTCATATACTTACATCCAAGGACAGTCGAGTATATGGTAGGAAAGATCGACAGTATCGAAGATTTTGGAGTGGGGGTAGAGATCGCTACGTCATGAATGCGCGCTGAATTTAAATTTGGGTACTTAATGATTTAGATAATTACAAGTAATTACAGTAAGGGAATATTCATTCTTACTATTACATTTTATTAATAATATAAAAATTATCTCAGATAAAAGACATAATTCGATTTGAAAATAGCAATAGCAACATAATGTATTTACACATTTAATTCTTCGTAATATTGCTATCTAAGTGTACTTTATGCATATTTATTTTTATTGTAATATGATATAAATTTCCAATGTATAAGCATTAACAACTAAAATTTCAAAACCGGGCTGGCCTAACCTTCCATTTTATAAGGTAGCATTAAAGTGACAAAGTAGTTGTTCATTCAAAACGGATAATAATAAAGCTGAGAACTCTAATATTTAAATATAAATTTTGATAACATTTAATTACTAACCAATGTAATCAATTAAACTTTAAGGATATTTAGGTTTACTAGTAGTTTGATATACTTTTTAACGCTAAATAATTCAAATAGTTTACTTATACTGTGCATTTTATTTTACTTATACCGTGCATTTTATTTAAGTATGGCCATAGGGGCTTACATGATAAAAATTGTACCCCATGTTTTGTTTTATTAATAAATCAAACATTTTTCTACGAAATGTACATTGGTAGAAAGACATAAACATGTTAGATTACTTAATTTTCGCTTTCAAAGTTGAAATTATTAACACACATAATTAAGCCAAAAAATCAACTTGGCAAAAATGTCATATGCTTATTGACAAGTAAATGTTATAAAATCTCACGAAAGTTTTTGATGTACATTTTTGAAGAAAATGTCTATTTATCACATTGAAGAACGAGCACAAATTGTAACGGCATAGATAAAAGGCATGTCAAGCCGAGAAATTGTGGAAAACTTCGCTGCGGCACATAAAAATCGACCTATTCGAAGTAAGACTACTACAGTGCTTAAAATGTACGAACATTTGTAAATGATGCGCGTGTAAAACGCGTAAGAAAATCTCCGGTTCTTACAGAAGAGATGAAAACTAATCTGTGCTTGGCGATGGATAATGATGGTTGAACCACCTTGAATCTACTTGAGGATCAATTTAATCTTTCGAGGAGTAGTTGCTTTATTACGTTAGAAATGGAAAAGTATAAATCAAATAAAATTAAAAATTTGCACAAATTACTACCACGAGATTACTTACTTGCTAATAATAGAATTTTGTGAATTTTGGATGGAAAAAATGAATAATGATCCCAATGTTATAAACAAAATAATATTTTCTAATGAAAGTACGTTTCTGTTAAATAGGACATGTGTTACCACATTTTTCAATGACACTTTTCCTAACAGTTGGACTAAAAGAAAAAAATGCGTGGGCCTCAAACCCCCAACCTTCTTTAGCCAAACTCTACAATTTACCAGTGAGGTCAAATATCTAGGCAACTACCTAGATACAACACTCAAATGTAACCGTCAATTAAAACACGCAACCGACAGAGCAAAAACGACGCTAATGGCAACAAAGCGAGCTCTGGGAAAAACATGGGGCCTCAATCCAAAAATGACTATGCGGATATATAATACAGCAGTAAAACCCATGATCTTCTACGAATACACCATATGGTGGCCGAAAGTAGAACAAAGTACTGCGCAGACAGCTCTCTTTAGAGTACAGAGACTAGCCTTCTTATGCATAACTGACGCTCGTCGTACAACACCAACTGCCTCAATGGAAACCCTACTAAACTTCCAACCACTAGATCTAGTGGTTAAAAGTGAGGCCAGACTAGAGGCATATAGGTTGAGGACAACTGAAAACTGGCACCTCACAGAAAACCACTCCAAAATAGAACAGGTAGTTACCAAACTTCTACTACAAATGGGAAGTGACTACATGATACCAAGCTACTCCCTGAATAGACCCTTCACAATACAGTGTGAAGGGGACAAGGAGAAGCGCAACCCTCCACCTGGAACCTTGATCTGATACACCGACGGATCAAGCAAAGAAGGTGGAGCTGGCGCTGGGATCCACGGCGTGACTCCAAAATGTGACATATTTGTGTCTCTGGGGAGGATGGCAACTGCACATCAAGCTGAAATTCGATTAACGATTAACCAATGTACTATGGAAAACCTGCGACGGGGATATAGGAGGCAAAAGATCCTCACAGACAGCCAAGCTGCTCTAAGAGCACTTGATAGCTACAAGATGCAATCTAAGCTAACATTCAAAACCTGACGAAACTGGCGACCGTAAACACCGTAACTCTACGGTGGACGCCGGGACACACAGGGGAGGATGGCAACAAGAAAGTCCACGAATTGGCAAAGATTGGATCACGTAGACCCTACATTGGACCAGAACCGATGCTACCGATCCCCAAAAAGTCAATAGGACCAAGCGTAAGAGAGTGGACTCTGGAAAGACACACCGAGCGCTGGAAAAACCTGACAGGGCACAGACACAGTAAACTACTGATGGAAAAACCTTGCCAAGAACTAGCAACTGAGGCCCTCAGACTCAGTAGAAACAACCTTAGAATGGTCACAGGAATGATAACTGGACACTGCACCCTAAGGAAACATCTGCATAACATGAAACTGTTTACAGAAGATCCAATATGTAGACTATGCTATGAAGAGGATGGAGACGCACTATTCGAGTGCTAGGCACTTACTACCTGGAGGGAAGCAAACCTTGTCCAAGGGAATTCAACCCACTTCCCGAAGAGAAAGATGATCGAAAAGCTGCTGGAATAAGCTAATGAAACAGAGCGATTTGATTAACTACGGAAACGGAAGAAGTACAATCAGCCACACGGCTGCAGTGCTAGAGCAGAAATAACCCTAACTTCCGTTCCTTGCCCCTAAAAAAAAAAAAAAAACACAGTTGGATTGGCCGATTTAGAATCGCGAAGCCCAGACCTCTCGATTTTATTTTGTGGGGTCATTTATCGAATAGAGTGTACGACAATGTCTAAAATAAGCCCGAAAATCTAGAAGAATTAAAGATACAAATTACAGAAGCTTGCAACTCTATCACAATGACAGAGTAAAACACTTGCAGACATTATTAAATTCGGTTGAATTATTGTTAAATAATGGAAGGAACGCATTTTTAACAATTTCTTTTATAAATATTTTTTTGTTTAAATTGTTTTCATAGTTTTATTGCTTTTATAAATAAAAAAACATTAACTAAACATGTTTACGCAGGTTTTGAAAACTCTGCAGCTAACTTGGTCAATTTTTAAACGTTTTAAAATTTACAACACGCAAATCCTTATGGCCACAGTTATAATTAAAGAAAAACGCATTGTACGTACGCCGTAACAATTTCCAAATGTTTTTTAGTGGCAGAAAGAGGCATTTTCTTTAACAATCACAAGCTTTGGGCGGACTTTATAATCTTTGCTTGCCGATAATTACTATGACATTTTCGCCAAGTTGATCTTTTACTTTATTATTTGTTTTAATAATTTCAATTTTAATAACGAAGATAAATAATTTTGACATATTTATGTCCTAACAATGAACATTTCATAGAAACATGTTTGATTTATTGATTAAAAAAAAAAAACAATAAAAATTCCATATTTGTACAACAGTTAACATGAAGTACAATTTTTACCATGTAAATCCCAATGGCCATACTTAAATAAAAGACACTGTATAATGATTAATATGAAAATAAAGATTAAATATTTGAAACAAGATAAATTCAAATTCAAAACTATTTGAATTCGAGAAAATAAGCTTACGCTTCTTTGGTTTGGTCCCTTCGCTTCAGGCATTTCTAAACTCGAAATTTTACTTCGTACTTAATAAAGGAGTGTAAACACTTGTTAGAAGATGAACATGTTTTATAAAACACGACGAATGCTTGAATATTTACAAAGTTTGCATCAGGATGTATATATACTCAAAAGAAAATATTGCTGTAATTATTTCGAATATTCATGATAAAGTAAGTTAGGTAGCTTAAACTGATAAACTTATTTTCGAATAAATCTTAAATTATTTTAAGAAATCAAATTCCCTAATTAATAATCTCTGTTGTATTTTAGCAAGAGAAAGGATGTGTTGTAAACACATTCAGCTCATTACTTTATTAATTATCCGCGGAGCGTGTTTATTGTATTTTCTTGCGCCTGGGCGTCGCGCCGGCTTCAATTATGCTTAATTTATATAATTCTATAGATACAGATGGATTACAAAATTGAACGTTACAAATTACATAATCCGATAAACCAACGTGAATACGTTGAATAAATTGATCGCAGCCAACCGAACTGGAAATGGAAATCCGAGCAAGAGGTGCTGGGTGAGAGAGCGAGAGAGATTTAACTCTTTCGTTTATTAATTATTCTAAGGTTATTGTTTGCGTTCATTATTTATGTAGCATCCTCGCCCGACAGTCGCAATATTATAATTAATTCGGATGAATGCGATCCGCTCCATTCAGATAAATTGCAAAATTCAACAAGAGAACATCAGCGCTGCACTAATTTAGTAAGATGTCCGAGTTTGGGTTGGGATGAGGCGTCTTCAGATTAATGATATTCATCCGCAACATGCTTGTTTTACTTATTTATTTCTTAATAAGTTATTGTTATTTATTCACTCGATTAATTTATCATTTAGAACAGGAACTTGTTCTTTTAAGTATACTTTAACATATTCCTAAACAAATTGCTCCAGACGTTAGAATTGATCAAAATAAATATTTCTAAAATTAATTAACGTGAAATAAAGCATAAGCAGTATATTTTGAACTTTACAATATTTTAGTGTTGAATGCGCGGTGCGCATGAAGTAAAATTTCGAGTTTAGAAAAGCCTGAAAATTTGGTTTGGCCGCTCCGCGCTTCGCGCTACGCGACCAAACCAAATTTTCAGGCTTTTCTAAACTCTAAATTTTACTTCATGCTTAATCTGGGAGTGGAAAACACTTGTTAATCTTTAAACTGATCTTAAAAAAACCTATACACATGTATATCTTAAGAGAAAAATTCCCTCTATAAGTTTCTCGGATTCTTTTGTAATCCACTGTTGGTAATGCTACAAGTTAAATTAAATTAATCGGGTAAATAGAGGATTCGAAAAATGTTCACAAAATAATAAGTGAGAAAGTTAATTAAGAAATTTAATTTACACTTTGAACAATTCCAGTCAACTTCGAGCTTTTGCAATTTCATTAAAAAAATGTTAATCTAGGACTGTATTTTTTTATAATAAATAAATATGCAGTTCAATCCGGAGCCTCCATTGAACTGCAAATTTATTTATTATAAAAACAAATCAGTCCTAGATTGAAATGTTTTGTAATAAATAAATTTGCAGTTCAATCTGGAGGCTGCATTATATTTTTTGTAATAAATAAATTTGCAGTTAAATCTGGAGGCTGCATTATATTTTTTTGTAATAAATAAATTATAAATACATTTTCAGTTTAATCTGGAGGCTGCATTATATTTTTTTTGTAATAAATAAATTTGCAGTTTGATTACGTTATTACGTTGTTATTAAAAGGCCGAATTTTTCACGTTCGGAAATTGGCAAACAGCTGTTCGGTTTTTGGAACCCTCGGGGGAGATAGCATCGACAATTTTGTCTCGCCCATTGGTAATTTGTATTGTAATTAAGTTGCCTCGGAAACAAAAAGTCAACACGCGTTTTCAGTCACGTCAAAAATTTCACTACCTGCGAACCTAATGAGCCCCCGTCGACAAATTTATCGCCGAATTATAAAATATGCAATCAAGGTTTTGTTCTACTTAAATAACTAATTAACTTCGCTATTGCTTTAAGTCATTATTAAAACAATTAAAGCATAATGAATTTAATGAATTAGTTATTGATAATGAGTGCTTAGCACTCGAAATGTACATCTAACGAATAAAAATAAAAGTGAAGTAAGGAACAAATAGAGTTTTTCATTGTGGTCAATGAAGTGTATTATAATTTTACAATTATTTATTTACAAAAATTTTACACGTCGATATCTGACAATTTTTAAATTTATCTAAAAAAGCCCAGAAATAAGTATTTTTCATTATGTTTAGGTTTACTGTATATACAAACATCTTTATTCAGACAATACAATATATGTTACAAAAATTTGTATACCTATCATACCTGTAGGTTTTAGTCTGTCCGGGCTATGGACCAAAGGTCTTTCTGCCCTGTCTGAATTTATGGTGATGTGCAATAAAATGTCTGTGCTAGCTAGCCTAACTGTTTTCCAGAGAACTAATGAATTCATGAAGTGTGAAAGTAGGATATTTGTATTTAGGAATGATATTAAGATTTCGGGGGATACAGAACTTCTTAAGAAGGGGTTGATTATAGGGATTATTTGAGACATTTTTAGTAAGGTTGGTAATACATTGGTATATGGGTGTGATTTGAGTGGAATTGTAAAGGTATGTACTGGAAGGATTGTGGAGAGGATTGTTGGGATGTCTAAGTTTAGTAAGGATTCTTAGAGAGGATCGTTCGGCAACTTGGTAGTGGTATAAAGAAGATGGTTTAATGAGAGTAAAAAGTATAGCTCCGTAATCCAATAAGGGCCGGCAAATTGTTTTATAAATATGTGTGGCGGTTTTTGAGCTTATGCCTTCTTGCTTATAAGTAAGCAACCTGAAATGTCGGCCCCTTACTTGGATTTTTGTTTTCGTAGATAGGATGTGAGGTTTGAAGGAAAGTTTGGGCTTTTCGATCCCAAACTTTCCTTCAAACCTAGGTATTTGCATGTGTGGGAGGGTGAAATTATGAAATTGTTAAAAGTGATTGTGGGGGATCGGGGTGTGATTTTGTGAAATGGGATAAAAAGTTGGGTTTTAGAAGGATTTAATTTGATCCGCCATTTGGAACACCAGGCTTGGACGGAATCAAAGGATTTTTGGAGGGCTTGTTGGGCTATCTGAAGGCAAGGAGCGTGGGTAATAAGTGCGGTACCGTCTGCAAACAAAAGGGCGTATTGAGAAGGGTTAAAATGTGTAGGATCAACGTTATGAATATCATGGCAGTAAATATTATAACGGAGTGGGGATAATGGAGAAACTTGAGGGACTAGTTGTAAAATAGGGAATGCGTGAGAGAGTGTTTGACGATATCTTACTTGGCAAGATCGGTTAGAAAGAAAGTTATGGATAAGAATGATTAAGTGTTGTGGAATTCGTAAAAGGAAGCATTTGTATAGGAGGCCAATATGCCAAACCGAGTCAAAAGCTCTTTAGGTTTACTATTTTCTCTTTTCTCCTCTAAATTTTGTTGTCTTTAAAAAAAAAAAAAAATATCTTTGTATTTAAAAATTGAATTTGTGTTCAGTATTCCGGCACCAGATATCTGGTGTCGGAATACTGAACATAAATTCAATTTTGATATTTGTTTTCTGGTTTCACAAACAGAGTTCTGCTCGCTCGTGGACGAAACAGTGACCTGTATATGCACTTTGTGCATTCGTGTCACTGACGATGCCACTATGAAGCATTAGATGGCGTTAGCTATCGAAATCGTTAATATCTTTGTATTTATTTATTTTAGTTTTAACTTGCCCTGAAGAAGCTGGAAAAAATCCAGAGAATTATTGGCTTAAATAAAAATAATGTTTTCTGGCTGAGAGGACAAATATAATTTTTATAAAGTTTATAGAACTTTTGGTAACTTAACGGCATAAAACTACTAAATGTCACTAGAAAGTTTTTCTTTGGACTATACATATCCCAATTATGTGTTGTAGATTTTTAAATATTCGTTGTTTTCTTAAAAGAGGTCTGTTTGAAGTTCAAACGAGTGTTTTCTATTCGCAGGTTAAGCATGAAGTAAAATTTCGAGTTTAGAAAAGCCTGAAAATTTGGTTTGGTCGCGTAGCGCGAAGCGCGGAGCGGCCAAACCAAATTTTCAGGCTTTTCTAAACTCAAAATTTTACTTCATGCGCCACGCGTATAAGACACTGATTTCAAGCGAAGTTCACTCGTTCACAATATTTCAGTGCTTTCAGTGTTTAATCCGCGTGGCGCATGAAACAAAATATCGAGTTTAGAAAAGCCTAAAAATTTGGTTTTCTAAACCTTTTCAATAATACCACTTTTGTCCTACCATGCGATTTAAAAATCTTGAGTTATTGACATTTTGAAGCCACCTTTCAGGGATGCCAACCTTATTGCAAAAAAATAATATCACCATTCGATTCTTTAATACGGCTTTTGAAATACATTTTTTGTCTCAGCTCTCTAGGACTAGCCGTTTTCTCAAAAAAAAAAAAACCTGGAGCGGGTGGTCTAGAACACCCTGTATATTCTAAAATTCAAATGCTAAATATTTTAAGAAGTTTATTTTATAAAAATCAGAAGATACTGTGAACACAATAATAAATGTATTTATTTCAAATGTAAGAAATACGCATTGGGCGTCTAGACATATAATACTATCCTTGTTATCTAATTGCAGCAACAATCAAATTGCACAGCGTATCATCATTAATATTATTGTAGAATTTAATGGCAAAGCATATTGAGTAGTAATAATCTAATATCATGGTCAATTTTCCAATAATTGTACTTGCTGTACATGTACACACATGTGAATGAATATTTCATTGAGGGATTGCAAAATGCATCGATTCCAGAACTGCTCAGCAGCCGACCGCCCATCAAATCTCATCATTCAACAACAATAAATATCCACCAACAAATTATACTTTAAAACCGTAAATAATTGATTAAAAAAAATATTCAATTGTAACTTATATTAATTTACACACGAATGAGTATTAATAATGCACTTTATTGAACTTAGAGAGTTGTAAATGTTTAGATGCTGTGTTTCCACTCGTTGATTAAGCATAAAGTAAAATTTCGAGTTTAGAAAAGCATGAACATTTGGTTTGGTTGCGTAGCGCACAGACCAACCCAATAACTCTAACGTATATTAGGTTGCTTATAATCGTTGTTGTATGTGTGTTTTTTGAACTTAACTGTAAATCAGTATTTTTAAGCGTGGCGCATAAAGTAAAATTTTGAGTTTAAAAAAGCCTAATTTGGATTGGGCGCTCCGCTTCGCTACGCTGCCCATCCAAACTCTTAGGCTTAGGCCGAAATTTAACTTCATGCGCCTTTTTTTTAATTGTAGAAGTTGATTTTTCGTTGATTTACTTACTAATTTTGCTAGGACAATTTGCTGTAAATTCTTGCGAGAAAAACTACATCTTTTATTTAGTCGGAAAATAAATGAATTCATGAATATTGAGAAACAGTATTCTTTGAACATTCGATGTTAGAAAATTATGTTATTAAATTAATAAATAAATAAATTTAGTGTGTTAACAGCAAGAAGCTTTACACTTGTCAATACATAATGTTACTTAATACTAACATAAAAGTTAAATATTTGAGACAAAAACCCACAAATTACTGGAATTACGCTTTGAGTTAAAAGTAAAATGAATAAATAAACAAATAGATAAACAAGTAAATAAACAAATAATTAGGTAATCAAATATATGAATAAATATATAAATAAATTAAATAAGTACATTAAAACTAATATATAGATACATTCATACATACACACGTTAAAAACACATATAGGTAAATACGAGTACATTTAAACACATGTTAAAAATTTGTAAAATTAAAATTCAGGTATTCGTCCCAACTGTAGAATGTATTTCCAATCTAAAACTCTTTAATGACTTTTCGAAATTTTGAAATGACCAAGTCCCTGATTTTTTTGTGGTGGTGCATTATAAAATTTAATTGCGTGGTACCTTATGCCTGTTCGGGATTTAAAAAGTCTTATAAATTGTTGGTAAACGTTCAAGTTTTGTCTAGTGTGGCGGGTATTGGTACTTGGATAAGTAGTGTACGATTCAATGCAACAGGCATTCATAGACATACAGACATGGTAACGTTAAAATATGCATGTCCATGAAAGCCTGCCTACAATCCTCGGAGTAACCGTAGTTACCTAGAATTCGTACAGCGTACAGAGTGACCCCAAACAAGTAGTCCGTACGAGAGATGTGATTGGAAATTGGCAAAGTATGCAACTTGCAGAACATCACGCGATACCTGTTTAGATAGGGAACGCATGGCAAATATGCTAGTAGCGAGTTTACTTGCTAGGGTTTCACCATGAGTATTCCACGATAGATTTGTCGCTATATGCATTCCAAGAAATTTTGTTGTTTCCACCTGATGATAAATTGTTCCGAGGGAAAACGTTAATCTTGCCGATTTTGCTTCATTTAATTTAAGGCGATTGCTACAAAACCATCTGAAGGCGCTCGATTGTGCCCCCGAGTGCAGCGCTATGACCCCATCTAAGTGTGTTGACTTGCTTATCAGAGTAATATCATCCGCATATAACACAACGCTTGTTTGATCTATTGTACTAGGAAGATCATTGATATATATCAAAAATAAAAGTGGGCCTAGGATCGATCCTTGGGGCACACCTCGTACAATAGGCTGCATAGTAAAGGTAGTATTTTGGGCTAGTACACTCTGTTCCTCTATTAATCAAGGACTCAAAAGTTTCAAGCTAACCATTTTTACGAAAAACAGCGAAACATGTCTAATTTATTTCTTAAATTACACAGTGCGGAAAATTCAAACTTTTTTTTTCTGAATTGAAATCTGAAAACAAACATAAAAAATGTATGTGAATGAAACAAATACATCTAACTCTTTTTTGCGATAATAGGTCATTAAAGGATTTTATCGAGGTTTGAAGTTTCGAAAATTGGAGAAGTTGATCATCAAATAAATCACCTAAAATCAGGATTGTTAAAAAAAACGTTGTTTTTATTTTAGTGAAAACAAACCGTTTATTCTTTACAAAACGTGTTTTGTTTTCATTGAAACAGCGTTTAAAACATTATCAATTAAAAACATGTTTACAACATTCTTAAAACACGTCTAAAACGTGTTTAAAACATGTTTAATACCCGTTTGAAACGTGTTCAAAACAGAAAATACAGGACATTTTTCTTTTAAGTATACATATCACGATAATTACAGCGTGTTTTAAATTTGCGGGAATTCGTTGTTTCAAAGCGGTTAGCTTGAGGCTTTTAACGAGTGTTTTCCACTCCCAGACTAAGCATGAAGTAAAATTTCGAGTTTAGAAAAGCCTAAGAATTTGGATTAGCCGCGTAGCGAAGCGGAGCGGCCAATCCAAATTAGGCTTTTCTAAACTCGAAATTTTACTTCATGCGCCACGCTTAATAACACTGATTTACAGTGAAGTTCAAAAAACACACACATACAACGATAATAGGCAACCTAATATACATTAGAGTTATTGGGTTGCCTATAATCACTGTTTTAAACAATTTATTCAGCGCAGAATTTAACTTACGTTTTATTCACATCTACATATTAGATTGCTAAGGCCGTATATTTTAAACTTTACGATATTTCAGTGTTTTATACGTGTGGCGCATGAAGTAAAATTTCGAGTTTAGAAAAGCCTAATTTGGATTGGCCGCTCCGCTTCGCTACGCGGCCAATCCAAATTTTTAGGCTTTTCTAAACTCGAAATTTTACTTCATGCTTAGTCTGGGAGTGGATACCCTCGTTTACAGATTCAAATTAAAATCTTTTGAAAAAACAACGAATATGGTAAAATTTACAGCGTATAGCTGAAAGAAAAATTCCCTGTATATAAAAATCAAATTTATGCACACACAGTTGTGATATTTTATTGTAATAAAATGTTATGTTTAATAATGTAACTTGAAATATCTTCAATAATTTAGCTGAAATTTAAAAACACAAAGAAAAAATCTTAATGAAGTAGTATTAAATATAATTTATCAAATTTAAGATAATAAAAAGAACTTTTTAAACAAATTTAACATTTAAAATATGTTTTAAACAAATTCAAGATTTAAAACATGTTTAAAAAAAATCCGTTTATAACACGATGTTTGCGCTGAACAAATGGCTTAAAACAGTGATCATAGGCAACCCAATAACTCTAACATATATTAGGTTGCCTATAATCGTTGTTGTATGTGTGTTTTTTGTAACGTAACTGTAAATCAGTATTTTTTAAATATGTTTAAAACACTGTTTTCAAACAAAGTGTTTTTAACACAACAACTCCTAAAATAGCTTATATAAAAACTAATCGCATTAAAATGATTCAACTTCTTTTGCAAATTTAGCTTCTTTTGCAAATTTGCAATAAGATACGTAATTTTAGGTTTACGTATCTCATTGCAAATTTGATTTTTATATAGGTCATTTTAAGTGATCTTTCTGATGAAAACTTTCTCTAATTTTCGAAACTTCAGACCTCGATCCTAAAATCCTTGAAAGACCTAATACCGCAAAAAAGAGTTGAATTTTTTCTTTCACACAAATTTTCCATTTTAATTTCAGATTTCAATTCAGAATTTTAGTGTCGCACTGTGTTATTAGTAAAATTTTATGAAAAGCGAAAGATTTAAAAAGTTATGCGTATAAGTTAACTAGAAAACTTTATTTTAATTGTGCTAATATTTTGACAGCAAAATATCGTATGTTCATTAAAAAAAACCTCTAGAGTGCAATGAAAAATGTTGTACGTTGGCAACTCTCAAATTATATATTATAATTAACATAAAATAGTTTGCAGAATATTTACAAAATATAAATAACGAATTAAAATTAATATCGACTTTCTACAAAATGTTTGTGTCATTTAGACAAGTCTCCAAATATTCATTGAAACAAATACTTCTCGAGAAAGTCGATAATTATTTTAATTCGTTTTTTATATTTTGTAAAAATTCTGCAAACTATTGACAAACTCAAATTTTCTTTTTGTTAAATTGTCTTTATATATACTCAATGACATTAGAAGCGTAACACCAAGAAGGAATGATTTTTTTGAATTCATATTTTAGCAACAGAGTGATTGTATTTAAAGCATACATTGATAACAATTTCACCCTTGTGCCTTTTATATTTATTGTGAAAAAAAAAAAATCACTTTTTCTTTTTTGATAAAACTATTTATATGAGCTGTTTAGTACAGATGTTTTTAGTTTTCGTGTTTCCGTTGAGTGTGTTAAGGTTAAATAAAATGCCTCGAGTCCGAAGACGTCCACAATATCACCATTTGAGCGATTTTGACCGTGGTCGAGTTGTTGCTTATCGAGATGTCGGTATGTCCTATCGCGAAATTGCCCGCCGTATTGATTCCACTGCAGCAACTGTAATACGTGTGTATCAGGTATGAACAGAAGAAGGTAGAGGAGCAAGAAGAAGACCAATTGGTCAACCAAGGCGTACCACAGAACGTCAAGATCGGCGCTTAAGACAAATAGCCCTGCGAGACCGTTTCGCTCTACGCGTCAAATCGGTGATCAATGGATTGAAGAAAAAGGTAGGCCCGTTAGTATGCGAACCTTATATCGCCGCATTCAATCCTTTGGGCTTCTTTCGTACCGTCCAAGATTAGTGCTTCCTTTAACAGCGAGACACTGTCGCCAAAGGCTGGACTGGTGCAGAGAACGGCAGCATTGGGAGGCAGAATGGCACGATGTCGTATTCAGTAATGAATCACGATTTTGTCTAGGCACGCATGATGGCCGTAGAAGGGTACGACGCTACCGTGGAGAACGACCTGATCTTAGGTTTGCTATTGAGAGGTATGTACACAGGACTGCTGGAGTAATGGTTTGGGGGGCTATTGCTTATGGTAGTCGATCACCTCTTGTATTCATTCGAGGCAGTATGACAGCTGCGCGTTATGTTGAAGACGTCATACGACCGACTTTGTTGCCTTATTTAGATGGCCGCCCAGACGTACTTTTTCAACAAGATAACGCACGTCCCCATATTGCTCGTCGAACTATGAACTTTCTTAATGAAGCTGGTGTTAATGTTTTGGCGTGGCCGCCCCGTTCGCCGGATTTAAATCCCATTGAACATGTGTGGGATATCATGGGAAGAAGAATATTCTCTTTGCGCCATCCTCCACAGACTCTAGCACAGTTGATCGATGAAATTCAAGTTGCTTGGAACGAGATGCCTCAAGAAGACATCGACCATCTCATTTTGTCGATGCCCAGACGTCTACAGGAGTGTATACAGCAAAGGGGTCGCCAAACACATTATTAATTTTTTTTAGATTGTTTTTTAATAAAATTTCTTGAAAATGTAATCATTTTATTCTTGATGTAAGACTACCATACTGGCAAAAAATCAAGTTAAAATAATAACTCCTTCTTGGTGTTACGCTTCTAATGTCATTGAGTATAATTAACATATTTAACGTTTTATATGCCAATTCCTGAGGCGTGTAGCCAAATTAAATTTAAAAATAAATTAAACTATGGCACTCCAGAGGTTTTTTTTACTGAACATACAATACTATATTAGATTCGCAATAATTATTTCTTAAATAAATTGTTCTACATGCACAATAAGTATATTTTTCTGGGAAAGATTAAGATATAATATATAAATATTACAACAAACACGTGTTCCTGTTTGTTTTGGAATGTAAAATGTGCGGAGCGTCGGGACGCTCTCCTCGCGAATTCCCTTTTCATTCCCCGGCGTCGCCGTGGGAGCGAGAGAAAGAGAGAGAGAGAAGACGCGTCTGCTGCAATTTTCTTTCATAGTGGGTCAAAGCGCAAGCTCGGAACATACCTCAAACTTTATTTTACACGACTTTTATTTCAAAACTTTCGCCGGGACTTTTACATTGAAGAAAAGCTGCGAATGAATTGCGCTTTTTGTGCGATGTAACTTTCGGAAGGGTGGGGAGGAGGAGGGAAGTGGAAAGGAAAACGAACAAAAAAGCGTTAATACTTCAAATGGAGTTTATACTTTATATAAAATTCACTGACGCCCGTTCACCCTACTCGCCTTTTTTCCCACTCACTCACTTCTTCTTCTTCTACGGTTAAATACCAAATTATTGTTTGCCTTTTATATTCCCTAACTTCTTTCACACTTATTTATTTATTTTATTTATATTCTTATCTAATGAATTTGTTCAATTTAAAACTTGAGAAATTTTATTTCAAACAAAAAATACATACAGCGCATTTTTCTAATGTGTATACTTAAAAGAAAAATGCGTTGTATGTGTTTTTTATTTGAAATAAAATTTCTCAACCTGATCAAAACACAGTCTCTCTGAAGAAAACCCAAGAATAAAATTTTAAAGAGCGGAGATTTCTTGTACAAATTGATTTGATTTTTTTTTGTTTTATCAAAGTGGGCTTTGAAAACAAAACCAACACGATTGATTTTAAAGAAAGTATTTATAATTCGCGATATTCACATTCAATGTAAAATGCATATTTTAATGGAGAAACTGCAAAATATATATGTATTTGTGAGTAATGTGAACATTGTTATAATAGTACACACCTGTGTTGGATTAAGTCAAGCAGGGAATTACTTAACGGGCTCATATCGAAATTTAGCAGATTATAAAGGTTCTTTTTCATTTCATTCGCTTCTATTATGTTTAAATTGTAAGATGATAACTGTTGTAATAAATTAACATTATTTTTGATAAACTGCAAAATATTACAGGTATTTAAATTTCTAAAATTAAGTACATACGAGTATATTTTTATTTAAAGAGATTATCAAAATTATGTCAAAAAACTAGATAGAAGAGAAGACCAGCATTACAGGTGGTAAAAATAGTGTGGATGTTTTGATAGGGTCCCGGTATAGGCTGTAAATTTTCAGGCATTTATTGTTTTTCTAAAAGTATTCAATTTGATGTTTTTAACGAGTGATTCCACTATTTGATTAAGCATGAAGTAAAATTTCGAGTTTAGAAAAGCCTGAACATTTGGTTTGTACAAAATGAAAATAAATACACTAACAGAAGAACAAAAAGAAATAACGAATGAAATGCTAATAATTTACAAATACTAGAACAAAGTGAAACCAAAAAAAAAGATTTAATTTTTGTTATAAGTATACAAGGAGTTTTTCTTTTAAGTACACATTTCGCAATTGTAACATGTATGCTGTAAATCTTCAGATATTCATTGCTTTTTTTAGGAGTTCAATTTGAAGCTATGACCGAGTGTTTTCCACTCCCAGACTAAGCATGAAGTAAAATTTCGAGTTTAGAAAAGCCTGAAAATTTGGATTTGCGGGGGCGCGCGAGCGAAGCGAGTCGCGCCCCGGCAAATCCAAATTTTCAGGCTTTTCTAAACTCGAAATTTTACTTCATGCGCCACGCGTATAAAACGCCGATATTAAGTGAAATCTTAAACAATTGGTTTGAATGAAATAAATTTAGTGTGCAAATTATCAATTGATTAAATTTAGAGGAAAATGCTATGATAGATACATCAGCAGATTTTTTTAAATTTATTTACGAGCAACTTGTAAGTCATTTTAAATTAGGAAATTTACAATAAAAATGATACTAATATGTAATTTAATCTGAAAAATAAATGAATATCTATTTAATTAATTTCCAATAAAAAAACCTCAAGAGGGCCATGGAAAATATTGTAGATTGGCAACTCTGAAATTATATATACCAAACCATATTTCCAGGCTTTTCTAAACTCGTAATTTTACTTCATGCTTAACCTGGGAGTGGAAGACACTCGTTCGGCAATCGTATATGGTTTATTTTGTCTTTTTCTGTTTTAAGTATAAATGAAATTGCTAATTCTTGATTGCAGAATACTTCAAACATTAAAAGTGCGATTCTTTTCGCAATCTACAACAAGATAGTCTTACAAAGACTATATCTTAAACACTCATTGAAACAAGCTAATACCCCTACGGACATTGAATTATACAAGTGTTTGCTGTTACATACAGTAACCTACTGCAAATTTAACAATTTGGGTCAAATTATTCAGGCCATCTATAGACGCGTTTCGAGATTTATCTCATACAGTAAGCTATACTGATGAGAGATAAACCTCGAAACGCGTCTATGCTATTCCCTCTAAACAATTTGACACCTTAGACTGGCGGTCAGCAAACACTTGTTGTATAATTCAATGCCCGTCGGGGTATTAGCTCGGGAAGTAGTTGTTTCAATGAGTGTTATATAGTCTTTGTAAGACTAACTTGTTATAGATTGCGAAAAGAATGCACTTTTAATTTTTCTGTTTTATATAAAACAAAATTGTCGATATGTCTTACGTTTTATATGTAAATTCTTAAAGCGTGTAGCCAATCTAAATTTAAAAAATAATTAGGTGATGGTACACTAATAAGTTTTTTTTATTGAACATACAATATCATCAATATTCATACCTGAATACAATTATTAATTTCTCTTTAAAATATAAAAATACTGATTGCACAATATAAGATGTAGGCAAAGGCCATCATATCTTAAGAAATAAATCAAAAAGATCGAAACAATTAATAAAAACCCCGAGAATGTCATAGAAATAATAATTTTGATAAATCATCATTAATTTGGCCCGCAGCTAGCCTTACCAAGCTAGGATCCACCCATTCGAACCAAAACCGACACGCCATTTCGCCCAAATAAATCACCTTCAAAATCCCATTCCTTAATAAATAAAACGCTTATTAAACACACCCAGAGAAACGAATCGCATAGATTGAATACATAATGAGTATAAATTCGCTATTTTCTATTAATACAAACAGATGTTGGGCGATGTTACGCAACAAACTGCGGGTGTTTCGCGTTAAATCAAATCAATGCTGAGGAATTAATGAAAATCGAATGTGAAGAGATTGAATTGAAAAAAAAAATAACAACAAGAGGTACGAAATTTTAATTAAAAACCGCGCGCGCTTCAGAATCTCGTTTGATTTATGAATCTGGTGAGGACGAGAAAGTTTTGTGTGTCTGGATGTGTGTGCGCCTGTAATGAGAGCGATAAATAATTTATTAATGTCGGTCGGGTTGCAATTATCTGCGTGAGCGCCGAATAAGACTTTATTAATAATTGGTTTTGCCCGTTTTCGATAATTTATTAATAGTTTCGGTGTGCGCGCGATATCAAAGTCCATGCGCGAGATTAAATTACGGGCGAATTCGCGAACGGAAAATACAATGGCACCAATTGCTAGATAATACGTGTGTGTGCATGCATACTTTATTAAATTATTGACGTTTATATACTTAGGAATTATTGCAATGAAGTACAAATGCAAACGCGTAAGCAAAAGTGAGGTGGGCTGTTATTTCAATCACCAACTACTTTAAAGTCAAAGAAAATGGTTCGAAAATATGTTCATCTCGAAAAGTGCTGATTTTTCGGTTTGTTTGTCCTACTTAGCTCTTCTCACACATACCACATGGAATTTCATATACGCCTTGAGCTTCAAGTGGGATAATTTCTTTTGGAGTACGAAGTGAATATTGAATATTTGTATGTGTATTGAAGCAGGTTCTAGTGTTGTATTACGAGATGAACATATTTTAGCAATAAGAAAATCCGATACATTTCCGTTGCAATAAACGTTTAAGTGTTTTAAATAAAGTAGAAATCTATGTTAACACAAAAATAGGGTTATGTTTGTAAGAGATATTATCTGTGTTTTGTGAAGGTTTATTCTAATTCAATGTAGCCAAAAAGAAAAAAAAATGTAAAAAATTTACAGGTATTTATTGTTTTGAGTATACCTGCACATCTCGAACAATATTGATTGAGGCCAATATTGATTGAAGCCATCAAATTGTCAAAGAATTGATCAGCAGTATATTTTAAACTTCACTTTAAATTAGCGTTTTGTACGCGTGGCGCATGAAGTAAACTTTCGAGTTTAGAAAAGCCCAGAAAATTTGTCTCGGGTCGCTGCGCGACCCGAGACAAATTTTCATGGGGCTTTTCTAAACTCGAAATTTTACTTCATGCTTAGTCTGGGAGTGGAAGGCACTCGTTCGGCAATCGTATATGGTTAATTTTGTCTTTTTTTGTGTTTTATGTAAAACAAAATATGCGATAATAATAAAATAGTAATAAAACTATGAACATTAAGAAAATAAATTAAATTTATGAATAATTCAAATCATGATTTTTTATAAAGATCTTAGCAATTCACCGAAAGCATCAACATTTTAAAAAGAGAGAAAAATCTTGTAAATTCACAAAAAGCGTCAACAAAAAAACATTCGTTAATTTTTAATATTTTGACGCCTTTCCTGAATTTTTAATATTACACGCTTTTCATAAATTCTAGTACATTTCAAAAATGTCTGTTTTCTCATTTCCGTCAACTTTCTGACGATCATCATCATCATCATCATCTTTATTTGACAAAATAGAATATACATGTTATACAATTCATACTTATATGTTATTTTGTTTGTCAAACAGGTTATCGACCTTAGGTCTTTCCACCTATTTTGTTTCTTCATTCTTCTTTTTTGCAGATATTTTGGTGTTAGTGAGTTATCGACGTGATGCTATAATGGTTTCAAATATTGTGTTAGTGGGAAATTTGTATTTAGATGGGATACGGGGATTTCTGGAAATACAATAACGTTTAATTATTGAAAAATTTTAGGGTGACTTTGAGAATTTTTCCAACAAATATGGATAGCGTTCGTCGATGGGGATAATTTGTGTCTGATCATATAGGGATTCCTTTGAGGGATTAAATAGTGGATTGCGTGGATTTCGTATTTTGGTCAGGGTACGTAGGGAGGATCGCTCTGCAACGAGGATATTTTGTAGGGTGCGTGGGTGAGAGGATAGTAAAATGAAACCATAATCCAGCATCGGGCGGCATATGGTTTTGTAAATTTTAGTGGCCGTTTTAGTTGAAATGCCTCTGTTTTTGAAGGTGAGGCATCTAAAATGTTTAGCCCTTGCTATGATGCTGGATTTTGTTTTTTTGGCATGTTGTTGGAAGGAGAGTTTCTGGTCGAAGGAGATACCTAGGTATTTACATAGAGGGGAGGGTGGGATGGGCATGTTATTTATGAGGACTGTGGGAGAATTTTCAGATATTCTGTGGTGTGGGATAAGGATTTGAGATTTGTTTGGATTAATGGATATTCTCCATTTTAGGAACCAGGATTGGATTGTGTTAAGGAGTGCCTGTAAGGATGCTATTGCGGAGTTGAGATTGGTAGCATGGGAGACAAGGGCCGTATCATCTGCAAACTGTAGGACATATTGGGAGGAATTAAAGTATTTAGGGTCCTCATTATACAGATCGTGGGTGAATAGGTTGTATAGGAGAGGGGAAAGTGGAGAGCCCTGTGGGACCCCTTGGCAAGGATGAAATGTGTATGACAGTTTAGATTTAAATTTTACCTGTAGGGATCTATTGGATAGGAATTGGTCGAGTAGTTGGATTATGTATGCGGGAAGGTTCAGCCGGTGACATTTATATAATATGCCTCGATGCCACACCGAATCAAAGGCTTTTCTGACATCGAGGAATGCCACCGCTGAGTGCCTATTTTCCAGATGGGACGTTTGGAGGTTGGATGTTAGGATAGCCAAGGAGAGTTGGGTGGAGCGTTTGTTTTGAAAACCAAATTGGTATTTGGGAATGCTTTTGGATATTAAGGAGTTAATGTGGTCTTTTAGGATCGATTCAAAGGTTTTAGCCAAAACTGGGAGTAGTGTTATTGGTCTATAACTTGATACAAGTGACGGGTTAGTGTTGGGTTTATGGATGCATACTATCATACCTTTCTTCCAGTTTAGTGGAAAATATGTGTTTTTAATTGTATAATTATAGGTGTTCACGATATATGAGTGTATAGTTGGTGCAGGTTTTTTAAGGATGCTCCGAGGAATGTTGTCGTATCCTGGAGATGTATTTTTTCCAGCCTTAATTCTGCAAAAATAATGTTCCTCGGTGATAACAAATTTGGGAGTGGGAGCATGAGATGTAGACTGGAATGATAAGTATCAACTATTTATTATAGTCAATTGTCTTTTGTCGTATTCGTCATTGTCTGAAAATTGAAATGTCTGATTAAGATAGTCTGCAAAAATATTTGTAATTGTCTGTGGGTCGGTCGTTTCTTTATTTGTTGATGGATTTATTAATGATTTAATCGTCTCAGTCTTCTTATATTTGGATAGTTTCTTTATTTGTGTCCAGTAGTTATTTCCATCTTTTTCATTAATTTCTTGACATACGGTGAGCCATTTTTCTTTTTTGAATTCTAGTATGAGCTGTTTAATGTCTCTGTTCAGTTTATTGAATTTTGTTTTCAGTTCTGTGTTGTCCGTTTGTCGAATGTCTCTATATATTTGTCTTTTGTATTTAATTAGTCTAAGGATATATTTGGGAAGGGGGTACTTGTATGGAGTGCGGTTAACTTCAGGGGTATGTGCCTTGATGGAGTTAGTCAGTGCGTCTTGGAACATGTCTATGGTTTGAGGAGTTATACTAGGATTTGTGGCAATAAATTCTGTCATGTCGTCATTAACTTTGTCTATGTCACATTTGTGAAAATTTAATATTGATATGGGTGGATCTGAAATAGGAGAGGTTGGTATTTTAAGGTCGAATTGGATGGACAGATGATCTGAACCAAGATCTGGTGTAAGTATCAATGAGTGGATATATGGCTTCAGGTTCATAGTGCAAAGGAGAACATCGGGGGTGGAGCTTGGATTATTTGGCATAATGAATGTAGGAGGGGTAGGGATTCTTATGAAATTGGATTGGTTTAAGAAGTTATTGAGTTGTTTTTGTTTTGTTTTGTTAATGTTAAAATCACCTATAGTTATACAACTGTCACACAAGGCAGCCTTATTAAAAATTGTTTCTTCTATTCGGGAGTTAGGATGTATGTATGCTAGGAAAATATGGAGTTTTTGTGATTGGAAGGTTAAGGTAAAGTGGAGAGCTTCATTTAATATATTATTTATCTTAGGAGGATTGGCTTTTCCTATTGGGATTGTGGGATGAGTTGTTACTAAGGAGCCTCCTCGCTGGTTTCGGTTAAGAATTGTCGATGGATTGGTTAAGGAATTCGAATTTGGGGGGGTATGGGGAGAGGGGCTTTTGGTTTCTAGAAATAGGGCTATTTGGGTATTTGATTCTGTTATATAATGGTTGATAAGATAGGATTTGGGATTTAAACCGTTGATGTTGGAGTACAAAATACGAACGCTATCCATTTCTGATAATGATATGGGATATCTTTACACCGCTAATGGGGACTACAGGAGGAGGGATTTCGGGATGATTGAGGTCAAACATTGCAATGAAAACTCTATTTCCTGAAATGGAGACACATGTATCTATATTGAAGGAATGGATAAACTTTTCTTTTAATTTTTTAACTTTCTCACGATTTACGTTTATTATATTCTTTTTAATTTTCGTGAATTCGCAAGATATTATTTATACATTTTTGAGAAAGTTGACGGAAATAAAAAAAACGGACATTTTGGAAATTTACTAAAATTCATGAAAGGCATTATATATTAAAAATTCACGAAAGGCGTCAAACTATTGAAAATTAACGAATGTGAAATTCAGAAAACTGTCAATATTTTTAAAATTGACAAACACCTTAAACATTTTAAAAAACCTTGTAATTTAAAAAAAAGCTTTAACAAATATGTAGGAAAGTTACAAAAATTGCTAAGAAAATTAGCAGACGTTTTGAAAATTCATTAAAATTCATGAAAAGTGTCAAAATATAAAATATTAATGAATGTCTTAGAAATTCACGAAGTGTCAACATTTTAAAGATTAACAAAAATTCATAAAAAGTATGAATATTTTTTAAAACTATAAAAAATCTTACAAATTTAGGAAAACCTTGCAATTTATTTATTTATTTAACGGAATATCCCATTTTTTACAGCTTTAAGATATACATGCAAATTACAATACATTTATGTACTACTAATTAAATTAAAATACAATACATAAAACACTTTATACGCAAAAACTAACAACTACCATTTGGTATTTTTTAAAATGTTCATGAATTTTCGCAAATATCCAACAATTAAATTTAATAATAATAATAATAATTTATTACGGAATCACCTTTTTAACAAAATAATACAAACAAATATATATCAGTGTTACAATAAAATAAATCATAACATATGCAAATAAATTTAACCAGAAATAAGAAATAATATAAACTAAAACTAAAATTAAATCTTACCAATAACAGATGAAATTAAGAGTTGTGTGTATATACCGATCGACAATAAATTGACGCAGCATAGCGTTTATTATGTGTTGGAGAGTAATAAATGCACAAACAATAGGAGGAAGCAAGATAGATTATAAACAATACAATTGCGAATGACAGATATTTTGACAATTAGATTGATTATCATTGACCGAAATTTGACAAACAGGTTAATAATTATTTTCAAATAGAGATTTAACACACAAATAGAGATTTAAAGTAATCTCTTAAGTTGCCGCTTGAATGTAACGAACGAACTCCCAAATACATCAAATTTAGCGTCACAATTGAGCACATTTATGCATCTTATTATTCTATTCAATGGACTGTTGAATGAATAATTTTGCTTACAAGTACGAACATTGAAAATCGCCTTGCTTCTAGATTTCAATAAATATGGATTAACATTGAAATTAAACAAACTTAATAATTCCGAACATTGATTTTCACCTGATATCAATTTATGAAAAAAGCATAAGTCCAATTCAACTCTCCTAGACTGCAATGATTTCAGGTTTAATGTGTTCAATGTAATGCTGATATTAAATCCCATAGATGAGATCCCAAGTTTATATGACATAAATTTTAAAAATTTGTTTTGTACTCTTTCCAATTTTTCTATATGAGTAGAATAAAATGGAGACCATATTATAATACCGTATTCTAGCTTCGATCGTACTAGGGAACAGTAAAGCAATCTTAACGTCGAAATATTAAACATTGAAGTGTTTCTAAAAAGGAATCCAAGATTTCTCATTGCCTTGCGTGAAATTAACTCGATATGCTGGTTGAAATTTAATTTAGAGTCGAATGTAACACCTAAATCTTTTATTACATCAACTTTGTCTAACACAGAATTATTTAAGACATATGAGAAATTAATTTCCGCAATCCTTCTAGAGAATCTCATGTGTTTACACTTACTGACATTGAGATTCAAAATCATTCTGAGCACACCAACTCTTTAAACGATCCAAGTCTGCCTGAACCATGCAGTTATCCTCAGACTTTAAAATTGCTTTATACAATTTCAAATCATCTGCAAACAGAAGATATCTACAATTTTCCAGCGACTGACCTAGATCATTTATGAACAGCAAAAACAGGATGGGTCCACTATGTGTTCCTTGTGGAACCCCCGATGGTACATGTACACATCTAGATGTAAAATTCCCTATCCTTACTGATTGAGTCCTATTGCTCATGAATGACTGAATCCAATTGATTACGTCAACATTAAATTGGAAGTCCCACAGTTTATTAATGAGCAATATATGATTCACCCTATCGAACGCCTTGGAGAAATCTGTATAAATAGCATCAACGTGATACCCTTTCTTCAAGGCATCCAATATGTACGACTGGTAAACCAATAATTTATTTAAAACTAACGGAAATTGCAGAAATTTAAGAAAAACGAAATGTTTAGTTTATCTTGACAGATCTTGACGCTTTTTATGTATTATATGAATACACTTTATACGCAAAAAGTAAAAACTACGATTTGGTTATTTTGAAAATGTTAAAGCTTGAAAATGTAGAAAATTCATAAAAATTATTAACTTTTTTAATACTAACAAAAATCCAACAAAATTTGAAAACCGTCAATATTTTGATGAACGTTTTTAAATTTAATTATTTGCATTAAATTTAAAAATGTTCATCAAAATTTTTATGGTTTTCAAATTTTAAATATCTTGAATATCTTTAAGTTTCATGAAAATAGTCAAGATATTAAACATCAATTAAAATCCTAAAAATTCTGGAAATTCATAGGAACTGTCGGGGTTTTAAGAATTAACTAAATGTCATAAAAAATGTTGGAATATTTAAAATTAACAAAAACCTACGAAATTTACACAAAAAAACGTCAGAACTTTTAAAATTGACGGACATTTTAGAAACTTAAGAAAAACAAAGTTTATAGTTCATTTTTAAAATCTTGACGCATTTTGTGTATTTCATGAATGTTTATTAAAATAAAAAATTCAAACAATTTTCATGAATTTCCAAGACACACTTACATATATTTTCACACAATCTTAAGTCATGTCAAATAATGCAATGTATCTAATTAACTTATGTGGAAATTTATATTTAAAAAAAAATAACAATGTTGCGTTATTGCATTAATAATGACTAGTTTATATTAATTTTATAGGAAAGGAAAATCAGGAGGAAGAGAGGGGGCAGCGATTAGTGTGTAGATATAGATGTAATGTAGTATTATGACAATAAAGGTATTTTTTATTTTTTTATTTTTGGTTTGTTTGGCATAGGTATTACCATTCAGCCACTAACGTTGATTGATTTATAATATCTATATTAACATATATTTCGACTAATTTAGACGTCACAACACATTCACACACATCCATGGAACCGGAGACGAGTATTTTTCGTTAGAAAAATTACTCGCCTCCGCTGGGAATCGAACCCAGATCACCTCCGTGTCCGATTAGCGAAACCGGCGGCTCAACCGCTCAGGTATTTTTCTTTTTCAATATTTTTATAAGGATGTTTTACAAAGTACTTAATGAAAGATTTTAAATAATACTAAGAATTGACTTAATTTTATTACATATATATGTTCGAAAGCGTAAACGCCATCTAATGCCCATTAATTAATAAATTTTATTATGTAAATTAATAAATTTAGCACAAACATAATTTCTAACAAAATGAAATAATTTCCCCATTCAACAACTTACAGAAAAACTAGAGACACTTCTACTTTAAGTAAAATGTTTTTCAGTTTAATTTAGGTATGTGAAAAACTAGCTAAAATATTTAACCTCGCCTTAAAGAATGTTCAAATAAATACATTTTAATGTGAGAATTCAGTGAATTTTACGATCTGCTAATTTTGCACATATTTTTTGTCCTGACATTCTCATTATTTTACATAAACTGCATTATTTTGTTTATTAAAAAACGTTAACGACACGTTTTTTTAAACACAAAATAATGCAGTTTATATAAAATAAAAAGAATCTCAGGACAAAAAATATGTGCAAAATGAACAGATCGTAAAATATATAATTTATTTTAAAAATAGCTAGAGATTATATATACTAAATCAAATGGAATTATCATTTAAGCAATTCAAATATCTTCGCTAGGTTTTACAAAAACGCATGTTTTATTTTTTTAATAAACCTAGCCATGATATTTGAATTCTTGATGAAGTATTCACTTCTATGTAAACAAATTAAATTTTATATTGAATATGTTGATTTTTAGAAAAATTTTCAAATAAAACAACCATTTTCTTCGCAAATTAAATTCAATTGCGGCATAATAATTTTGAAAAAAGGTTATTTTCTTTAAACTAAGTAAATAGTTATTAAAATAGATTTTAGCATGTATTTAGACTGATTCACTTCTTTCAGATCTTCATATTGATTTAAGTTTTCAATAATATTCTAACGAATGTTTTGCATTGTTTAATTAAGCGTGAAGTAATAATTTCAGGCTTTTCTAAACTTGAATCATTTCAACTGTTAACGGTGGAGGCTTTTACTTCGTTATACATCATTATTCATAAATGAAACACGATTTTAACTTTCTTTGTATAACTGAGACTTTATTAAGTAACTATTGTTCCGACAACTTTAACTTGTCATTTTTAAACTCATAGTGATTTAAAATAACAATTGAATGAGCATATATACTTAAAATGAATTGCATTAACTGCGTTTACTTCATGCGCCCAGGATATTAAATAAACACTGATTTAGTGTGCAGTTTTAAAACATGTAATTCTTATTCATCTTGTTGAAGACACATCAATAACACAACACCGATTTCAATTTCGACTTTTATGGCTGTATTTAATATTATTCGAGTTTTCGCAGTAAATTTGGTGAATTCGAAGACAGAAAAGTAAAACGAATAGAAATAGATTTTTGATAATTTACAAGATTTTCGTCAATTGTTGATGAATTTCTTCAACGCTAATTTTACTTATTTATACACTTTTTTATTAATAATTTCATCGGATTTGATTTATTTTGCAAATTTATTAAAATTTGCTGAAAGTTTTGAAAAATCGGCTGAAACATAAAAGCTACATACAGGGAATTATTTTGTTTTGAGTATACATATGCATACAATGTTTATACATATGTATACTGTATTTTTTAGAAGAGTTCAATTTGAAGCTTTTAACGAGTGTTTTCCACTCCCAGACTAAGCATGAAGTAAAATTTCGAGTTTAGAAAAGCCCCGTGAAAATTTGTCGAGGGTCGCGCAGCGACCCAAGACAAATTTTCTGGGCTTTTCTAAACTCGAAATTTTACTTCATGCGCCACGCGTATAAAACACTTATTAAAAGTAAAGTTCGTAGTATACTACTTAAGCTTGATCAATATTTTATACGCGTGGCGCATGAAGTAAAATTTCGAGTTTAGAAAAGCCCGAAAATTTGGTTTGGTCGCTTCGCTTTGCTACGCCACCAAACCAAATTTTCTGGCTTTTCTAAACTCGAAATTTTACTTCATGCTTAACCTGGGAGTGGAAAACACTCGTTTAAATCTTTAAATTTAACACTTAAACAAGCAATATCTGCAAATTTGGAGCATAAATTCTGTAATTGGGATATGTATATTTAAAAGAAAAACTCCCTGCATTTAATTATGAAGTATATTTTAAACTTAAGAACATTTCAAACATTAAAAGTGCGATTCTTCGCGCAATCTTCAACCACTAAGTGTTACGTTTAATAATATTTTATTGCACTTTAAGATGTACCACAAAGTGAACGCCTACAACAGAACAGTCGATACTTTTTTGGTTAATACGCCTGTTATGTGAAATACAATTTCAAATTTAGAAAAGCCTGACCATTTTTATCATTCGCGTAGCGATGCGGATTAAGTTTTAATGAATCATCTCGTTTAAATCAATATTTGACAAGTAATAATAATATTATTATAATTCTTAATAGGCTATAACAATGAAGTTTGCATATCTATTTATTCAATGCATATTATAGTTAATTGTTTGTTAAACATTTGCCAATCATACATTTTCAAGGAAATTATATTCTGTGGCTATCTAGTGCAACATTGTCGTCATTCTGTTTAAACAACTACACTACAATCCAAATAAAACTGTCTATTAAATTTTACTTTTAATAGTTTTAGATAAGGTATCACCTGCTTTTAAAAATAATGATGATGAACATAATTAACGATATGTAATGTATATGTAATAGATATAGGAAGTTCGAACCTTTGATGTGATTCGAATCAACCGAATCATTCCTTAAAAGTGATTCGTTCTTTATGAATCGTTCGTAAACGAATCACTAATAATAATAATAATAACTTTGAAAGAAAAGGAATCTTACATTATCAAATTGGTTGTTGAACCACATTTAATTGATATTGTCGCTAAACACAATTCACATTTTGCCTTTATAGGCGTAAGTTTTGTAAAGCTGTTCTAAATAAAACGTCGATGCCTTGAATTCGTCTTACAAATATTCTGTGATTTGTCTCATACGTAGAGAATAAACATCAGCTGATAAAAGTACGCTGCCTTATTTGCAGTGAATAGAGAAATTCACTCTAAATTTAGACCTAAAAAGAACATATAACAGCTGATCAGAATAAATTCGTTTAAGCCTCACGAATTCAAGCCAGCGATTTATAAAACGGCCTAACGCGCGACGGTCGAATCGTACAAAATACAAATGAGGGCTGGCGCAGCAGATTCGTTTCCGCAAGTTGTGAGGAATCGTTTTACCGAACGAATTAGTCATCCGATTCGGGCGGATTCCGATTCAAACCGCATGCACAAAGCGGACTTGAAGTTGTGCGCGGATTCGAGCAAATGAATTAGTCTTCCGATTCGGGCGAATTCAAATCGCATGTACAAAGCGGAGTTAAAGTTGTGCGCGGATTTGAGCGAACGAATTAGTCATCCGATTCAGGCGGATTCAGACCACATGTATAAATCCGAATTGGGAATACGATTCCGCTCAGCCTAAATCGTTCGGAATTGAGCGAACGAATTAGTCATCCGATTCGGGCGGATTCAGACCACATGTATAAATCCGAATCGGGAATACGATTCCGCTCAGCCTAAATCGTTCGGACGAGTGAATGAATCATTAAAGAATCAAATCTTCTTGAAATACGGAATCAGTTCATTCAAATAACCGCACAGAATCGTTCTTTTTTAAACGAATAATTCGGGCGGATTCAGACCACATGTATAAATCCGAATCCGGAATACGATTCCGCTCAGCCTAAATCGTTCGGACGAGTGAATTAATCATTAAAGAATAAAATCTTCTTGAAATACGGAATCAGTTCATTCAAATCACCGCACAGAATCGTTCTTTTTTAACGAATAAACGACCCATGAACGACCCATCTCTAATATGTACCTATAACAAAAATCATACAAATGGCGATCGATTGAAATCCTTTAAAGCCATTTTTTTAATTTTAACAAAACATTTTTTTTTATATTAAACTGTAAGGGAATACAGGAAAAATAATGAAAACATCTATAATATTGCTTTTATTTAATAATAATAAAAATCTGCAAAAATCTGCTAATTTTAATTTTTAATTTTATGAAAAATGTTAAATTTCAGGCAATTTAATTATTTGCTGTTCATTTCATAAGCAATTTATGTTTATCATCGGTCACCTTTTGAATATTACATGTATATTTCCTTGTATTTTTGTTTGCATATCGGGCAATTTGAAGTTTGAAGGTGTTTAGTTGCGGCGCGCAATTAACATTGTTCTGTCGTACAGAATGTGTTCGGCGGAAGTTTAGTAATTAAAAGCTAATTAAATATTAAATAAATTATAAACTTGTTTCGTCTGGCGATTCGAGGAAAGAAAAACGAAGAACTTTTTTTTGTAAAATGCAACAGCAGTTCATCACTAAAATGCAAAGACGATAAACAGAACAGGAATCCTTTAGAATGTGTTTGTGTTGAAACTAATGAGTGTTTTCACTCCTTGGTTAAGCATGAAGTTAAATTTCGTGTTTAGAAAATCCTAAAAATTTAGTTAGGTACCGTAGACCATCTTGTAAAAGTTTTTCTTCTTTCACATATTTAACAATAATTTAAAAAAAACACCAACTTCGTTAAATTTCACTAATATTTTGTTTCTTTATTCTAACTAGTATTGACTTTAAGTCATTTTTGAAGTTAGTGAAATTTAACCAAGCGTTTTCTTTTAAAAGTGTTTACACTAAATAAATTCATAAAAAATTATTGAGAAAAATCGATCCTTTTTTATATTTTGTAAACAAATTAAAGTTACCACTAGTAAAAATTAAGTTGCATTTCCTGAAACAAATAATTTCCGTGTAGTGTTTTTATACGAATACTACATTTTAACGTATATTTATTGTTTTCATTTTTATTTTTATACAAAAACTAAACAAATTCAGAAAGAATTATTGCAGAAAGTCTCTTTTATATTTGGAAACAAATTCAAGTTGGCACTTATAAAAATCAAGTTGCATTTCCTAAAACATTCAGTTTTTTACATTGTAAAGTATTTTTATACGAATACTACATTTTAACGTATATTTAATGTTTCCATTGTTATATTATACGAAAACTACATTTTAGCGTATATTTATTGTTTCCATTGTTCGTATAATTATAAAGAAAAAAAAAATCATCACCTTATTATTGTGTAATATGAGATGATGAATATTCATTGCATATTATGACTTTATGCAACAATGCAATAATTAGAAAATCGCGAACGTGCCGCTCGAAATTTTAATAATAATAGGCCATAATTACAAAGAATTAAAGGCGACCTTTTTGGCCTGAGAAAACACGTAAGTGTTTATAATACCATTATCTTCGCATTAAGTTATCATAATAATTATAATTTCCTGTGTACTTACATTACACCGCATTTTATTAAGACGATGATTAACTAGGGAACTGCGCAATACTGAAAAATTAAATGTACAGAACAAGTGAATCTGTTAACTAATTCCGGATATTTAATTAAAAGACTTGGTTTGTTTCACTAATTTATATTATCTCCGACTAGTTTCAACCATTGGTCATCTGTTTACTTTAAAAATGTCAACCTAAAAAAAGTTTATGTAGATTAGTTTATTTTATAATTATTTCAAGTTTTTAATAATATTCTTACATAGTTATTTTCCTACAATATACACACAAAGTGTCACTGGCGATCTTAAGAAATTGGACAAATTTTTCATACGATCCCTAATCGATCACTTCGCGCTCGCTATAACTAAATAGCTATTTTTCATACAGGATGAAACACCTCGCCCGCTTTGTAATTGTTGTAAATGAAAGTGTGTTATTATTGTTGTATTAATAATTTATTTAATCATTAATTTCAAGTTTTGAAGAAAATTTCTTGTCTTGTTTATTTTGTCGGTAATTATTCGCCAATTTGGCGGACAGAATTCCGTCCAAGTCGCGGTACAGTTTGCGGGGCCTGTTTGCCTTCCCAGCAGGATAATAGATTGTCCTGATTTAACTAGTCGTGAGGGCGGCGACGAACTAAAATATGAATTTGATAATAGGCAGGGGAAGAGGCCCAGCATTAATCAAACAGAAAGGCCTACTAAACAATCCAAACACCCCTCTTTTTTTTATTTTGTTTGTATAACATCATAGATATGAAATTTTACAGAATTTTCCATTCATCTTTAATAACAATAACATCTCTTTATTGCTAAACAGACACCATTTACAGGACAATTTATATTAAAAAAAATAAACTTTAATCTAGTTTTTTGATATTCCTGAAGATTTAAGTCACTTAGTCAGGGGTGCAGAAAAGGGTTTTCAACAAATATTTTTTAAAGGTCTTCATTTGTTACATACTTATTAAGACACGTGTTTATCGTTAAACTTTGTTAAGTAAATATTGTTGTAAATGACTATTACACACCCTTAATAAAAAAAGCACCAATCATGTTCTCTAAATAAATCATAATCATAGCCAGCATCCAAACCGTATCAAAGTACAAATTCGAATTGCGTCCCTAATAAAATACGATTAATCTCAATTACGTTTCTTAATAACTAGCATAATTAAACATCAAACCACTCCACACACATACACATGTGAGTAACACATCCAGATATTAACACACATTTGAATTTGTGTCTAATTATAACGAACGAACGTCCTAGATTCCATAATTTGTTATTTCAGATTGTAAAACTTGAAAAAAGAAAACAAGCAGAAAATTTAAATTGATTATTCACTCGATCAAATTGTTTAATTAAGTTTTATTTATTTTTAGTAATAAACAAAGTTACAAGAGGTTTATAAAACAAGCAAAAAAACTAACATTAGTTAAACTGTTAACTATAAAGGCTTCTACTTTGTATTTTTTTTACAAATAAGAGCAGCTTTTACGATCCATAGTTATACCTCTGTTAACTTAACCCAAGGATCAAACCTTTGGTTTCTATTTTACAATTGCGAGGCAAAGCATTGTTGTGTGTAAAGTTGAGTTACCTCAGTGTCAGTGTGCCTCACGCTTCGAGCTTGGGTTAAAGCTGTGGTGGGCCGTTTCTATGGATATAGATTATTAGATTTGTTGTGACAAATTCATTTTCAATTTTAAAAGTAGAGGTTAGCTTAGTATGGATAAATCCAAGAGATAGACGCACGCGACCAAATAAATAGTAATGTCAACTGAGTGACAAATCTATAGGTGACAACTGAAATAATTATAAAATTGGGTAAAGTACTACACTTGTTATGTTCCATATTTTTATTTTCAGTTGCCTGACACGTGTTTCGATCCGTTACGATCATTATCAAAGTTAAAACACATTTGAATTTGTGTCTAACAAAGGCAACTGAAAATAAAAATATGGAACATAACAAGTGTAGTACTTTACCCAATTTGAAAATTTGGTTCCATCAAGAAAGTAGCAGAACAAGTATCGAATATATTAGAAATAATTATAAAATGACAACTTTTACCAATGGTTTAAACTAGGCATTACAGTACCAGAAGGTCTACATTACCAAAGGTGTAACTATTGATTGTAAAAGCGGCCCTTAGACACCTAAACTTTGTTTGTATAACTGACGTTTTTATTGTGACTATAGTTATACAAACATCGTTTAAGTGTCTTATGCCCAAGTCCATTAACTTAATCAGTGATTAGTACTCGATAAAAATACAGCAATTTTAATCACAAATTGTTTACACAATCGCATATTGATGAAAGAAACGTGTTTAGGATATCTTACAAATTTATAACATGCTTATTTTGTGGAATTTTGACTTAATCAGAGGTTTAATTAATGATTAGTGGATAATTAAAGTTAATCAATTGTATACATGAAATTGTTAATTCTTGGTTGCAGAACACTTCAAACATTAAAAGTGCGATTTTTTCGCAATATACAAGAAGTCAGTCTTACAAAGACTATATCAAACACTTATTAAAACAACTACTTCCTGAGCTGATACTCCGACAGACATTGAATTAAACAACAAATATTTGCTACAACATACAGTAACCTACTGCAAATGTGACAATTTGGGTCTATTCAAAATTCAATGTCCGTCGGGGTATTAGCTCGGGAAGTAGTGGTTTCAATGAGTGTTTGATATAGTCTTTGTAATACTGACTTGTTGTAGATTGCGAAATGAATCGCACTTTTAATATTTTATCAGTTGTGGTGCAAATGCGCCTTGTACCCATTTGCACCCAAGTCAATAAACTTAATCAGTGATTAGTACTTCTTAAAAATACAACAATTGTATTTACAAATTCTTTACACAGTTGATTGATAAAAGATACATGTTTAGGATTTCCCACACATTTATAACATTCTTATATTATAGAAATTTCACTTAATCAAAGGTATAATCAATGATTAGTGGATGATTAAAGATAATTAGTCGGGGTGCAAATGGGCCTTATTTGTATAAAATTAATTATTCAATAAATTGGATTTTTCAGCCAACAAGCCAAAATATTAGATTATTTATTCAATAACTTATATTCTATGTATTTTAAATTGTTTGAAAAACCAATCGTGAAACTTTCAGGAATAAAATTTATCAATACAATGCGTAATTTCTATTAATAATTAATTCCATAGAAATTACCGTCTACAAACAAATTCCCCAGGAATTTTCGATTGTGATTATGCAATTTCTTTTAAATCCAAATGGCGGAATTGTAAATACGGCGACATTAATTGTGCATAATTAATAATTTGTTGTTGCATTACGGAAAACCAACATCGCGCGCGCTTATGCAATTGTATTTTGCGGGCGCGGCGGGGGTTTTTAATTTATTGTAATTGTCCGGATTCGTAATTTTATTATTAAGTATCTCTCCGCACACGTGGTTTATAGATTTCAGATTTGGCTTCAATTATTTAATTAAATCCGATTACACTCTATCAACTACTAATTAATTAGTTGAATAATTTATGCAATGATTACTATTTATTTAACTAAACTTACAAAGAGCATTCAAATAATTTGTGTTAATCAGTGGCGTAGCTACTTAAGCATGATGAGTTTCCTAGTTACGAAAATATGTAAATATGCTCATTTCTTTAATGTCAAAATGCTGCGTCATTTAGACAATTAAAAAAATCGAATTCTAACTAAAATAGAAGATGGTTTTTCTATTTCGGCTTTGTTGTATTTATTATGAGAATTTTATTTAAAAGATCTTAGTTTTGGTATTTTAATAAAAGTGTTATTTTCATATTTCAGATGACCAATCTAAGATTTTAGAGGCAGTTTACCATTTCTGAATTTGTTTTAAAAGCGGTTGTGTTTACAATAGGTCAGTGTTTTATACGCTTGGTGCATGAAGTAAATATTTCGAGTTTAGAAAAGCCTGAAAATTTGGATTGGTCGCTCCGCTTCGCGGAGCGACCAATCCAAATTTTCATGCTTTTCTAAACTCGAAATATTTACTTCATGCTTAGCCCGGGAGTGGAGAACACTCGTTAGGATTAAATTAATACCTTTCAAAAAAACACTAGATTCTCAAAGAAAGTGGGAGGAAATAAAGTTACTTTATTTTCAAACTTCAAATACATCTTGTCTGGCGAAATGTCTTTGTTAATTTTGTAAATGTGCAATGTAAATAAACTATCACAAATTTCACTCAACGAATCAAAGAACAAGGTAACTCAAAAAAATTTGAATCTTGCAGAAAACATGAAAAAGTGAAACTGATTGGAAAAGTGTATCGAAACGCAGATAGAATTCAGTAGAAAAATGCAAACAACTTAGTGGGTAACTCGAAAATCTCAGTTTTGGGTTGTCTTTTTATATTCTAATTAAAAGATAAAAAGACAAAATATAAAACCTAACTAACGTAAGCGAATCTAGAAGACGAAATTAAGTAGAACACTTTTAAGGATAAATAAGTATGTGACAAACAGATGGAAATTAGACAACTTATAAATAATTAATTATGGATATTTAAAACATTTGGTTTGTTTCAGTAATTTATAAATTAGTGAAACAAACCAAAGGTTTTGAATGAGTGAATTGAAGTAAGAAATTAATTAAACATATTATAAATATTTATTTTATTTAACAGTCTTTACTAATAAACTCTCCTAACTGTGGGTTTTATTTTTAAATTAATAATAATACCATTTAACAGTCTTTAACAATAAACCCTCCCAACTGTAGGTTTTATTTTCAAATTAATAATAATAATTTATTTGTGATAACAGAGTTTTACACAGGATCAATACAGAGATAGATATGATAAAGCGTTTACATCTTGCTGCACTATGTCTAAAAATTAAAATATTCACACAATAGAAAATATGGACGTGTACAAATAAAAAAATAAAATTCACTATAAATTAGGGGTGCCATATTTTTTATTTAAAAATTCCTCAATACTATAGCAGCCCTCCGACCTTACTTTAAAAATTATAAGTTTGTACATAAACTAATTTTGAAAAATGTGATAAATACAGTATTGTAATATTTTTGTGAGTTCAAGAAGCAATTAACGATTTCCGAATTTGTTTCTAAAGCAGTTTTCTTTACAAAAAGTCAATGTTTCATACGCCTAGCGCATGAAGTAAATATTTCGAGTTTAGAAAAGCCTGAACGCTTTTTAAAACTCGAAATATTTACTTCATGCTTAACTAAATTAGTGGTGAACACTCGTTGGGATTAAATTGGAGCATTTCATAAAAAAAACTACATTCTTGAATAGCTGGGAAATAAATTTACTTTCGTTTCAATTTACAAATCCTTTTTTTCAGTAAAAGACATTATTGTTTTTAAGAAAAATGCCAAAAATTAACTAATGCTTGATTTGATTAAATGAATGCGACAACTAGATAACTTGAAAACATATTTTTTAAGTTTATATTTTTCATTCTATCTCGAAATACACACTTCATGCCTAACCTAAAAGTAAAGAACACTCGTTGGGATTAACTTGGAATGTTTCATAAAAAAAAAACTGAATTCTTAGAAAGGCGGAAAAAAATTTACTTTAGTTTTAATTATGATGCTTTGACTAAATCAATGCGACTAGTTGTCGCATTCATTTAGTGGAAAAAAATCTGTTTTACGTTTCTATTTTACATTCTAGCTAACGTTGAATACGAAACCTTGTTAACTTATTCTGACAAAGTAAAATTTGGCAGATGGATTTTAGTAGAAAACTTGAGACTTTTAAAGGTATGTGAATTAATTTCTCACTTAACCTGTGGTGAAACATATTTAATTAATACGCTTTGATTAAAACACTTGGTTTGTTTCACTGATCAGTGAAACGAACCAAGTGTTTTAATCAAAGCGTACTTTTAAAGGTAAACTGATTTAGATAAGTGTATGAAAATGCGGACATAATTTAGTAAAACATTGCAACATTTAGATAAACTCTACTAGATAACTCATAAAAAACAGAAACATAATCAGTGTTTTATACGCGTGGCGCATGAAGTAAATATTTCGAGGTTAGAAAAGCCTGAAAATTGGTCGCTCCGCTTCGCGGAACAATCTACATACTACATTTTCAGAGTTTTCTAAGCTCAAAATATTTACTTCATGCGCCTGACGTATTCAACCCTGATTTAGTGTGAAGTCCTAAAACATTTTATTTATCTTAACAATGACTCAACATTCTTCAAAATGTTAAAATATTCTTCATTTATACATTAGTTATTATTAGAGTCTGGATTTTAAGCATTTTGACTAATGTCCATTTTAGAAACAGAACAGATTAGTTTTGAAAAACATTTGTTTTTGTCAGAAGTCTTGTCAAATTTCAAATCAATTCATCTCTAAGAGTTTCAAGTTTTCTACTAAATTCCAACGTTTACATTTACTTTTGTCAGAACTTCAAGAGTTCAGTCGAAATTTAAATTAATTTATCTGTAAAAATTTCAAGTTTTCTACTAAATTCCACCTATTAAATTTAGTTTTGTCAAAAGTTTAGAAGTTTTAAATTAATTTACTCCTGAAAGTTTTCAACTAAATTCCGCTCTCTCCATTTATTTTTTGTCAGAAATTCAGAACTTTTGTCAAATATACCTCTGATAGTTTTAAGGTTTCTACTGAATTCCGCTCTGTAAATTTATTTTTGTCAGAAGTTCAGAATTGTTCTATTTAAACTTCTTGTAAAACAGTTTTGCAAGCTATCCAATTGACGTAATTTTCCACTATATTCCGTTTGCGGTTCCATACATTTATATAAATCAGTAGTCTCCAAACTAAGAAGATAGTTTGGAGACCCAGGATCTAAATCAGCTTTACCTTTAAACGTTTTAAATTTCTATTAAATTCCATCTGTCAAATTTTATTTTGTCACATGAAATTACCAAGGTTTTGATCTGATGTTGCATTTTCCATATAAATTATGCATCGAACAGTAAAGCTGTCGTGTTATGAAATATTCATTGTATAATTTAATATCTGTGGGGTATTAGCTAGAGAATTAGTTATGTCAATGAATATTTAGAGACGTCTCAATGAGACAAAATTTTTGCAAAAAGTTGATATTGTTTTGTTTTGTATTTTTTTAAAAACATAAAAAGATAAATCAAAAACACATTTTTTCGAGTCACCCAGTTGTCGTAATGTTTTATCAATTTCTATCTGCTGTGTATAATTTAAATTATTGGCGCAACTACTAAAAATGAAGAAAGGATTATAACAGAATATAAAATGGAGAAGCAGTTTTGACTCCAAAATCAAAAGTAATTAACTGTTTTTTTTTGCTTTAATTTACTAGCTCTAGAAAAGTTTTTAGCTTACAGTACAACTATTTTAATTCTAAAATCAAAAGTCACTATTTCTTTTTAATTTATTCGCGCTTTGGTTTTTCAAATGTTCAGGCTTTTCTAGACTCAAAATATTTAGAAAATGAATTTGTGTTCAGTACTCATTCATTCACCACAACACAAATTCATATTCTTGATAATTGTATTCTATAAAATAAAGCTCAGTTGTGGACGACAAATTGCTGGATACAAACGTTTAGTTTGACAGCTATTGACGATGCTACTTAAGCTAATGGGCATTAGATGGCGTATACGCTGTCGAAACATATCTAAATATTTACTTAATGCTTAATCTGAGAGTTACACAAAATTCAAGTTTCTTAAAAAAATCCAATTATTGAATAAATGTTATAAGGGCAAAAAAAGTTAATAACAAATTCAGAAAACATAAACTGAATATAAAAATTGAAAATGAAGTAAGTTTATTTACCTCCTTATTTTTGTTAGTAACGAGTGTAGGAACAAAAAAAGAAGGTAAATAAACTTACTTCATTTTCAATTTTTATATTCAGTTTATGTTTTCTGAATTTGTTATAAACTTTTTTAGCCCTTATAACATTTAAGCAATAATTGGATTTTTTTAAGAAACTTGAATTTTGTATAAAGTAATTAATATTGACTAAAGTCATTAAATTTTATGACGACTAGACATCTGTTGATTGTGAATTTTCTTTAAGTCAACTAAAAACTAATATTAAATTAAATTTAAAATAGAACTAACGATGTATTTAGTTTGATTTCTTATTTTAATATCTTCATATTTATAAAATATAAAAACGAATTAAAATTAATATCGACTTTCTGCAAAAAGTTTGTCTCCAAATATTCATTGAAACAACTACTTCTCGAGCAGATATTGAATTATACAATGAATATTTGCGTTACACGACAGCACTGCTGTTCTATGCATAATTTATATGCAAAATGCGACATCAGGTCAAACTATTCTCTAACCAAACTAAATGAAACAAAAGGAAATTGAAATAAATTGAAAAAATTGTAGGGAATGAATTTTAATTGTCTTAAGCCATATACAGACGCGTTTCGAGATTTATCCCTCATCAGTATAGCTTTGCTTTAGACTTTCAATGCAAAAATATTAAAATAAAATAATAAATTTTTATAAATATTCTGCAACCTATTGACAAACTCAAATTTTCTTTATGATAAATTGTCTTTATGTTATCTTCATATTTATTTAAGTATTGAATAATATTGAATCGAGTGTTTTCCACTTCTTGATTAAGCATGAAGTAAATATTTCGAGTTTAGAAGAGCCTGAAAATTTGGTTTGCTAAACCAAATTTTCAGGCTTTTCTAAACTCGAAATATTTACTTCATGCGTCAGGCGTATTCAACACTGATTGAGTATGAAGCTTTTTAAATGCACTTTATTCATCTTAACAATAACACAACAATTTACAAAATGTTATTCTAATTATTTATGGGCCAAATTCTTCATATTTCAGAAGACCAATCCACATTTTTAATCATATTAATAATAATTATTATTATTATTCAACGGAAAGATTCCATAAAAATAAAATCAAGAAGATACATATAACCCTAAGAAGCAGTTTACGATCTAGAAATGTTGTTTATTTAGATGTAGTTGACGTTTTCTGAGTTGGTTTTTAAATCAGTTATAATGTAAGAACTGACTTGACGCTAATGAATTAGAGTAAAAGATATTTTTTAAGATGACTAATGTACTTAACAACTTACTGTAACTTCACATTAAATTAGTGTTTAATACGCCTGGCATATGAAGTAAATATTTCGAGTTTAGAAAAGCCTGAAAATTTAAATGAATAAACTTACTTTATTTTCAAATTTCAAATATTTCTTTCCCGCCTAATGCATTAGTCAATGTTTTCTTTAAAAATATAAATAAACCATAGCAAATTTGACTTAATGAATAAAAGAACTAAGTAACTAAAAAAAAAATGAATTTTGTCCTTTGTCAATGTTTTCTTTAAAAATGTGCAAAGAAAATAATCCATCATAAATTTGACTTAATGAATAAAAGAACTAGGTAACTCAAAAAAAATCAGAATTTTGTCCTTTGTCAATGTTTTCTTTAAAAATGTGCAAAGAAAATAAACCATCACAAATTTTATATAATGAATCCAAGAAGTAGGCAACTTGAAAAAATATAGATTTCGTAGATATGTAATATGAAAAAGAAAACTGATTTGGAAAAGTGCATGGAAAAAACAGACGGAATTTATTAGAAAAATGTAAGCAACCACCCAGTGGCGTAGCCAGCATTTTTACATGGGGGGTTTCTAACTGAAGCGCAGAAAAAAAAAACAGTTTAGACAGAATAATATAATTTGCATAAATATTAAATACTATATCAAAAACAACTATAATATAATTTCGCGTTAAATCAGGGCGTGTGCAGATGCTTACTAACGCATAATTTTTATTTTAAAAAGACAAAATAAAATTGATAGCAGCGACTAGGAGGGGGGGTTATAACCCCCCGTAACTTTTTATGGCTGCAACCACTATTCTTTACAAAAAGCGAGGCATATTACTTTCGGTTGCTATATTTAAAAAACTCAGAAAAATTATGAATACAGATCTACATCCCTTGAAATATTCTTTATAACTTTTAAGAAAAAGATTTATTTTGAAGATTGACAAAGATCAACTTTACCGTTTTATAGAAATTGGTAAGCTTTGTATAATAATTTAAAAAAATGCTGGCTTCGAAAATTTTTCACAAGAGGTACAGTTTTTGCACATTCTACAGCACTTAAAACTATGATGATATTCCTCCTAAATTCAAACACTTATTAGAATATATTTCCTCTCTATATCTCAGTATCGAAACTTGAATTAAAAAACCAAATTATCATGTCAATGGGAGTCTTTCTGCCCATTGGTGGATAGCGCTTACTTGGAAATATTATGAATTTGACAATATGTATCAATTAATTTAAATTTCATGTATTATAATAAAATAGGTTGCACGTTCTTAAGTAATAAAGATTTGATAGTAGTGTTTTAAATGAAAGTTGCAAAGAATCACATTCTTCATACCATAAAATTATTTTCCACATACAGAGTGTTCCATAATTAAAGGACGCCATACAATTTCGTTATTTTACATGGAATACCCCATATTAATTCATACATCCACTGAAGATCAAAACAAAATAGAAAATACAGTGGAAGAACGTAGACATCTTAATACTTTATGCATAATGTTAAATGGACGGCATATCTTTAAATATCATTTGTGATGATTATTGTTCATTAAATAAATTGATACGTGCCATAGGTTGTTTGTTTTTCTAAGCCCTAATAGTATGTTTTATCGTAAAATACCAAAAGTTTTATTCGCAGTTTTGCAAGAGTGATGATATTGTAAAACAATATAGAATAAATAATAGGTGGGCCGTTTCTTTTCCTTGTGTGTATTTCCATCTGCTTGTTACACATTTTTCACATTTTCTACTAAATTCCGTCTTCTAGATTTGCTTTGTCAAAAGAAGTTACTCAGGTTTTATAATATAGAACAAATTTAGTAGAAAATGTGAAAAATGTGTTACAAGCAGATGGAAATTAGACAACCTATATGTAATTTCATATACTGATTTTGAAAAATGTGATAAAATCAGTATCGTGATATTTTTGTGAGGTTTAGACGCGGGTTATGATTTTTGAAATAGTTTTTAAAGTAGTTGATTTGTAGTTTATTTTTAATTTTCAGATACTTATTTTAGAAAAAATAGACTTGAAGCTATTATGTAAATTACGCCTAGTGCATGTTGTCTAATTTAATTAAATAACACTTTTAACTTTTTTGTATTCACTTTTTTAAAAAAGTGAATACAAAACAGTTAAAAGTGTTTTTTAATTAAATAGTTAAAATGTTTCACAAAGTAACCGCCTAAATTTTCACAATTTCGCTAAATGCATTGGAATTTTCCTTCATACTATTTAAACAATAGATTGCATTTTAGAAAAGAACTAGTCAAAATATTTGAATTCTGTTTGAAGTAAAATGAAGTACTCAATTTTGTCTAAACTCATCGAATTGTATGGCGATTCGGCATCCGTTGATTGTAAATTTTCTTTAAGTCACTTCATGCTTAATTAACCTGGGAGTGGAGAACACTCGATACGATCAAATTGGAATTTTTCATGAAAAGACTAAATTCTTAAATAAAATGGACTAAATATTTTCTTTCTAAAAAAGCCATTATTTTCTTTAAAAAATGACGTAACGTTGTTTATTTAGATGTAGTTTCAGGCTACTCTAGACTCGAAATATTTACTTTATGCTTAACCTAGGAGTGGAAAAAAAACTCGTTAGGATAAAATTAAAACTTTTTATAAAAGCTCTTAGTTCTTAGAAAAGATGGACTAAACAATATTTTCATTCTGTTTATTTAGATGTAATTTCAGGCTTATCTAAACTCGAAATATTTACTTCATGCTTAACCTAGGGGTGAAAAATACTCGTTAGGATAAAATGGAAACTACAAAACAACATTCTTAAACGTCAATTTTTGAAGAAAATAATGCATTCTTCAGAAAGAAAATGTTTAGTCCGTTTTTTCTAAGAATTAAGTGCTTTTATAAAAATGCGTTATTTTCATCAAAAATTGACGTATAGGAAGGAATGTTGTTTATTTAGATATAGTTGACGCTGTCTGAGTTTGCTTTTAAAGCAATGAATTAGAGTAGAAGATTTTTTATGACATAATGTTGTTTATTTAGACGTAGTTGAGGTTTGCTAAGTTTGCTTTTAAAGCAGTTATGTATAATATTGTAATAACTGAGCTTAATTAGAGTAGAAGATATTTTTTAGATGAAAAAGTGTTATTAAAACTTCACAGTAAATTAGTGTTAAGTACGCCTGGCGCATGAAGTAAATATTTCGAGTTTAGAAAAGCCTGAAAATTTGGATAAGATATTTTTAAGATGAAAAAGTGTCATTAAAACTTCACAGTAAATTAGTGTTGAGTACGCCTGGCGCATGAAGTAAATATTTCGAGTTTAGAAAAGCCTGAAAATTTGGATTGGTCGCTCGGCTTCGCCTCGCGACCAATCCAAATTTTCAGGCTTTTCTAAACTCGAAATATTTACTTCATGCTTAACCTGGGAGTGGAGAACACTCGATAGGATCAAATAGAAATTTTTCATAAAAAACACTTAATTGTAAATAAAATGGACTAAATATTTCTTTTTAAAAAAGGCATTATTTTCTTTAAAAAAATTGACGCAAAGGAACGTTGTTTATTTAGATGTAGTTTCAGGCTTTTCTAAACTCGAAATATTTACTTTATGCTTAACCTAGAAGTGAAAAATACTCGTTAGGATAAAATCAAAACTTTTCATAAAAGCACTTATTTCTTGGAAAAAATTGACTAAACATTTTCTTTCTGAAAAAGGCATTATTTTCTTTAAAAAATTACGTATTGGAGCGCTGTTTATTTAGATGTAGTTTTAGGCTTTTCTATACTCGAAATATTTACTTCGTTCTTAATCTAGGAGTGAAAAATACTCGTTAGGATAAAATTAAAACTTTTCATAAAAGAACTTAATTCTTAGAAAAAATTGATTAAACATTTCGTTCTGAAAAAGACATTATTTTCTTTAAAAAAATGACGTATAGGAGCGTTGTTTATTTAGATGTAGTTTCAGGCTATTCTAAACTCGAAATATTTACTTCATGCTTAACTTAGGAGTGAAAAATACGCGTTAGGATAAAATCAAAACTTAATATAAAAGCACTTAATTTTTAGAAAAAATAGACTAAACATTTTCTCTGCAAAAAAGGCATTATTTTCTTTAAAAATTGACAGTTAGGAATGTTTTTTATTTAGATATAGTTGAAGTTTCCTGAGTATGCTTTTAAAGTAATGAATTAGAGTAGAAGATTTTTTATGACGTAAAGGAATGTTGTTGATTTAGACGTAGTTGACGTTAAACTTAGACGTCTAAGTTTGTTTTTAAATAAAATGTAAGAACTGAGCTTAGAGTAGAAGATATTTTTAAGATGAATAAAGTGTTCTAAGTTTGTTTTTAAATGAAATGTAAGAACTGAGCTTAATTAGAGTAGAAGATATTTTTAAGATGAATAAAGTGTTATTAGAACTTCACAGTAAATTAGTGTTGAGTACGCCTGGCGCAAGAAGTAAATATTTCGAGTTTAGAAAAGCCTGAAAATTTAGATTGGTCGCTCGGCTACGCCTCGCGACCAATCCAAATTTTCAGGCTTTTCTAAACTCGAAATATTTACTTCATGCTTAACCCGGGAGTGGACAACACTCGTTCGGCTCAAATTGGAACCTTGTATAAAAACACTGAATTCTTACATAAAAAGGAGGGAAAAAAACTTGATAAAGACGTAGTTTATGTTTGTTGAGTTTGTTTTTACAAGTAGTTGTATATAATAATGTAAGAACTGACCTGACGCTGATGAATTAGAGTAGAAGCAGTTGGTAGCCGTTTTGAAAACAAAAAGAGTTAAATCAGCGGAGTTTAAACAGTCCCAGAAACTTGCACTTGCACACTAAGTCTTATGCGCTGTTTTCCGAAACAATGCGGAAACGCACACGCACACAGAGTAAAGTTTATTTATTTAGAGTTATTTAACATTGAAAAGAGAGTCTATTGGATGGCATTAGAGGTGAACAATTAGGGGAACACAAGCGTCGTCGTATTTTTCAGCGAGTTGTATTAGTTTAAAGTTGTGAATGTAAACAGGACGCACGCGACTTGAACACGCACGGCGTGGAACAACGTTGTTCAGTCGAGTCGAGTTGAGTTTGAGTCTCTCTGGCCGGCTGTCAGTTTCGAGTTCGCAGTGAACAGAAGCAGAGTGAGAGTAGTAATTTTGTGTGTGTGTGTGGAGAGAGCATGTGATTGCAGGAATTGTTACTGCGCGTCTGTGTCGTTAGGAGCAAGAGCGCGCGTTTCGAGCCTCAGAACAGTCCTGCTCTGCTACTTACCCCTACCTACCTACGCCAACCCTATTCCGCGGTATCTCACTTTGGCCCTAAACCCGCGCGGCCACGCATGAGCAAAGATTGTAATTAGATTCGTAATGTCCAGTTCGTTATTCTATAGCGGGGTTGATACGACGGAGACGGCACGATGCGCGCACCACGCCGCCAGAGCGGGACGCGGCGATTTTACTACTTACACAGGGGGTGTGCAATTGTAAATTGGGGATGAGGTGCGCTCTCTATTGGAAGGGGTGCTTTGTTTTATTGGTTGGACTCGTAATGTGTTTTTTTTTGTTTCACGTTTTTTCCCCGTTTTTTTTTTTCGTTTTTATTTGCAGGGCACGAAATATTACGAATTAGAAAATACAATTTGCGCGCAACTCTCGCACTCTGTTTACCTATTGCTACCAAGAGACACATTTCTGATGGATAAAAAAAATCTGACAAAACTAGTCTTATATTAGCAATACAATCACAACTCACTTAATTGCAAAAATGAGCTGGGTACAGAAATAAAAAGTGTTCAAATACTTCAACGTTTGCCTGGAATCCTCAAAAATAGGATTCGAATCACTAATCCGAATCTTCTCCTTTGATATGATTCAAGTGACGAATCCCCGAATTTGGAAGGGGTGCTTTGTTTTATTGGTTGGACTCTTAATGTGTTTTTTTTTGTTTCACGTTTTTTTCCTGTTTTTTTTTTCTGTTTTTATTTGCAGGGCACGAAATATTACGAATTAGAATACACAATTTGCGCGCAACTCTCGCACTCTATTTACCTATTGCTACCAAGAGACACATTTCTGATGGATGAAAAAAATCTGACAAAACTTGTCTTATATTGGCAATACAATCACAACTCACGTAATTGCAAAAATGAGCTGAGTACAGAAATAAAAAGTGTTCAAATACTTCAACGTCTGGCTAGAATCCTTAAAAATAGGATTCGAATCACTAATCCGAATTACTAATCCGAACATAATATATAAAATTACGAAAAAACTATTCGTGAAAATGCAAACAATTAATAAGACAACTTAAGACGATAAATATCCATTGAAACAACTACTTCCCGTGCAAATGCACCTCCGGATATTGAATTATACAATGAAATATTTAAAATCTTATTTAATTTGCTTTGTTACAACGCTCTATTAAATTATATGTAACGTTTAGGTCAAATTCTCTTCAAACCAACTAACAATACAAATTTTAAATGAAAGGAGAGAAAGCAACAGATTAGAAGTGAAAGGACTTGGATTAAAACTAATGTCTTAGGCCATCTATAGACGCGTTTCGAGATTTATCTCTCTTCAGTGTAGCTTTGCTTATGACGTTTAAAAAAAATTAGGAATAAAATTAGAACAAAGTTACTTGGAAAAAGTGGTGTGTGTGGAATGAACAAGTACACAGAAATGGAATGAGTGAAAATGATGGTCGGTATTTATGGTAAAATGGTATTTACTAATCCGAATCTTCTCCTTTGATATGATTCGAGTGACGAATCCCCGATCAAATATGATTCGAATTAGGGATGTTCGATATATCTTGATGTCTTGGAATATCGATATTTTTATGAAAAATAATCGATATTTATATTGATTTCTCATTTCTCGATATATTGCTAGTATCGATAGAATGATCGATACAATCGATACAATTCGATACAATTCACTATTTCAGTGAAAAAACACGATAAGTAAAAAAATGTGTTTGTTTTAATTAAAATGAAAAAAAACGTTTTTTTTAACAACCCTGGTTTTAGGCAAAACACCCTGTATTTTGAACATCCTTAGACCATAATGTATTTTGAACATACTTAATGTTAAAAAAAAACAGGGTATTTCACCTAAAACCAGTGTTGTTAAAAAAACGTTTTTTTTAAACAAACTATTTTTTTTACAAAACGTGTTTTTTTCACTGAAATAGTGTTTAAAATATTAAATATTAATAATATCACAAATAGAAAGACTGTTATTCCTTACTTCACTTTTTATTTTTATATTAGATGTACATTTCGAGACACAAGGTGCTCATTATCAATAACAAAACAAAAGTTTTGTTATTGATAATGAGCACCTTGTGTCTCGAAATGTACATCTAACATAAAAATAAAAAGTGAAGTAAGGAATAACAGTCTTTCTATTTGTGATTATCACTTCACGTAAACTCGAAACAATACAGTTATTAATAATATGTTTAAAACATGTTTTACACGTGCTTAAACCATAACCAGCCTTATTAATAGATGTTAGCATACAGCTTTAACACAGTTCTAAGTATAATATTGACATTCTACGCGTCTAGTAGAGATTAACTAGCATTAAACTATAACGCTTTTAACGGCAATTCTGCTAATGAGGCTGAACATGTTTTAAATTACATTTATGCACACACAATTGTGATATTTTATTATGATACATTTTTATTTTTAATGTAATTTGAAATATCTTCAACAATTTAACTAAAATTTGAAATCGCAAACAATAGATGTTTAAAAAAGTTGTTGAAAATATAGTTTAACTAATTTAAGATAATAAAAATAGTTTTATATAATATAACGTTTAAAACATGTTTTAAACGAATTCAACATTTAAAACAAGTTTAAAAGAAAACCGTTTAAAACACGACGGCTGTTTTAAAATATGTTTAAAACGCTGTTTTCAAACAAAGTGTTTTAAACATAACAACTCTCCCTAAATCTCCCCAGACGAATTAACACGAAACAAAAATGATGAATCAATAGATATTATTAAAGGCTATATCTTAAAAAAATGTCAGCTAGTTTCGAATTTTACCAGAACAGTCGGCTGTAATTTAATTATATTATTGTTATTATTAGTATTTTGTAATTTTCGATATATTTCAATAATTTGTATTGTTAGATACGCTAGTTTTGAGACATTGCACTATTTTTAACGTGTGTATTTCACTAAGTGCCAGATGAGAAATTAATTCAAGAAATTGTGTGTCTTAAAAGTTCTTAAAATTATAAAAATTGGGTATAACTTAAAAATGGCTACTGCAATTTAAAATATGCGGCGACAAAAATGTTTTAAATTATTTTATTCTTTCAGAAAAAGTCACTTTCAAAGATCTGATTAACGAATGGCATTTTCTCATACCTCTGACAGCGAAACCGTAATTATGAGTGATACCAATTCCATCTTAATTCGAAGCCTTGAATACCATCTATTGATTACAGCAAACAAAACTGTAATAACATTTGTAGTTTCTTGTTAATTAGTTTGGGGAGTTTTAGGTGAAACACCCCTTATATCGATATTTTGGAATATAAATATTTTCATGCAAAATAATGTATATTTATATCGATATTTTATCTTCCGATATATCGCTAATGTCGATACCACATGGTACGTATCTTAACATACGATACTCGTTATTTATTGTATTAAGAAAGAAATTAAACACATTTTACATAAAGTAGAAATCTACGTACACATAAATCTGCGCTTATGTTTTATGAGGAAACCTGTGTTGTGTAAAGTCCATTTCTATTTAAATGTTAACGAAAAGTAAAAATGTTAAATATACACCGTGTCCAAGATTAGAATTCACAGCATGGGGATCTTGAAAACGGTAAAAGATACAGGGTGGCTTAAATTAGAAAAAAGTTGCACTATTAAGAGTATGTTTACATGCTGATCGCAGAAATTCATTATTGTTTATCGTTTTTTAAACTTTCCAAAAAAATTCAATTTTTCAGATTTTTGATTTTTACAATTTTTGTATTTATTTAAAAAAATTAAAAGATTTATCGATGCGACAACTTTCAAACAACTTATTAGTAAAAATACAATAACGTAGGTTAAACTCGTTATTTATTGGATTAGGAAAGAAATAAAACACATTTTACATAAAGCAGAAATCTGCGTGCACATAAACCTTCGCTTAGGTTTTAAGAGGAATTACCTGTTGTTCTATTTAAAAGTTAACGAAAAGTAAAAATGTAAAATATACACCGTGTCCAAGATAAGAATGCACAGCATGGGGATTTTGAAAAGGTTAAAGATACAGGGTGGCTTAAATTAAGAAAAAGTTGCACTCTTTAGAGTATGTTTACATGCTGATCGCAGAAATGCATGATTGTTTATCGTTTTTAAAACTTTCCAAAAAATGCAATTTTTCGAATTTTTGATTTTTCCAATTTTTGTATTTATTTAAAAAAATTAAAAGATTAAGATGCGACCACTTTCAAACAACTTATTAGTAAAAATACAATTTTTCCAAAATATCTCTATCTACCCACTGAACAAACTCATTCAAGTAATGATCCATCAACAATAATATAAGGTTTAATGTTGCTAAAATGTTGATATAACGTAATTTGTTAGTGTTTTGCTCAGTGGGTATTTTCTCTGGAAATTTGAATAAAATATTGAATTATCAATGATTTTAAATAGTTATACTTCAGGTTTTAATGATATTCACAGAAAATATTAAAATGTAAAATAAGTTTTCTGTAAAACTAATCTTAAAATAAAATCTACTAAATTCACATTTTTTAAAAAAGTGATTCTAATTCAACTTTCGTATACATTTATACAAATGCTAAGATTTTTAAAAATTGTTACTCTTACAAATGAGTCGCCTATTTCCATTAACCTGTAAATCCATTTGAAAACAATGGATGTAGGGGTTTTTGGAAATAGACGCCTCCATTATCGAATTTTTGATTAATCAAATTATAAATTGAGAGGCTACGTAGAAAAGTGCAATTTAAAAAAAATAGGTATAACTACAGATATCTACAAATAAGATTCATATTTATTGATAGAAAAAATGGTATAATTAAACATTTGTATCTCTCAATATAATTAAGAATTAGATGTCCACAGATTTTTCTATAAAAGTTAAACTCCAATTTACACAAAACAATTTAAGGAATATAATAAACATATTGCGATGTAGCGTTGCCAACTCTAAACCTTCAAATTTTTAAGAGTCTTATCTTATAAATCACCAGAAATTACCACATTTTATATTTTTTTATTAAATGATTTGACTTTAAGGGGTTGCACCACAGCAAAGCGCAAAAATAAAGCGTTTCTTGCGATTTTTTCTTAGTTTAAGGAAAAATAAGAGGATAATAATATTCAAGAATGTTGTTAACTATGTCTTGAGATTTTCACAAAAAAAAAAACAATGATTGCATAAAGATACAAAATATCGGTGCTGGGGCCGTTCCCGCGAGCCAGGTTTTAATTGGAGGTGCTCCGTGGCACGCAGCATAAGTAAAATCGAATTTGGAACAAAATAAAAAAAAACTTTTAATCTACATGAGTATATCTAAAGGTATTCGTAAGGGATTTTAAAAATTTCAATTTTTGTGAAATTGACTAGCATTTGAAGTTCAAAGTTCAATTTTTAACCTAAAAAGGGGAATTAATTTGTACAAATTAAATCTAAAATCCAACTAAACGAAAATCCCGTACATATTTTGTCGCGGAATGTAGTTTTAAAGATATGATAGAAATATGGAGTGACAAAGTTAAAACTTGTTTGAGTTATGCTCGGTGCCGTTTAGAAAATATCAGTTTCGAGAAATAAATTCGAGATTTCACTTCTTGCGCCACGCGTATAAAACACTGAAATATTATAAAATGAAAAATATACAGCTGAATTAGTACTAAAAATGCGTGGTCTAAGTGCAAAACTCACATTCTCCACTTTTGAAAACCTTTGGTAAATTGCAATATACACGTGTACTTTAACATGGCGGACATTAAAAAAACCTCCTACTCAATATTCACAAAAAGTGAAGAATGTGAGTTTTACAGTTGGACCACTCAAATATGCTGCTAAAGTAGGACTAAAAATGTATTGCTAAACAAGAATATTTTAAACTTAAGAATATTTCAGTGCTCTATACTCCTGGCGCATGAAGTAAAATTTTCAGTTTAGAAAAGCCTAAAAATTTGGTTCGGTCGCGTAGCCAAATTTTCAGGCTTTTCTTAACTCGAAATTTGACTTCAATCAAGGAGTGGACAACACTATTTAAAGGATTTAAATTGAACGATTTTCAAAACATTGAATGTCAGAAAATTTACAACAGAAAAATTCCCTGTATATGTAAACTTAGAAGAAAAAGTCCCTGTACATTTGAACTTAATAGAAACATTTCCTCTATATTGAAATTAGTGGTTCGTGATATTTTTTATTAATGTTGAAGACAGTCGTTAAAATAGTTGTTTGTCTTTGCTAAAAATGTCAATTTTTATGTTTTCACTTATCGCAATAAATTATTTAATTAATGCCTAATAGGAACAATCTAGTAACAAATTATTATCGTCTATCGACTGCACAAACCGGTAGCAGGTATTATGCCATCAAATTTTTTAATTAGCTTCCAGCACAATCTCGAGAACTAAGCGTTTATTGTTTTCGAAGAAATGTAAGGGATTATTTCATTCAGCAGTCGTATTAATAGTTGGGAAGAATATCTTCAGACAAATCACTCACATTTACACATTTAGATTGCTTTTAAACTTAACTTTTTGCCTTTTTACTCATTGTTCATTTTAATGAATTGCAATAAATTCAAACCTTTGAAAATAATCAACAAATGTAAAAAGCTTAATTATTGGGAAACTTTTTACATTAAGAATTCATTAGAAAAAGGATCGCTCGTTACTAATGACAACTTAGAAACGTTTAACACCCCGCTGCTGGATATGTTTGTCTCTTTACGCCCCAACAATTAGGTAATGATTTAATCAGGTATAAAACGCATACCGCTCCTCTTGTAACATCATTCTTGTAATAACTTTGAAAATGGTCGTCTGACCGAAACTAGTCAGTTTTTCAAAATAAAAACAAATAGTGAAACAATAACCAAGTGTTTTTTTTATAAATTTTTAAACAAAGTTTAAATCCAGCGTTTTAATTAATTGTTGTTTGTACTTTATTTATTTATTTATTGATCGTGATATTGTCTTCGTCTGTTTTAATTTTAAATATGTGTGTCGTTGTTTATTTACAATTAGAATTTATAACCTTATAATAGTTTACTACTGTTATCTTAAATATATATATGACCAGTGTATTTTGCTGATAACACAATAAAGATATTGTTATTAGATTAATTTACGGTTATTAATACCTTTCAAACTTAATATGAATTATAATTGCAATCATTAGAAAACTTTTAACCCAAATAATTTTTTCTCAATGGAAAACCCACAATACATTACACAACAATAAACAAGGCGTAAACCGTTTGTTATTATTTTTTTTTTACAAAAACCAGTAAATCCAACCTTTAGCCTGCAGTTACAAAAAACCTCAACTATTATTAATTAGCTCAATTTTTAAACGCCAACTAAAACCCATTGGCATTTACGATTTAAACGTAAATAATTCCCGTGAAAAATCTCATTTATTAATTAATATTCATATCCAGACATAATATGAATTTTTCGGCATCGAAATGTTCAAACTTTAATGCGCCCCATCGTGCATTATTCACGCAGGTTAACACAATCAAAAACTTATACATTTTTAATCGCAGTGTAATTATTCATGTGCACCGATACATATTTTTTCCGCGGACACAAAAAAAAAACGACGCGTTTTGTTTAATAGCAATATTGTAAAAATGCTTTGAATAAATAAATTCCATTATGAATATATAAAAAAATAAAATGCGTTATATATGTGTATAATTTTTTTCATTTTATTTTAGGTGCGTGTGTGTGTTCGTGAATTTCCGGCCTAACTGAATTGCTTTTTAAATATTCGTTGTTCGACGCACAAAATAATGCAGAGACAAAAAAAGTGGAAACTAGCAACTATTGATTGGTCGGTGGAGTGGGATTTTGTGTTTGTCTGTTTCGAGGGGGTAATTAATTTTTAATTAAATCATAAATTTTGTATGTGCGTCTTAAGGTTCGTTGCTTAGAATTTAATTTTTGAATTGGGTGCGAGAAGGGGGTGTATTATTGGTTTCGCACCCTCAATATAATTACGTCGCCCGTAACTCATTGAATTGCAATTAAGAGCTGTAATTATAAATGCTGACTCAATTTTATCGATTTGTTGAGGACGGGAGGAAATCTCATCGAAATATTATTATGAGTCATCGTCGGGGGTGATGTGCTGGGAAATGCCGGGAAAAATTAATTCGATTCAGGTTTTTCATTTATTTTTCCAAGTTTAATTATAAGAGAAAATTTATTTTAAAATCAAATTATTTCAAATGTTATATTATTGATGAAATAACTGATATTCTGCTTGGCAAGTTAAAAAGACGCTTATCCTAGTGTTGTAGCAGTAACAGAATCGATTTACAGTCGAGTTAGTATTTTGTTTTATACTTTTATTTTTCTAAAGTTATAGAAAAACAAGTACAAAAAATTATGATGTGCTAATCCTAGCGCTTTCCCCGTCATTTGAATAATTGATGATTAATATACTAAACACATTAAATGAAATCAACATTGTATACGCGTGGCGCATGAAGTAAAATTTCGAGTTTAGAAAAGCCTAATTTGGCTCGGTCGCTTCGCTTCGCTACGCGACCGAGCCAAATTTTCAGGCTTTTCTAAACTCGAAATTTTACTTCATGCTTAATCTGGGACTCTAGACACTCGTTAGACGACCGATCATAAACTTTTTTATCAGTTTTTCTTATTGTTAAATGTATGACTAAAATAAATAGAGCTGATGTTTTAGTCAACTTTTGTCGTAAACGATTTTCCTTTCAGTCTGACTAATTTTCAATTTGATACCGTTGAAGGAATAGTAATAATAATTTCCATGAATTTCATACAAGTAAATCTAAAGTTTAGTTGTTTTTTTCAAAATAAGGTATTTTACTTTTACATAATGTAACTGCAAATAATGACATTTTCAAAAAATACTATTTTTGATTATCCAGTCCAGAAAACGATAATATAGTATCGTAAATTAAAGTTGTTGAGACCCCCAAATTGTACACTTTAATTAAAATAACATTCTTCACTTAAAAAAGCTGCAGCGTGGTGAAACAATTGTAGTGAAAATAAATACAAAAAGTTGGAAATCAAAAATATTTTATTTATTAATTTGTTAAAGTAAATTAATTAAAAGACTTACCACAAAAGATATTAATAGTCAAACTTATTTAAAATGCCTAAGATCCACTGAAAAATAAGCATATTTTAATTTTCGACACAAAACAATATATGATTCTTTCACGTCTTGAAGCTATGACCTTTAAGTAGATTTGCATGAATTAAAATAATAGATTTTACTTTAGATTTGTTTGTATTTTTGTATAACAGTTTCCAATTAAACACAATACAAATAAAGATAATGTGTTAAAATTAAATACTGGAAATATGTATACGCTTTTTTTAATAGAGTTAAATTTGAAGCTTTAAACGAACGTTTTTTACTCCCAGATTAGGCATGAAGTAAAATGTCGAGTCTTGAAAAGCTTTAAAAGGCTTTTCTAATCTCGAAATTTTACTTCATGCGCCACGCTTATTAAACACTGAAAACTGAAATATTGTTAACAAGTGAACTTCACTTAAAATTTTTATTTAATACGTGTAGCGTCTGAAATCCAATTTCGAGTTTAGCAAAGCCAGAACATTAACTCGTGTCTTCAACAACGCTTTGCAAAATAACGTTAAGCAACGGTAGCAATATGCCATTGCTGCGATGAGCGAATGTAGCTATTGCAAGAACTATGATCAGCGATAGAAATAAACACGTATCTGCAACAACTTTGAGCGATAGTAACGATGAGCAAAAGAAGCGGTGAGAGATAGCAGCGATGAGCAAATATAGCAATGAGCTATTGCCACAGCTATAAACATCGGTAGAGATTAACTTGTATCTTTTACAATGCCTTGCAAAGCAACGGTAGCAATTTGCGATAGCTGTGATGCGCGAAAAATAAACACGTATCTGCAACAAATTTGAGCGATAGTAACGATGAGCAACAGTAGCGGTAAGAGATAGCAGCGATGAGCAAATATAGCAATGATATTGCCACAGTTATGAATATCGGTAGAGATTAATTTGTATCTTCAACAATGCCTTGCAAAGCAACGGTAGCAATTTGCGATAGCTGTGATGCGCGAAAAATAAACACGTATCTGCAACAAATTTGAGCGATAGTAACGATGAGCAACAGTAGCGGTAAGAGATAGCAGCGATGAGCAAATATAGCAATGAGATTGCCACAGTTATGAATATCGGTAGAGATTAACTTGTATCTTCAACAATGCCTTGCAAAGCAACGGTAGCAATTTGCGATAGCTGCGATACGCGAAAAATAAACACGTATCTGCAACAATTTTGAGCGATAGTAACGATGAGCAACAGTAGCGGTGAGAGATAGCAGCGATGAGCAAATATAGCAATGAACTATTGCCACAGCTATGAACATCGGTAGAGATTAACTTGTATCTTCAACAATGCCTTGCAAAGCAACGGCAGCAGTTTGCGATAGCTGCGATGCTCGAAAAATAAACACGTATCTGCAACAACTTTGAGCGATAGTAACGATGAGCAACAGTAGCGGTGAGACATAGCAGCGATGAGTAAATATAGCAATGCCACAGCTATTAACATCGGTAGAGATTAACTTGTATCTTCAACAATGCCTTGCAAAGCAACGGTGGCAATTTGCGATAGCTGTGATGCGCGAAAAATAAACATGTATCTGCAATAACTTTGAGCGATATTAACGATGAGCAACAGTAGCGGTGAAAGATAGCATCGATGAGCAAATGTAGTAATGAGCTATTACAACAGCTATGAACATAGGTAGAGATTAACTTGTATCTTCAACAATGCTTTGCAAAGCAACGTTAAGCAACTGTAGCAATGTGCGATAGCTGCGTTGCGCGAAGGTAGCAATCGCAACAACTATAAGCAGCGATAGAAATATACAGGTATCGGCAACAACTTTGAGCGATAGTAACGTTGAGCAATAGTAGCGATTAGAGATAGTAGGGATGAGCAAATGTAGCAATGAGCTATTGCAACAGCTATGAATAACAGTAGAAAAAATCTCTAATCTTCAACAACGATCAAAGCAGTGAAAAGCAACGGTAGCAATAAGCAATAGTTGCAATGCGCAAAAGTAGCAATTGCATCTACTATGAGCAGCGACACGTTTATTCGTATCTGTAGTGATCAACAACAGTGATGATGAGAGATAGAACATATGAGCAAATGTAACCAAGAGCAATTGTAGCAGTTTTGAATATTGGTAAATATTAACTCTTATCTCTAAAAACTGTGCGTGAAGGCGTCATGAGTAACAGTAGCAATGAGAATAGAAAAGTAGTTGTTTCAATGAATATTTATCGTCTTAATAAATAAAACTTATTGTTTGCAGTTTATACACATATTATCTGTATGTTATGCATATTAACTGTATGTATTTGAGTTTACGTGATGTGATTATTACACTAAAAATAGACTGTTATTCCTTACTTCACTTTTTATTTGTATCGTTAGATGTACATTTCGAGACACAAGGTGCTCATTATCATGATAATGAGCACCTTGTGTCTCGAAATGTACATCTAACGATACAAATAAAAAGTGAAGTAAGGAATAACAGTCTGTTTTAGTGGATATTATGTCTAATTTGAATAGTTAAGCTGTTGAGCTAATGTAAAAAATACAAGACACAACCGTTGTAATAAATTTAAAATTAAGAAGCACATTTTACATCTGCAACACAGACAACTTATATTTTGTCTGTGCTAAAACATACGTATCATCAATTTAAAAGGTAAAATCCATTACATTTAAATAACAAGAACGTTTGCATTAAAATCCCGATTATAATTATTCATTAATCGCGAAAGCAATCGTTTAATTAAAAACACATAAATACCAGCACCTCATGAATACTAATCACGTTAACACGTAATATTGTTTATGAACAATACGCCATTATTATTTTTTCTATTTTTACTACTAATCGTGGCATAATAACAAAATTAATGTGCGGCTTATAACTATCAGTGCCATTTTTTTACGCGGCACGTTCTGGAAACTCGTTTAAACTGTTAAATTGTTAACGTAAACAGTTTAAGATTATTACCAACTAAAACACTTTGCTGCTATGTCGACAGTCAACTGTCGGTTAATATGTTTTTTTTTTTTTCGTATGGACGCTTTCACGCTACGCCAATTATTTTTATGAGTTATTAACTTAATTAGGTTGTAAATTACGGAGGCGGAAAAATGCGTTCGTGTTGTATTAGATAATAAAATTCATTATCTACTTATAAAATAAGAGTGCACACAAATTTTTCTATTAATACAATATTATAGAAAAATTAGTGTACACTCTTATTTTATAAGTAGATAATGAATTTTATTAATTATTATTGTATTATTTTTTATGAACAAAAACAACCTTATAAAAAAATTACTATAATCAACAATTAATAATAATTAATTAAGGAATTTCATTACATTATGTTTGTTTATTTATTTAACGGATTCACCTTTTTTACAATTACTTACAAAAAAATTATATACACAAACCTTGCAAAAGTAGAATAAATAAAATGATCTAGATAAATTTAAATTCAAACTATTTGAATTCGAGAGAATAAGCTTACGCTTCTTATAGTTTGCACACTTTAAACATAATATATATAAAATTACGAAAATGTTATGGATATTTATCGTCTTAAGTTGTCTTATTAATTAAGAAATTGTTTGCATTTTCACAAATAACATTTTCGTAATTTTATATATTATGTTTAATGTGTGCAAACTATTACAAGCGTAAGCTTATTCTCTCGAATTCAAATAGTTTTGAATTTGAATTTATCTTGTTTGAACTGTACCGTAAGGTAAACAATGAGGTCTCACATTCTTCATACCTGCTAATGACATAATCCCTTTTTTACCTATAAATACCGACCATATTTTTCACTCAATCCATTTCTGTGTACCTGTTCATTCCACACACAACACTTTTTTCCAATTTTAATATATTTTAAATTTTATTCATAAATTTTTTAAAACGTCATAATCAAAGCTATACTGAAGATAAATAAATGTCGAAACGCATCTATAGATGGCCTAAGACATTAGTTTTAATCCAAGTCCTTTCACTTCAAAAATGTTTTTTTTTTGTTATTTCTCCTTCCATCTTAAATGTGTATTTGTTAGTTGGTTTGAAGAGAGTTTGACCTAAACGTTACATATACTTTAATAGAGCGTTGTAACAAATCAAATTAAATAAGATTTTAAATATTTCATTGTATTATAACGGCGGTCATAGGTGCATTTGGTTGCGGTTATAGGTGCATTTGATTCCGTCGTTATACTATGAATCTTACCACAGGAAAACACAAGAAATGCAGGTACTTGGGGAGTTTTATTTATACTTAACTATGTCACGTACAAAAACGAACGTTAGCACGCGTTATCCTCTAAAATTATTTTTATTATTTTTTGTGTCCACTGCAACCTTCCTATCTCTCCCCGCCGTCCGGATTATTCTTGTTCAGGCGACACCACAGTATAATTCAATATCCGGAGGTGTATTTGCACGGGAAGTAGTTGTTTCAATAGATATTTATCGTTTTAAGTTGTCTTATTAATTAAGACATTGTTTGCATTTTCACGAATAACATTTTCGTAATTTTATATATTATGTTAAAATGATCTAATCTGAAAACATATTTAATATTTTACATAAACGGCATGCAATCTTTGTAATTTGAATAATACTATATATATTTACAAAGACTTTTATGTAACACCGAACATTTTCATAACGAGAATTTTTCTTTTTAGTATCCATATGGATACGTTGTACATTTTCCGACGCTCGGTTTATTAAAAGAATTCAATTTGAAACTTTAAGCGAGTGTTTTCCACTCCCAGGCTAAGCATAAAGTAAAATTTCGAGTTTAGAAAAGCCTGAAAATTTGGTTTGGTCGCGTAGCGCGAAGCGCGGAGCGGCCAAACCAAATTTTCAGGCTTTTCTAAACTCGAAATTTTACTTCATGCGCCACCGATACAAAACACTGATTCAATGTAAAGTTTAGCGGTGTGTTTTAAACTTCGTTATATGTCATTGTTTGTACCAGTGGCGCATGAAGTAAAATTTCGAGTTTAGAAAAGCCTGAAAATTTGGTTTGGTCGCTCCGCGCTTCGCGCTACGCGACCTAACCAAATTTACAGGCTTTTCTAAACTCGAAATTTTACTTCATGCTTAGTCTGGGAGTGGAACACACTCATTTTAGGTTTTGAATTGAACTCTTTTAATAAAACAACGATTATCTAAAAATGTATGGCATATAATTGGGACATGTATACTTAAAAGAAAAACCCCCTGTATTTACAAGTCGAAGCATTAATTGCGATTGATTGGCTACAATTTGCAATGGTTATATAGGCAACCCAATTTGCACATAACCTAAAAAATCAAGGGTGTCAAATCGTGCTTTGGTTTTTGGTTCGGTGTTACATAAAACTCTGTGTATATATATATATATATATATATATATATATATATCATTTGCACCTATCAATGAAATTTTGAACTAATTACCTGTTTACATGAAAATAGACACATATGAAACAAGTCAAAATCGGGATCACAATATAAAGTATTTAGGCTTCTAAGAATTATTTTAAGTAGTGAAAAATATCTTTAATTAGTCCGATAAAAATTTACTCGAAATAAAGTAGCGTTCCTGAGGTTTATACCATGCGGATACATGTTGAAATTCACTTAAGTTACAAGGCCAGGACCATCAACATAGCTATTCAAAAGTTTGTCAATAAATCAGATTCCTGATGTTGTATGACAACCCCGAATTGACTTTAGATTAATGTTCTTATTAAATATATAAGATGGATATCTAACAAATCGTTTTTGTATCCTTTCCAATTTTAGAATGTGCACATTATAATATGGAAACCACACCAAAGATCCATACTAAAGAGTAGATCGTAAAATTAGCCAATAGCGTGGACACATTTAGGGGGGAGATTGTTGAAGTGTTGTTGGAGATCGAACCATACAGTTTAGAAGACTACCTAAATTTTAAGTTTACGTAATACTAATATATTATTTCTGTATATTTATTCACGCGCCTTCCTATACTAAGTATGAATACCTGTATGTATGTGTTTTAATTTTTATAGGAGTAAAGAGATTTATTATTAAATGAGTTATAAAGAACTAGCAAAGTTCTCATATTAAAATGTTTACCATTTCGCATGATAAAACCTAAACAACGCATTGCCTTTCCATATATGGCCTTCATCTGCACAGAAAAATGTAATGCACTGTCAAAATGGACACCTAGGTCTTTAATGTCATCCACTCTTTCAAGAATCACATTATCGATCATATAATATATATATATATATATATATATATATATATATATATATGTCTTTTGTGCTTGTTTAAACTTATTAATATACATTTACCTATATTTAGACCTAAATCATTGATAATATACCACTTAGACACATTATTAATATCCACTTGTAGTTCCTTGCAGTCTTTAATAGATTTCACTTCGTGTAGAATTGTCGTGCCATCAGCATACAGGTAACATTTGGAGATTTTTAAATAATCAGTGGTCTTTAATTAAAATAAGAAATAGAATCGGGCCACAGTGGCTACCCTGCGGCACACCAAACATAACCTGTTTGTCATCAGACAGGAAACTTCCGACTTTAACATTTTGTGTACGAGTTGTAAGGTAGGACTGAAAGCAATTTAAAACACTTGCACAAAAACTATAAGCACTCGTTTTTGAAAGGAAAATTAAATGATTAATTTTTTCGAACGCTTTGGATAAGTCGTATAAATGTCGTCCATTTGACCTTTTTTCTCCAAGACAGACAGAATATCAGATTGAAATTCTAATAGGTTTGTACTGGTTAATCTTCCTCCATAGAATTCGCGCTGTTCCTTTACACCCTGGGTCTCCAAACTATCTTCTTCGCGGGCTACAAATACAATTCTACATAATAAAGTCGGCCAAGATCCGATTAATTTTATAAAATTAAGAAAAATTTAAGGAACAATTGTTACAATATTTCAAAATATGACATGTACAAAAAAAATTACAAACAATCGCGGGCCGGATACATGCAAGTCGCGGGCCGGATTTGGCCCGCGGGCCGTAGTTTGGAGACCACTGCTTTACACTAATGCTTTTAGTCATCCAGAATAATTGCCGTGATATAAGTTTATCTAAAATCTTTGGAATATGTGATTGGATTGCGACTCCTCGATAATTCGAAATAACATCTTTACTGTCAGCTTCATGAATGGAATCAAAAAACTCCTTTTCAAAATTTGTGGAAACGGTTCTTAGTCAAGTGAATTAGCGAATAAAGTATGTAATGGTTTGATAAAGTGCACACATATTTTGAAACATACAAATCTTCAAAAATATTATATAAGTATTGAACAAATTCAATAGAATTTTATACCCGTGGCGCATGAAGTCAAATTTCGAGTTTAGAATAGCCTGAAAATTTGGTTTGGTCCACCAAACCAAATTTTAATTCTTTTCTAAAGTTTAAATTTTACTTCATGCTTAATCTGGGAGTGGAAACACTCATTCGAAACTTCGAATTAAACCCATTAAAAAAAAGGCATTGGGATACAGGAAGGTTTTCTTTTAAGTATACGTATTCAAAATTCAGCCTATTTTCTGTAAATCTTTAGATATTCCTTGTTTTTTCTTAAGTTCAATTAGAAGCTTTAATTGAGTGTTTTCCACTCTCAGACTAAGCATGAAGTAAAATTTCGAGTATAGAAAAGCCCCGTGTATCCCGATGCCTTTTTTTGATGAGTTTAATTCAAAGTTCCGAATGAGTGTTTCCACTTCCAGATTAAGCATGAAGTAAAATTTCGAGTTTAGAAAAGCCCCGTAAAAATTTGTAGAGGGTCGCGCAGCGACCCGAGACTAATTTTCTGGGCTCTTCTAAACTCGAAATTTTACTTCATGCGCCACGCGTATAAAACACTAAACTATTGTAAAATTTATGTATATTCAAACTTCACTTAAAATCTATATTTTATACGCGTGGCGTATGAAGTAAAATTTCGAGTTTAGAAAAGCCCAGAAAATTTGTCTCGGGTCGCTGCGCAACCCTCGACAAATTTTTACGGTGCTTTTCTAAACTCAAAATTTTACTTCATGTTTAATCTGGAAGTGGAAACACTCATTCAGAACTTCGAATTAAACTCATCAAAAAATGCATCGGGATACAGGAATTTTTTCTATGAAGTATACGTATTCAAAATTCAGCCAATTTTCTGTAAATCTTTAAGAATTCCTTGTTTTTTTCTTAAGTTCAATTTAAAGCTTGAATTGAGTGTTTTCCACTCCCAGACTAAGCATGAAGTAAAATTTCGAGTTTAGAAAAGCCCCGTGAAAATTTGTCGAGGGTCGCGCAGCGACCCGAGACAAATTTTCTGGGCTTTTCTAAACGCGAAATTTTACTTTATGCGCCACGCGTATAAAACACAGATTTCAAGTGAAGTTCGAATATTATATATATATATATATATATATATATATATATATATATAACTGGCTAGAGTTTTTTGGGCTGCTTTCTCGCGTTAATTGATTTATTTGCGCTCTACGTTTCGGCAGCATCACTTCTGCCATCCTCAGGAGCTTTTTTTGTTTTGTAAACTAGGGACTTGTAGTCCAGATCTGCTGCGTGTTATTGGTCCACTCGATGTAGAAGGTGCTAACATTTCTTGATTTGTATATATATATATATATATTGGAACTTCACTTGAAATTTGTGCTTTATACGCGTGGCGCATAAAGTAAAATTTCGAGTTTACACGCGTGGCGCATGAAGTAAAATTTCGAGTTTAGAAAAACACAAAAAAGCGCGTGTAAAGGACTAAAATATTGTGAAATTCATATATATATATTCGAACTTTACTTAAAATCTATGTTTTATACGCGTGGCGCATAAAGTAAAATTTCGAGTTTAGAAAAGCCCAGAAAATTTGTCTCGGGTCGCTGCGCGACCCTCGACAAATTTTCACGTTGCTTTTCTAAACTCGAAATTTTACTTCATGCTTAGTCTGGGAGTGGAAAATACTCGTTAAAAGCATTAAATTGAACTCTTTTAAAAAACAACGAATGTCGGAAAATTTACAGCTTCTGCATATATTTACCTATAAGAAAAATTCACTGTATGTATACTTAAAAGAAAACACTTATTGGCTGTATTAAATTGATGATTTTACGAATGCCTAAAACTTTATTAAGTTTCGAATAAATTCAATACATCATTATTGTACAAGTATAGTTTTTTTTAACAAATAGATATTCTATAAGTAGAGGAATAATTCTGTATAAATTTAAGTTCATTGTATATGCACTTGCTATTAAATTCGACCTTATATTCCCTGCAAAATCTATTGATACAAATGATTAAATATTTATAACGTAATTTCCAAACATCACCAATTTCCACTTCACACTATCTATCATCGTTATTTTGGTAACAATCTGAGGCTGATGTAAATTCGAGAATATTTTATAGGAGGCGTATTAATAAGGTGTACGATATTTTTGTTTGATGCCTTCAAAGCCGGCGGTGCTCGAGTGAGCCAGGGAAAAAGGGTCGGAAGGGCGGGAGCGGGTGTTTTAACCCTTACACCATGTACCTACTTTTAATTTATTGGGATCGGGGACTTCAACAAGATTATGCACGGTGACTTTGAAATTATATCGGTTCGTTTCGGGCGGAATGTTACGTAAAAAAGCGCGCTCTCCTTTCATAATGCCAAATTATGTAATTGAAATCGTATTAGGTCAGATTAGGGGGATGGAGGGAAATGTTGATTTGATTTTTTTTCTCGTATCAGGTAGAATGAATGGTATTAATGAAATTTTGTGACAAAGGTGAAATTTTGTTATTGGTATAAGCAGTTTTATAACAGAGAAACAGGACAGCTTGTGGCAACTTTCAATGAAAATAATATTTACCTAATAGAACCACAACAACCTTCAGAAGCTCTTTGTAATGCATAAGAGACTAGTACGAGCAATCTGTAGTGCGAGACCCAATACTAGCTGCCGTCAATTGTTTAAAACGCTTAAGATAGCATTAAAATTTGTAAAACAAAACCTACAACTATTCAACGTAAACCTAAGCCAACATCACTACAACATCAGGATGAGATATCTAAAACTACCAAAGCCCCGCCACAGCTACTACCACAACTCATGCTTAGTACAAAGTACTAAACTGTACAATTCCCTTCCAGACAATCTTAAGGACCTGACGACCAAGCGGTTCACCCAAAATGTGAAAGAACTACTGTTAGAAAATGTGTTCTACTCCACCAACGAATATACCAGATTCTGTGATAATATAAAAACGGCAATGTGATGTATTACTCTTATCAATATGTGATGTATGTATACCAAATATAAATCCTCAACATTTATATTTCGTACAAATCTGATTAATTTAATATGTTATAAATGTTTTTAGAATGTCTCAATTTAATGTGTTTTAATATGTTTGGAAATTAATGTGTTTTAATAGGTTAAGAAATTAAATATTTTTATTGTTTAGAAATTACGTATAATCTAGTCCTAATTAGTTTTGTACACCACTCTATTTGACATTTCCATGAATGTACGCATTTGTTTCTGGAAATAAAAATATTCTATTCTATTCTAGCTAAAACTAGGTGGCTTCAAAGATACGCCTATTCCCATTTCCTAAAGACAATAATAATAATAGTATGTCTTTATTTTCAAAGTGTCAAAATTTGTACAAAGTGAAAATTGCGTCAATTTAAATTGGTGTTGTGACTATCGAAGAGTACGGACGTGCCTATCCACGCTATTCCATCATAAAATCTAATCCCTAAAATGGCCTTAGAGCTTCGCAACCGGGGAGAAAAAATAATCGTTTTTTAAAAGTACAGAATTTGAATATATTATAATAAAGTGTGTAGAGCATCGTACCAGGACTCTATGTGATATTAGTGACTTAAAAAATGAAATTAGAAGCCCAAAAACATGAGTAAGCAGCCTCAAGCAAACGAAGGCAGTGGAAAAAGCGGATATAAAATGTGTAGAGCATCATACCAGGACTCTACGCGGAAATAGACTTGACAAAAACAACAACAGCTCCTGCAAATGCAACAAACAAGTTAACAAAACTAATAAACCATCGAAAACTATAAAAGCTAGTAGCTCGGAAAGCAACAAAACATTAGCAAATGAAGAAAACAATGATGGAAAAAGTTGCTCAGCGATAACAGAAGACAAGGAAAACAGTGAGTGGCAAACCAAGCAATTTAGAAGAAATAAATCTAAACGTTCCAGAATCCACGGCATGAACGAGGAAGTTTGCGAGATTAAAAGCAGCATTAAATACTCTCACTACCATGTGTGCAAATCGGACCAACTAAAAATGTCCACATTAATATTCATCTTTTAAAATATCGGTACCATTTGCTAATGTAAACGATGTACTAAAACCAGAATTATGGCCAAAGATTGCTTATATAGATACTTTTTTATCCCACCTTCAAAGGAAACACAATTGACACTATCATCAGCTAAAAAAAAAAAGTAAAACACAATTAGAAATCAATTATCAAAACATTCAGTCAATATGAAACTGCAGCGAAATGCTCGGTGAAGAAATAAATAACAATAATTGTGACATACTTTGCTTAACAGAACACTGACAAAATGAAGAACAACTTAACTCAAATAAGCTAAATAATTATACCCTTGTCACAGCATTTTTTAGAAAATATAACCAAAATGAAGGAATAGGAATCTATATAAAGATACGCCTACTCTAGTTTTAGAAAGACACGCCTAGTCTAATTTTAGAAAGACACACCCACTCTAGTGGTCTAAAGACACGCCTACTGTGGTTGTCTGAAGACACGCCTACTGTCTGTGTCTGAAGGTACTCCTACTGTGGCTGTCATAAGACACGTCTACTATGGTAAATTATTAACATTTAGTCAATAGGAAACTGCAGCGAAATGCTGGATGAAGAAATAAATAACAATAATTGTGACATCCTTCGCTTAACAGAACACTGGAAAAATGAAGAACAACTTAACTCAATTAAGCTAAATATTTATACCATTGCCACAGCATTTTAAAGAAAATATAACAAACATGGAGGAATAGGAATCTATATAAATATACGCCTACTATAGTTTTAGAAAGACACGCCCACTCTAGTGGTCTAAAGACACGCCTACTGTGGTTGTGTGAAGACACGCCTACTGTCTGTCTCTAACGGCACTCCCACTGTGGCTGTCTAAAGACACGTCTACTATGGTAAATTATTAACATTTAGTCAATAGGAAACTGCAGCGAAATGCTCGATGAAGAAATAAATAAAAATAATTGTGACATCCTTGGCTTAACAGAATACTGGAAAAAAATAGATCAACTCAAGTCAATTAAGCTAAATAATTATATCCTTGCCACAGCATTTTGTCAAAAATATAACTTTAAATTGAGATCTTTTAAAGAACGACGAATGTCGGAAAATTTTTAGCTTATGCATATGTTTACCTAAAAACACAATGTATCAGGGGCCAATGAGGGAGAGGCTAAGCAAATCCAAATTTTCAGGCTTATGTAAACTCAAAATTTTACTTCATGCGCCACGCGTATAAATCACTGATTAATTCCAAAGTTCTAAATAGACTGCTTAGGATGTGTACCTTTACTATAATAAATAAACCATTTTCTATTTATAATACAAACATAATTCTTTTATTTACTTTATTTACGCAGCCAACTGAGGGCTCGGGCCCTTCGCCTCTCCCTCTTAGGCTGTGCCCCTGTTACATTGTGTAAGTTTTTATTGGAACATAATTTACCATAGTAGACGTGTCTTTAGAAACCCACAGTAGGCGTCTTTAGACACCCATAGTAAGAGTGTCTTCAGACAACCACAGTAGGCATGTCTTTAGACAACCACAGTAGGCGTGTCTTTTGACCACCACAGTAGGTGTGTCTTTAGACAACCACAGTAGGCGTGTCTTTAGACAACCACAGTAGGCGTGTCTTTAGCCAACCATAGTAGGCGTGTCTTTAGCCAACCATAGTAGGCGTGTCTTCAGACAATCACAGTAGGCGTGTCTTCAAACAACCACAGTAGGCGTGTCCTTAGACAGCCACAGTATGCGTCATAATCACTAACTTTAATTGAAATAAATGTTGTATGTCAATTGTATAAATTACGGGAAAAGTGCTATCAAGGACACATGGCCACTTTTTAGTTATCGAATGTTAAAAATGATGTAATTCTGTATAGGAATTTAAAAATACTTGTAATGATGGGAATTCCGTTTTGCATAAAATTAATTTTTCGATTTATTTAATTATACTTGAGCTAGTAGGTAGAAAGGGAATTGAGCCAGGAGGCGGTAATTAATTACCACTTAAAAAAACGGCATAGTTTTAATAATTAATCAAAAGAGGGTAAACGTACGGACGCTGGGGAATCTATAGGAAATTTATTGGACGGGCATTAAACGGACAGTATGTTGCGGTGCGGCCATTTAAAACACCGAATAACTTATGCCCTTTTTTCAAAATAACAATTCACAATTCTTTATGCACCCGCCGCTTGTTAAAAAGAGCGAACGAGAAAGAGATAGAGAGAGGGGAATTTCGCCCATTGCTCAAGCACACCCAACGCAGCATAATCTTCGTAATTATAGTCCAGAGTAGTCATAATATATTATGCTAATACGTATTCGGTAACAAATATCGTATCATTATGTTAATTTATGGGCGAGCATATTTTCCTCGACGCAAATGAATCCTTTCGTCCGTCAATTCCCTCCCACATGAACAGAAAACGAGATACACAGAAAAGGGAATAACAGAGGAACACACTGTATCCAGCGTAATTGCTTTACCATTTTTAATTGTATCTTCATTAAACCGACTAAAATGGAAAACCGCTCTAATGGGTAATGTCTTTTTAATTGTAATGCATATTATTTTTAACTTAATGATCAATCTTAATTGAGTTTTTATATCAATCATATTTATTTATATTGTATATGCAGTTGCTTGTTATTAAACCCTATAGCAATATTAATTGTGGTCATTATCTTTTTTTATATATTACCTTTTAATTGCAGGAGCTGCAGTTTTGCAGGAACTTATTATTATCATTCAACGTTCAGTCCAGCGTTGTAGAACAACAATGCGCTCATTATTTGTATCGAAAACTCTTGCGGCTCTTCCACTCTTGCTTTACGATCATTACCGTGTCACGTGGATTCAGATTAATCATAATTTCATGTCGCCATTCAGCTTCATGAGAATTGAAATTCTCCTTAATTGACCCAAACTTAAAGCAACAAAAAAAAATACATCTTGTGTTTGCTCTGAATGTTCAAACTAATTGATTTTGTATACTTAGATTACAGAGATCTAGATTTACATTGCAATGACGCAGCCAGGATTTCTTCTTAGGAGAGCCCAATCAGGAGCGGAACCAAGAGGAAAATTTCTCCTAAATGGTTCTACTATTTCAAAGTCATTGAAACAACCACAGTAGGCGTATCTTTAGACAACCACAGTAGGCGTGTCTTTAGACAACCACGGTAGGCGTATTTTTAGACAACCACAGTAGGCGTGTCTTTAGACGACAACAGTAGGCGTGTCATTAGACAACCATAGTGTAGTAAACGTTGTATGTCAATTGTCAATTGTTTAAATTTCAGGGAAAGTGCTATCAAGGACACATGACAATTTTTTAGTTATCGAATGTAAAAAATGATGTAACTCTGTATAGGCCTTTTTTGTTTTATTTTCTATTTAGGTATATTTGTTTTAAACCTCGATAGTTTTGCCAGATTTTGAGAATAAAACTTTGTTAAAATTGAAAGGTACTTTTAGAAAAGTTTTGCTTTGGGCTATTCCTGATTCTTTTAGAAGTTGTTATCTAGACAGTTTTATATAATACTTATATTTAGCAATAAATGTATCGTTTTGTTGACTATAATTTCAAAACAACTTGAATATTTATTTAAACGCAGTATTGCTAGATTTTACTGCGTCAGCAATGATTTTAAATAAAAACCAAATATAAAATAAAATATGCATATACCAAGAGTAAATTAATGCAGAGCACTCCATAGTATACGAAATATATCATGTCTGATGTATCAGGTAAATCAGCAGAGGAAGAGAGAATGTCCAGGCAGGCTAGGCCATGCAGTGTATATAATATGCAGCACATAGAGAGGAACACATATGAATTCTAGTGCAGTGCAGCATGCATGGGCACGGGGCGATGGTAATGGGGGCAGGGTAAGACTGAATTATGCTCCATGTTTAATGTTTATTAGGTCGCTGCGAATGACGGAGCCGCAATTAACAGCGAACTGTGACGTGCATAATAAATACGTTAACTAATTTATATTAACAAATAACCGAACAAGCCGATTTCATCGACTTGGAACATGCAGTAATGTTCCCCGTGTCCCAATGTTCCTCCGTTTCGCACGCCTACAAACGTTATGTGACATTTTCAATTTCAATTAGTTCTCTATGTATTAATCACAACGGATACCGGCAAACACTGCCCGTTTGTTGCATACACTTGGAATTACATCAAATGCATTTTATATTATTCATAAATTAGGAAAACTGTTTTAATTATTTCACTATTTAACATGTTCTCAGCTAACGTGTTTATCTATATTTGATTTGCTTAAATTGGGCAATGCTGGCTAACGTTCCATATTTTTGGTGTAACTTATAGTCAGCACCATTGGCGTGGTTAAAAAAATACAATAAACTTAGTTAAAAACTACAAATACGTTTAAATGGTTTTCACAAGGGATGTTGTAAAATCATGAAAAATCAAATCGTATACCATTTATTCCGCTTTATTACGTTTTCCAAATTGACATTCGTGTTTTAGTTAATTTCATAATTTTGATTCACAATAAACATTGACAAAATAAGTACAAGTTTCCGAGTTATTGGGTCTCTTATTAAAATATTCAACATGTTTGGATTTATTTGTGATGTATGTTGGTATCTAATAACCGGTACTCTGGTCGGTTTACTTTGTGCGATTGCAAAAATCCCAAACAACTTTAGGATAAACAACCCCGGTCATCAGAGAATTCCCCAACAGTTGGCAGTAATCTCATAACTGTTGTCTCTGATGAACGGAATTAATGTTTTATTTAGTTATTTTTTATGTACATAAAATTGATTTACAAATTGTCTTTCCTGGCGTTTAATTGAAAATAACTCGAAAACTATTAATAATGTCCCAGATTTCAATCGTGGCTTGATTGGTGAAATAAGCATGCTCGGACAAATGAATATTCAATAGGCGAACAGCAATCGGATATATTTATAAAGATGTTGATTCTTGAGACGTTAATGCGTTCGGTGGTTCGTGTCGCATGCAAACAGATGGGTTAAATATGTGCTCGCCGTTTTTCAGCAAAATTATAATGCCATTTAAGTCCGATGCATTATTTTAATCGGTTTTAATCAAAGGTAATTATTTGTGAGTTATTCGACTAGTTTAGCATATTATTGCCGAGCCAGCAGCGATTGGTGCTGAATAAATAATTGAAAATGTATATTTGCTGACACAAATCAAATGATACTTAAATATTTCAACTTAGTTCTCACACAACTCACAGACTCACAGAGAGAGAATCTCATAGGTTTTTCTAAAGTCGAAACTAATATCACTACTCATATGTCATACACATAAAAAGACTGTTATTCCTTACTTCACCTTTTATTTGTATCGTTAGAAATACATTTCGAGACAGAAGGTGCTCATAATTATGTTATGTTATGTTATGGGGTCGGTGGGTCGTGTGGCCTCTGGGCCTTTCGAAGTTACCTCGACCTAAAAGATCTTTTGTAACTATCTCTGACCTACTTGAGTCCCTCAATGTCTAGACTTCTTATGAAGTCTACTATAACTTGAGGGTTAATGTGTACCAATTCCTCGGTGTTTAAAGTGGCCGATGACAGGTAGTTCCCTCTTTGAAGGGACAAGGCAGGGCATTTACAAAGTAGGTGCTCTGCTGTTTCTTGTGCCTCGTTGCAGAACCTGCTCATAATTAATAACAATAACCAGTTTGTTATTGATAAAAAGCACCCCTTGTGTCTCGAAATGTACATCTAACGATACAAATAAAAAGTGAAGTAAGGAATAGCAGTCTTTTTGTGTGTAATAATTACTTCACGTAAACTCAAAAGCGTACAGTTACTCATATGTTATTATTATTTAGTAAATTAAATAATACACTGAGTACTAAGACTTTACTTGATTTTTATTAATATTGAGAAACACTGTTTAAAGTTATTGAATCTGTATTTAATTGCCTGTATAACAGTGAAGCGTTAAGATTAATTGATTCATGTATGTAATATTGCCTACTGAGACGCATTACATTAATAGAATTAACTGCTTGGTGTATATTTAGTTGCCTGCATTACTAGTTTATATGTATTTATAGGCAACAAAATATACCAACATTTACTTATAAGTGCACAATAATGCTTCGTTTAACAAAAGTCAGAAATTACGAACACATTTCATTTTTATATTTAGAGTATGATCTAACTTTTTAACAAGTTTGATTTAATTAAACAATTAATATTTCTGACTGTTTAAAGAAACGTATTGGAAATAGAGCGGACTGGCATCTATTACTCAAAAGAGTATTTTGTTGATACTGCAATGTTTTGAGCAGTAGAAGGCGTTAATTCCACTTTATTTTTACAATAGATGGACATATTTTTTTTTACAACATTTATAAATTATATAACTAAATTCCCCAGCACCTAAAACAGTTAAAATCTAAATAAATCAGAAATTACCCTGACCTAAAAGATCTTTGTACTTTATGTTAAACAATACGAAGTTCTTGTTCTTGCAAAAACTGTAATCTATTAATTTTTTTGAATAGCGATTAAAAAAATTGTGATGTGTCCATCAAAGCACGTTCCCCGTAATTTAAACAATAGATAATTGACGTACTAAATTTATTTTGCTTCAACAAATTGGTTCAATGTTTCACTTGAAGTTAGTGATTTATACTCGTGGCGCATGAAGTAAAATTTCGAGGTTAGAAAAGCCTGAACATTTGGATTTGCTGGGGCGCGACTCGCTTCGCTCGCGCGCCCCAGCAAATCCAAATTTTCAGGCTTCTCTAAACTCGAAATTTTACTTCATGCTTAGTCTGGGAGTGGAAGCCCTCGTTAGTCGATCAATCATAAACTTATATTGTAGTTTCCTTTATTGTCAAATTTATGGCATAAAATAAATAGAGTTCATGTTATTTATTAGTTTAAATTTAAAACAAAAACAAATTCATTTGCATTAGTAAACTTTGACGAACAAATTGCAAAAGCTTAAATTATACCGAAATTATGTGAAATACATACATTTAATGTGAGTTTATTTACTTTTTTATAGTTTTAATCAACTTTAAGCCTATATATCTCACATACTGCAATTATATTAATGTTTAATTTTTGTAATTTTTGCCCAAATTGACAGATTTTGTTTAATCGTACGTAAAAACGAAGCCCTGTCATTTTTTTTAATAACACCCGCAAATCTTATAAACATCTGATGTTTCAGTAAATTTTCAAATTTCTTTAAACAAAACATCAATTTAATAAGATTTTTTTTACTTTTTCATAATTTCAATCAACTTTAAGCCTTTACAACTTTCCCCCAAGTTGACAGATTTTGTTTAATCTTACGTAAAAACAAATCCCAGTAATTATTTTAATAATATCCGCAAATCTCATATAAATCTAATAATTTAGTAATTTTTCAAAATGCTTTAAACGAAACATAAATTTAATAAGATTCTGTTTACTTTTTTATAATTGCAATCAACTTTAAGCGTTTGTAATTTTTTCCCAAATTGACATATTTTGTTTAATCTTACGTAAAAACAAAGCCCTGTAATTGTTTTAATAATAACCTCATATAAATATAATGATTCAGTCATTTTTCAAATTTTTTTAAACGAAACATACATTTAATATGAATTTGTTTACTTTTTCATAATTTCAATCAAATTTAAGCCTCTACAACTTTTCCCCAAGTTGACAGATTTTGTATAATCTTACGCAAAATCAAAGCCCTGTAATTGTTTTAATAGTATAAGCAAATCTCATATAAATCTAATGATTCAGTAATTTTTCAAAATTCACACAAATTTAATAAGATTCTGTTTACTTTTTCATAGTTTCAATAAACTTTAAGCTTCTGTAACTTTTCCCAAAATTGACACATTTTGTTTAATCTTACATAAAAACAAAGCCCTCTAATTATTTAAATAATTCCCGCAAATCTCATAAAAATCTGATGTTTTAATAATTTTTCAAAATTCTTCAAACGAAACATCAATTTAATAACATTTTGTTCACTTTTTCATAATTTTAATCAACCTAAAGCTTCTGTAACTTTTCCCAAAATCGACAAACAGATTTTGTTTAATCGTTCGTAGAAACAACATAAAATTGGGTGTTTGGGTGGTTTTCGTTAAACGAAACATGAATTTATTGTGATTTATTCCAATTTTTTTAATAGAAAATCAAGCTGTTATTAAATTCAAATGAAATTCACGAGAATTGTTGAAGATAAAATAAGATTTAGTTTGAGTCGCTGATGTTTTAAATCGGTTGAAAAAGCTTTAGATGTAACTTGCGTTCTATGTTAATACGAAATGGGCTCTGAAGTTACGAAATTACAAAAATAATTCGGGATTACTGACGTCGAAATATGTTTGTATTTTATATCTCACATACTGCAATTATATTAAGGTTGGGTGGATGATCAGTAACAGGTATAGCTGACTGAACTTCGCCTACACTTATAAAACATGTTTTGTATTTTTTCTGTATGATAAATAAAGATATTTATATCGTTAACTTCTTCCTCATTAATCACTTGTTAAAACATTTCTACTAATATATAGCTTTTTAATTTAAATTCAGTAGGTTTGTTTTAGTAATAAAGACATTTATAATAATAAAATAATAATTTTTGTTATTAAAAGGCAAGATTCCATAAAGAATAAAATCAAAAAGATACAGATAACTTAAATATATAAAATATATATATATATATATATATATATATATATATATATATATATATATATACCAAATAAGAAATAACAGCGCACAAGGTCATGATGTAAAAGTTATTTTTTTATCAAGTGAGTGTGCAAGGAGGACAGAAGACGACGACGATCGTTTCGCTCTTTTTATGAGCTCCTCAGGCCGCCACATCCATCATCCCATACACACTCACTTGATATCTAGAAGTTGTATATATACTGACTTCGCTAACCATAAGCCGGTATTGACGTCAGTATTTATAAATGCTACTGCATTGATAAGGGCATTGATCTCATTTTGCTTCTACAGTTAGTGTCGGTTTTTAGTTTAAACCATCGACTAGCATCGGAGCGGCGAGAAACCCGAACCAATGCGATGATAATATTCAGAACGCCGAATTAAATTAAATAAATTAGAATTAACGACCTGCTTATAAGTACCAAATAAGAAATAACAGCGCACAAGGTCATGATGTAAAAGTTATTTTTTTATCAAGTGAGTGTGCAAGGAGGACAGAAGACGACGACGATCGTTTCGCTCTTTCTAAGGGCTCCTCAGGCCGCGAAACGATCGTCGTCGTCTTCTGTCCTCCTTGCACACTCACTTGATAAAAAAATAACTTTTACATCATGACCTTGTGCGCTGTTATTTCTTATTTGGTACTTATAAGCAGGTCGTTAATTCTAATTTATTTAATTTAATTCGGCGTTCTGAATATTATCATCGCATTGGTTCGGGTTTCTCGCCGCTCCGATGCTAGTCGATGGTTTAAACTAAAATCCGACACTAACTGTAGAAGCAAAATGAGATCAATGCCCTTATCAATGCAGTAGCATTTATAAATACTGACGTCAATACCGGCTTATGGTTAGCGAAGTCAGTATATATACAACTTCTAGATATCAAGTGAGTGTGTATGGGATGATGGATGTGGCGGCCTGAGGAGCTCATAAAAAGAGCGAAACGATCGTCGTCGTCTCTCTTGTCGATGGTTTAAACTAAAATCCGACACTAACTGTAGAAGCAAAATGAGATCAATGCCCTTATCAATGCAGTAGCATTTATAAATACTGACGTCAATACCGGCTTATGGTTAGCGAAGTCAGTATATATACAACTTCTAGATATCAAGTGAGTGTGTATGGGATGATGGATGTGGCGGCCTGAGGAGCTCATAAAAAGAGCGAAACGATCGTCGTCGTCTTCTGTCCTCCATGCACACTCACTTGATAAAAAAAATAACTTTTACATCATGACCTTGTGCGCTGTTATTTCTTATTTGGTACTTATAAGCAGGTCGTTAATTCTAATTTATATATATATATATATATATATATATATATATAAAAAATAACTTTTACATCATGACCTTGTGCGCTTGTACCAAATAAGAAATAACAGCGCACAAGGTCATGATGTAAAAGTTATTTTTTTATCAAGTGAGTGTGCAAGGAGGACAGAAGACGACGACGATCGTTTCGCTCTTTCTAAGGGCTCCTCAGGCCGCGAAACGATCGTCGTCGTCTTCTGTCCTCCTTGCACACTCACTTGATAAAAAAATAACTTTTACATCATGACCTTGTGCGCTGTTATTTCTTATTTGGTACTTATAAGCAGGTCGTTAATTCTAATTTATTTAATTTAATTCGGCGTTCTGAATATTATCATCGCATTGGTTCGGGTTTCTCGCCGCTCCGATGCTAGTCGATGGTTTAAACTAAAATCCGACACTAACTGTAGAAGCAAAATGAGATCAATGCCCTTATCAATGCAGTAGCATTTATAAATACTGACGTCAATACCGGCTTATGGTTAGCGAAGTCAGTATATATACAACTTCTAGATATCAAGTGAGTGTGTATGGGATGATGGATGTGGCGGCCTGAGGAGCTCATAAAAAGAGCGAAACGATCGTCGTCGTCTTCTGTCCTCCATGCACACTCCCTTGATAAAAAAAATAACTTTTACATCATGACCTTGTGCGCTGTTATTTCTTATTTGGTACTTATAAGCAGGTCGTTAATTCTAATTTATATATATATATATATATATATATATATATATATATATATATATATATATATTTCAATACCACATTAAAGAAAACATAATTAACCAGTCTAAACTAATATTAGACTTCTGTAAATATATCTTTATACAAAATATTTGAATTATAAGATATATGTGTTATTGGCGTAAGTTTGTTTTATTATTATTATTATTATGCTTCATATTGAAAAACTCATTACAAAACGATATATTTAATCAGCCGCACCTTTTAATCTGCAAGGATAAAATAATGTTTTATTTTATCGATTTGAAACCCTTTTTGTTGTGAAAATTATTAATTATGCGATGCAGGGGGGTGTAATTAGAGTAAACAGATGATGTGCAGCGTATGTATATTTATCGGATGTCTAGGATTACACATAACGGCAGATTCTGAAATTAAATAGAAGTGCAGTGCGGTACATAAGGGGAGAAGAGTGATCTGCCGATTTGTACACGTCAAAGGATAATGTCCTGCGATTTACAATCACATTAGACGTGTGCATAAATGATAATGCATTTCATAATCACTCCGCTGAATCAATTATTCCAGTTGATTGCCTCTATGTATTTACCCATATTAATGGTTTCAGTTCGCCTCAGGGATTATCTTTTAGTGGTATTCATATATTTTAAACAAGTTTCATTCTGCAAAAACTATATTACGCGATATATTACTTCTTCTTCTTATCCTATGAATAAACTAAAAATAATTATCTCTTATTTAAAAAATCATAAGTTCAGGCAAGTATGTAGCTAGAAAAAAAATTCTGAGGGGGGATTTACTGGTAAAAATATTGTTTTTGCTTATTCAGGGCCAATATCTTCCCCTGGCTACGGTCTTGAGTTCAGGAATACAGGAATACAGGTTTAGATATTTTGGAGAGGCCCGACCAGACCAAATACTCTAAAATCTTCCGATTTCTATCTCCTTCCTAAAATGTTGAAGGGTAAGGGGAAAGAGACCGAGCACTCAAGGGGTAATCCAATATGAACACCAACCGCATTTTTTGGGTGTCAATGTCAACCCGATAATAGCAGGTAGTAAGAAGTCCATCTGTTTTCAGCCGGCGCATGGCGTTATCTTTTGTCCGGTTTGGGGTGGTTTTGATAGGAAGAGTTATTTGATATTTATGAAATTATTTAAAATGTAATTATAATTAATACGACATTTGTAAAATAAAGTCGAGAATTATGTCTACGTGTACAATTTTAGGTAAATAAAATTTTTTAAAACGTATCTGACGTCTACATCTTGGTAAATATTGAATATCATCACATCTAAGCGTTATATATTTTTAACTTTACTGTAAATCAGTGGTTTATACGCGTGGCGCATGAAGTAAAATTTTGAGTTTAGAAAAGCCCCGTGAAAATTTGTCTCGGGTCGCTGCGCGACCCTCGACAAATTTTCTACGCGGGGCTTTTCTAAACTCGAAATTTTACTTCATGCTTAGTCTGGGAGTGGACAACACTCGTTCTTAGAAGTTTCAAATTGAAGGATCACTCTAGATTACTAAGTTTATTACCATTTTACAAAGGCTACAGTTCGAAGGACCAATCATTGTCTTCGGAGACCGAAGGACTACATGGAATCGAAGTTTTTTTACAAAAAAAATTCTTCCGATTTCTATCTCTTTCCTAAAATGTTGGAGGGTAAGGGGAAAGAGACCGAGCACTCAAGGGGTAATCCAATATGAACACCAACCGCATTTTTTGGGTGTCAATGTCAACCCGATAATAGCAGGTAGTAAGAAGTCCATCTGTTTTCAGCCGGCGCGTGGCGTTATCTTTTGTCCGGTTTGGGGTGGTTTTGATAGGAAGATTTATTTGATATTTATGAAATTATTTAAAATGTAATTATAATTAATACGACATTTGTAAAATAAAGTCGAGAATTACGTCTACGTGTGCAATTTTTTGTAAATATTTTTTTTAAAACGTATCTGACGTCTACATCTTGGTAAATATTGATCATCATCACATCTAAGCGTTATATATTTTTAACTTTAATGTAAATCAGTGGTTTATACGCGTGGCGCATGAAGTAAAATTTCGAGTTTAGAAAAGCCCCGTGAAAATTTGTCTCGGGTCGCTGCGCGACCCTCGACAAATTTTCTACGCGGGGCTTTTCTAAACTCGAAATTTTACTTCATGCTTAGTCTGGGAGTGGACAACACTCGTTCTTAGAAGTTTCAAATTGAAGGATCACTCTAGATTACTAAGTTTATTACCATTTTACAAAGGCTACAGCTCGAAGGACCAATCATTGTCTTCGGAGACCGAAGGACTACATGGAATCGAAGTTTTTTTACAAAAAAATAACGAATATCTGAGAGTTTGCAGCACAGATAGAAAAGAATACATCCAATTTTGAATAATATCGAAGTTGGGTTGGTTTTCAGTGCGATTTTAACTTCACTTTAAATCAGTGTTTTATACGCGTGGCGCATGAAGTAAAATTTCGAGTTTAGAACAGCCCCGTGAAAATTTGTCTCGGGTCGCTGCACGACCCTTGACAAATTTTCTACGCGGGGCTTTTCTTAACTCGAAATTTTACTTCATGCTTAGTCTGGGAGTGGAAGACACTCGTTAGTTTAAAATACATCACAATTGGTAAAATATATATCGTTGGATGCCCGTCTTCAGGGGTGATATGTAAGCAAATTATGGGTCTTAGGCGTTGTCAAATAAGTGAGTTACTCAACTGTTTCTAAGGCACTCTTTACAAAAAACAAAAGATTAACATTTTACATATAAAATGTACAGGGTGAGCGAAACTTGATGTCTCAGCTCTACTATAAGAAAAGGAAAAACCATAGAAAAAATCTGAAAAGAGGTTCATAAATGGGATTGAGTAAGGTCCATTTTAATCCAAATTTTAGTGGTGGCAGATGCCACGCCAGGGCCGAAACCGAAAGGGTTAATACATGGTTTTTAGGTTAATTTAATTTAATTTTTCAATTGTAACTTTTATTATTATTTAAGCTTATTGCAAATCGTTAGAATATTCGGTGTAAACTAGTTATATTATTTAACAAATATTTTATTTAATTCATTTTATGTGCAAGTGCCACTTATAGAAGCAACAACGAGTAATGTTAAAGTAGTTACCTTTTGTGCTAGGGCTGTAAAACCACCTGATTATGCCTATATGTATGTGTATTTGAAATATTATTGATGTTGTAGACAATGTTATTAATATCATAATCATAATATGTATAAATAATTGAATTTACTTTATTAAATTCCCCGGCATATTGATAAATTACAATCCCAGAACATTACTCAACGTTTGCAATTAAAGTGCGACTGTTAGGAATACGCGCACGTAGAAAGCTTAATACGCGCAATTTTAGGAAATGATCTGAAAATTTTAAGTAGTAATTAGCATGATTAATTCGTTGCGCAACTATTTCGCAACTTCGGAAACTAATTACATTTTCCATATACACGTTTTACAGATTACACAGTGTGTATATATGTGTGTGTGTGTGTGTGTTGTTGTTGGGTTGGTGCACTCGTAATGTTATGCAGACAGAGACCGAAACCGCTCGTGGTGCTAGTGGAAATTATCGCGGTCTTAATTCGCCGTTATTATAATTAACAACAATAAATTACACGGGGATAATCAATAATGCTAATGTACTTTTAATACGCATTCATAACGTAAACAAGATGGTCGCCGATGCAAGATTGATTTAATTTAATCATTCTATGCATCCAAAATGATCTCTACTCAAAGTGCTAATAAGTTATCCTGAAGTTGTAATCCTTACTGGTTCCAAGAAGTGCAGAAATGTAAATACCAGAAAATTAGTTAAATTGCATTATAATTTTTCAACATTTTAATAGCAATCTGTGTCTGGAGGTGTCGTGTACTTTATTTAATACGAATTAAAGCAATAACTCATTTCTTAGAAAAAAAATCCGACGGAGGGTAATTAGAAATTATTTTCTCTTCTCTTTATTTTTCGCTTCGGAAATTATCGTCCGCATTATAGTTTTAATTACGGCGAGAGATATATCTGCCTAATTGTATAATACCTTAAATTTCTTACGACACACAGCGCAGTTAATAAAGAATGGTGTCGGTGTTTGTTCCTCGGCTGCAGATTGCATTGCCCGTTCCTCATATTATTTCGCGTTTTATCGCCTCGCGAATCTCGCAAGAACCGACCGTAATTATTTTGCCATTATCTGTTTCCTTTGGCGATTCATTTATGGTGTGTGCATACTGAAAATGCACTAAGTAACGTTGCATTTCTTCAAAAAGTGTTCTGACTAAATGTAATTTATTTATTGCTATTACGAGTGGCAGATTCAAAAAATTATTTACAGCTCAAAGTTTTTATTTTATTTACTATAATACAGGTAAAATATCGGCAAAATACCAATACAAACAAACCTTTAATTATACGACGCCCTGTACTAATCACTACATGTTTTCCCCATTATATAAAATGTTGCGAAATTATTACGAAATTCAATGCTTTGTCGATATTTTTTCACCCTGTATAGAACAGTTTATGTGTGATGTGACCGAATGTGTTTTCTGAATTTGTTAATTTACTTATTAGTTTGTACCCTACTCACTGTACACATTTATATTTAGTTTATATATATTTCTCTGTAATTAGGCTATGCTTGTTGAAAAATAAATTATTATTATTATTAATACATTTTTAAGAGCATTTTCTAAACTTGGTAATCCAGTTAAAACGACAACTTTGAAAAAAATCTTATAAATTAATACAAAATCTCATTAAAACCAGAAGAAAATTATCAAAATTATCGTAAATCGTGATAATTGCAACTGGAGATTGTAGATAATACAAAAAATGAAGAGCATAATTTTTTGAATTATCTACAATCTTCAGTTGCAATTATCATGATTTACCCCAATTTTGATAATTTTCTTCTGGATTCAATGAGATTTTGCATTAATTTATAAGATTTTCCTTAAAGTTGTCGTTTTTATTTGTAGAATATAATAAGTTTGTTGTTAAATGGCATCATAAAGGGCTTAGAATAGTCATCAATTTAATGTGATGTTAAAATTATAATATAATAGAACACTTAATTTGTTTAGGTTTCAAAATTATATTTATTGTACTACAACAATTGTTTCACCACACTGCACAGTGGTCCCAAATGCCGAAAATGTGGCCATAATATGAAGGGGTTATCCAAAATGTATGAAAATTAGTATATCGGTTTTTTCAAGATCGCTGAGTAAAAATCTAATATTAGAAATTTGAAAAACAAAATGGCGGATCCAATATGGCGGATAAAAATTGTAAAAATTGTCATATTTTCGTGAAAATTCGAATATAGGGCATATTGAGGTAGTTGATTAAGAATGTGTAATTACAAATTTGAATAACATAATGGCGGATCCAAGACCGCGAACAAAATTGATAAAAATTGGCATACTTTAATAAAATTTCAAATATAAGGTTTTACGTAGTCGCTGATTATGAATCTGAAATAAATAAAATTAAACAAAATGGCGGACATAAATTATCAAAATTATATTTTTTTATAGAAATTTCAGAGGTAGGGTTTTTAAGGTCGCTGAGTGAGAATCTAAACTTAATAATTCACAAAACAAAATGGCTGGTCCAATATAATAAAGTAATTGTTAAAAATGGAACTGATGGAGGATCAGATATTTATAATTCATAATTCAATATAAAGTATATAATCACATTTATAAGAAAACACATCAAAACTCTTCATCTGGAGAGTGCACGGATCCTTAAAAGGGCACGCAGTGGTTTCGCATCAGGCTGCCCTAATTAGTAAATATTGTTATATATATAACTTTAAACCCGTTATTTTTTAGTTAAATATGTGTATATATATAACATGTGAGGTACATTTTGATGAAAGAAAAAAATAATCAATAGCTAAAATAATACATCATTTCAGATGGTAAAATTATAACATCAAAAATGTAATGATCATATATATACATATACCGGGTGTTGACTTGGCGAAAGCAACATAGGAAATCTCATGTAAATCTTGAAATGTTCAAATATTGGCTCCCCTATTTATTTTAGAAAGAAAATATATTTACCTTTATTGTAGAGGAAAAAATTCTGAATTTATTCGTGCTAACGTTTATCACCTTAAGTTTTTCTTAGTTAAAGTTATTAAGGAAAAGTAATGCAAATTTATTAAAATAATGACATGCCATGGAATTGAAACAACAAATGCGGATGTCAAAATGGCACAAGATATCGCTGTCACTTGATTAAATTAAATGTTTTTAAAATGATTTACACTACACAAGAAACCGCTCCTAATTAAGTGGCATTATGCAGACCACATCAGGATGTTTGTGATATATGTTCTGTCTTTATTCAAGTGATAGCAATATTTTGTACCATTTTGCGACGAAAAACGAATTTTTGCAATAATTCGAAAAATACTTGCTTTAGGAGTATAGTTGTTAAAACTTTTTTTTCCATGTAATAAAAAATGGGTCATTCCATTTAAAAAAATTAAATTACGAGATATTGAAGAGGGTACTTCGATATTGATATTTTAAGAACACTTATTTTAAAAATTGACAGTTTCTAATTACTTTACTTATAGAGGCATTCTCTAGGTACAAGTAGAGATATAAATCATATTTTTATCTTATTCCTAAGAGAAGTTTCAGACAGATTTCAAGATACCTCTTAGAGGTCAAAATTTTAGATTTTGTTGCTTCTTTAAAACTATAAGAGATAAGTGTACATATGTTCGAATAAAATATGTTTCAATTTAAACGAGGAATCCAAAAAATTACTAATATATAGGGTGTTCCATTTAAAATAACAAATTTGCTATCTCCGGTGGAACCGGAAGTGGTATAAAGTTAAAAAAAAATCACATGGGGAGAACTGATTCAACCGTATGACAAGGATTTTTTTCAACTTTTTAGTGCAACGGCGACCCCATAAACTTTTAACGAACGGTTTAGCGTAGACACCCTGTATTTATTCATTAAACAAATCATTCGCTAGTCAAACATTTATTCAGAACGAAGGCAACCAAATCGAACAATCATTGTGCATATGAATAAAGGTTTTAGAGAATTTAGCAAATACAATTATATAAGATCAGTTTTAATAATAAAAATAAAATTTAAAAAAATAATAATTTGTGTTCAAATAAAAACTCGTTTACATTAAAAATCGCGGTCATTAAGCGCGATTTTTCATATTATTTAACTTGACCTATTTATTGATAAACGATAATAATAACAATGACTTATTCAGATTTTTTTATTGTTTTCAATTGCATGGGCAAGGAAGATTTTTAGTTAGCGCTAATAAAATTATTTTTACCGATTGTATGTTAACTTATGGAAATAAATGTATGGTGTGTTATATCGTTGTCATCACAAAAAATAAAGCAATTAGATGTGATAAAAAGTAAATATGGCCCCCATAAGAAATAATAAAGTTGATGATGGTTCAAAAGAAACAAAACATGTTATAAAGAAATCAATTACGTCAACTGTTAGATAATGAAGAAGTGCTATAAGAAGGTTTTTACCGTTTTTGAATATTTCCTCAAATAACGAAAATATAAAAAAAAGAAACACATTTTTTTCGTTTTTACTTGATAACAAAAGAATTTAAGTAACTTTTTTCAACGAATTATTGAAAAGCATTAAATTTAATGCTTTTTAATAATTCGTTGAATTAAGCGAGATCCTTATGGGGAGGGTTGAATTTGAAACACTCTGTTTAAAGGTTATGTAAAAAGAACAGCTGCAGCTAGGTGCAGATAAATCAAATAACTTAACGTTCTACAGGCTCTAAGTAACAAATGCTGATATATTATGTGTAAGGGTGCGTGGGGGAAAGTAGTTAAAAGTTTCTTAAACAAATGAAGAAAATTGAAAATTGTAATTTTTTTTGTGGAAGTCACACAACGTATATGTTTCAAAATTCATAATTTAAAAAGTGAGTGAAAATAAAGTACATACCTTCTTCTTGGAATTCCACTTCCAAATTATAGCAAAAATGAACGTTAATAAAGAGAGAAATAATAATGTAGCTAATGATGCACTGATAATACAATTGTGCACTATCGACGAACTGTCACTTTGGATGTTTGAAAACATAAGATTGCTTTATTTTACAGGTTTTATTTTTATACCTACATTAAATAAGAGTATTTTTCTACTGCTATTTGTAAAATACAATTTTACACATCGATAAAAATGTGTGAAATTTGATTTTTCATCCGATGCGTGAAGTACACTGCAATTCTTATGGGATTTATTTCACGCACCGCTGCCATAAGAGCCAATACACTTTTCAGCATCGGTGAACAATTTTTAGATGGCGTTGATTTTTTAAATGACACATGTCATTTAGTTAAGTTTGTGCTGTTTTGTGTGTTGGTGAACATTGGTGAACGTTAAAATGCAGACATAACTATCTCCAGAGAGGCCTAATACCCCACCAAGGATTATTGCGGCAGCAAACGCTGCTAGTTCATCGCTGTTGCCGAAAAAATCTCTTGATATTTATGAAAATATTTATAAATAATTCATGGAATGGCGCACTGAACATGAAATTAATTCATTTTCGGAAAACGTAATTTTAACATATCTTGCAGAACTGGCGACAAAGTTCCAGCCCTCAATACTTTGGAGTCACTATTCAATGTTGAAGAGTACAATAAATGTCAACCATAACATAAACATTGGTAATTATACTAAAGTAATATCATTTTTAAAGAGAAAAAGTGAAGGATATACTCCAAAGAAATCTCCAGTTTTGGATAAAGAACATATCCTTAAATTTATAAATGAAGCACCCAATAATATATATTTATTAAATAAGGTAAGTGGAATGCAGCATAGTTTTCAAAATTCTTATTTATTTTCTTACTCTAGGTCGTTTTAATTTTTGGACTTGCTGGTGCCCTGAGAAGAGACGAATTATATAAATTGAATGTAGAGGATATTCAAGATTTTCGATCATCTCTTCTCATAGTTGTACCAGACACTAAAACTAAAATTTCAAGAAAATTTGCTGTAACACTACATTTAGAACACTACAGAAAATACTTAGCTCTACGCCCTAAAAATTACGCTGAAAAGAAATTTTTCATTAATTATCAAAAAGGAAAATGTACCCGTCAAGTTATCGGCATTAATAAAATTGGAAAGGTACCCGCAGATGTTGCAAAATTTTTAAAATTGCCAAATCCTGAGCAATATATCGGCCATTGCTTTAGGCGTTCTTCTGCAACTCTGTTAGTTGAAGCTGGTGCCGATCTGTTAACTTTAAAAAAGCACGGAGGCTGGAAAAGTTCTGCTGTTGCAGAAAGTTATGTTGAAAATTCGATAACAAAGAAGCAAGATGTTTCAAACAAAACTTTGAATATTAGCAATAATAATAACAATAGTTGTCTAAATACTACATCCAACGAAAGTTCTGGTGTAATGTACCTAACCAACTGCACTGTAACAATTAATAATAATTATTATAAAGATAAATAAATACTTTACGTTAATAGTTTGTTTGTGTTTTGGAATTTATTAAATCGTGTAGTCGTAGAAAAAGTATAGTGTGTAACACGTGCGTGAAGACTTTTTTACACTCGCGTGATTCCTTCACTCGCTTCGCTCGTTTCGCAATCTTCACGCTTGTGTAAAAAAGTCTACTTCACGCACTAGATACACAATATACTATTATCAAGTAGTAAGCATGGTTACATGCAATAATGTAGACATAAATATTTTTGAATTTTGACCGCGGGGGGAACCACTGTGCACTGTGGCTTTATCAGGTAGATGAATTGTGGCCATTCCTCTACCTGATGAAGCCACAGTGTGGTGAAACCATTGTTGTAGTACAATAAATATAATTTTGAAACCTAAACAAATTAAGTGTTTTATTAAAGTAATATTATGGAGTTTTAACAACTAACAGCCTCAACTATACAGAATTATAATATATTTTTGTCAAGACTATAAGTATAAATAATTAGTTAATAATCTAAACACCCACATTATTCACTGTATTATAGTTAATGAACATTTTGCAAAACAAATAGGCGAACTTCTAATTGGAAATAAATGTCAAATGTTTACTCATTATTAAATTTTATGTTTAGTTAGTTGCCGTCCCGAAGTTTGTCAGAGTGGAAGGGCGAGCGGAGAGGCGGGGAATTTTAGGTCCCCACTTTAATTTCCTATTATGATTTGTAATTGTGCTAAATACATAAATGCAAACAAGCCACTCGACGTACGAACTGATGCTCTCTGGATGTTCGCGTAGCCCCGATCACATCAACAAATGATAAACATATCATGTCGACATAAAGTGTTACACGCGTTTTTCGAAATGACGAAAATAGGGACAAGAAAGTTAAATGGTAATAATTAAAATATACCTTTTTTTTCAAAGTGTAGACTTATTTTCTTAGAAAATCGTAAAAGTTATAAAAACAGTACATTTCGATAAATTTTACAGAGAAGCGGAGCGGCCAAACCAAATTTTCAGGCTTTTCTAATCTTGAAATTTTACGTCATGCGCCTCGCGTATAAGACACTGAAATATTGTGAAGTTCACAGTAAGCTATTAAGGCATTATGCTAAAGACGTATATTTTGAACTTCACTTAAAACCAGTGTTTTATACGCGTGGCGCATGAGGTAAAATTTTGAGTTTAGAAAAGCCCCGTGAAAATTTGTCTCGGGTCGCTGCGCGACCCTCGACAAATTTTCACGGGGCTTTTCTAAACTCAAAATTTTACTTCATGCTTTATCTGGGAGTGGAAAACACTCGTTTAACGGTACAAATTGAACTTAAAAAAAACAAGGAATATCTAAATATTTACAGAAAATAGGCTGAAATAGGCGTTTAACGAGTGTTTTTCACTCCCAGACTAAGCTAAGTAAAATTTCGAGTTTAGAAAAGCCCCGTGAAATTTTTCTGGGCTTTTCTAAACTCGAAAATTTACTTCATGCGCCACGCGTATAAAACACTGGTTTTAAGTGAAGTTTTAAAACACAGATTTCAAGTGAAGGTTGAGGAATTTACATAAGTTTGACAATATTTTAGTGTTTTGTGTATACTTGAAAGAAAAATGCCCTCTATGTTTTTAATGTGTACAATATTTGTGCTTTCTTAGAAAAAATCTCAAAAAATCAACGAAACGTCAGATTTTGATATTTTTAGAAACTGTTTAGAATCGAATAAACCCTATTTATTCGTTACTTAACGACAACTTATGAAATGCAAATTGATTGATATAAGAAAATAGATATAGAAAAATGATATTTTAAGCCAAACACTACAATAAAATAAATTCTTCGTTATTAAGACATATAAATAAAGAATTCAATTTACATTAATCGTAGCCGGTGTAATTAACTAATTACCACAAACATTCGCAGAATGCGCAGAATCCTTATTACAAATGCAATTAAGTGAATTGCCAATCTGTTAAGTGCAATAACTCGTGACGTTTTTTTTTTGTGTGCTGGAATATTTGGTTGGGGAAAAAAGTGATTCGAAATAAAACGACGATTTACGAGCACAATAATCTAAACATAAATATGACAAAGAGGAAGTGTACTGGCTACACCCCAAACCGATAAATCCTCATCCACTGACCACTGACGAACAATACAGAATGGTGTTTTTTTAATGTAATTTTGAGTGAGCAGCATTAATATTTACTGAAATACATAAAATATTGTATTTTAGTATCAGTTCAATTAAAATACTCCTAATCACTATTTAGGGGCAAAATTAGTGAAGTTTAAAATATACTGCTTCGAAAAATAATTAAGATATTTTGTTTACATTTTTAAATTTTAACTAAATTGTTGAACTGATATATGTTTTTGAGTTTCGTGAAGAGTATAATCAATAAATAATTAACACTGTTGTATCCTTTCTTCACACTTCATTTTCTAATGGTTAGATATATTTTTCAAGTGCTAAGCACTCATTATCAATAATGATTAAGAGTGCTTAGCACTTGAAATATATATCTAACCATTAGAAAATGAAGTGTGAAGAGAGGATACAACAGTGTTAATTATTTATTGATTATACTCTTCACGAAACTCAAAAACATATATCAGTTCAACAATTTAGTTAAAATTTAAAAATGTAAACAAAATATCTTAATGAAGTAGTAGATCAAACCATTAGAAAATAAAGTGTGAAGAAAGGATACAAGTGTTAATTATTTATTAAATTGTTGAAGATATTTCAAATCACATTATTAAATTTAACATTTTATTACAATAAAATATCACAACAGTGTGTGCATTAATGTGATTTTTAAATACAGCGAATTTTTCTTGCAGTCAAACGTATGCATACACTGTACATTTTACGACATTCGTTGTTTTTTTTATAGATTTCAATTTGAATCTTTAAACGAGGGTTTTCCACTCCCAGACTAAGCATGAAGTAAAATTTCGAGTTTAGAAAAGCCTGAAAATTTGGATTGGCCGCGTAGCGAAGCGGAGCGGCCAATCCAAATTAGGCTTTTCTAAACTCGAAATTTTACTTCATGCGCCACACGTATAAAACACTAAAATATAGTAAAGTTTAAAATATACGGCCTTAGCAATCTAATATGTAGATGTAAATAAAACATAAGTTATATTCTGCGCTGAACAAATTGTTTAAAACAGTGATTATAGGCAACCCAATAACTCTCACGTATAATAGGTTGCCTATAATTGTTGTTGTATATGTGTGTTTTTGAACATCACTGTAAATCAGTATTTTTAAGCGTGGCGCATGAAGCAAAATTTCGAGTTTAGAAAAGCCTAATTTGGATTAGCCGCTCCGCTTCGCTACGCGTCCAATCCAAATTCTTAGGCTTTTCTAAACTCGAAATTTTACTTCATGCTTAGTCTGGGAGTGGAAAACACTCGTTAAAAGCCTCAAATTAAACGCTTTGAAACAACGAATTCCAACAAATTTAAAAAACGCAGTAATTATCGGGATATGTATACTCAAAATAAAAATGCCCTGTATGTTAAACACGTTTTAAACGTGTTTTAAATACATTTTTAACATGTTTTTAATCGTTAAGGTTTTAAACGCCGTTGCATTGAAAAAAAAACACGTTTTGTAAAAAAAACTGTCTGAGTTAATAAAAAAGAAAAACACGTTTTTTTTAACAACCCTGTATAAAATCAAGCTGAGTTGACTGTGAATTAGATTTCGAAGCAGTATATTTTAAACTTCACGTTAAATCAGTGTTATATAGTCCGGGCGCATGAAGTAAAATTTCGAGTTTGGGATATGTTTGTTTTGTTTATATTTATTTATTCATTTATTTCCTAACAGATATATCGAACCATAGGGAATTATTGTAGAAATAATAACAATAATCAAAGTAACAATAAAAGTAAAGTAAAAAAAGTTAAAAATAAGTATATTTGAGAAAGTGTATCGATTATGCGAATAATAGATACATATTTACTTATGCAAAGCGTGTTTCAGGCGAACACGGTCATAAATATCGCGAATGCCTTTTCCACAAAGAATAAACTATTGTGACAGGATGTGGCCTTAAAACAGTTAACAGGAATTCGCAAATTGCAAATGATGCGATTTATAAGCGATATGCGATTTTGCTTTGCTTCATCAAGGAATCTAATTGAATGCAAACTAGAATATACGAGTGAATTTACCTAGGACATTTTGTTACAATTTTTATTTTGTGTGAATATTGGGAAAATAAATCTCAATCAAAATGCGTGAAATTATTACAACTGTAGTATCTTAAACAAGTTTCTCATCTTTCACGTGGTAAAATATATTTAACTATGATTTGAAAAATATAACGCTTAGTTAAATTTCACTAATTTTTTGATTTTTTATTCCAACTAGTTTCAACTTTGAGTCATTCTCAAGGAATACGGAAAAATACATTTTTACAAACATTATGTACAAGAATAGAGGTTAATTTAAATTTTATAGTTAGGCAATAAGAATAAAATATAAATTAACCTCTGTTTTTGTATATAATGTTTGTAATAATGTAATTTCCCCTACTCCTTAAGAATGACTCAAAGTCGGAACTAGTTGAAATAAAAAACCAAAATATTAGTGAAATTTTACCAAGTGTCTTCTTTTTTTAAATTATACGCATTTTGACCGTTACTACGTGGTAATCCATATCAAAATTAAATGAAACTTTTACTATGTTTTTTATCACTTTTATTAATTTATATATATACAGGTGTTACATATAAATATTTTTACGGCTTAATTTTCGACAGTGTGAGTGTCATTATGAAGTAAGTAAGTCATATTTGATAATGACAGTCACACTGTCGAAACTTAAGTCGTAATAATATTTATAGGTATATATATATATATACATTAATAAAAGTGGTAGAAAACATAGTAATAGTTTCATTTAATTTTAAATATATGCATAATTTCTCTACTTTGATGTTTATTTAAACATAAATCAAACACTACAGTTATTTTTTAGAATAATTTTGTCTATTATTTTCTAATGAAATCTTAGAATCTGTAGAGATATCTTTATGCATTTTTTGAGTAAAAATTGATCAAACATTGGCTCTTTCAAAATGTATCGAAATACAAAAATTCCCCATTGATACTTTAGAAGTTTTACTCATTTTAAACGTCAAACTAGAATAATATTATTAAAATTTTAGTGAAATTAAATTAAAAAATATAATTTGCAGAGAATCTGAATCTGTTGAAATATCCATTTGCATTTTTTGCGTAAATATTGATAAAACATTGCTCTTTCAAAATGCATCAAAATACGAAAATTCCCAATTGTTAGTTTAGAAACCCCAATGGCGCTGATGGATACCCACTTTTCCTCCGACTCTGGCGGCAAGGGGGGTCGCCTGGCACCCAGGAGGAGCTGCCCCATACATGATATCTTGAGTGAGCACAAATTGGCTTGGAGTGTGAAAAGCTTCAAGCCTTTTAAAGCTGCAGGCCCTAACGGGATCATTCCTGCTGAATTACAGATAGCCTCAGATATTATAAATCCCTGGTTGGAAATAATATTTGAAGCCTGCCTAACTCTATCGTACATCCCTCAGAGATGGAAAGAGACACATGTGGTGTTCACACCCAAAGCAGGGAAAATAATCCACTCAACACCGAAGGACTATAGGCCAATCAGCTTATCGTCCTTCTTACTCAAGACGTTGGAGAGACTAGTAGTACATAAAAGCACACATCAATCCAAACCTTTGGTCAACTAGTCAACACGCTTATACTAAGGGCAGATCAGTGACAGCGGCGCTACACGCCTTCATTAGCCAGGCTTAGAAGTACATGTGCAATAAAGAGTTTACGTTGGCGAAATTTCTGGATATCGAAGATGCCTTCAACTTTGTGCAGCCAGATGCAATTCTGTCTGCCCTCAGAAACCTGCACATGGACGAGTCGACATGACTCTTCATAGGGGAGCTACTGACGGGGAGGCACGTTGTCTCCTGGCTGGATGGATCACACTCAAGAAGAGAGGTTAATAGGGGTACCCCTCAAGGGAGGGGCTCTCTCTCTGCTACTATGGAACGTAGTCATAAATGACCTAGTAAAAGAACTAGAGTCTGTAGAGTCTCTGGCAAACACTTAAGTATCTTATCCGAACTTATGGAGCAGGCACTCCGCAAGGTAACGCGCTGGTGTGCGAAGTATGGACTAGGGGTAAACCCCCTCAAAACTGAGCTTGGACTTTTCACCAGAATGCATAAAGTACCGAACTTCATAGTTCCTACTTTAAACGGTATGGAACTGGTGGTAAAAGAGCAAGCTAAATATTTGGGCATTCTAATTGACAGGAACCTTAGTTGGAAGACCAATATTCAGGAGAGAGCAAGGAAAACGCTCGTCGCGCTGTACTCCTGTAAAAGAGCAGTGGGCAAGGAGTGGGGACTGAAACCAACCGTTGTTAACTGGATGTACACGGCCGTTGTAAGCCCCATTATGTTCTACGGAGCCGCAGTCTGGTGGACTGCCCCTTACAAAAGGATCCACGAAACTGCACTGTGCAAGGCTCAGAGAGCCGCCGAATTGCTCATAATGGGGGCGGTCAGGTCCGTTCCCTTCAAAGCGCTAGATATAATACTAAATCCAGCTCCAGTCGACCTCTACTGTAGATATGTTGCAGTTACCACAGCGATCAGAATCAACTCAGTTGGGATATGGAGCACTAGCAAGCAGGGCCATGGAAGAATCCTGAATGAGCTTGTCGATATCCCCCTGAAGACTGACAGCTGCACTCCAGAACTTAATTTTGAAAATTAGTTCTCCACTTCCATTCTGGTCAAAACCAAATGGTTAGAGGGCAAGATAGTTTAAGGCAAGGACGTCTGGCGTCCAAGTCTGAAAACAGAGTAGGCGGAGGAATCTTCTTCAAGATTTCAACCTCAAAGAGACTTTTAGACTCCCAAACCACTGTAACATTCTTCAGGCAGCGGGGCAGTGGAGGGGCAGTGGACTGGATCCACAAAAATAACCTTCAGGGGAACCGCATCAGATTTATTACTGATAGCCAAGCCGCCATTAAGATACTGAATAGTCCGTACTGCACCTCGAAGGTGGTCAGAGACTGTAAAAAATCGCTAAATAGGCTTGCAAATAACTGTGACGTGGGACTCATGTGGGTACCCAGTCACAGTAATATCAAGGGGAATTCAATTGCCGACGACCTTGAAAGAAAGGGGGCAAGAATGAAGGACCTGTCTACTGAACTCTTCACTAACATTCCTCATGTGGAATGCAAGAGACTACTTAGGAACCAAATAATAGCATCGGTCAACAATAAGTGGAGAGAAAAAGATACGTGTATTATAATAAGGCAGATATGGCCTATATGGGATACTATAAACAGCAACAGATTAATTGCACTTAGCAGAATCGACATAAAGAAGGCGGTAGGCATCCTCACAGGCCACTGCCTCCTAGGTAGACATGCACAAAAGATGGGTCTTGAGCACAACGACTTTGGCAGAGGATGCCTGGATGTGGAGGAGGAAGAGACGGTACTCCACTATCTGGAACAATGCCCTGCTCTTGAAGGGAATCAAGTACCTTGGTATGCACTACGCGAATGGACTAGCAGACCTCACACCTCTAGATGTGAGAAATCTGATCGGGATCATTAGGTACCCGGATTGGTTTGTATAGGTGGAGAGGGAGGGGAGATCTGACTCCTTTTCACCCTTTTGGTATCACAGAGGGCCCTTTGGGCCTAAGTGAGCGGTCTAACTGGTACTATTGAAACCTAACCTAACCTAACCTAGTTTAGAAGTTATCCTTATTTTTAACATCAAATTAATTGAATTTTATCTAAATTTTAGTAAAATTATATTAATAATATATAATTTGGAGAAATTCGTAATCTGATCAGATATGTTTATGCATTTTTTGTGTATTGATTAAACATTGTTCTTTCAAAATGCATTGAAATACAAAAATTCTTATTAATGGTTTAAAAGTTATAGGCCCATTTGCACCCTGACTGATTAGCTTTAATCATCCACTAATCATTGATTAAACCTTTGATTAAGTCAAAATTCTAGATTATAAGAATGATATAAATTTGTAAGATATCCTAAACATTTCTTTTTTACCAATATGCAACTGTGTAAAGAATTTGTAAATAGATTTGTTGTGTTTTTAAGAAGTACTAATCACTGATTAAGGTAACTGAATTTTGTGCAAATGGGCATTACTCATTTTTAACTTCAAACTAAAAGCATGTTATCTAAATTTTAGTGAAATTATATTCAAAAATATAATTCGTGAACTTATTCATGTATCTCATTAATTTCTTACTTGACCCGTGGTATTACATTTTGTACTTAATGATTTCTACGTATTTAAGTAACCATACGTATTAAAAATATTTGTTGTAGGTTCAGTATTTCAGAAATAAAAACAATTTAATAAAATTATACCTTATTAATGTTCTATGTAGGTAAAATATCGACATAATGATCAGATTGGGAAAAATCTGCATAATCCGAGTAATTAGCATGAAATTAATATCGGCGAGAGTTACATGTGCAATAAGTCATTAAAGCACACTTAGCCGTAATTTTAATTAAGGAAATTTAGATTGGCTCTGGTCTCACTTCTCAATGTCTGGTGTGCAATCTCCGAACACATTCAGGTGTGTTTCCCAAATCGCAATTAAGACTTAATAATGCACAAACGGCCCTCGATATCTCACACCAAAACTAATACACAACAATTGAAGATGAAATATAAATAAACCACTAAATTCGAAACAGTGGCTTTAATGTATTCGATTTGAACTGAACATTAAAGTGATTAAAATTGAAAGCTTAGTTTGCTTTAGTTATTTCAAATTAAAAAAAATTCGTAAATATCTAACCAAATATTTATATAAAAAAAGAGAATTTCAACAGAAATATTTATAAACAAAACACAAATTTTAGCAGAATTTTTGTTTTGTCTAACAATTCCTTGATTAAACATGAAGTAACATTTTCTTAAGGTCGGAAATGCTTATGTTATTTGCCCATAAGAACGAACAACTATTAATCTTCCACAAGAATAAAAATAGATCTTTGAAACTTATACATATTGCACATTTAAGCTTTGCCAATAAATTGACACTATTCTTTCTTTATAAATATGTTTCTTAGATTATATATAAATCAACTAAAGGAACACTCTTAAATGATCATATAAATCCGTGCAAAACTTCCATAGAAAACATTATTTTTTCTTCTTATTGCTTTAATTTATTGAAGTAATTATTATAAAGGTGTTGTATTAATTAGTTTATTCTCAAATAAATGATAAATAAAATTAATCGTTGCTTAAAAATCTCCCTAAGAGCAATGTAAATTTTGATTATGCTTTTAATAAATAGGGGGCGGCATCGTGCTATTTTAGTAATATCTTAAAAGTATACTGTAATTTCCAAAAACACGTGAAAAGAAATTGGGCTTGATATGTAGAATTCATGTACGGCATTTGTCGCGACAAGGGTTCATGGTGTCCGGCTTTAAATTGCGAATGTAATTATTCTGCCGTGGACTGGTTATTGATTATGTTGTTGATACACAACAAAGAAATGCACTTATATTTAAAGAATATATTGGGAAATATTTTCCCAATACATTCTTTAAATATAAGTGCATTTCGGGATTCATCATTTGAATAGGAATGTGGAATGCCGGTACATGTTGATTCAAGTGATGAGTCGGAAAAATTCCTTTTTCATTTATTTAGAAAATTGAATGTGCGACACTCGGCGATTTGATTACCGAGGCACTTAGTCTGCTTATCGTCTAGAGTTCGAATTGGGGTTATTATAATTTCTCATTTTTTGTACTGCTTAGCCTACTCAGCTTAAAGTGTCGCCTACTGAGCTTAGAGGGTAGACCTCCTCTCGTATTCGCATTTATTCCTGTTGTGTGCTTCATTGCAATTTACCAAATTAAGGAGTGCAGCACGCGACAGTCATGTACGATATTTGATTTTTGATAGTAACCATTTAAATCACTTATGTAATTGCAAATAACATGAAAATACACAGTGAGTTTAATTATAATATAATTTGAGTAATAATCATCAAAATTATTTCCTTTTTATGAAATAATTTACGTGCTTATATGCATAAATTTAAAATATAAATATTCATGTGAGGGCATTTTTCGTTTAATATTAGTAATTAGTAATTTATATTAGCCATTCTTTATGATTATTTTCGTTTAATTTTAGCGGGCGCATTTTTATATACCTGTTAAATTATGAGTAAAACGCGTTTTGCGTTTGTTGTTGTGCATATACTTTGTAATGAATATAAATATGGGCGATTTTTCTGCGCGCTAACGTTTTAAAATATTCGCGCCCCCATCGGCAACGTTCGATAAGATTTATTTTTATAAATACATTCGTTTATATTATGCACAACTATATTTCATCCGCGTTTAAAACGTAATTACCCATTTATAAATATAATGCAAAAATTAATGTTTTATAAATATTCCAGCACGATGAAATATCATACAGTTAATCATAAATATAAATGATATTTATATACAAGAGTTTGAATGACAATTTATAACAGATATATAAATTTAGTACAATTTATCAGAGGTTTTAAAAAAAAAAAATCAAGATCAAATTACAAATACTTTAATATCCTTAACTTGGTTCTCATTAATCACTTGATGAAACATGTTTACAATATTGATAATTAAATAAAAGTCACTTGGTTTGTTTCACTACTATTTATGATATTTCAATGTTATGAATGCTTTATCTTGAATCAATTTCTCACTTAACCAGTGATGAAACATTTTGAACTATTAATTAAAACACTTGGTATTGTTTCGTTGATTTTGAATGCTCTTTTTTATTAAAAAAGATTTTACAATCGTTGCAATTAGGATGAATTAAATAAAAACAAATAAAGGACTTTAAGCAACTACAGCTAAATCTTGTTAAAAAATTAATAATCTTATTTGTCGATTAAAATTGATAATTTCCATGTCAACGATATCAAAGTGTAGCTTAAACTTAAATTGGTTTTAATTGCATTTACAGTAATTCAATTTAAATCAAGGTTATTGTAAGCCACGATTGAATAACTGTTCCTATTTTATACTATTTTATTTATATTTAAAATTGCAGGAATATAAAAACTCGTCCAGAGTTATATCCTTAAATTTTTAGTTATACAGGCAGGTTTTTTATCTGTATACATACAGGAAGTACTTCTTTTAAGTATACATACGCCAATATACTGTGCATTTTCAAATACTTGTCGAATTTGGAAAGAGTTCAAATTAAAGCTTTAAAGGAATGTTTTCCACTTCCAGATTAAGCTTGAAGTTATGCTTTTTTCCAAAATATAAAGATTTAAAAGTGTACGAGTTTTTGATTGATTGCGACTAAAAATAATTCGTTGTTTTGATTTAGTGTTTAATTTAATATGTATTATACATGATTTAAGAAAGAAAACATTTGGTTAAATTTCACTAATATTTTGGTTTTTTATTCCAACTAGTTTCGACATTGAGTTATTTATTCTCAAGGAGAGTGACTCAAAGTCGAAACTAGTTCGAATAAAAAAACAAAATATTAGTGAAATTTAACCAAGTGTTTTCTTTATTAAATCATAGTTAAATATGTTTCATCACGTGAAAAATGAGAGACTTGTTCAAGATATGTATTATACAACTTAGCAAATGTATGTTATTAAGTATTTACTAATCATTTTACAGTAATAAATTCTTATTTCCCTCATTAGCCCGGATTCTTGCATTAGCAACCCGAGAAATATCGTTCACCGGCGCCTAGAGCCTTGAATGACAAATCAGCCAGATAAATTACAACCCATAGATAATGTGCAACAAAGAGACATTCTTCCGTGCAATAATTACATATAGAAAAAAAATATATATTGTAAACACTCGGCTGTTGTGAAAGCAAAAGCGTTCGTTTTATGTTGATTTGCTGATATTTACGACCGTTCGTAACGCGATTTTATAGTTGTTCGGACAAAACGTCTGTTAACACAACTATGTATGTGTCTTAATTGTGTAATGTCGACTCTTAATTAATTTCATTGAAATTGATATATCTTTAAGTGTGGTTTGCACGGTTTGTAACGCCCGTGCGCTCCTTTTTTTTACCCGCTTCTTGTAATCACGTTTTGAGATTCGTATCGTTTGTCCAGTTGCACATTGTTAGTGAATAATTTTAAATAATGCATCATGCATATGAATTAATTGCTGTTGAATATATAGTCGGTTTATCTTAATGTTCTATTAATTTTTATAAGAGTTACCTTACTGATAATTATAATAATGATTCAAAAAAAAATGTTAGATTAACAAAAATTGCGAATTTCAGTAGCAAATAATTATTAATTGTTCAACATACTGTAACATGTTTCATTACACAGTGTCTTAATAATAAAAATTGTGTTTAGTAGGAGTGCTTAAAAAACAATTTTGATGAGTTCATCAATTTTCTGAAATTTTTAAAGGTTGGATAAATTGAGGACAATATTTTTTTTAAGAAATTATTAGTTACATTGTTTTTTATATCGGTGAAAAAGTTCAGGACTTACAAAATATAAACAATTTAGTGTGTAAATTCGGATTTCTTTAATAATTATCAACTTCGAATATTTTATTTTTTTATTTTAAAGATATCTACGTACCTATTCTAATTTCATTTAGTTAATGTGTTCTTTAAGCGTTTGGACTGTTTAAGATGGTGAAATAATGCATTCAATAAATGGCGGATGCGCCGGGCAAACGAATTTTATAATCGAACTAGTAACCAAATAAGTAAATGTAAAGCTTATTATAGACAGCACAGTTAATTTAAAACTGTTTTCCACTTCCAGGCTAAGCATGAAGTAAACTTTCCAGTTTAGAAAAGCCCCAAATTCAGCCTATTTTCTGTGAACCTTTAGATATTCCTTGTTTTTTTTTTAAGTTCAATTTGAAGCTTTAAACGAGTGTTTTCCACTCTCAGACTAAGCGTGAAGAAAAATTTCGAGTTTAGAAAAGCCCCGTGAAAATTTGTCGAGGGTCGCGCAGCGACCCGAGACAAATTTTCTGGGCTTTTCTAAACTCGAAATTTTACTTCATGCGCCACGCGTATAAAACACAGATTTCAAGTGAAGTTCGAATATATATAAATTTCACAATTTTTTAGTGTTTTTTACGCGTGGCACATGAAGTAAAATTTCGAGTTTAGAAAAGCCCAGAAAATTTGTCTCGGGTCGCTGCGCGACCCTCGACAAATTTTCACAGGGCTTTTCTAAACTCGAAATTTTACTTCATGCTTAGTCTGGGAGTGGAAAACACTCGTTTAAGGCTTGAAATTGAACTTAAAAGAAAACAAGAAATATCTAAAGGTTTACAGAAAATAGGCTGAATTTGGAATACGTATACTTAAAAGAAAAACTCCCCGTATCTGTTTGCTCCGGAGGAATATGCGCCACGCGTATAAAACACTAAAATATTGTGAAACTTATGTTTATTCGAACTTCACTTGAAATCTGTGTTTTATACGCGTGGCGCATAAAGTAATATTTCGAGTTTAGAAAAGCCCAGAAAATTTGTCAAATTTGAAGTAAAATTTCCAGTTTAGAAAAGCCCCAAATTCAGCCTATTTTCTGTAAACCTTTAGATATTCGTTGTTTTTTTTAAGTTTAATTTGAAGCTTTAAACGAGTGTTTTCCACTCCCAGACTAAGCATGAAGTAAAATTTCGAGTTTCGAAAAGCCCCATGAAAATTTGTCGAGGGTCGCGCAGCGACCCGAGACAAATTTTCTGGGCTTTTCTAAACTCGAAATTTTACTTCATGCGCCACGGGTATAAAACACAGGTTTCAAGTGAAGTTCGAATAAATATAAATTTCACAATTTTTTAGTGTTTTTTACGCGTGGCACATGAAGTAAAATTTCGAGTTTAGAAAAGCCCAGAAAATTTGTCTCGGGTCGCGTAGCGACCCGAGACAAATTTTCACAGGGCTTTTCTAAACTCGAAATTTTACTTCATGCTTAGTCTGGGAGTGGAAAACACTCGTTTAAAGCTTTAAATTGAACTTAAAAAAAACAAGAAATATCTAAAGGTTCACAGAAAATAGGCTGACTTTGGAATACGTATACTTAAAAGAAAAACTCCCCATATCTTATTGCTCTGGAGGAATATGAATAATTATAAACCATAATGAAGATAACAAAAAACATACGTTAACTAATATTATACACAATTGGCGTTTGTTAAACAATGGCGGCGACAAAGAGAAAACATTTATTTTTAATCACCCGAAAAACTATGTTTCGTTTTTACTAAATAATTAAAACTAATTTATTTTCATTTTATTTTAGTAGCAAAACGGTACAAGATATCAAACATTATTTACATACAAAAAGGCTTTCAACTGAACTAATCTTTTGAGATGTATTTTTTAAATTTTTATTAGGTGGGCCAATTAAAACATATTTTAGTTTTTATTTTGTGGTACTATTGTTTTTTATACTTCTTGTCAATCAATGAACACTATAATAACTGAAATGATGTGTTATATTATGATAATCAACCATAATCAATTTTAGTCGGATCGAATATAGCCTTTAATTGTTATAAATAAAATTAATAATATTTTTTTGAACGTTGAAGACTAATTCCGACTTAACCGTAAACTTTTGGATATAGATAAGTTTTGTTAAATTCTCATATTTTTATCCCAGGAATCTATGGCTAAGCCGTTATCCCACAATAACTGGACCCCCTGTATTTAAAAATGATCATTTATTACGTTACTGTCTAAAAAAAGTTTTAATTATAACTATTATAATCTTCTTTTGTGTATTTAAACCTTGATGAATTTAACAGCGGTTAATTTGAGCATTAACGACGCAAGTTAGTAATTTTGGGGGGTGTTGTGGAAACAACAGGGTACAGTTATTTGTAGAAATTAGTTATATTTGTTGTTGGAAACGGCGGGTGTGCATTGTGTCGGGGGATTATAAATGTGCGTGAATGCACGTAAGAGAAAGACATGAAATAGCTGTTGGACTATTCGGACGCTGGCCATTTCCATCCGGAGATAAAAGAGGCTCCTCCGCGTGAGTGATCTATGGCGATGGCGTTCGGGGTAGAAGTTTGGGGATTTCACGATTCGCAGTGATTGTGTGCGGTAGGATAGCAAACACGAGGAGGACTAGTGGTAGTTGGTAGTTGGTAGGTGGCTAGGTTGTGTAGTGTGAGCGTAGGAGGGGAATAAATTTGCGTGTGCGAGTGTGTGTCGTATTGTTTGACAATGTAACGAGCAAACAAGCGTCGCATTATCCTGAAATTGCCATGGGTTAAACTCACCTGAACTGAAGAGCGCATCACTTTGTCAAAATCCGATAGCAAATCCTCCGAATATTCAAATGACTCTATGTACTGCAACAATTTTAATCTCCTGATAATAAAAATGAAAATAAATGTTCATCGCCGGAGCATGTATGCGAGCTCGCCCGTATAAATTATAGCCATCATCCCATCAGAGAGGGAGTAAGCCGGGCTATTTGTTATTTTTCATTTCGAAAAATCCAGTAATTTAGTTTCTGTAGTGTATGCAGCTCGCTCCCATATCACATTTCCTGGCTTTTTATGGCGCAATGATACATCATTCAATATCGGCCGTATTAATGGCCGGCCCGGTCTCTCTCGCCGGACCAACTCCACCCTGCCGCCCCAAAACCTCCTCACCCTATACACATACCTATACAGATAACGACACATCTACATTATTATACATACACATACGACCACCCTCGTTCACGTTGCTCACATCTACATGCGATGCCGATGCGAAACTTCGCTTTCCAATAATACACCACGGCCATATTCTATACTCAAACGCGTTATTTATTTCAACCCCCCTCATAATATTCCGTGTGGACCATAAGGGTACGAGCTGGTCAATATCCAATTCTAATTAGAATGTCCCACATTGAAACCCCCGCGATGAAAAAATTTACATATCCCCATCCCACCGTTCCTCCACCCCCGCGCCGCACCGCACACACACATAGATGGTCACTTTTTGTCATTACATTACTCCGCATCCAAGCGCGCTAAGTCATCTCCATTCTGTTCATTACATCCAGCACCGTTACCGTTGTTATCTTGGGACATTAATATATGAATATGAGCGCTCATTTGATACCCCATTCTTCATGGGACAATAACTTGTAAACTATATACACGGTAATGTTCGTAATAAACTTGGTAATTTCAAGACGATTTAGGTGTGCGTCTATCGAAATTACGCGCATGTATAACATCCATTTAATCACTATATATTTAATTATACGAATGCTATTTTTCCCCCAAAGTGAAAAACAAAGATGTTGCATAGGTACGAAATAATTCATTTGAGATATCCAGAAATGTTTGGAGCCAAAATATCATAAATAATTCAAATCTTACCCAATTTTCTAGAAAACTAGAGAATACCGAGATTAACGAAATGTGGCAGTTAGAATCTGTGCTAATACTGCCAGTGATAATATCTGCAACTGGAGTAATCCCGAAAGCCCTTAGTAAGATACTGAAACTAATGGAAATCAATGAAAACACTTATATAGAGCTACAAAAATCTGTCATTCTAAGCACGTGCAACATAACAAGACGCTTTCTAAACAGCGATAATATGTAATAGTATACTTATCTCTACATTGGAAGTTATCCTGTAGGATATTTCACTTACCGCGAATGCGAGACAAAAAAGATAATAGAAACAATAATAATAATAATTGTCTTTATTTATCATAGAGAAATAAATACAGAAGTGTAGGCGAAGTTCAGTCAGCATAACCTGGTACTGATCTTCCACTTAAACTACAAAAAATTAAATATTAATATAATTGCAACATGTGAGTTATAAAATACAACCATATTTCGACGTCAGTAATCCCGAATTAATTTGTAATTTTGCAATTTCAGAGCCCATCACTTAGTAGCATATAACGCAAGTTACATCTAAAGCTGTTAGATTTTAGTTGTTTTCGGTGCTGGGGAATTTTATTGTATAATTTATAAATGTTGTAAGAAAAACATCTCAAATAAACAGCAGACTTGTGCTTTGGCGGCGATATAAGTCCCCGGAACCTAATATTGGTGTTATGAATATCAGTCCGAAACACAATTCTACGATATAGATAAGAGGGTTTACGAAAATTAAATATCTTATAGTAGAGTAAACAAGAATGAAGAATTCTTCGATTAGCCATGTTCAGCCAGTGTAGTTCAGTGCATTTACCTGAAATGTAATCAAATTTTCTTATTCCTAGGACAAGCCGTATACAAGAATTTTGAACTTTTTGTATACGATTTATTGTTTTACTATATAAACAGGCACCATAGACCACATCTGAGAAGTTGAAATGGTTTAGCACTAGAGTGTCACAGAGAAGTCGTTTGGTGTTTTTATTCAGAATTTTTCGATTTGCATATATCATTCTTAGATTATTGTAAGCTCTAGAGATACATTTGCTGGCATGAGATTTAAAGCGCAGATCACTAACTAAGCCTAAGTTCCGCACCGAGTCTACAATAGGCAAAGCTGTATTTTCTAATTTCAGTGAAAGTAAACCTTTTGCGGCGCTGAGTATTTTCTTTGGGCCGAACAGCATAGCTGTAGCTGGATTAATCAATTCCTTATTGATTAACCCAGCTACAGCTATGCTGTTCGGCTCAAAGAAAATACTCAGCGCCGCAAAAGGTTTACTTTCACTGAAATTAGAAATTACAGCTATACCTATTGTGTGTTTCTGGGAAGCTGTTAAAATATTAATTGGGTCAAGAGTTAACTTTTGATTTGCTGTCAATATGTCAAAGGGAAAAGGGAAAGGAGTAGAGTAGTTTGGTATCGTCTCCATATAGGTTATAGGTACAGAATTTTAAATTCTCAGGAATCAATAACGTGTTAATCGAAAATAGCAGTGGGCTTAGAACTGATCCTTGGGGAACACCGGCTTTTATTTCTGATACATCCGACGTCATGTTGTCAATTTTGATCTCTTGCTGGCGGCCATAGATAAAACTACTTATAAGTTTTAGCACATTTGACTCTAAACCAATGTACTTCATTTTTGCTAATAATACATCTTGATTAATTGTGTCGAATGCTTTACTGTAATCGACGAGGATTAAACAAGAGAGTAATTCTCTGTCAGTTGCATTGATAATATCATCAGTGACATTCAGTAAAGCAGTTGAGCAGCTATAGTTTGTTCTAAATCCTGATTGATTCTTGGGTTGAATACAACGAGTCTCTACAAACAGAGTCAGTTGGTCTTTTATTATAGATTCCAGAATTTTAGATAAGACACCCACTGAGCAAAAAACAAACAAATAACGTTATATCAATATTGTAGCAACATTAAACGTTGTTTTAATGTTGATGAAACATTACGTAATAGGATTTGCTTAGTGGGGAGGTAAAATACTAATTGGTCTTAGATCTTTCAGGTTTTCAGGGTTTTCTTTTTAGGGTACTAAAATAACGGTTGATAACTTCCAGGACTGTGGAAAGATGCGTTGTTCTAAACAACGGTTTATGATGTGTGTAATGTAGGGGACAATAAATGGAGAATACAATTTGAGCATTGTCGCACTAAGACCATCTGATCCCACTGCATTGGTTTTAATTTTTAAAAATGATTTAGAAACGTCATGAGTATCAACAAGGGAGAAACTGAGTTTATTTTTAACATTGGTGTACCATGAGACTAGATTAGAGTCGTTAACGCTAGTGATCGAGTTGATTAAGAAGAAATTAGCAACATTTACGTTTTTCAACAGAGAAGATACATTACGTACTCTAGGCTTTGTAACTTCAGACTATTTCAAATATTTTCAGAGAAATTTAGGATCTCTGCTGATCATAATATTTAAGTATGCTTTTTTTCACGAAATATTACAGAGTTGATCACATTGCGTCTTATAGGCATGGTCTCTATCCAGCATCATAGCCTTAATTGTTTGTGTTAACGAACGAAGTATCAGCTACAACATAACAAGCGGTATGATTATTATCGATAATGTTCATAAGTGAAACCGGCAGGGCCAGAACTAGGTCCTTTAGCGCCAGTGGCAAAAAAAACTGGCTTGCGCTCGCGGAATATTTAATATTAATAAAAATCTAGGAAATCCCGAATTCCGAATTTTCAAAATTAACGGAAGTTTCAGAACTACTAATTAATTATAATACACGTTAAACAATTGTATGTACTTTATAATAACTTAGAGAGAGAAAGAGAGAGAAAGAGAAAGAGAGAGCTGTTATTTTTTTTAAATTGGGTTAGAATTGTTGTCATTTTTATATTCTTATAACGTAAGAATTATAGATAGGGTATTCTTAGAGTTGTATACGTTCGTATACGTTAAGAGAAATGTTTGCTGAATTTTCACTAAAAAAATTACGAGATTCCACAAAATAAAATGTTTGAGTTGACAAATTTATAAGTAAAGTAAAATACTTCAAACTATAAAATTATTTCTTAAAAATAATCCATGTTTGCTTCATCCCTCTAAACTGCATTGACTTTTGGAATAAATAGGCTTTTATTTAAGACACTTTTCATCATCATAATTACGTCTTATACAGATTAGATATGGGAAGTTCGAATCTTTCAGGTGATTCGTACTAACCGAATCATTTCTTGAAAGTGATTCCTTCTTTATGAATTGTTCGTAAACGAATCACTTATAATAATAATAATAATATAGTTCGTTCTCGCCCTAATCCCCCTCTATAGTGACGATAGACACTTGTTTCATAATCCGTGACCATTTACTTACCGCCAATTAACTACATGCAAAATTGAATTATAATACTAATAATAATAATGATAATAATAATCCTATATAGATAACCGACCCAATGATATCAGTTGAACAAGCGAATGCTATTTTAAAGGAATTGACTTGTACAACTTGTATAATTTAAGCAAAGATCACAGGTTTATTTGAAAGATATGTGTCTATAAAAAATAGAGAAAACATACAAATTTAACTATAATTCAAAGTGTTTTATTGTATTTATTTTTAAATTATCAAATAATATAAAAGACAACTTTATTTGATAATCGTCGAAAGTTTAGTAAAGGTGTTCCAAAATAAAACTTCGGTGCCTTGGATTCATCTTGCAAATATACTGTGATTAGTCTCATAAGTAGAAAACAAATATTAGCGATTCGGGCGGATTCAGACCGCATGTATAAATCCGAATAAGGAATACGATTCCGCTCGACCAAAATCATTCGGTCGGTCGTCTCGAGTGAATGAATCATTAACGAATCAATTCTTCTTGAAATACGGAATCAGTTCAATCAAAGAACCGTACAGAATCGTTCTTTTCGAACGAATCATTTACGAATGATCCATATATAATACAGATTCTTAAATTTAGCGAATAAAAGTCACGAATGAATCATTAACGAATCAATTCTTCTTGAAATACGGAATAAGTTCATTCAAACCACCGTACAGAATCGTTCTTTCCGATCGAATCATTCACGAATGACCCATATCTAATACAGATGCTTAAAGTTAGCGAATAATAGTCACGAAAACGAGTGTCTCGCATATTTTGTTAAAGCATGAAGAGCCTGAAAATTTGGATTTGGCAAAGCGAAGCACTTGGCAAATCTAAATTAATTGCTGCGCGTTTCAGAACCTGTAGCGAATTTAGAATTCTACCGCCTTAAGGCTGAAAGATTCTTGATACTTCTTGTTACGTCACAATTATTTTAATTAAAGTTGAAGTGTTTTTGAACTTCATACCTAATAATTGCTTTGTGCGCCTGCCTGTCAATATTTCACTTTTAAAAACACTTGGTATTGTTAGAAAACCTCTGAAACGTAAATTTAGTCTTCAGTTAGCTCTGCATATTTCTATGGTTTATCAAAAAAATTACAGATGGTTGTAAAAAAATTACAAATAGTTATAAAAGTTGTAGTCGAGTAGTAATTAAAATTATTATAATTTTAATTTTAATGAAAACTCTGAAATATTGTGAACATATAAACTTCACTCGAAATCAGTGTCATACGCGTGGCGCATGATGTAAAATTTCGAGTTTAGAAAAGCCTGAAAATTTGGTTTGGTCGCTCCACGCTTCGCGCTACGCGACCAAACCAAATTTTCAGGCTTTTCTAAACTCGAAATTTTACATCATGCTTAGTCTGGGAGTGGAAAATACTTGTTTAAAGCTTCAAATTGAACTTTTTTAAACAAGCGTATCTATACTTAAAAGAAAAAATATTTTAAATTTAATGACTACATAAACATAAATTTAGTCTTCAGTTAGTTCTGAATATTTCTATGGTTTATCAAAAAAAATACAGATAGTTGTAAAAAAATTACAGATAGTTATAGAAATTGTAGTCGAGTAGTAATTAAAATTAAAATAATTTTAATTTCCACTCCATCTATGATTTTTTACTTTACAGTTTACGCATCTAAAAATTCAATTTTATATTTACAAATAATTAATAAAAACATCCGCTTTGAAACAAAATAGAGACCCTCTTTAGAAAAATAAATAAAATAGTGATATTTAATGTTAGTTAAATATTACTATTTTATTTATTTTTCTAAAGAAAAGTCTCTATTTTTTTTATTATGGATGTATTTATTAATTATTTATAAATATAAAATTTAATTTTCAGATGCGTGAACTGTGAAGTAAAGAAAAACGCGATAATTTAACATAGTTAAAAACCAGTTTTTGATTAGGTATTGAATATTGATAGAGAGAATGTAATTAAATTTAGTAAAACGTGCGACATTTAGAGTAATTAATCTTTAAGCCAATAACAAACTTTTCACAAAACGCATATTCCAATATTTCAGCAACCGGCTAAAGTGTGTGTGTGTAAATGTAAATTTAGAAACAGCGACCGACTCTAAGAAACCATTAAAGCCATAAATTGCATTACGGGTAATATCGCAAATGGAAGCGGACATAACTCGCGTGATAACGAAACCTTAACTCTCAAATAAAAAGTAAAAATCGGCCAATCTTATTGGGTCTTGCCTACCGGCTACCCGACCAGCCTCATGATCTAAGAAAATAACTGTCATTTCGCGGCATAATTAATTACTTTCATTAAACAATAAATAAATAAATAAACGCATTCAGATACACCTTTGCGCGCCGAACGGGCTTAAGTACGTTTATGCCAACCGGACGCGGGTTTTTTTTTCGATTGTGCGCGCATGACGCATATGGTAAGTGAAGTTGAAGTTGGATCGTTTTGCTGCATGTAAATCGACCGTTTAACGAGAGAACTAAATGACATTTTTTTAATTAATATGCGAGTTTGAATATGTCTGAGATTTTCGGAATTTTAAAAGCCATGCATACAGTTATTTTTTTAAGTATACATATCCCAATTATAAATCTTTAGATATTATTTGTTTTTCTGAGTTAAATTTAAAGCTTTAATTTAGGGCTTAGAAAAGCCTGAACATTTGGTTTGGTTAATTTGTATCGAATAATATACAGGAAATGTTTCTTTCAAGTATACATACAGTGAATGTAAGTATTTAAGTATACATATGCTTGTTTAAAAGGGTTCAATTTGAAGCTTTAAACGAGTGTTTTCCACTCCCAGACTAAGCATGAAGTAAAATTTCGAGTTTAGAAGAGCCTGAAAATTTGGCTACGCGCTACGCGACCAAAGCAAATTTGCAGGGTTTTCTAAACTCGAAATTTTACTTTATGCGCCACGAGTATAAAACACTAATTTGAAAAAAAATTTAAAGACACGCACAAAAACTATCATAGGCAACCCAATATACATTAACGCGTATTGGGTTGCCTATAATCACTGTTTTAAACAATTGATTCAATGCCGAATTTGACTAACGTTTTATTCTATAGATAGAAATTATATATACATACAAAAAAAACCAGTGTGTACCTTTACTAATTTACCAAGATACCAGTCAATAACGGCAAATTACCGCTAAAATTTGAAGAGCTGTTTTTACGATAAATTGATAAATCGGTTAATTGGTATTACAATCCATAATCAAGATGAAAAGGAAAGAATTAACCTGACGACAAACTTGAATTATCGAAAAATGTTAATAGCGTATAATTGTCACGATTAATGTCCCTAGGTAACGAATATCTCTCTAATGGACGAATCGATATTTTTAATATTGAACGTTACCAACTTAAGCGTAAACTAACCAGTATGTTTAGTCTATAAATAATTCAGTTTATTATTTGTAAGCTTAATTTATATTCTCAATGACATTAGAAGCGTAACACCAAGAAGGAATGACTTTTTTGAATTCATATTTTAGCAACAGAGTGACTATATTTAAAGCATACATTGATAACAATTTCAACCTTGTGCCTTATATATTTATTGTGAAAAAAAATATTTTTCTTTTTTGATAAAACTATTTATATGAGCTGTTTAGTACAGATGTTTTTAGTTTTCGTGTTTCCGTTGAGTGTGTTAAGCTTAAATAAAATGCCTCGAGTCCGATATCACCATTTGAGCGATTTTGACCGGGGTCGAGTTGTTGCTTATCGAGATGTCGGTATGTCCTATCGCGAAATTGCCCGCCGTATTGATTCCACTGCAGCAACTGTAATACGTGTGTATCAGGTATGGACAGAAGAAGGTAGAGGAGCAAGAAGAAGACTGAGTGGTCAACCAAGGCGTACCACAGAACGTCAAGATCGGCGCCTAAGACAAATAGCCCTGCGAGACCGTTTCGCTACTATGCGTCAAATCAATGGATTGGAGAAGAAGGTAGGCCCGTTAGTATGCGAACCTTATATTGCCGCATTCAATCTTTTGGGCTTTTTTCGTAACGTCCAAGATTAGTACTTCCTTTAACAGCGAGACACTGTCGCCAAAGGTTGGACTGGTGCAGAGAACGGCAGCATTGGGAGGCAGAATGGCACGATGTCGTATTCAGCGATGAATCACGATTTTGTCTAGGCACGCATGATGGCCGTAGAAGGGTACGACGCTACCGTGGAGAACGACCTGATCTTAGGTTTGCTATTGAGAGGCATGTACACAGGACTGCTGGAGTAATGGTTTGGGGGGCTATTGCTTATGGTAGTCGATCACCTCTTGTATTCATTCGAGGCAGTATGACAGCTGCGCGTTATGTTGAAGACGTCATACGACCGACTTTGTTGCCTTATTTAGATGGCCGCCCAGACGTACTTTTTCAACAAGATAACGCACGTCCCCATATTGCTCGTCGAACTATGAACTTTCTTAATGAAGCTGGTGTTAATGTTTTGGCGTGGCCGCCCCGTTCGCCGGATTTAAATCCCATTGAACATGTGTGGGATATCATGGGGAGAAGAACATTCTCTTTGCACCATCCTCCACAGACTCTAGCACAGTTGATCGATGAAATTCAAGTTGCTTGGAACGAGATGCCTCAAGAAAACATCGACCATCTCATTTTGTCGATGCCCAGACGTCTACAGGAGTGTATACAGCAAAGGGGTCGCCAAACACATTATTATTTTTTTTAGATTGTTTTTTAATAAAATTTCTTGAAAATGTAATCATTTTATTCTTGATGTAAGACTACCATACTGGCAAAAAATCAAGTTAAAATAATAATTCCTTCTGGGTGTTACGCTTCTAATGTCATTGAGTATATTTCATTGTGCACGTCGCAACTGTGCGTGGATACTTTAATTACTTTAATGTCATAGATAATAATACTATATATTAAATAATTATTTTGTAAAAAGGTGTTATACCGTTAATTTAATAAATAAATAAATAAATAATTGAACAGAACAAATCCGAATAATTACAACATAAAACAATGAGTTTAATTTAAAGCTTTAATTTTGGGTATAGAAAAGCCTGAACATTTGGTTTGGTTAATTTGTATCTAATAATATACAGGAAATGTTTCTTACAAGTATACATACAGTGATTTTTTCTTTATAGTATACATACGCTTGCTTAAAAGAGTTCAATTTGAATCTTTAAACGAGTGTTTTCCACTCCCAGACTAAGCATGAAGTAAAATTTCGAGTTTAGAAAAACCTGAAAATTTGGTTTGGTCGCGTAGCTTTTCTAAACTCGAAATTTTACTTCATGCGCCACGCGTTTAACACACTGATTTCAAGTGAAGTTTATATGTTCAAAATATTTCAGCGTTTTCAGTGTTTAATACGCTTGGCGCATCAAGTAAAATTTCGAGTTTAGAAAAGCCTGAAAACCAAACCAAACCAAATTTTCAGGCTTTTCTAAACTCGAAATTTTACTTCATGCTTAGTCTGGGAGTGGAAAGCGTATGTATACTTAAAAGAAAAATAGTTATTTACAAAACTAGTGCGGAAAATTGTTTACGCACGAGAATTGTACAATATTTTTTTTAAAGAAGAAAACATTGTATGACCAAACCAATTTTTCCTCGTTTAAATGAATACTGTGCAATCCTCGTGCGTGAATAATTTTCCACACTAGATTTGTAAATAACTATTTTTATCCAAATAATTTAAATATGAGTTGTCAATTTTTTCCATCCAGGTATTAATAAATATTAATTTAATTCGTGTTATTAATACGCTCGTGCGGTTTAAATGAGATTTCCCCATTCATAAATTAAAATCGCTCATAGCCTAACATAACCAGAAATCGTAAAAGTACAATGGGTTTTCTGGGAATGTTCAGAGAACAAACGGATCGATTTTCTTAATTATTATTCACATGCTATTAATACCATTTGCATATTTAGTGTACGTGTGTGGCGTTACAAGAAATTGTGTTAATCATTATTTTCACGAAGACTAGATGAACGTGCAAATTGCTCTCTAATTGGATTAATTACGTAATTAATTAGAATTACGAATATTTCGTGTGTTCTCTGTGAGGCTCGATAAAAATAAGCCTCTTCACTTAAATATTATATGATTTAAGTATAAATGAAATTGCCAATTCTTGGTTGTAGAATACTTCAAACATAAAAAGTGCGATTCTTTTCGCAATCTACAACAAGTTAGTCTTACAAAGACTATATCACAACTACTTCCCGGGCAAATACCCCGATGGACATTGAATTATACAAGTGTTTGCTGTTACATACAGTAACCTACTGCAAATGTAACAATTAGGGTCAAATTACTCAGGCAATCTATAGACGCGTTTCGAGATTTATCTCTCATCAGTATAGCTTTGCCATTCCCTCTAAACAATTTGACTGCTTAGACTGGCGGTGACGCTACCGTTCAAACATAAGTATAAATCAAATTGCCAATTCTAGGCTGCAGAATACTTCAAACATTAAAAGTGTTTCTATATAACGTTATTTGTTTGTTTTTTGTTCAGTGGGTAATGTTTTCTGTTTAGATAGCAGTTTGAAATATTTGTAAAAACAACGAATATCTAAAGATTTACAGCGTATGCAGTATATTGTGCTATTTATATTTAAAAGAAAAACTCTCTGTATATCTGAGATAGTATTAAATAATATGCAGTGTACAAAACATTACTTTGGACACCAGAAAAATTCCAGATCAAAAAGGGTTAAAGATAATTCAATAAATGCTAATAATGTTCCATGCAATTAATGATATTTGCTCCTAAACCAACGACAAAAAATTGTTCTGTTAACATTCTTGATATATTCCAATGCAGACTGTAGCATTCGATGAGAACTTGATCCGTTAGTACACGAGGACACATCATCCTTCTATCGCATTATCGTTACAATGTACCTCTAATATGTCTCCTATAAACATAGATGTTACCAAACTTAACTTCAGAAAATGAAATTACTTGTCTTTGTATTCTTCTTTAGGTTCTGTTGATTAGAGTTTTCTTTTGAATCAGTTCTACAGGGTGGACGCGGTGGAAGCGGTCTAACGCCCAGAACATTCTTGATTCGTATTCCTCACAAAGATTTACATTTACATCCGTACAAACTCAGCAAGATGGGGCAACATGCCACTTTCAACGACTCATTAAGTGCGGTTCGCGAAATTTTTGGACAAAAGGTGATATCCAAAAGAGGTGCCAATAGCTGGCCACCTCGTAGCCCAGACATATGCCCACTGGACTTCTTTCTTTGGGGATACCTTAAAAGTAAAATTTTCAACAGCAACCCACTGTCCTTACAGGAATTAAAGAAAAATATTCGAGAGGAAATGCTAAACATTTTACGAAACACTTGTGATGCCGTCATTGAAAATTTCCACTCCAGGTTGCAGCAGTGTCAAAATAGTCAAGAATCATATATGGATGATGTAATTAAAAAAAACTAAAATCCCTATTTGTGTACTTTAATAATAAATAGAAAGTTTTTATCTCACACAACTACTTTCTTTTAAATCATTTGAAATATAAACGAACTTTTGGTCCACCCTGTATAAAGTTATTCATGAAGCATTTTTCAAATTTATTACTCACCTTAAATTTAAATAAAAACGAAAATATGCTCCATGATTTAATAATAACATTATATTGCTTATTAAGGAGAACAGTTACTGCCGAAAAATTTTTAAACGAGACTCTGCGCTAGGGGGACGATTTAAATAACTTAGATCACTTATTAAGAATAACATTATTTCAGCATATAGAAACTATATTTTAAACATAGAGTCACAGCATACTAGCAATCCAAAACAATTTTGGTCATATATTAATTGTAAATAATCTAATCCTTCGAGAATCCCTGCAGAACTTGCTTTTGAGGATGAGGCTTATCAAACACCTGAACATATTGCTAATGGATTTCGAAAATACTTTCAATCTGTTTTCACAATGCCATCTGTAGGAACCATAGTTCCGAACGTTAACAATCTCCCTTCATTTTTCTTTGAGCAAATATCCGATAAAATTGTCTTTACAATTTTAAAGCAATTACCAAATAGATTTTTATCAGGGAATGACAATTTACCAGCCTTTATATTAAAAGATTTTGCTTCAATTCTATGTAACCCGCTCTCAATAATATTTAACCTATCTATAAAAAAATCTACAGAGAGTTTTATGTAACACCGAACATGCTTAAAACAAGAATTTTTCTTTTTGGTATACATAAACATACGTTGCACATTTGCTGATGCTCGGTTTGTTGAAAGAATTTAATTTGAACTTTAAACGAGTGTTTTCCACTCCCAGGCTAAGCATGAAGTAAAATTTCGAGTTTAGAAAAGCCTGAAAATTTGGTTTGGTCGCGTAGCGCGAAGCGCGGAGCGACCAAACCAAATTTTCAGGCTTTTCTAAACTCGAAATTTTACTCCATGCGCCACCGGTACACTGATGCAATGTAAAGTTTAGCTGTGTGTTTTAAACTTCGTAATATGTCAGTGTTTTGTACCGGTGGCGCATGAAGTAAAATTTCGAGTTTAGAATAGCCTGAAAATTTGGTTTGGCCGCTCCGCGCTTCGCGCTACGCGACCAAACCAAATTTTCAGGCTATTCTAAACTCGAAATTTCACTTCATGCTTAGTCTGGGAGTGGAACACACTCATTTCAAATTGAACTGATTAAAAAAAATCAATTGGGATTTGGGACATGTATACTTAAAAGAAGAACTCCCTGTATGTACAAGTTAAGGCATTAATTGCGATTGATTGGCTACAATTTGTAATGGTCATATAGGCAACCCAATTTACACATAACTTCAAAATTAAAGGTTTCTAATTGTATTGGATGAAAATGTTCTGTGTAACATAAAACTCTCTGTATATTTCCTAATAAATTAAAAAATGCATCCCAAAAACGTCACTTAATATACGGAATATAACAAACTACCGTCCTATAGCAATACTATCGCACATCGGTAAAATATTCTAGAAAACTCTCTATGATCAAATCTATTTCCACGTTTCCTTATGCCTATCTTCTCAACAGCATGGCTTTATTCCAAAACGTTCTACAGTAACTAATTTGACTATTATTACGCATGATACAGCCAAATCATTAGATTCAACGGGGCAAATTGATGTAATTTATACTGATATGTCAAAAACGTTTTACAGGGTGGACCATCAATTGTTAATAGGTAAACTTAGCTACTTTGGTTATTGTGACAATTCAATCTCGCTTATAGCATCTTATCTTACAGATCGTGAATCGTATGTCGTAATAAATAATTTTAAATCGAACTAAAAGTTTCCCAGTTCAGGTATACCGCAAGGCTCGATTATGGGTCTCTTACTTTTTTCAACCTCTTTATAAATGATCGTTCTTATTTATTAAAGTGTAAACACCTGTTATACGCGGACGACTTAAAGGTTTACTCAACAATTGCTAACCCTGCTGACTTTCAACGCTTACAAATTCAACTTGATGTTATCTCGAATTGGTGTAGTATTAATAATCTTAATTCAATAGCAATAAGAGCAAATTTATTTCCTTTACCAAAAAATCTAAACCAATCTCATTTAATTATATAGTTAGCAATAATTCTATTGGGCAAGTCACAGTCTTCAAAGATATAGGTATTTGGTTTCATGACAATTTTACATTTAATCCTCATGTTCAAACACTTGTTAAGAGTTCCTTCAAAGCATTAGGATTTATACATCGTAATTCAGCAAATTTGCGAAATCCGAATGCTTTAAAATCTCTATTTAATGTTTATGTCCGTTCAAAGCTGGAATATGCATCTTTAATTTGGTATCCACAAACTCAGCTTCAGATTAACCTAGTAGAAAGTGTTCAACGCAAGTTCCTAAAGTTTCTGCACTTCAAAGTTGAGGGACTTTACCCTGACAGAGGCTGTGATCACTTACTATTGCTAGACAAATTAAATGTCGAATCTCTTGAATGCCGATGTCATAGACTAGGCATCACGTTCTTACACAAGCTTCTGCATGATCGGATTGACAGCCCTGATATTTTACAGCTAGTTGACTTGCATATTCCAACTTTCAATAGCAGATACAAGACCACATTCAATATGGAGTACAATAGAACTAATTTTGGATTAAAATCGCCTATTAATGTAATCTGCAATTTGTTTAATCAACTTCCACCAACTTGTGACGTATTTTTTCAACCAATGACGTCAGCGACGGCTCGCAGCCTAACTTCAGGATCGGTCACAGCGCCAAGGCACACAAAATTTGAGGTTGGGATAGCGCTTAATAAACACAAGGAATTGCACAACAAAGTCACCTTTTAATAACGGATACATATTACCTTGGGTCTCAGGCCTACCCTGAAGTTATTCTGCGAGCCGCCGCTGATTGACATTCTTATAAGAATTTTGTTAATTACGAAGTAAAGTGGTATTATTTTTAGTCTATAGTTTTAAAACTTTTTTTGTTAATACTAAATTGTCTTGTAATTGGGAATTTGTTTCCTGTTGGGCAACAAACATTATTATTATATTGGTATGTATTGATAAATAATCGGTAAACAGGTTTTGATTCAGAAATTTACTGATTTACCGGTAATTGAATAAGTCTGTAAATTTCCAATTGCTAAAATGGATATTCATAAACTTATCGGGAATGGCTACTCACCCCCTCCACCTCTTTCACCGAATCCACCCCCAAAATATAGGGGTAGGGTCAGGAAATAAAATTTCCAATAAAGTATATGCGTCCGAAACAAACAAAAAAACACATTTTTTTACATGCGCCTGTACGCATTTACATTCTATGAAAAAATACATTTTTAATAAATGCAGTAGTTATTATTGAATTTGAATATTTCAAACTGCTGAAATGTGAATGCGAAAAAATGTTTTGTTTTAGATACGCGAAATGCTCTCCCGGTTTTATTTTTTTTTTGTAGCGAGCGTTAATTTTTTTTTATTTTGATTGATTACCCCACTCCGATATTCGTGCATTTGCATCAATTTGTTTTAATTAAATATACACGTGCATGCGTAGAAAAATTACATTTTTGGAGATTATTATTTCATGCTTTAATTAGCTTTAGTTACAAAAAATGTGCATGCACAAACGAACGTTTTTGATTAAATTGAAAAAAAAATAGAATGGAAATTGGGATTAAATCCAGCGTAAAAGATAATCTTATTAAATTTTAAGCATTATAATTTTCTTCATTATACAAGGCGTCTCAATAAATCTCTTACGTCTCTATACATTTTTAGGCTTTTGTAGTTTTCATAAAATTCGATAGTAGGTTCCAATTTTATGAAAACTACAAACGCCTGAAAATGTATAGACACTTAAGGAATTTAATGAGAGTGTTTCCACTCGTTGGTTAAGCATAAAGTAAAATTTCAGGCATTTCCAAATTTGAAATTTTACTTCATGCGCCACGCGTATAAAACACTAAAATATCGCAAAGTTTAAAATATACGGCTTTAGCAATCTAATATGTAGATGTGAATAAAACGTGAGTCAAATTCTGCGCTGAACAAATTGTTTGAAACAGTAATTATAGGCCACCCAATAGCTGTAACGTATATTAGATTGCCTATAATCGTTGTTGTATGTGTGTGTTTTTTGAACTTCATTGTAAATCAGTGTTTTTAAGCGTGATGCATACAGTAAAATTTCGAGTTTAGAAAAGCCAGATTTGGATTGGCCGCTCCGCTTCGCTACGCTGCTAAAATATGTATTGTGAAATTAAAAAGATACTACTAAATTAGTATTCATTTATTTATATATTTAAAGGAATCTCCATTTCACATTAATATACAAAGATTCAAAATAAACTGCTAGAGCAAGATTAAAAATATACTAATAAACAAGCATATTTTGAATTTTACAATATTTAAAGTCCAAGAAATATAATTTTTAAATAATTTCTTACAACTTGAATATATTTGCACTCTACTTGAGTTAATTCTGGATTATTGTTGCTCTTTCGCAATTATTAGCACAGTTGTTATGTTTAAAACAATTTATTTTGAAACACTGTTTTAAACATGTTTAAAAACAGCCGTCATGTTTTAGACAGTTTTGTTTTAAACATGCGTTAAATCTTAAATTTGTTTGAATCATGTTTTAAACGTTAAATTTGTTTTCTTAATATATAGTACATCCTTATTCAGACAATAGTTTTATAACATTTTCATATACATATAAATAATTTGTTAGTCTGTCTGGGCTATCGACCAACAGCCTTTCTGCCCTTTGTTTTTTAATTATCTTATATTTGCTAAATTATATTTTATCCTACTTCATTAAGATTTTTTGTTTACATTTTTAAATGTTAGCTAAATTGTTGATATTTCAAATTACATTATTAAACATAACATTTTATTGCAACTGTGTGTGCATTAATGTTATTTTTAAATACAGGCAATTTTTCTTTCAGGTATACATCTGCATACACTGTAAATTTTACGACATTCGTTGATTTTTTAAAAGATTTCAATTTGAATCTTTAAACGAGGGTTTTCCACTCCCAGACTAAGCATGAAGTAACATTTCGAGTTTAGAAAAGCCTGAAAATTTGGATTGGCCGCGTAGCGAAGCGGAGCGGCCAATCCAAATTAGGCTTTTCTAAACTCGAAATTTTACTTCATGCGTTCATGCGCCACACGTTTAAAACACTGAAATATCGCAACGTTTAAAACATACGGCTTAAGCAATCTAATGTGTAGATGTGAATAAAACGTGAGTCAAATTCTGCGCTGAACAAATTGTTTGAAACAGTGATTATAGGCAACCTAATAACTGTAACGTATATTGGGTTGCCTATAATCGTTACTGTATGTGTGTGTTTTTTAAACTTCACTGTAAATCAGTGTTTTTAAGCGTGGCGCATGAAGTAAAATTTCGAGTTAAGAAAAGCCTAATTTGGATTGGCCGCTCCGCTTCGCTACGCGGCCAATCCAAATTCTTAGGCTTTTCTAAACTCGAAATTTTACTTCATGCTTAGTCTGGGAGTGGAAAACACTCGTTAAAAGCCTCAAATTAACCACTTTAAAACAACGAATTCCCGTAAATTTAAAAAACGCTGTAATTGTCAGGATATGTATACTCAAAAGAAAAATGTATGTTCTCTTTTAAACACATTTAAAGAGTGTTTTAAACATATTTTAAACACGTTTTAAACATATTTTTAATTGTTAATGCTTTAAACGCTGTTTCAATGAATAAAACACGTTTTGTTAAAAAAAAACTGTTTGTTTAAATTAAAATGAAAAAAAACGTCTTTTCAACAACCCTGATTATTAGTACCTACGTTTATAAAAATTTTTATCAAATCAATATAACAATAAAATTTACTAATAATTCAAAATAAAAAAATGTTTGAAATTAGGTGGTTGTCTTATTAGTTAGGACGTATTGTTCGCAGTTTATACAAAGGCCGTAGCCAAGGGGGGGGGGGGGGATATGAGGATTGAAACCCCCCCGCCTCCAAATTTTTCAAAATGTAAAATTTTTGTATGTAAAAGCGCCCTGAAAGAGCAAAAACAATATTTTTACCAGTAAACCCCCTCCCGAAATTTGTATATCCCTCCCTGAAATTTGTTTATAACAACGGTCTTGGTTTATGCAAACATAATCGTAATTTAATATATCGTGTGTTTAATTAAAATAATCCTCTGCTGTGCCATCAAAAAATTTGTAGGTTGGCACCTCTGAGATTATGTATTAAAATTATTATGTCAGACGTTTTATATGTCAACTCCCAAAGCGTGTAGCCAACTTATATTCAAACATACGATATTATGATCAAATTCTAATTGATTGAAATTTTAAAAACACACACGTTATTTTTTTGCTTTCAGTATATTAACAGCTAACGATTTTATAGATAAAACCGTAGATAACAATGTTTTTCCAGTATTAATATTTCGCGCTTTAATTACACCCTCCCTGCCGAAAAAAACAAAACGCGAAAACAAAAAAAAAACACCGCGCAAATATAGACTTAATTAATTTAACGCTGAAAAAATAAACAAACGGAAATAAAATAAATTACATAACGCAAGAGTGGATATCGAAACACGAAAAAAAATCGCATATACGCGAAAAAAATTTACCCGTAATATCAATATGTACGATGCAATAAGTTAATAAATATTGGATGCATTGAAAATGTAAAAAAAACGTAAAAAATAAACATTGAAAAATATTGGATGCGTATAAAAATGCAATCAGTAATAACGACATTGGCGGCGCCTAAAACCAGGTTTGGCCGATTTATGTGTGTGTGTTTTTTTTTTGTTTTTGACAGGGGGGAGTTGCGTTCAGACCCAATCCTAAGGATTAATACGCAAAATGTGTATAAAGTTTGATAAATACATAGATATTCATAGATAGATTTATGTTGATATTTTTGTACAATTTAGTTTCATGATTCTGTTTTTATTTATTAAAAATTCTAATAAATAAATAAATAAAATTTGACAAATTGGATCTTTGGGTGATGATAATAACCTAAATTGTATAATCTTTCTTAAGACCAAAAAAATCACACTCTATTTAGCTAAGAATAATCTTATTTAAATGAAACATAAAGAAAATTTAACATAAAATAAAATTGAGTTTGTCAATAGTTTGCAGAATATCTACAAAATATAAAAACGAATTAAAATTAATATCGACTTTCTGCATAAATTTTGTCTTCTTGAGACAAGTCTCTTCGACATTCCTGTAAGTTTCCTGTTTGTTTTAATATTTTTTGTATTGAAAGTCTAAAGCATAGCTTAAGACAATTAATATTCATTTCCTGTAATTTTTTCAATTTATTTCAATTTTCTGTTGTTTTATTTAGTTTGGTGAGAAAATAATTTGACCTGATGTTGCATTTTGCATATAAATTATGCATAGAGCAGTAAAGCTGTAGTGTAACTCAAATATTCATTGTATAATTCAATATCTGTTGGGGTATTAGGTCGAGAAGTAGTTGTTTCAATGAATACTTGGAGACTTGTCTCAATGAGACAACATTTTTGCGGAAAGTTTTTTTTAATTCGTTTTTTTAAATTTTGTAAATATTTTGTAAACTATTGAGAAACTTAATTTTTCTTTTTGTTAAATTTTCTTGATATTATTCAATTTTATTTTATCAGTATTTTTACATAACTAATTATAATTTAGGAGTTTTAAACAAAGTATTTATTAATGTTATATAAGCGAGTGAAAAGATGTATGTAAATATGTACAGAGGGAAGGCTTGCTTTGCAAGTTTAGAGTTTGTCTCTGCGAATCCTTTCTATATTTTTATGTTAATCCGCCCCTCTGGAGTTGTTGAATTGCATAGAAAGAAGGAGGAAAGCCGAGTTGACGGCTTTAACGTATTTGTTTAATTCATTAATAAACGCAATTAAAAAGTTTAACAGCCTCCCCAATATAAATGCCATTAGTCAATTATAAATTCCCGATGCATAATTACGGATAATGGCGTAACAACCCTTAACTCTTCGCTCGTCCATCCTACTATAAAATCAGCATAATAAAACATCTAAAATTCCATAATTTTGAATAACAATAATTACAAAGAAGGCGTCGGGACTGTAATTGCCGAGATAGGCCGCACAAAACTTGCTAATTTATTCGCAAAGCTAATTTAAACTTGTATTTGACTTGCACATAAACGGTATTTGGGTATTATTGGAAAGTTAGTTAAAAGTTGACAACCCTATCTCTGTTCTGCAATTACCTACACTCTTAACTTTGTTAGTCACAACTTTTTGTCTGATTTAAAACGCCCACTCCGCCCCGGCTTTTATATTTACTTTATCTTTTAATTTATTGCTAATTATTTCGCTTTATCAACATAAAAAAGGTTAACACAAATGAAATTCAAGTGAATATTAGCAGTCAAGTAAGGTAATGTTAAATAAAATTTCTGAAACAATAATTGATAGTTTATAGTTTAAAATATTTCACCACGGGTTAATGAAAAATATAAATATTTGCAGGTCTAATGTTTATCCAATCATCAGTAGAGTCCGTAACTATAAGCATTTATTTTCCAATTATAAGCGCTTATAAAAAGCACTTAAAAATGAATAAAAAGCACGAAAAAACATGAATTATGCACAAAAAGCAGAAAAAAGCAAAAAAGCAGAAAAAAGCAAAAAAGCACAAAAACACAATAATGTAAAAATGTTTATTGAACTATTCAATTCAGTAAGTTTGTAACAATTTATAATTATATATTTCTCAAGGTATTCCATATTGAAATTTTGTCATCTATTTGTTAAAATTGTTTTATAAATGGTGAAGCTCCTTTCCACGTCTACTGAAGTTATGGGTGCATACTTAAAGACTTTGAAAGGTACATTTATTTTCAAATCCTCTACAGGAATTCCTTTCATGATCCCGGAAAGTTTGGAAAGGATATCAAATCCTACATTTTTTTAATGTCTTCGAATTTTTTATTAACCGTATCTCCAATCAGGCCTCGAACGGACTTTACTTTTTTTCAAAATTTGAAATAATTTCGACGGAATCTACAAGTCTTATACTCTGTTCTTCCAATTTCTTTATATACTGGCTGATGAACGCTTAATTTGATTAGAGAAACGCTAAATTTTGTCTTAAGATATTGTTAAAATTCTGTGACATTTCTTAATCTTTAGGAAAATCTAGCACAAATTCTTGAAATATTTGCAGATATTCTGCATACTACATTGCAGCTTACAACCAAGTTCTCCACCTCGTTAATATAGGCTGGGGGGGCAATTTAATATCCGGATGTTTGTGTTTAAAAGTCTGCACTCGAAGAGGCGCTTTGAGAAAAATGCGTTTCCCATTTCCTATTGACTTATTGACTAATGGAAACTGAAGTCATAATGTTTCAGCAACTCGTGATAGTCCAAGGGCTAGGCAAGTACAGTGTGTTAAATTTTCATAAAATACTTTCAGGGCACCTCCTGCTTTTACTATGTAAGGCGCAGCATCAGACAACATTAAAATTACCTTATCAGTCGGAACGCGATCGGGCAAGAAAAGGTGAGTCAGGCCTTCTTGTAGAAATTTGGCAATTGTTAAATGATTTGTCCTTTGCAATTCTTTACAAAATATTAAGTATGACTTTTTTGCTTGATCGTCTTCACTTAAAATACGAACAACTAAATTGGCAACAAATCGTCCGCAACTATCGGTCGTTTCATCCACAGTAAACCATATGTAACAGAAGTATTCCCAGTGAAAGCTTGATTCGAAAAAAATATTTAGACGAAGTGAATTTAAATGTGTTTGCCGAAATAAAAACTACAATCGGAAACAATTACACATGTTTCCGATTGTGGTTTTTATTTCGGCAAACACATTTAAATTCACTTCGTCTAAATATTTTTTCGAATCAAGCTTTCACTGGGAATACTTCTGTTACAGTATGTTTCCAGAAATTTCCTAAATACCGTATTTTCTAATTTGTTAAAGGTAATATTCGCCGGCACCATGGCATTGCACAAATCGAGATTTACTTTGTGCAGTTTGTAGACTAGTGATGGCTAACGATTGTTGCTTTTCAGTGCTCTTGCTTTTTTTAGAATTATTTTGGTGAGAAGATGTATTAATATGTTGAATCACATTATATTTTCTTCAATAGATATCTAAAAAGAAAATGTTTACCATTAGATTAGTGATTCTGATTTATTTAGATAAGTAAGTACTATCGGTGGACACAAAATGTTGAGACAAATAAAAAGTTGGATAATGTCAAACATAATCAAATTTATACCACTTAAGTCAGGTTTTATTAAAGAAAGGTTATATTATGGAGTGACAGTGAAAATATGCAAATGAATGGAAGACGTATTATTGTGTAAATTTTGAAACTTTGACATATCAAATGCCAATTACTTGACAAGTCCAAGACACACACTAAACAAATTTTGCGTGTCCCAACATTTTATTTCCACCGATGGCACCTATATTATATTAATTTTGTATATTTCTCTAACAGCTTTCATTTCAATTTTTAATTAAGTGTATTGAAAATGCTTAGTTACAATATTTACCTGTATTAATTTACTACAGTAAAAAAAACGAGCATAATATATAAACTTACGACAATGTTCGTATAAAATCCACCTATAGGAACAACTATTTCCCGTGCAAATACACGGCCGGATATTGGATTATGCAATGAAATATTTCAAATCTTATTTGATTTGTTACATTTACGAGTTTTACGGAGTATAATATACTAATTGAAAACACATACCCCTGCTAACGAAATAATAATCTTTCATTAATTTTTAATTTTGCAGCATTTTTATAATTATATTTCGCAATAAGTAAATATCTACAGCGTGTACAGAATAACAGAGTAAATAATTATTATTAATTTCTAAGAAAATGTTTTGGCATTTGTCACCACTCGGAATACATACATTTTAAATTAGTATAAATATATGTAACATTTTACTCACCCTTTTCATGCAACATCTGCAAAATATTCTCGACCTTTCCAGGACTAAATCAGGGTAATCTTTCAACCAACTTCCAGGCAAAGATTTGTCTTTGACTTTCGGCATTTTCAATTATATTTTAGCACATCAGTTAGTTTTACTACACTCTATACTACACTTGAGTTATAATTTTGTAGTGATATAAAATATAGCACAGTATAGCTTCGACAGTCCGAAGAGTTTTGTGTTAATTTCTCTCAAATCTGAGCACATACGAAAATCTTCTAAATCACGTACTCAGCCCGTAATGAACATCGGGAATTCTCTATTTATTTACCAAAATATTATTCACTTTACTCGGGGATTTTCCGATGTTTGTGCTAAGCGTAATAGTATTCCCGCTATTGAACGTTCGGCATTTCTGCCCGTGTGAAAAATCAAACAAAAAAATAATGTGTGCAATAAAATTTTAAAAAAATAAGCACATGAAAGCACGAATACGCACCGATAAGTTAAAATTGGCAATATAGCCAAATATTTTAAAATATGCAGAAATAAGCAAAAGAAGCAAAATAAGCTAAAATATGCAAAAAAGCAAAATAAGCTAAAATATGCCAAAAAAGCGAATTAAGCAAAATAATAAAAATAATAATAATAATATTTATTAGTCGAAAATGTACATACATACATATGAGACACGTCAATATACATATAGTAATCTTAACAATTAATTATTAAAATATTCGCTTATATTATATATAGATTTATTTAACAGAAAGGCGTGTAATTTATTACAAAAAGTTTTCATACTGCTATTTGATTTTATGTCGACTGGCAGTCGGTTGAACAGTAGCGCACCGAGAACATTGGGGGAGTTCTTAAAAATATTTAATTTGTACTGTTTTATGTAAAGATTATCAGCTGTCCTCGTAGGGTAGTTATGTATTTGTTTGTTTAATACAAATGAAGGATCATTTTTGTTTTTATAGACGTACAGACATAGTTCGTAAATAATTAGAGATGGTAGCGTTAGTATACCAAGCTTCTTGAAATAGTCTTTACAGGAATCTGTTCTATCGATACCAGCCATCGCTCGAAGGGCGCTCTTTTGGGCAATGAACACTTCTCGCCATGAACTAGACATTCCCCAAAAGCAGACTCCATATCTCAATCGAGACTGAATGACAGCATGAAAGAAATGTTTAAGATAATTTTTGAGAATACGTTTGTTATAACAATATTTGTTAATGGTTGAAGCTAGTTTTCCGCAGTGTATATTCCAGTCGAGACTTTGATCAATATATACTCCTAGAAACTTTGTATTATCAACTGGCGTCAGCTGGTGGGTATCTAGTGTAATATTTAGTGTCAGGTCTTTCTTAGTTTGTTTGGTACTAAATCTAATGTACGCAGTTTTTGATAAATTTATAGAAAGTTTGTTGAAGGCAAACCAATAGGATAAATTATTTAATGTTGCATTACAAGAGTTCTCTAAAATAGGAGATTCATGATGGCTTACAATAGCTGAGGTATCATCAGCATACATGAAAATCGAAGCGTTGGAAATGTGATTGACAATATCATTGATATAGATTAAAAATAACAGAGGTCCGAGGATGGATCCTTGAGGAACACCTATATTGGTTATTACGTAGTGTGAATTTATGTTATAGGGGGTATCATGTTCATAGTCAGTTATTTTTACTTGTTGTCGTCTATTAGAAAGATATGAATTGAACCAGTTATATGCTGTACCTCGTATACCGTATGTATACAGTTTGTCTAGTAAAAGATCAATATCTAAGCAATCGAAAGCATGGCTGAGGTCGATGAAGATACCAACAGGTTGATTACCTGCTTCAAGAAGTTTCTTTATTTTAGATTTAGTATCATGAATGTGGTGTAGGGTGTTTTGTAATGAGGTAATGAATGACTGGAAATTGCCCGCTGGTGGTCGGTAGCATGTGACAGTTAATATGTTTTTTCCGCGTTTAGTTTCCCATAAGACGCCACAGATCTCTATGATGCCGTCGGCACTAAATTTATCGATATCGAGCATGGTGACGTTTAGATTTTGCTTGTACCAGATGGCCACACCACCACCGCGACCGGATCGGCAGTAATGCGATCCTAGTGAAAAGGTTTCTATGTTTTTGCAAGCTAGATCATCGTATTTAATCCATGTCTCAGTGAGACAAATAAAATTTAGATTAAACTGGCCGTAGTCTATTACAATTTGGTTTAATTTATTATCATTTATAGATCTAATATTAAGTAGTAACAGATCGTAACTATTGTTTTTTTTTTATTTATATCGTTTGTATGGGTGGTGGAGACGTCTGAAAATGTTTGTTTGTGGAGTTGCCGGGTTTCCGAATGTAGAACCGATTTATGAAAGTATGGTCGAGCCAGGATTCGGGCTGAATAATTATGTCTGAGAATTCATGGGGGATGCCAACTTTAAAAGTCGTGTCAAACGATTGCATTTTTCGTGAAACGTGGAGATTTCAAAACCAATCTGTTCTGCTTATAAAATTGACAATAAGCAAAATGCTTAAAATCCGGACTCTAATCATCAGAGATTATTAAGAAATTAGTATATATTTTTTTAAAGAAATTGCTTAACATTTCTGTGGATTAAAAATTAACAAAATATATGCTCAAATGCTTAAAGTACTTTAAAATTATTTTAGTTCAGTTGTAACAGATTATATATAAATTATGCATAGAACAGTAAAGCTCAAATATTCATTGTATAATTTAATATCTGTCGGGGTATTAGCTCGAGAAGTAGTTGTTTCAATGAATATTTGAAGACTTGTCTTAATGAAACAAAATTTTTGCAGTAAGTCGATATTAATTTTAATCCGTTTTTTTTTTTTAATTGAATAACATTCGCACCGATTCTGTAAACGAAATGAAGGGCTTGTTGTAATAACATGATAAGCCACATAACCAAAATGCTGTATTATTCTTCGATTTGATTAAGCAGTAATATAAAAAGCTACAGTATACTCATATTTGCATGCAAACCGAAGCTTTCAAAACTTGTTAAACAATCTATTATTCCAGAATTATTTCAAAAATGTTTCACCACGGGTTAAGTGAGAAATTAATTAAACATAATCTACTACTCATTCTTAATATCATAGTAATTCATTTTACATTTTTTTCTAAATTTCAAAGTCCAATATCTCAGTTCTGTTTACTTGTGGCATATCATGTTATTACAATAAGGCCCTTAAATGTTAAATTTAACGTGTATGTGTGTAATTTGTAATCTTATATTTTAAGTATATATAAAAAAAATACCAAATTCACTCACAAGGCGGTTTTTCTGAACTGAAAATTATACTTATAGCTTAAGGTTGGAAAAATTTGTTAGAAGTTCTACTTTTACAGAAATAGTGATGCTGTATTACATTCAAACTAAATTCTCTCTATTTAAATTGTCGATTTATTTCCATCTCTCAACGCATACAGTATAAAACACACAAAGCGATTTAAGTTTAAGTTTATATTATTGATTCCTCGGGCGAGGCATAAATAGACGCGAAGTATTTATTCACAGCATAAGAATCACAAATTAATGTGCCCACCGCTTGAAACCGCAGTTACATTATGAAGCTTATAATTATTAATTTATTTTGATAAATCGCCAAGGATGAATAACGCAAATGCATAAAATCATCAGGGTATATGTATGTGTGTGTGTATAATTCGATACCGGAGAGATGCTTATTTATTATACGAGATTATTTATGAAAAATCATTAGATCTGCATTCTGCCAATGGCAACCGCTCGTGTAATTACTGGGAGTCGTACATTTAACAATCTTTTTCAATCAATTTTAATATATTTTTAGATTTGATTATTTGCGAAGAAATAAATTTAAGCTGGCGTGCATAACTTGACTTAATTATGGAAAAGAAACAAGACGTAAAACTTAACGGATGTACAAATATACGTAGAAATAATATGAATCAATTACTTATTATCAGAGCATAGAGGAAGTTTTTTTTTTAGGTATACGTATTCCGAATTCAGCCTATTTTCTGTAAATCTTAAGATATTCCGTGTTTTTATTTATGATTGAGTTTGATTTGCAGCTATAAACGAGTGTTTTCCACTCCCAGACTAAGCATGAAGTAAAATTTCGAGTTTAGAAAAGCCCCGTGAAAATTTGTCGAGGGTCGCGCAGCGACCCGAGACAAATTTTCTGGGCTTTTCTAAACTCGAAATTTTACTTCATGCGCCACGCGTATACAACACTGATTTTAAATGAGGTTCAAATATACATAAGTTTCACAGTATTTTAGTGTTTTATAGGCGTGGCGCATGAAGTAAAATTTCGAGTTTAGAAAAACCCAGAAAATTTGTATCGGCTCGCTGCGCGACCCTCGACAAATTTTCACGGGGCTTTTCTAAACTCGAAATTATACTTCATGCTTAGTCTGAGAAAGGAAACACTCGTTTGAAGCTTCCAATTGAATTAACGAAATGAGTTTCACTATATACGAAATGGTTTTCCCTTTAATATTTTTGTTAAACATTTTTGCAGTAACAAAACTTTTTTCTGGAAATATTTTATTTGTATTAATACATATAGGGCAGTATTTATACATACGGGGAGTTTTTTTTAAGTATACTTATTCCGAATTCAGGTTAATGAATTCTGTAAAACTCAAGATATTCCTTGTTTTATTTTTAAGTTTAATTTAAAGCTTTAAACGAGTGTTTTCCACTCCCAGACTAAGCATGAAGTAAAATTTCGAGTTTAGAAAAGCCCTGTGAAAATTTGTCGAGGGTCGCGTAGCGACCCGAGACAAATTTTCTGGGCTTTTCTAAACTCTAAATTTTACTTCATGCGCCACGCGTATAAAACACTAATTTCAAGTAAGGTTTAAATATACATAAGTTCCACAGTATTTTAGTGTTTTATACGGGTGGCGCATGAAGTAAAATTTCGAGTTTAGAAAAGCCCAGAAAATTTGTCTCGGGTCGCTGCGCGACCCGCGACAAATTTTCACGGGGCTTTTCTAAACTCGAAATTTTACTTCATGCTTAGTCTGGGAATGGAAAACACTTGTTTCAAGCTTCAAATTGAATTTACGAAATGAGTTTCTCGATATACGAATTGGTTCTCCTTTTAATATTTTTGTTAAACATTTTTGCAGTAACAGTAACTTTCTTCTGGAAATATTTTATTTGTATTTATACATATAGGGCAGTTTTTTAAGTATACGTATTCCGAATTCAGCCTAGCTTCTGTAAATCTCAAGATATTGCTTGTTTTTTTTTTAAGTTTAATTTAAAGCTGTAAACAAGTGTTTTCCAATCCTAGACTAAGCATGAAGTAAAATTTCGAGTTTAGAAAAGCCCCGTGAAAATTTGTCGAGGGTCGCGCAGCGACCCGAGACAAATTTTTGGGCTTTTCTATACTCGAAATTTTACTTCATGCGCCACGCGTATAAAACACAGACTTTAAGTGAAGTTCGAATATACATGAATTTCGCAATATTTTAGTGTTTTATACGCGTTGCGCATAAAATAAAATTTCGTCAGTAATTAGTCACTGCAAGATGAAGCAAATAATAAAAAAGTACTACATTTTTATTTCGAGTGTGTAAAAGGGTATGCATATAGGTTAATTAGTAATGGATAAGGAATTTAAATTTAAAAGCGACGTTTTTCAGCGCCTCCGGCTTATGCGGCCGTAATTTGAATTAATCAATTTTAATATACATGTCAAATATAGTGTCTCTACTTGAACATGCAAATAAAACATTAATGAGAACTTAAAAAATAATTTCCCAATTATAAAACATGGAATATTAAGCGCTGAAATTTGCATAAATAAAATTCTTATTTTCTATTTAAAGCGCGCCCCTCTCTCCTTCATCAGTATCAATAACGCATTTTTGCATAATGCATTCCAACTACTCGGGCACTTTGTTTTATGCATACCTGGGATCTGAAACTATGCATCTTTAATATGTTAGATAAGAGACTTTATTAGTGTTATAACCTAAACTCGTTTTTTTTTTCGTAAATGATTTAATTGCTTTCTAATATCCGTCTTTACATTATTCATAAAAGGATTATTCCCCACAATTATAATAATAATAATGCCTAATTGATGTTGGACCCAAGAGCTTATATAAATTATACACAAAAATACACTAATAATACAATTAACATCAATAAATATAAATAAAAAAAAAATAGTTTAAAAACTAAACGATGGTGATGAAAACTAAATCATAGTTTTAAAATTGAATTTGTGTTCAGTATTCCGGCACCAGATTCCCACAGACGCGTTTCGGACTTCAAGGGCCTCTTCAGTGTAGTCCCGACCCAGTTCTGAGGAATACTAATAATTTCTGACTATTTCAAGCCAATATGTGAAAACTATTAATGGATTCGATAGCTAACGCCATCTAGTTCAATTCTTAAACAAAAGTGATGAAAGCTATTCGAAGTATTCAATAATTTTAACAGAGTTTTGACAACCGTTATCTTTGCTGAGTTATTTTTCGTAGTTAGTTTGTTTGTGTTAGGTTTGTGTTAGATTATGTATGTTTAAAAGAAAACTTTCTAGTTTGTAAATTAGGTCAGTCATCGAAATCATAATAGGAAGTGCAGAGGTTTGCCAAGAGGAGCCAATGCTTATGAGAGAACTAGAAATCTAGTAGAAAAGTAGAGACTATGGTCAAGTAAGACGGACAACTACAGGGTGGCGCAAAACTACCGATTTGGTTTGAATGTTTAATAACTTTTAAATTTATTTATATTTTTTATTTTTATTTCAGAATTTTGTGAAGATGACTTCAGGAATTTGAAATGGAACAGTACACAGTACGGTCCACACGAATGAAAATATCCAACGTGTTGTGGATAGTGTACAGGACAATCCAGAAACATCAACAAGAAGACGTTCGGCATAACTGGGGCTTTCGCGGAGGTCCGTTCAGAGGATTTTGGCCACATTGCACATGTTCCCATATAAGGTTCAGCTTGCGCAAGAATTGAAGCCGATAGACTACCAATAACGGCTTGATTATGCCATTTCATTCCGACAAAAAGCAGAAGAATATCGCGATTTCATTAACAATTTCATAATGAGCGATGAAGCCCATTTCCAATTGAATGGTTTCGCAAACAAGCAAAATTGCAGGATATAGGCTACGGAGAATCCAAGAACAGTTCATCAGCGACAATTACACCCACTTAAGTGTACTGTTTGGTGCGGTGTATCATCTGAAAGGATCATTGGTCCATATTTTTTTGAAAATGCACATGGCGCCTCAGTTACGGTTAATAGTGCTGAATATCGAACGACGCTGAACAATTTTTTGAGGCCAGCTGTAGAAAACCATTCACAGTTGTGGTTCCAACAAGATGGAGCCACAGCCCACACTGCAAGAGACACAATGGCTCTGTTACGGGACCTCTTTGGCGAACGCATTATTTCGCGCAGAAGCGAATTCAATTGGCCCCCATGTTCACCGGATTTAACAGCTCCAGACTGTTTTCTTTGGGGTTATTTGAAAGAAAGGGTATACGTAAATAAGCCTATCTACCTTACCAGAGCTAAAACAAAACATTCGCAATGAAATTCAAGCCATAACACCGGAAATTTTACGAAAAGTTATGGAAAATGTACTGGAAAGAGCACGAATGTGCGAAGCCGAAAATGGCCACCACTTGAGGGATATAATTTTTTATACTTAAGCCAAAAATATTCCCCATTAATATACTGTTTAACAAAAAAATAATAATAATTAACCATTAAATAAAAAAGTTATCAAACATTCAAACCATATCGGTAGTTTTGCGCCATTCTGTATATACGCCAATCACCGGTCTCGCTTCTGGATGCAGCCTCCAAATGCTGTTACCAAATCTTATACAGTGACTGGCTAACTGGATATATATGAACTGTGGTTTGACCTAAAATCAACTTTCAGGTTTAATTCTTTAATTGCCGGCTGTTACTGGGTTAATTTTTGTTGTGATATAAAGTGTTTACATATGTTTTGTCGTAGTTTTTTTTATAATTAGTTTCGGCAATTTTTACAGTGTGCTACACTGTAATCTAATGGATTGGGTATATGCATATGTAAATCGAGTTACATAATTTCATAAATTAGCACCTAGTTCCATATCATTTTCGTATTCACTTGACGAATTAACGAGCAAAATGTTGAATTTTAATTTCGCCGTAATTGCTCGTTATTGATAATTATCTGTTAACATTAGTTTAAGCAACAAACAAATAAAAAAATTGAAAAATATATAATTATTTGTTAATTTATCTTTAAATCAACTTTTCAAGCGTTTACCCTCTATATGCATTGTTATGACAAGTTATAAAAATATATTTGGCTGTTAGTGCACTCAAAATGTTTTACAGTAAATGAACGTTGAGCGGCAAAAGTGTACATTTCCCGGTAAATGTACACGCACACCTTAGTGTTTGATCAGTTACCAAACACTAAGGTGTGCGTGTACATTTACCGGGAAATGTAAATGAACGTTGAGCGGCAAAAGTGTACATTTTCCGGGAAATGTACACTCTTGCTGCTCAATGTTCATTTACTGTAACATGTTTTAAGTGCACTAAAACTAGCTGACATTTATCCGTCAATTTCTGAAATTAAACCAGGAGTTTATGGTAAAAGTAGATAGCGACTAAAATGCTATTATAACTTCGATGCTCTTCAAAATTGTATATAAATGAGGGCTACTGCTTTAAATTTACTTACAAATATAAATTGTATCCTCTTTTCCTTGTCAATATCCTTTACTAATATTTCACATTTTTACCTCCACTTTTGATTACCCCAGGCAATTAAAGGTGAAATATATGTATATATTTTTAATGTGTGTAATAAATCGTTGTTTTACACGCCTGGCGTATAAAGTAAATATTTTGAGTTTAACAAAGCCTGAAAATTTGGACTAATCGAAAATGTTTAGGCTGTTTTAACCACGAAATATTTACTTCATGCTTACTTAGGGAGTGGAAGACACTCGTTTGAATGATACTGAGGATAAATCTAATAATTCGTTTTGTTTTTTATATAATTTGTAGCCGAAAATTGAAATGATAAAGACTTAGAGCACTGCACGGGTCGTCCCAGGCTTCCAAGCCAAAATATAAGACCAGGCCGGGCCGCACAGTGGGGCCAAATGGTCGAAAAAGCGCGCATAGGCAGTGTGTTATAATGTTACTGTATGTGAATCTCTGAAACAAGTTTTCTATAGGTTTTATGGTCCGTACAATTCTATTCAACTATTATTCTAAACGATTGACAATTGACAACATTATAAAATTACGTTTTTTCAACACTTCTGTGATGTTTATAGAGGATTCTGAGTAAAATTCACTGAGTTCAAATCATTTATCATTCTAATAGATTGTCGCATGAAAGATTGTCATGACAACTGTCAATTTTATAAAAATAAATGTTTTCAACATATTTTACATTGGTTAATATTATTTGATTAAATCAAATTTGTCAAAGATATATTTGGTGCATGTCAAATACAAAATCATTTTAATATATTATGGTAGGTAAGGAGGTAAGCGTGTTAAGCCAGATAAGCATGTAACAGAGCTGGGTAGGATTCGCATCCTAAATTCGAATCCTGCTAGAGGATTCTAAAGAGGCATTTGAATGCTTTAGTTAAACTGGATTTGTGATCCGGATTCGTTACATTTTTTTAAGAGAATTCGTATTCGAATCCAAATGCGTGTGATTCGAATCATCATAAAAGAATTTGAATATTTATAAAAGGATTCGAATATTTATAAAAGGATTCGAATATTACAAAAGGATTCGAATACTTACAAAAGGATTTAAATCGTCAAAAAAATTCCAATTAATTGTGAGGATTAACATGAAATATTTGTTTCGTGTGTTTTTGAATTTCTCGTTAAATCACTGGATTATACGCGTGGCGCATGAAGTAAAATTTCGAGTTTAGAAAAGCCCCGTGAAAATTTGTCTCGGGTCGCTGCGCGACCCTCGACAAATTTTCTACGCGGGGCTTTTCTAAACTCGAAATTTTACTTCATGCTTAGTCTGGGATTGGAAACACTCGTTCGGAACTTCAAACTGAATACTTTGATAGGAACACTAAAAGACTAAACATGTTTTTAAAGGTTACAATCTAGTTTTCAAAATTTTGTTTAATATTATTTGAAGTAAAACTGACATGGTAGCCACAATCTGAAATGTTAAATTTTTCCGACATTTCCCTGATTTTTTTCTCTGACTTTTTAATATAACTTTCTTCTGTGGGAAACCCTAATTTTGTTAAATTGTTTTCATTGTTTTTGTCAATATTTTAGTTGGTTTTTTAAATGTTTACGTGTTTTGTAAATTTTATGATGCCTGTTAATTTTGACAAATATAATAATATCATATGGCTTTTTTGTTGGTCAGTGAATAATAATTTTTAGGCATTCGTCGATTTTATAATAGAGTTCAATTTAAAGTTTTGAACGAGTGATTCCACTCCCAGGTTAAGCATGAAGTAAAATTTCGAGTTTAGAAAAGCCTGAAAATTTGGTTTGGTCGCGTAGCGCGAAGCGCGGAGCGACCAAACCAAATTTTCAGGCTTTTCTAAACTCGAAATTTCTAATCTTTTATTCGAATCATATTTATCTCTTACGAATCCTTTATTCGAGTATTTGTGATTCGAATTATATTAGGTGATTTAGATTCGTGAATTGAATCCTTTTTACAAGGATTCGTCCCAGCTCTGGCGTGTAATAAAAAAAATTCATTGTATAATTCAATATCTGTCGGGGTAGTTGTTCGGGAAGTAGTTGTTTCGATGAATAGTTGATTATAATATGTTCTCTCAGAGGCAAAAGTTTGTAGAGAAGCAAAACAGTTCGCCAATTTTATAATTTTTGATTTCAAAATATTATGTTTCCATTTTGTCCGCTGAAAAATGATTTTGTTTTCCACATTTGTTCACCAGTTATGTTTCACTATAAATACAAATGTAATTTTATAAAGTCGTCGTCCATTCCTGACTCATCTTTAGTCCCGCTATCGTTATCATGGCGAACTATTGCTCGTATAACGTCAGGTAATTCTCTCATTGGTTTCTTTACGCTCTAAGAGAAGATATGTAGGGATCAGAAGTTAACAGGAGCCGATTAAAAATATCAATTAAGTTATCCTTACTTGGCATATTCCTTGCATTTAAGCACTGACATTTCTTTATATCTTTATTCCTAAGCTTCAAGGCCTTTTAGATAATTCCTATAAACATATATGTAGGTATTAGTTGCAGTTTAACAATCTATTATCTAACGTAAATTCAGTAAGGATCAGGCATGAGAAAAATATGTTCCGTACACTTTTGTAAAAAATATTAGTTCAGTACAAAGTTTATTGGGTGGAAGTTAGAACTCAAGGCTGAAGTCTTCAATTTCCACCGAACATTTTTTTTCTTCGATGACGTCAGCGATATTTCAAACTTCTCATATTTTGTCCTGAATTTCAAAATCGAATGGGTATGGTACAAGTAATAAACTTTATACTGTCAGAATAAATATTCCATATGGATTTTTCAATTTGACTGATAATTTATTATTAAAGAAAATCGGATAATATATGACCAAATGTAACGAAAATACAAGTCTGATACTTTTTGCAATTCCCGTTTCAAAGCCAACATTTTCAGGGTGGCAAGTGGACGCAGCTGCAATAAGTCCAAATTATTGGACATCATTTTGCGAAAATCCCAGCTTTGTGCTTCGATGTGTTTAAAAGTTGCACCATTTTTAAGAAAGACGTAAATTCCCATTGAATTTATATAGAGCAAGTATTATTGAGTTAAAACCTTCACATTGTGATCGTTGTCTTGATAAACGACATGATCTAGTATTTCTACAAATCTTAAACATCACCTAATATGAACTTAAACATTGCAAATAATTATCAATTTTGCTGTTACAACGACTTTTACTTTTTCTTCCTATGCGCGTATTTTTTCTGATTTGGGCCCATTGTGGGCCGGGCCAGACCTGACTGATTGTTTTAAAGGTTGTTCTTATTTTTTATTGCAAACTATAAACAACTATTAACAACTATAAACAACTATGAACAACTATAAACAACTATAAACAATTATAAACAACTATAAACAACTATAAACAACTATAAACAACTATAAAAAACTATAAACAACTATAAACAACTATAAACAACTATAAACAACTATAAACAACTATAAACAACTATTAACAGTTATAAACAATTATAAACAACTGTAAACAACTATAAATGACTATAAACAACTATAAAAAACTATTAAAAAACTATAAAAAACTATAAAAACTATAAAAAACTATAAACAACTATAAACAATTACAAACAACTATAAACAAGTAAATATATAATTACAAGTGTGATAAATCTTTATAAACTATTGTTTTGAAACTCCGTAAACATTTTTAGTTATTCTGACTGTAATATAAAAATCTTGTCTTTAACTAAATCTTTATAAACTATTGTTTTGAAACTCCGTAAAAATTTTTAGTTATTCTGACTGTAATATTTACCGGGCCAGGCCAGGTCTATTATTTACCAGAGCCGGGCTCACGTCAATTATTTTCTGATAATACCCGGGCCGGGACGGGATCGCAAAATTTGTTAGCGGGCCAGGCCGGGCTCTATGAAGAGTCACTAATAATTATAATTAGAAGATATTTGTCTTCGAAAAATATAATGCCTATTTGTATCCACTTAAAATTTAAGGATTTTGTTTAAAATTGAACGCACTTTACTAATTAGTAGTAAATTTTTCTTTTAAGTATACATATCCGTACTATCTAAATTGTCAAACATTCAATTTTCTAAAATTTTAAACATTCTATTTTCAAGTTTGCATAGCTCTTTCAGCTATGCAAATTTTGAAATTATATCCCAAATCGGGAACAGTATGTAATATAGGATTAAGTCGACTTTAACCGTAAACAATTTCATAAGCCCGCATTAATTTTTTCGTTGATAAAAATATCTTCATGTCAATATTCTTCTCTTGCTTACATGAGGTAGTTTCAAGTATTTGTAATTGTTTCATTACATGCTTCACTATATTATATTGCAAGCTGTATGCGCATTTCGAACACGAAGTGTCTCTTACTGTCAATTTTGCTATTGATCAGGGTCGCATTGTGTTCGAAATGCACAATAAAGGATAGTAAAGTAAGAAATAAAACAATAACAAATATCCTTAAGTCAACTTCAGTTAAAGCTTATTTTAATAATTAATATTTATTAATGAAAACCTTAAAATTAAATGTTAAATTTTAGATCATTGCTCGAAACACATTGCACTGGGTGCGATTAAAAAACTGCGACTTAATTTTATATAAAAATAATTAGCTGTAATAAAATTTGAATTGATTAAACTAATGACACCAACATTACTCATTTGTATAAACTGATCATCGATAAATATACTTTCGCGCAGAACGCGAGTTAAATCGCGTGGGACTAAATGTTCTATCCACCTCATAAATCGCTGCAGAAAATAAATTTGAAAAAAACGTGTTTCAGGTGGGAATGGGAATCGAACCCACGCCACAGTAGCTCAGTGGTTGAATGGGCAATTCTTGGGCGTGTGCACTGTCCCACCCATCGGCGATTTTTCACCGGCGCGCACGCCACTGGCTTCCACATCAAATCGCTTTATAGGTCAAATAAGTAGCGTCTATGTATACGTGTGTGCATAATCTCAAGTAATGCAATATGTGATAATTAAAATTCAATGCATACATTAAAAGCCCCGGCTAATTAGTTTCAGATTAATAAACTTATTTGGCGTTACGTAATTTTAAACGCCGGATGGAGTCGTAAATAAACAAATTGCTTCAGCGATTAGAAATATTAACACGTTTTTAAAATTAATTACAGGATTAATTTGTAGGAGAAGCGAAATTGATGATAAATATGTCCTGTCCAGTTTAAGTTAAATAATTGTATTACACATCAAAACAAACAATGTTTATTAAAATATTCAATAATATGCTAAATTTTAGGCATGTAATAATGTAATGTAAACTGTCTTTGATTGTTAAAGAAATCAAAATTTAGTAATTGATAAAATTACAGAAGCTCAAAGATGCTTAACATTTCGAATAATTTAGATTTTTTCAAAATCAAAAATAGATATTGATAAAACTTAAGATTCTTCGGATTAAATAATTTGTTCAGTAATTATCGGTTATAACATGTTTTTAATATTATAAACATATGATTCACATTCTTTATTTCATTTGTAATTAGCGAAAATCTGTAAAATAATCCTTACCTAACGTTACCAATATAATTACTGCAAAGTAATGTTTTTTTTTTAAATTGCAAATTCGAAATGGTTGTGTAAAAATAAAACATTATCTAATTGTAATTTCTACAAAATTTTAATCTATTAAAAAAATAGTTTGGGGAGTGAGTAGAGCTCCTGCTCTTGGGTCTGACGGTCGTGGGCTCGACTCCCACCGGGGGTGTCACTGTCTTATGGGGAAATTGGCACCCTCTGGAGCCATAGATGTTGTATGGATGCGTTGTGATGTTCACATGAATTATATAACGTGTGTGTGTGTATGTGAATAAGTTAATTAAAAATCGAAAATAATTAATACAAATAGCAGTTGACTGTATGGCTAAGAGCCGAGGTCAAAAAAAGTAGTTTTTGTTGATTAATGTTTAATTTAAAAAGAATGTGTAATTTAATTTTTCATATACTAATAGATATAACTAATGCTCATAGAAAAGTAATTAATCGCATTGTACGCAATTTATAAACTGCAGCAGTCGAAGCAATACATCACCTTTATTTACATAATTAGCTAGAAAGTATCTTAGTAATTAGAGAAAATGTTACGTTTAATTGCTAATTGAGTTCCAGGTCGACGTTATGTTAGCTCCAATTTTAATTACCTAATTACATGAGTATATCAATGTGACTACTGGGGAGAAATATATTTACCATTCGCCTATGTACAATATGTACATTTACACGAATATGTAGACTACGTAGACGCTTGTACATACATGGCGTGCTATATCCTAGCCCTCTCTGCCCGACGTCTCGTTTTTGTAGATTTGTCTAATTACGTTTAGAATGCACTTATGCGCATAAATTATACATTATGGTTTTGCACGTACGTCGGCCAACACACTTTTTAATGTGCACTCACTGTTGATTTAACGTTGTAATTATGTCTACTTGCTAAAGATATAAACTTGAAATAATACATGGCTTTTATTTATTAAAAGGAATATTGCATACATTAATTATATTTTTTTCCTAATAAAAAAATATTTCATCTAAAATTCTTATTTTGCTGTATTTTAAAATTCTCTAGAGCAGGGGTTCACAACTAGGGAGGCCCAGTAAGATTTCAAGTGGATGTGCCAAAAAGTAGCTGAATTTCCTTTAAAAATGGTAGTTTAGTTTTTCTCAACATCTTTCAGCGAACTAGAATTTTAAGAGTAAGACATAAAACTCTCTACTTAGACTACGCAAAGTGTTGAGGTTCTATAAAGACAAAAATATTCACTAAGAATTTGAAGATCCTTACTGAAAACGTGTCTAATGACACTCCAACTATACTCGTCTAACTGCACGCTCATTGTTGTCTAATGACACGCCCATTGTTGTCTAATGACAAGCCAGTTGTTGTTTTCATGCCCATTATAGTCGTCTAAAGACACAAATATATATACGCCCATTTTAATTATCTAAAGACACACCCACTATAGTTGTTTAGGCACGCCCAGCATGACTGTTTAATGACACGACTACTGTGGTAGTCTATTGATGTCTTACTTTCTCTCTCTATCTCTCTATCCCTCTATTGTTTAAAGGTACGCCTACTATTATTGTATAAAGGCACGCCCACTATTATTGTATAAAGACACGCCCACTGTTGTTGCCTAATGACACGGCCACTATAATAGTCAAAAGACACGCCCACACGTCTCTCTCTCTCTCTCTATCTCTCTATTGTATAAAGGTACCCCTACTATTATTGTATAAAGACACGCTCACTGTAATTGTATAAAGAGAAGCCCACTATTGTTGTCCGATGACACGGCCACTATTATAGTCAAAAAGACACGCCTACACGCCTCTCTCTCTCCCTCTCTCTCTCTATCTATCTCTCGACCTCTCTAATGTTTAAAGACACACCCACTCTAATTTTATATAGACACGCCCACTATTGTTTTCCAATGACACGGCCACTATTATAGTCAAAAATACAGGCCTACACGCCTCCTCTCTCTCTCTCTCTCTCTCTCTCTCTCTCTCTCTCTCTCTCTCTCTCTCTTCCTCCCTATCTCTTTATCTAAGATACGCCTACTAATATTGCATAAAGACACTATTGCCCACTATTGTTGTCTAATGACACGGCCACTATAATAGCCAAAAAGACACGCCCACACGCCTTTCTCTTTCTCTCTCTCTCTATCTCTTTATTGTTTAAAGGTACGCCTACTATTCTTTTATAAAGACACGCCCACTATTGTTGTTCAATGACACTGATACTATAATAGTCAAAAAGACACGCTCACACGCCTCTCTCTCTCTCTATTGTATAAAGGTACGCCAACTATTATTGTATAAAGACACGCCCACTATTATTGTCCAATGACACGGCCACTATAATAGTCAAAAAGACACGCCCGCATGCATCTCTCTCTCTCCCTCTCTCTCTTTCTGTATCTCTCTATTGTTTAAAGGTACGCCTACTATTACTGTATAAAGATACGCCCACTATTATTGGATAAAGACACGCCTACTATTGTTGTCCAATGACACGGCCACTATAATATTCAAAAAGACACGCCTACTGTTTTTATCTAAAAACACGCCCACTATACTTGTCTAGGCACATCCACTGTAGTTGTTTAGGCACATCCAGTAAAAGGCGTGAAAGACACGCCTACTGTGGTAGTCTAATGATACTTTATCTTTATTTATGTAAAGATGCGCCTACTATTGTTATCTAAAAAAAACGCTTACTCTGGTTTTAAAAAAAATACGCAGCAGATCGCTTAATATAACACAAAATAAATTAAACTATTTATGCAATTTGTGGTATTTTAGGGACAAACATTTGTGAACGCGAAACGATTCGAGTGTGTACACAGAAGCATGTTTTCCTCGTGTTTATGCATTATCAGTGATTATTACGTTATTGAAATGAGCGTTCAGGAATAATATACGCCATCAAAACCGGAAATAGATGGCATTTGGCAGCTTAGGTTTATTAGTACTCGCTAAACATTGACTGGCAATACACCAATACAACCGAGTGTACACGAATAGGCCGGTTGCGTTGTTTATTTGTGTAATTTGTCAATGGTTCTCGCGCCACGAGTGAAAAGTCAATAATGTTAATTATGAGAAGTTTAAACCAATGCATCGCATTGCATATATTATATATGCGCGCACACACACACGTACGTGTTGTACATACACACACGCACATTCGACAAATCAAAATTCGACCACCGTACAACAAAGGGTTTCCCTTTCCACAAATACTCTCTACGCGTATTTAATTCATTCAATTTAATAGTTGTCATTAAGTAGTTGTAGTCGGTTCAATAATTCATTAAATCTTAAATTCAATTGCAGCAATTAAAATAAAATAGTCTGTATCTGATTTTCTTTCATGAAACGTCACAAATTACGATTTCACTGTACATTTTCAGGAATTCGTTTTCTATCTATCCTATCTATCTATCCTTTATTGGTGCATTAACATAATGTTTTACACAAGTCATTACATGTAATACAATAGGAATAATTAAAAATTAAATAAATAAAAAAAAAATTAAAAACGCATACACAAATATACACACTTGATTAATGTCGGTGTAATGATTAGTTGTCTTTTTTTCTATCTTTCTCTAAGAGCTCAATTTTAAGCTTCTAAGGAGTGTTTCTACTCCATGATTAAGCATTTAGTCAAATTTCGAGTTTAGAAAAGCCTGATTTTTTTTTAATCGTTTAATTTGCAGTTTCTAACGAGTAAGCATGAAATAAAATAAACATGAAAATATATTGTCTAAGTGATAAGAATAAATTTTATTATTATCAGCTTCAAATATTTTCTGCCACGATTTATAAGATAAATTTAAATAAACGGGACATGATATTTGCATATAAATGGCGTGTTATAATTTCTTCGTGTTATTTCAAGGGACGTTCGGTAATTCGCACCCGCAAATTGGTGGGATAATAGGGGCGGTCAACGGATTATCCTGATTTCAACTGTCAATTTATGATAATGGCGTTGTATTTCTGTATTCAACACTACAAATCCTTATAATTATTGGTAACTTTCTACCATACATTTATATAACTAGAGTAATAATGAAATTGTTTTTTTTTATAAATTGTAACAAATTATTAAAACTCAAAAACATTAATTTACTTTTTTCTGAAACGCTTGCATTTTTTTCTTAATTTCACACATTTAGAAATTGTAGCAACAAAATGTAAACATCAAAGTAATTGCCCTAAGCTAGTGTAACTAAACCTACTCCCTGAAAAATATGTAGACAAACAATTAGTTACATATTTTTCAGGGACTATGTTTAGGTCCATTAGCTCAGGGCAATTACTTTGATCTTTACATTTTGTTGCTGCATTTTCTAAATGTTGAACAAATATTTCTGATAAAAACGTTGATTTTTTCTAAAATAACAATAAATCAAGCTTTCTTTTGAGCTGGAGTATTTTTAGGAAAATTACAATTTCTAGAAGTGTATTATGTTCGATTATTTTTTATTCCATTACAGCATTTATATTGAGTTAATTTTTGGGAATTGAACTTCACTTCACTGTCATTTTTCATTTAATATTTTGAAAGAAAATTTTTGAGTTATGAGTTCTTGAACATATCAACTTTCACAAAAAAAATATGGAAAATATTATAATTTTGACTTTTACCGAAAATATTTTAAAAACAATGAACGAAATATTTTTAGATTTATAATAATTATATTTTGAAACAGCAATGTTTACTAAACATATATACCAAATTTCATGAAAATTCTACTAAGGGTTTCTGAGTTATGAGTTCCTGAAAATGTCAACTTTCATAAAAAATAATATGGAAAATATTATAATTTTTACTTTTAGTGAAAAAAATAGTTTTTTTTTCATTTTAATTAATTCAAACAAATCAAAACAAAACGTGTTTTTTTCACCAAAACAGCGATTTTTTAAGCAACAGGGCATTTTTCTTTTAAGTATCCATATCCCGATTATCGGGATATGGATACTTAAAAGAAAAATGCCCTGTTGCTTAAAAAACGCTGTTTTGGTGAAAAAAAAAAACACGTTTTGTTTTGATTTGTTTGTTTTAATTAAAATGAAAAAAAAAACTTTTTTTTTCACTAAAAGTAAAAATTATAATATTTTCCATATTTTTTTTATGAAAGTTGACATTTTCAGCGTTTTTTTAAATTTGCAGGAATTCGTTGTTTCAAAGCAGTTAATTTGTGGCTTTTAACGAGTGTTTTCCACTCCCAGACTAAGCATGAAGTAAAATTTCGAGTTTAGAAAAGCCTAAGAATTTGGATTGGCCGCGTAGCGAAGCGGAGCGGCCAATCCAAATTAGGCTTTTCTAAACTCGAAATTTTACTTCATGCGCCACGCTTAAAAACACTTATTTACAGTGAAGTTCAAAAACACACAAATACAACAACAATTATAGGCAACTTAATATACGTTACAGTTATTGGGTTGCCTATAATCATTGTTTTAAACAATTTGTTTAGCGCATAATTTGACTTACGTTTTATTCACATCTACATATTAGATTGCTAAAGCCGTATATTTTAAACTTTCCGATATTTCAGTGTTTTATACGTGTGGCGCATGAAGTATAATTTCGAGTTTAGAAAAGCCTGATTTGGATTGGCCGCTTCGCTTCGCTACGCAGCCAATCCAAATTTTCAGGCTTTCCTAAACTCGAAATTTTACTTCATGCTTAGTCTGGGAGTGGATAACCCTCGTTTAAAGATTAAAATTGAAATGTTTTAAAAATCAACGAATGTCGTAAAATTTACAGTGTATGCATATGTATACCTGAAAAAAATTCCTCGTATTTAAAAATCACATTACTGCACACAGTTGTGATATTTTATTGTAATAAAATGTTAAGTTTAGGAATGTAGTTTGAAATATCTCCAACAATTTAGTTAAAATTTAAAAATATAAACATATAATCTTTAAAAAAATATAATTTAACAAATTTAAGATAATAAGAAAAACATTTTAAACAAAACATGTTTTAAATAAATTTAATATTTAAAACAAAACCGTTTAAAACACTACGGCTGTTTTTAAACATGTTTAAAACACTGTTTTAAAACAAAGTGTTTTAAACATAACAACCCTGCTTCTAAACACTTATCCAATCTCCGCCGTACTTCTAGTACCGAAGCCTTACGTAACATTTCTCTAGATAGTTCATCGTAAGCATGTCTGATTTTGTCTTTTAATTGTTCTAAGTTAACAGATGGTGTTTTTCAAACTTTATTTTTCAAAGTTTCCCACAAGGAGAAGTCTAGTGGGGTCAAGTCCGGTGATATTGGCGCCCACTGTATCGGTCCATTTATACCCATCCAATTTTCTCCATAAGTTTCATTTAAATATTGTTAGACAACTCGTGCTTTACGCGGTGGAGCTCCGTCATGCTGAAAACACATGTTTGCTCGCAGCTGTAATGGCACATTTTCTAGAAGCACAGGAAGTTGTTTTTGGAGAAATTGCAAATATTGCTCACTGCATAAAACTGCTTTGTAAAAATATGGACTTATCAAATGCCCATAAATAATACCACACCAAATGTTAATACCGAAGTGTCCTTGGTTTCCAATCGGATTAATAAAATGTGGATTTTCAGTAGCCCAAAAATGTTAATTTTTTTATTGGGCTTACCGTTACTAACAAAACGGCTTTCATCCGTCCAAAGCACATGCTGGAAAATCGATTGTCATTGATCTCTAAGTTTACCATCACTTGGACACAATAATTTATTCTTCGTTGATGTTGATTTGACAAGAATTCTAAGTTGAAAAGTTTATATTCGTGGTAACCATTTTCTTTGAAAATTTGTCGTACCAAACAATATTTTAAATTTTACTCATTTATTTATTTATTTATTTATTTTATACGGTATCTCCTTTTTACATACATTTTTACAAATCAATTATATAATTCTTAACTATTGTAACAAATTAACACAATGATTCACTACAATAAAAAATATAGATTAAATGAAATTACTATACATCAAAATCAAAATAATCCTTAAACATATAAAGAAAAAAAATATACAAAATATTAAAACAGTATATTATTTTAAAATAATACCAAATGACTATAGGTTATCTGTCAAGACGATTTAACATATCTCTAAAATGTGCATGGCAGGCTTGCCGAATCGAATTCCTTGGATAGCCTTAAAAATACTGCAAAACAGTGGCAACAATATTATCAGAATTGATCCATTTAGCAATTTGTCTTCCCTTTCGAGTAGAAAATGCGTCGTTGTTTGCACGTAAATTGCGTTCTAATCTTGTAAATATTTTTAAGATTGGAATCACACGTTCAGGGTATCTCTGGGCGTATAACTGAACTGCTCCTTTAGGGTTCTTTTGAGATTCTCCATAAACTAATAACATGTCGACATTTTTGTTGTGCGTAAACATTTATCAAAATCAAATGAAAACAAAACAATATTTGTCAACCATTAGTTTAATTATTGACAGATGCGACTTTGTTATTTGCTTTCAAAGGCTACTTGTTTAAGTCGTGACAATTGTGAATTGTTGATAATACTTTTTACTTTCCCCCGTATGTAATACAAAGGGAAAGTATTGTTTTCGTGAAAATTTTCGAATCAAAAATTTTAGCGGAAATATCCGTTTTGAGGTCCCCTGAGTCGAATAAGACCATTTTTGAAAAATGTCTGTCTGTCTGTGTGTCTGTGTGTGAGTCTGTGTGCGCTGTACCGCAAAAACCGCTAAAGATATCGAGATGAAACTTGAAACTTAAGCTTTTTGTTCCAATCGGAAGAACTGAAAAGCTTTTGGTGAAAATCGGAAAACCGGAAGTGGTACAGTTTTTTCAGATTTTTTCAATAAATGTTCATCAAACAAAAAATTCTTTCAAATAAAAGTTGTAGATAATAACAAAATGAAGATGTATTGTTCACTTACTTTTTGTCATAGCACTCTTAGTTTTTGAGATATTTCAAAAGTTGTGTGTTTTATCTAGTTATTGGTGTGTGACAGTGTATGTGTCGATACAATTGAAAAATGTTTCAAATAAAAGTTGTAGGAAATGAAAAACTAAAGATTTTTTTGTAGATTCACTTTTTGTCATAGCACTCTTAGTTTTTGATATATTTAATAAATAGTGTTTTTTATCTAGTCATTGATTTGTGTCAGTGTATGTGTTGATACAATTGAAAAATGTTTCAAATAAAAGTTGTAGGTAATAAAATATTAAAGATTTTTTGTATCTACTTTTTGTCATAGCACTCTTAGTTTTTGAGATAATTAATAAATAATGTTCTTTTATCTAGTCATTGGTTTGTCTCAGTGTATGTGTTGATACAATTGAAAAATGTTTCAAATAAAAGTTGTAGTTATCAAAAAGTTGAAGACATTTTGAAAATAATAATGCTACAAATATCTTAAAAGTGATTTAATACGCAATTTACGGGGGAAAGTACTATGATGGACACATCACTATTTTTTTAAAGTTTGTTTGTAATTTTTTAACGGAAGAAGATAGCAAATTTTCTTCTCTACAAAGTTTATTCATAAAAGTTAACTCTTTTTAAATATCTAAAAATATAGGTATGTTTCTGAGAAAAAATATTCGATGACGTCATTACCTTAAATTATAAATTTAGAAAAATATGCAATATTAGCTTAAAATGGACCTTACTCAATCCCATTTATAAACCTCTTTTCAGATTTCTTCTATAGTTTTTCCTTTTCTCATAATAGAGCTGAGACATCGAGCTTCGCTCAACCTGTACACATTTTTTGTTTGTTAATTAATTTCATGAATTTTTGTAACTCACTGTTGTAAATCAACTTATCTGAATCGAGAGATGAATTAAATCTTCGCAGTGCAAGCACACAATGTAAAACAGACAATGGTCAGTGATCAATAGTTAGTGTATGTGGTAATCAAACTGATTCGAACTGGAATTAGGAAGAATACAATAAATCAAGCACCGATAATAACTGGCATGTAATCCCCTCATTAACTCCAGCGAATGCAGCCCTTCTGAACACATTTGATTTTGAATGTTCGCAGCAAATAATGTTGCTGTTTGATATGATTAGACGAGAAATTTGATTGTTTGTATCCAACAATTCACAAACATTTTACAAATAGTATTTATTAACTAACACAAAATATACTTTTTTTATTACTTTTTATAATTATCAAAAAGTAATAAAAGAAGTATATTTTATATTAGGTAAAAGATGCTATCGGTAAAATGCTTATGAATAAGTTGATGTTCGCGTAACAATCAAATTTCTCGTCTAATCACTATCGCGTCGACAAATTTAAATTTTTGGGCTTTTCTAAACTCGAAATTTTACTTCATGCGCCCCTCGTATAAAACACTGATTTAAAGTGAAGTTTAAAATATACTGATTATTTTGATTTTGCGTTAATAAATATTTATTTCGTTTATGCCCCGTATTATAAACGATTAATAAATCATTAGATAACTATTTGTGAAGTAAATTTATTTACCTAGTAAACTAGTGGGCAAATAAAATTGCGTATTATAATATAAAGCAAGCCTACCAAATAAATAGCAATTCTAGAAATAAATAATTTAATTAGTAGATTACAGACCAAAATTATACATTTTCATTGTGGCCATAGCTGGAACCACCAATTTGTTAAATTGAATTGTCAATATTTCAAATTAAATTGTCAATCAAATTGGAAATTTATTATAATTACTTATAATTATGGAGAATAACCGTGGATTAGGACAGAATTACACAGAACAAGAAAACGAAAGCTTATTAGAAATTATAAAAGACTTAAACGAGTGTTTCTACTTCCAGGCTAAGCATGAAGTAAAATTTCGAGTTTAGAAAAGCCTGAAAATTTGGTTTGGTCGCGTAGCGCGAAACGCGGAGCGGCCAAACCAAATTTTCAGGCTTTTCTAAACTCGAAATTTTACTTCATGCGCCACGCGTACAAGACACTGATTTCAAGTGAAGTTCACTTGTTCACAATATTTCAGTGCTTTCAGTGTTAAATACGCGTGGCGCATGAAGTAAAATTTCGAGTTTAGAAAAGCCTGAAAATTTGGTTTGGTCGCTCCGCGCTTCGCGCTACGCGACCAAACCAAATTTTCAGGCTTTTCTAAACTCGAAATTTTACTTCATGCTTAGTCTGGGAGTGGAAAACACTCGTTTAAAACTTTAAATGGAACTAATTTTAAAAAAAGCGTATGCATAAGTATAAAAATCCCTGGTTATGTCTGATTTGAAAAACTTTAGGTCTTCGACTCCTTAGAATGTCTTGTGGTTCAAATTATTCACTGTCAGGGAAAATACTATAAGCGAACTTAAATCTGATACGGATGATATGGTAGACATGATAGCCGACATAAAATTAATAAATACAAGTAGTAGAATCTAAAGTAATTATAATAATATAATACACTTTTGACTTTTAACTGTCAAATTATTTAGAGAATAAAATTTACTTGGTAGAAAAACAAACAAATAATTTACTGGGGAGATTTATTAACCAAATAAAGTTATTTTGTGTTTATAATAACGAAATCTTTAGAATAAATTAATTTATTCCTAAAGTAAATTTTATTTAGGGAATAAAACGTTTTATAATACCGGGCATTAAGGGAATAATGCACTTTCAAAATTTGAGCAATTTATTTGGTATATAAAAAATATATAAAAGAAAAAAATGCTTAAGGCGCTGGATACATGTTTGGTTGGTTACAGGAAATAAATATTTGTAATATTTATCAATGTAAGTTCAAAGTTAAGTAGTATTTAATTATTATTATTATTTTGAACTTCACTTTAAATCAGTGTTTTTCTGTTTTTACGCGTGACGCATGAAGTAACATTTTGAGTTTAGAAAATGCTGAACATTTTGTTCTGGTTGTAAGGCCAAATATTCAAGTTTTTTTAAACTCAAAACTTCATTTTTTGCTTACTCTGGGATTGGAAACAGACACAAGAATCCAAATTTTCAGGCTTTTCTAAAATCGAAATTTTACTTCATGTTTATTCAAGGAGTGGAAACACTCGTTAGAAGCTTCACATTTAACGCTTTTATAAAAAGCAATGAATTCCTGAAAATTGAACACTGTAATTGTTAGTAGTTTTATACTTTTACTTAAAAGAAAAAATCTTGTATAAACCAGTTGTGGATAAAATCCTCTGAATGATTACACGAAATTAATCAAGTAATTACCATACTGATACATAACATTAACATGTTTCGAAATATTTCGCAGCAGCCTTACACTTTAATTTGGCGGCGCCGCGCGAATGTAAACATGAATAATGCCTTCCTGAACACACCGCCCCCATTGTTTGGCTTATTATAATTTTTATTTAATGCAAATTATTCAAAATATGCACTTATTTCGGAATGCAGAATAATGCACGTATGCATGAATAAAATTCAAATTGCGGATATTCCCATTACGGCCCATTAATATTTACTATAATACCACCTAATTATACTCATTTAGATATTTAATAGCACCGATTTAGATAGATACGCCTATTTTTACAAAAAGATTGCATAAATAATTTAATTTTATTCACCGGCTTAGAATATGAATGTGTGCGTGTGTTTCCGCATTATATTATTTCGCGCAATCCCCGTTCATTGAAATAACACTGAAACACTTAAGTCCCGCAAACAATATACTCTACAATACATAATGAATAGCACGAAAATATGTTAAGGGTGATTAAAACAATGGTATTTCATATCCGCGGGGTAGCAATTAACAAGAAAAGTCTAAAAGCGTAAAGGACAACGACTCTTATGCCCTCCCCCATTATTCTCCTTTCATTAGTCATTACGCGATAATAAGGGCGTTACAACCCCTTTATCATGCTGCTTTTTCGGATGGACAGCGCCGATTCGATTCTGCTGCAATTATTCGAAAATCGATCCGTGTTTGACACCTCCGATGGCTTATTAATATGTATGGAAAGACTTGTTTTTGTTAACCGGCTCTGACATATGCGCTGTTGGAGTTAATCGATCGATTAATTGGTTTGCTTAATTATTTTTGCTTCTTCATGTGGTGACTAAGGTAAAAATTGTTAATTTATTCACCTCGTTTCATATTAAATTATGCAAAGATGTCTCGTGGGTGATGATTTTTCAAATATAAAACACTTCGTATTCTTAATTAAACAGTTATTTTTGTATCTTCACCGGTATCTTTAAATTCTTGTAGGTAGTATAAGCTAGCAAAATTATAATACTTATCTAACACTGGAGCAGCTAGGATTTTGTCTTGAGGAGCCCATCAATATTACAAATTTCATTTCATTTCATTTATTTAAACGGGAAACCCCTATTACATAAAATACATACATAACAAATACTTAACATACAATAAAGTTACACAGGAAATGTCTTTTATGTATACATATCCTAATGCATACGTTGTAAACTTTAAGGCATTCATTGTTTTTGAAAACCCTGGAGTTTTAAGCTACTAACGAGTATTTTAACTCCCCGATTAAGGATGAAGTAAAAAAAAAATTATTAAAATATACAAGGAGTCTTTCTGTTCAGTATACATATTGATTCATTTTTAAGAGTTCAATTCGAAGCTTTTAACGAGTGTTTTCCACTCCCAGACTAAGCATGAAGTAAATTTTCGAGTTGAGAAAAGCCCCGTGAAAAATTGTCGAGGGTCAAATTTTCTGGGCATTTCTAAACTCGAAATTTTACTTCATGCGCCACGCGTATAAAACGCTGATTTCAAGTGAAGTTCAGAATATATTGCTTAAACAATTTGCAAAATTTACGATAATTATATATTTTTGCGATAATTATTAAAATGCACTAATTAAGTGAAATTAATTGAACAGTTTATAAGTTGATGAAATTCTAGAAAATTCACGCAAACATAAAAATATTTAGCTGAAATCTTTTAAAATTGGGACTTAGAATAAGTAATCCTACAAAATGGATCAAAATCATCAGTCACAGAAAAATTACAGTACAGTTGATCATTGAAAAATTATTGAAAACTGAAGAAATCAACAAAATAGACAGAAAAAATGGAGCATTTTTAAAATATCCCTATTTATTCAAATTATAAGTCACGAAAATATTGAAAAAACAGTTGATCATTGAAAAATAATTGAAAACTGAAATCAAAAAAAGGGGCTCAGTCAACTTAGCCCCCCGAAATTCGACTTAAAAAAAACTATTGCGCTAGACGGGCCTTAGCTAGCGCCACAAAAATTAGAGCTAGCGCCATTCAGACTAGAAAGTTACGGGGGCTTGAACTTTCGGGGGCTAAGTTGATGCTAGCCCCACAAGTTTGGATTTTTCAAGTTTTTTGACACTATTTAGATTCCTCAGACCTTTAAAAGCTAGCGTCATCCAAACAACCCCCAAAAATGATAAAACATTTTCAACCCTAGCCCCCCGAAATGAGATTTTTCTAATGAAATTGGGTGGAAAAGATTGCTTAGAGCTAGCGCCAGCAGAATTTAAATAAAAATTCTCTGAAAATTATCAGGTAGAAAAATATTTACATCCAAACTTTGATGTGAGAGCATTCAGATCCTGTATGCGTATTACCATTTACTTGCTGAATTTCAATACGAAATCATGATTGGCATATAAAATACCGCTTCCAAGAAAAATTTCGGCGTTGTAATTACTTTATGTATGTTCATAGACACTGGCTATTGGAAAAATGATGCCTAGAAGATTATTGTAGCGTAATTGACTGAGCCATATGTGAGCCATATGTAAGCAACAACTATCAAAACATCTAAGCTATATATTTGAAATGTAACATGGATTAGATAATTAGGTTTGCTTAGAGAGTTGCTCCTTCATCAGTTGCAAGAAATGCATCGTAAACTTAATATGAGTGACATATTATGAGTAACATACAAGGAGTTTTTCTTTAAAGTGTACGTTTTCCAAATTTAGCTCATTTTCATTAAATCTTTAGATAATCCTTGTTTTAAAAAAAAAACTTCAATTTTTGCTTTAACCAAGTGTTTTCCACTCCCAGACTAAGCATGAAGTAAAATTTGGAGTTTAGAAAAGCTCCGTGAACATTAAAGTATACGTATTCCAGATTCACTTTATTTTCTTTAAATCTTTAGATATTCGTTGTGTTTTTACAGGAATTCAATTTGAAGCTTTAAAATAGTGTTTTCCACTCCCAGACTAAGCATGAAGAAAAATTTCGAGTTTAGAAAAGCCCCGTGAAAATTTGTCGAGGGTCGCGCAATCTCAATATCCTAGTTCTACAATATACAGGGAGTTTTTCTTTAAAGTATACGTATTCCAGATTCACTTCATTTTCTTTAAAACTTTAGATATTCGTTGTGTTTTTACAGGAATTCAATTTGAAGCTTTAAAAGAGTGTTTTCCACTCCCAGACTAAGCATGAAGTAAAATTTCGAGTTTAGAAAAGCCCCGTGAAAATTTGTCGAGGGTCGCGCAGCGACCGGAGACAAATTTTCTGGGCTTTTCTAAACTCCAAATTTTACTTCATGCGCCACACGTATAAAACGCAGATTTCAAGTAAGGTTCAAATATACATAAATTTCACAAAATGTTAGTATTTTATACGCGTGGCGCATGAAGTAAAATTTCGAGTTTAGAAAAGCCCAGAAAATTTGTCTCGGGTCGCTGCGCGACCCTCGACAAATTTTCACGGGGCTTTTCTAAACTCGAAATTTTACTTCATGCTTAGTCTGGGAGTGGAAAATACTCTTCTAAAGCTTCAAATTGAATTCCTGTAAAAACACAACGAATATCTAAAGATTTAAAGAAAATAAAGTGAATCTGGAATACGTATACTTTAAAGAAAAACTCCCTGTATCTTGTAGAACTAGGATTTTGAGATAGATTGTATTAGAATGAAAATAAAGTAAAATGAATAGCAACTAAAGGAGCTAAGTCACAATTTTGTAGTAACGAAAAGATACCTATGTTACGATTAGGTTAGGTAGATAACATATAGTGAGTTTTACCTGCAAGTGTTGGTACATACATAACCCGGTGTATACTTAGTAAATTTTCAGACATTCGTTGTTATTAAAAAGCGTTCAGTTGAAACTTTCAACGAGTGTTTTCCACTCCTAGATTAAGCATGAAGTATAATTTCGAGTTTAGAAAAGCAGGAAAACAATTTTCATGTATGCCACTGTCTTGCTAGCGCTAGCTATCTTGTTGCCAGTGGTAATGGACATTACTTTCGATTTTCTAACGCCAAAAAAAAATATTGAAGCGTCCGGTTAGTTCCCGAGTTATACCGATTTAAAATATCAAGGAATAAAAAAAATCGTTGGGTACGCCACTGTCTTGCTAGCGCTAGCTATCTCGTTAGCAGTGTTTATGAACATCACTTTAGGTGTTCTAACGCCTAAAGAAATTTTGAAATCGCACGGTTAGTTACCGAGTGATAACGATTTAAGTTATCACGTAGTAAAAAAAAACAACGGTCAGGTACACCACTGTCTTGCTAGCACTAGCTATCTCGTTGTCAGTGTTTATAGACATTAGTATAGTAGTTACAATTCCGAAAGAATTTTTGAAATCCTACGGTTAGTTATTGAGTTAAAACAACTTCATTTATCAAGGGGTGAAAAAACAATCGTCAGTTACGCCACTGTCTTAATAGCGTAAGCTATAGTGTTGCTAGTGTTTATAAACGTCAATATAGTAATTACAATGCTAAAAGAACTTTTGAAATCGTACGGTTAGTTTCCGAGTTATAACGATTTCAATTATCAAGGGGTGAAAAAACAATCGTCAGTTACGCCACTGTCTTACTAACGCAAGCTATCTTGTTGCCAGTGTTTATAAAGATTAGTATAATAATTAGAATGCCGAAAGAGTTTTTTAAATCGCACGGTTAGTATTAGTATTCGATTTAAATTGGCAACGTGTGAAAACACAATTGTCAGTTACGCTACTGTCTTCTAGGTATCATGTTTTTAATAGCCAGTGTCTATGAACATAAATAAAGTAATTACAACGCCAAAATATTTGTGGAAGCGGTATTTTATAAGCCAAACATGATTTTGTATTGAAATTCAGCAAGCAAATGGTAATACGCATACAGGATATGAAAGCTCTCGCATCAAAATTTTGATGATTACGTGATATTTTTGTGAGAATATTTTTTTATATTCTGCTGGCGCTAGCTCTAACCTATATTTTCCACCCAATTTAATTAAAAAAATCTCATTTTGGGGGGCTAGGGTTAAAAATGTTTTATCACTTTTTGGAGTTGTGGGAGTGGCGCTACCTTTTAAATTGATAGCGCTAGCTAGCGCTAGATCTGAGGAATCCGAATAGTGTCAAAAAACTTGAAAAAAAAATAAACTCGGGGGGCTACCATCAACCTAGCCCACCGAAAGTTCAAACCTCTGTTACTTTCTTGTCTAAATGGTGCTAGCTCTAATTATTGTGGCGTCAGCTGGCGCTAGCTAAGGCCCGTCTAGCGCAATAGTTTTTTTCAAAAAAGCCGAACTTTGGGGAGATAAGTTGACTGAGCCAAAAAAGGAAAAAATTGAATATTTTTAAAATATCATTAATTGTACTTCTGCGAGTTGCATTTTTACTATTTATTGCTATAATTATATTGACTAAATATGACTTCTCCATGAATGTATCATTACTACTATTTGAAAATAAATAAATTCTATTGGATAGAATATAATTTCATAAAAATCACCATCATTTATATTACTCATATAAAAATGTATAAAACTTTAGCAGGATTTCAGTTATTAATACAGAAAGTATTAATTAGTCCAATTTAACTCTTAAAAGAAACAAAAGATATCTAACGATTTATAGCATATAAATCTTTAGATATCTTTTGTTTTTTTTTAAGAGTTAAATTTTTAACGAAAACATTTCATCTTGGGGGCCTAATCAATTTCACAAATTATCTGTAAGGTAAAATAATGTAATCTAGAAATAAATATATACAAGGAGTTTTTCTTTTAAGTATACATATCCCAATTATATGCTGTAAATCTTTAAATATATATTATTTTTATTTTTAAAGAGATCAGTGTGAAGATTTAAACGAGTGTATTCTACTCCCAGACTAAGCATGAAGGAAGGAATCTTTTTTTTCAGTATACATATTCGTTAATTTTTAAGAGCTCAATTTGAAACTTTTGACGAGTGTCTTCCATTCCCAGACTAAGCATGAAGTAAAATTTCGAGTTTAGAAAAGCCCCGTGAAAATTTGTCGAGGGTCGCGCAGCGACCCGAGACAAATTTTCGGGGCTTTTCTAAACTCGAAATTTTACTTCATGCGCCACGCGTATAAAACACTTATTTCTAGTGAAGTTCGAAATATACGTCTAAATCATAATTAAAGTTAAACTACTAAAGCAGGGTTAAAAATATACTGCTAAACAATAATATTTTTAAATCGTTGATTTGGTTAGCACTACTTTGTTGTATATCTTTATATAAAATAATAATAAAACACTTATCTTTGTTTTATCACTTTATTTATTAGTTTAAATAAAAGTAATAAGAGAAAGTTAGGTACTTCTAAGTATATTTTGAACATCACTTGAAATCAGTGTTTTATACGCGAGGCGCATGAGGTAAAATTTCGAGTTTAGAAAAGCCCAGAAAATTTGTGTCGGGTCGCTGCGTTTAGAAAATTCGAAAATAAATATCCCATCGTTATCCCAGTAATGGACTAGGCTTAAAAGTTGCGGAATGTGTGACAGTTTTTTAGAAAGAAAAAATAAAATCGATCAGTACGGGTTTATTGAAAATCAACATTTTATAGTAAAAATTTGAAAATTTTATTAATATATGGTTTCTAAATTATTTGGATTTCATATTTACAAAGTATTAAAAAAAATCAAAAAAAAGGGTAAAATCGGCATATTTAGTTATTAGCGTTTAAAAAAAAACGAACGTTTTTTTTTTCAAAAATCGATATCTCCAATGCGGCTGCATAAATAAAATTGAAAAAAATCAGGGAGGCCTCTCTCATTTGGTACTGTAACATAAAAAATTATGAAAAAAATCGGAGATGCAAAAGCCAGATGGTATCCGATTTGGCGTGAAATGCCCCACATATTCTTTCTATTATCAGTATTGGTGTTTTTAATTGCTTCAGAAAATTTCTTAGTTTCAAAAATGAAAATATAAATTAGCCTATGTTTTATACATTTGTTATATAATCCTTTCGATCCGTGGTCGAGTATTGTGTTGTGAAAAAAATATAAAAGCAGTTATAAAAGACTGCTTAATGTGAAGAACTGTATCCCTGTCTTATCCTAATACAATGTTGAGCTGGCCATATGGACTAGTATCCGAGGACAAGAAGAAAACAAATATATTTATATGTATATATTAAGTATATATACTTGTTCAATTGTTAGTTTAAATCACGTTGAGTTTGAAAATGACAACTTAAAGTTGTCGAAACTATAGTCACTTAAAAAAAATCAGTTATACAAACAAAGTTAAAATCGTGTTTCATTTGTGAATTAAGATGTATAACGAAGTAGAAGCCTCCATTGTTAACGGATTTATATGTAGGTCTATAAAATTAGTGTTGTACTCACGCACAATTTATTCGGAAGCGTTTTCATTTTCAATAAATCTATATGTATGAACACAGTAACACACAGCCAGCATATGTGTATCTGTGTGCCACGGATTATGATTTATGTATCGAATAATATATGTTTCATACAATGCTCTGATGATAATGAAGCAACAGTTAGTGAATATTGTTAATTTAAACAAGCCTATTCATATCAATTTTATTACACGTATTTAACATTCAATCGAGATTACTGAAGTTGTTTTAACCACAATTATCATTGCGATTTTTTAGAATCCAAAAATGTTGGTAGATTGTATTAAACTAGGGTGATTCAAACAATTTACTCAGATACATTATGTAAATCATAAACATTTATGTATATAATTTAACAGTTGAGGCTGTTACTTGGTGAAATTCCATATCAACACTTTTAGTAAATAACACACTTGGTTAAGATTTCACTGATTATTAATTGACACTGCAACAATTGTTTCGCCACACAGTGGCTTCATCAGGCAGATGAATTCATGATCATCATTCATCTGCCAGATGAAGCCACTGTATGGCGAAACAATTGTTGTAGTGTCAATCAATAAACAGTGAAATCTTAACCAAGTATGCTATTTACTAAAAGCTTTTATTTATGTATATCTAAGCTGTATATGTTTAACATCTCATAAAATTCGTGTTTTATTTAAAGTTTAGATCATAGCTCGGATGAATCCTCAAAAACAGGATTCGAATCACGAATCCGGATCACCTAATATGTTCGTAAGAGAAAAATATGATTCGAACCAAAGATTCTAATCCTATTTTTTTAATCACGGGTACAAATCCTCTAAAAATAAATATAAATCTATTATTTGCAACCATTAACATCAAATTATTTTCACAGGCCTACAGTGAATTTAGTGCCGGAAAGGCTAATACGGTTTTTGAGAATACTCATCATGCTGATTGTAACTGAATAGTTTTTTTCATGATCCTACGTTTAGTTTAAGACATATGAGAAGGTACAAAAAACACAATTCTTTGTATCAATTACCATTTATTTCAATATTGGACACAGAGAAAGCTACCGAATTCGCAAGTTATTTGTGTAAAATTTATGAGAACAGTTTTTAATGATTCTCTAGCAATAATCAGCCGTCATATATTCATACTAACGGCCTTGGTACCTTGCTTTCATATTTTGTCAGGTCATTGTGGAACCTCTCCCATTGTTCCTCACTGTAAGAGCCAAGGCTTTCGGAAAGTTTGTCCAAATCGCTGTGAAGGTATGGACTTGATTGCTAACAACACACCAGGGCTTTTTTGTAACATTCCAACATGCTTTGCACCAGTTCAGGATAATTTACAGACATGTGATTTTCTAAACATTTTTTTACGAGATCGACAAAATAAATCCAGGCTAACATACATTATTGTCTTTGGATAAAGCTTGATCTAAGGTCCGTCAAAAATATTACTTTTTACTTTCTCCTTACTTAAACAAGATAATTTCCTTGCTACATAACTAAAATATTTGCCATGTTTTTCTATGGCTATTACGAACTGTCTTATAGGACCTAGTTTTATGTACAATGACGGCAATATTATTCTATCTCTATTGACTAATAGTGAATTTATGGTATTCCGCTTTCCAATAGTCAATTGTCTTCTTCCAGATCAGTTTGTTTTACACTGGAGGCGTTTTTATCTCTGTTATCCAACAAGCAGACTAAATATATAAACTTTGTATGACTGCTGTGCTATCCCGGTAAAAAAGTAGATGTTTTTTCGATATATCCACTATCTTAAATATCCGTTACATAATTTGCAAATAAAAGGTGTTTTTTCAGAGGTATAGAACTTTAATCATGCATATCTGTTAAGCCAATGTCAGAATAGAGAGCTGTTGGTGGCAATTTTGTTTAGTAAGCTTTGGCAAATTATCATGCCAAAGCTCACAGTCGAGCAACGATTACAAATTGTGAAAATCTATTTCTAAATTGCGTGTTCTGTGCGTCAAACTTATAGAGCACTTCGCCTATTTATTGATTTTAATCATTATATATGGACTGGTAAATAAGCAACATTGCTTTACTGTGTGGTATGGATTGCATGCTAGAGGCACCATACTTTTTCAAAAATGAAAACAGACCTAATGTTACTGTCAATAGCGAGCGCTACAGGTCAATGATTCGAAGTTTTTTTGATCCCTAACGTCAATGCAAAATTGTTGAGAACTGAATGGTTTCAACAGGACGGCGTAACTTCCTACACTGCGCGTGAAACCCTTACATTGTTGGGAGAGAAGTTTGGTGATGAATTATTTCGAGACATGCTAATTAACAGGTAGCTCCTAGATGATGTGATTTGATCCCATTGGACTACTTTTTGTAGGGCAACGTCAAATGACTGGTCTATGCTGATAATCCAGCAACGATTAGACTTAGAAGTCAACTTTCATCGCGTAACTGAAGAGATTAGCCCGACTACACTGAAAAAGTTATGTAAAATTGAACCAATAGAATGGTTCATCTAAAACGGGATCGCGGTGGTTACATGCCCAAAATTATTAACATGAAATGCCATTACATTAAAGCCAAAACATCTGTTATTATATTGATTTTTATGTGTTTTGTTTGAAAAACAAGTTCTATACCTCTAAAAAAAAACACCAAATTTTTTATTTAATTTTGTAGACCTGTGTTTTCGTTAATTAATTGTTGTACTTAAAGATGATTCGTTCTTTAGTGATTAAATTTCATGAATAAATTGATAAATCGAATATCAGGTTATTATTAATTTAGAAGATTTTTGATAAATTTCTTAAACTCTTTGTCAATTTTAAGAAACTATAATAAGTGTATAAGTTCATTAATTTAGACACATTTTAATTTTTCTAAAGACTTGATTGTATTTTAATTTTGTGTTTTTGAGATAATTTATTAAGATAATCTACATTAAGATAATATTCTAGCTGCGTCACTGTAATCCAGAGATGGACTTAGGAAAATATATATATTTTTCATAAACAACATTTATTTTATTTTAACTATGTTTATGCAAACGTGTAGTGTAGTCTCCTGCATATTTGTCATTAGATTAATCTGCATAAGTATTACATGCTTCGGAAGCGCTCGCAGAAAAAAAGAAAAACGAGAAGCACGCATTAATTTCCATCATGGAATCAAATAACGAGTCGAAGGCTGTGTTTAAATTGATAATTACATCGGCGGTCGTATGTATAAAAAAAATGTATGTATACGCGAAACAAGGTCTTGATTAAAATGGCTCGTAATTATCGGATGGGAATTATTTATTCGGAGGCAATTTTCGGGCGTTAGGCGGCAATTTGGCAATGGCGATAAATTAATTTCGCAACGCAATCTTAAGTTATTTAAGCGCTTGAGTGGAGGAGGGTGGGTGTTAGGGATGAAATGACGCACTATGAATTATTTAGTGGGTGTTGGTGTGTTTTAACAGAAAAACAAAGTTTGTTTTTGTTCTAAGATTGTAAACAGCATTTAGGAATTGAAAATATGCAGGAATGTTGCAGGAATGTAAGAATTACGATTATATTATTCTTTTATTTAATGTAAAACATACTATGATTCTTTTTCTTTTAAATATAAAGTAATTATTACATGTTTTCCCTACATCTCGGTAAATATTGATCACCATCACATTTAAGCATTATATATTTTTAACTTTACTGTGGTTTACTGTGGTTTATACGCATGGCGCATGAAGTAAAATTTCGAGTTTAGAAAAGCCCCATGAAAATTTGTCTCGGGTCGCTGCGCGACCCTCGACAAATTTTCACAGGGCTTTTCTAAACTCGAAATTTTACTTCATGCTTAGTCTGGGAGTGGAATACACTCGTTACTTTTAAATACATCACAAGTGTTAAATATGGAGGGCAAGTAAAAGGTATAGCGTATTTTGCTCGAGGTTTCCTTTTTCGATTTTTAAGTATTTTTTGGAGTAGTGAATAGTTTTGGAATAATAATAACAAAAGTAGAATACATTTAGTTTGAGCTTTTTTTCCATATTGTTGATATTCAAATCATCATCGGCCTTATGCATAGTCCTGTGATTAAACTGTTACTTCCGTGTGATTAACTAATCGCAATTAAGGTGTTACTAAGTACGCGACATACTTGTTAGTATTCCTACATATGAAATATCCCATGTTTAATAAAAAAAATCTGTAGAGTTCCATATTATCTTCTTTTATTAATTTAATTTGGCTTCACGCGTTAAAAAATGACTTATAAAACGTTAGACATGATTTGACGAATGAAGCACTAATAACCTTTCTTCACACTGTGTGTGTGAAGAAAGGTTATTAGTTCTTTATTCGTCAAATTAATTTGATCTTCACGTAACTCACAATCAATTTATTTGTTAGACATGATAATTATAATACATAATTTTAGATTTGCCAACCTAGAATATTTTTCATAGCATTTTAGAGGTATTTTTTATTGAACATAAGATATAAGCAGTACATTTTATTTTCACTTTAAATTTCAGGCTTAGAAACTCGAAATTTTACTTCATGCTTAACCTGGGAGTGGAAAACAATCGTTTGAAAGTCCAATTTGAAATACTTGTAAAAACAACGAATATCTGAAGATTTATACAGTATATTGAGATATGTATACTTATACTCTCTAAATATATGAGATAGTAATAAACAATATGCAGTGTACAAAACAATTTTTTTGGACACCGGAAAAATTCCAGGCCTGAAAGGGTTAATAAGTAGGCACTTGTATAAATAAATTCAATATATGCAAATGTTCGCGTTTCGCTCGAAACAAAAATACACGGGTAAAAAACAGAACGCCAATTATACAAATTAATTTTTCATTCGCATTAAAGCGAAATTCGAAAACCGTGCATAAAACTTGATTAATTAACTGATATGTTATATATTAATAAACAAGATTTATATATTATAAAACTCTGTTTATTTTTAATAAATAATTATGACACGCCGTTTTAAATTTATTACGAGTTTATTTCATATAATGTTAAAACATGAAGTATCAATTATTTATATAAATCAGAATGGATGCATTTACGAATTCTAGCAGAAAAAAATAGGCATGCAATGAATTTAATATAATTTATAATAAATACGAAATTAACTATTTAAAAATATATAATTAAAATAAATGCATAAATTTGTTAAATATAAAAAATATCAAACATTTCGAATACTAAGTACTCATTATCAATAGCTTACAGTAAGCTATTGATAATGAGTACTTAGTATTCGAAATGTACATCTAGCAAAATAAAAACTTATTGTGAAGAAAGTGTTAGTGTTTTTATTCAAGTGTAATTTATATCTTCACGTAACTCAAAAAACCACATTTCTATAAAAATATGATTAACTTGTTTCCCATTGATCACTTGATAAAATATTTCTATTAATAAATGAATAGGATTTTGAATTGAAATTTACTTGGTTTGTTTTACTAATAAATTAGTATATCATTATAATATAATACTAGGCAACTAGATATATTCGTGTTAAAAAACCACATTTACCACGCAAATCCCGTGTTTAATGTACTTGAGTGTTAAATGCATCCCATTTATGATGCCCACACAGTTAAATAATGCACATATTATAAGATTGTCGTGAACAAAAAATGTTTTACTCGTTCATTCATCTAAAAATACGAAATCGTTAAAAGAAACAAAAGGTGAATTTTAATTATAAACCAATTTATTAGTAGAAATGTTTTATGAAGTGATCATTCAGAACAAAATCAATAATATTTTTATATTTACGTAATTTATCATTATAATACATAAATTACGTAAATATAAAAATATTATTACCATTTTTCTTTAATGATCACTTCGTAAAACATTTCTACTAATGAATTAGTTTTTAGTTGAAATTCATCTTTTGCTCCTCTTAACGGTTTCGTATTTTTAGATGAATGAATGAGTAAAACATTTTTTGTTCGGAACAATCTTATAATGTGTGCATTATTTAATTGTGTAGGCAGCATTAATAGGTTGCATTTAACACTCAAGTACATTAAGCACGGGATTGTGGTTAAATGGTAAATGTGGTTTTTTAACACGAACATAACTAATTGCCTAGTTTAGTTAGATTTTTTGCCGCTATGCAGTAACAGCGCTGTGCTAGTCAAATCAGCTTTTTTTGTCTTACATTTGACTATAGTGGTGATGACGTCGTCGACGCCATTTTGTTAAAGTACGAAGTAACGCGTTAACATCTCCGCCATTCTCAATAGTTTAACCCACGTAAAACCCGTTTGTAAACATAAATCATTCTCAAATCGGTAAAACAATTGTGCATCTATCAGTCGCTACTGTTTTTTAAAGCGGAACAAACGTTAATACCGTCGAAACTCCATCCAAACGGAAGAGTTTGTTTGTTGTGTTTGTATATAACTTAGACGAAAGGCTAGACTGTGTAAATTTTATTTATTGTTCAACGATTGTTCAACTGAAGTATTCTTGATCATTGACCACCATACATTATAATATTAGGTTGGGTTATTGACAGAATGTTTGACAATTCCTCAAAAAACGTCCAATTTAGCGATATATTTAGCGAGTTTTTGTCGCTTTAGAGCGGTAAAGTGACAAGTGACGTCTCCTCGGGAAACGTCTGCTGCCCAATAACTTTTGAGAGCGTAGAAGCCTACTTTCTTAGGGATTGTAGGAAAAATTATAAACATTTATGGCTGTATTAATAGACGTTAATAAAACGGTTCAAAATGCTCTACTAGGGATAAACAGACTTTTATAAAGTCCCTAAATCTATCTACTAACAGATCTTAAGAAGAATTATTTAATGAAGACTTGATTAAGTATTATATTCAAAGGCAGTTTTGGAATTTTTACAAACTTCAATTTGAGTTTATAGCTTATAATATTTCATACTATAAAAACGAAACACATTTTTTAACAAATATAAAATTGCTATAATTTAGGCAGTTTTGAAATTTTGTTACAAACTTCAATTTGAGTTTATAGCTTATAATATTTCATACTTTAAAAAACGAAACACATTTTTTAACATATATAAAATTGCTATAATTTAGGCAGTTTTGAAATTTTTTTACAAACTTCAATTTGAGTTTCTAGTTCATAATATTTCATACTATAAAAAACGAAACACATTTTTAAGAAATATAAAATTGCTATAATTTATATTCAAACAAACCTAAAAATACATTATTCATTGTTTTTTCTCTATCTTAAAAGTTATGTTATGAATTTTGTTGTCTCAATTAAGTATGATTGTTTCACGTTTGTCTTTATATATTTGTTTGAATTTCATTTGTATGATGAGATTTATAACAATTATATTTGTCACACATTACTTAAAAGGAGAGTATATACAATATAGCAACCAATGTATCGTAATGATCTCTAGAAAGTTTCAATTAAAATGTTTATTATATTAATTTCACACCGATATTTCAATGTGTACGGCAATAATCATTAACAGTAATTGCTTCGGAATTGTGTTTAATGTTTTGTATGCAGGATATCAATTGATCTGTTGCCTGTTATTACTTTTTTTTATTACTTCAGTAATTATACTACATGCATTATACTGATGATCATTTATTCTACATAACAGAATCACTTCAAATTAAATAATTTCTCGATTATCTGATAGATCAAAGAATTTGTTTGGTTGGAATAAGCACGAAATTGTATCACTCTAGATTTAATTAGTTTTTCACTTAAGCTATTGTTAATCTTATTATTTTTTAAGTTTGACTCTCATAAGAATCAGATTTTACGACATTCGTTGTTTTTTTTAAGATTTTAATTTGAATCTTTAAACGAGGGTTTTTCACTCCCAGACTAAGCATGAAGTAAAATTTCGAGTTTAGAAAAGCCTAAAAATTTGGATTGGCCGCGTAGCGAAGCGGAGCGGCCAATCCAAATTAGGCTTTTCTAAACTCGAAATTTTACTTCATGCACCACGCTTAAAAACACTGACTTATAGTGAAGTTAAAAAAACACACACATACAACAACGATTATAGGCAGACGATTATGGGTTGCCTATAATCACTGTTTTAAACTTGAAACTTTACTTCATGCGCCACACGTATAAAATACTAAAATATTGTAAAGTATAAAATAAACGGCTTTAGCAATCTAATATGTAGATGTGAATAAAACGTGAGTCATATTCAGCGCTGAACAAATTGTTTAAAACAGTGATTATAGGCAACCCAATAACTCTAACGTATATTAGGTTGCCTATAATCGTTGTTGTATGTGTGTGTTTTTTACCTTCACTGTAAATCAGTGTTGTTAGGCGTGGCGCATGAAGTAAAATTTCGAGTTTAGAAAAGCCTAATTTGGATTGGCCGCTCCGCTTCGCTACGTGGCCAATCCAAATTTTAGTCTTTTCTAAACTCGAAATTTTACTTCATGCTTAGTCTGGGAGTGGAAAACACTCGTTAAAAGCCTCAAATTAACCTCTTTGAAACAACTAATTCCCGCAAATTTAAAAAACGATATAATTATCGGGATATGTATACTCAAAAGAAAAATGCCCTCTATGTTCTGTTTTGAACACGTTTTAAGCGTGTTTTAAACATGTTTTTAATTGTTACTGATTTGTACGCTGTTACAATGACAAAAACACGTTTTGTAAAAAAATACTGTTTGTTTTAATTAAAATGAAGAAGAAATTTGTTTTTGACAACCCTGGATTGCAATATTTTGACAGGCGTCATGAATGTTATGATGATAGAAACGCAAACTTAACATTCGACGTGCCAAACAATTGAAGGTGTTCTGTTTCAACTAGAATTCGTTGATTTCTTGAATTAATTTTAATTTCTCATCTGGCACTTGGTGAAACATATTAGAATATGTAAAGTTATTCAAATTTAAAACACTGGGTATTGTTTCACAAATTAAAACTATATTCCGACTAGTTTCGGTTTGTTAGACCATTTTCAAAGGAATGCACAGAAAAGATTATTGTCTAGGTGTATATATATATACAGGGTGTCCCATTAGTGCGGTCTCGGAAGATATCTCAGCTCTCGTTAAAGATAGAAAAAAAATGTTTTTAACAAATTTGCTTGATTTTAAGAGCTGCATAACCTAAAATTATTTTCAAATATACAGGGTGTCCCATTATTCCATACTTAATACCAACTTTGTTATTTTAAATAGAACACCCTATATATTATGTTTTTATTTGATCCGCCTTTAAATAACCTACACAAAGATATATCATTATTGGCACTTTAGGTTATTTGTTACTTCAGAAAAAAATATTTTTTAAAAATTTTGGCAGTTTTAGTACTTTACTTAAAAATTCACTGTGTCCTTATTTTTTAAGATATCAGTCTGTAATTTTACACACATATGCAGTAAAGAATGCTCTATCCATTGACTATAACACATTATAATATTACTTATAAAACCTAATAAAAAACTACCTTCTAATATTTAATATTTAAAATGTACATAACTTCATTTTCTTAAATAGGACACCCTATATTTCTTTACTTTATCAGATCCGAAATGAAAAATGCTTTATTTTTTGTATACCCTATATTTGACAGAAAAATGTTAATATCTCCAAAACTAATGAAAATAGATAAAGGGTATGATATACAAGAAATAAAGAATTTTTTATTGCGGATTTGTTAAAATAAAAAAATATAGGATGTCCCATTTAAAAAAATGAAGTAATGTACATTTTAAATATTAAATATTCGAGGGTAGTTTTTTACTAGGTTTTATAAGTAATATTAAAATGTGTTATAGTCAATGGATAGAGCATTCTTTACTGCATATGTGTGTAAAATTTCAGACTGGTATCTTAAAAAATACGAACACAGTGAATTTTTAAGTAAAGTACTAAAACTGCCAAAATTTTCAAAAAATATTTTTTTTTTAAGTAACGAATTACCTAAAGTGCCGATAATGATATATCATTGTGTAGGTTATTTAAAGGCGGATCAAATAAAAAAATAATATATAGGGTGTTCTATTTAAAATAACAAAGTTGGTATTAAGTATGGAATAATGGGACACCCTGTATATTTGAAAATAATTTTAGGTTATGCAGCTCTTAAAATCAAGCAAATTTTGTGAAAACATTTTTTTTCTATCTTTAACGAGAGCTGAGATATCTTCCGAGACCGCACTAATGGGACACCCTGTATATATATATATATATATATATATATATATATATATATATATATATATATATATATATATATATATATATATATATATATATAGTATCTATACCGACCACTGTATTAATTTGAATGGGACCAAAGGGCCAATTGCATCAGAAAAACTCAATCGGCTCGCTAATTCCACGAGCACCGGTTCTCAACACATTTTCCGACGCTCGGTTTATTAAAAGAATTAAATTTGAAGCTTTAAGCGAGTGTTTTCCACTCCCAGGCTAAGCATGAAGCAAAATTTCGAGTTTAGAAAAGCCTGAAAATTTGGTTTGGTTGCGTAGCGCGAAGCGCGGAGCGGCCAAACCAAATTTTCAGGCTTTTCTAAACTCGAAATTTTACTTCATGCGCCACTGGTACAAAACACTGATTCAATGTAAAGTTTAGCGGTGTGTTTTAAACTTCGTAATATGTCAGTCTTTTGTACCGGTGGCGCATGAAGTAAAATTTCGAGATTAGAAAAGCCTGAAAATTTGGGTTGGTCGCGCTTCGCGCTATGCGACCAAACCAAATTTTCAGGCTTTTCTAAACTCGAAATTTTACTTCATGCTTAGCCTGGGAGTGGAACACACTCATTTTAAGATTCGAATTGAACTCTTTTAAAAAAACCAACGATTATCTAAAAATTTACGGCATATAATTGGGACATGTATGCTTGAAAGAAAAACCCCCTGTATTTACAAGTCGAGGCAATAATTGCGATTGATTGGCTACAATTTGTAAAGGTCATATAGGCAACCCAGTTTGCACATAACCTAAAAAATCAAAGGTGTCAAATCGTGCTTTGGTTTGATAAATTAAATATATGAAAATGAACATTGATAATGTTCGGTGTTAAATAAAACTGTCTGTATATACCTAGACAATATTTTTTTTTGTTTATTCCTTTGACAATGGTCTAACAAACCGAAACTAGTTGGAATAAAGTTTTAATTTGTGAAACAATACCAAGTGTTGTTAATTTAAATAACTTTACAAAGAATGCATTAATTAAAAACAGATAGAAGTTAATGACGTTAGGGTAGAAAGTAGCGACGGCTTGCAGACTAAGTTCAGCGCCACAGCGCCACAGCGCTAAGGCACACAAAATTTGAGGTTGGGATCGCGCTTTATAAATACAAGGAATTGCACAACAAAGTCACCTTTCAATAACGGATACATATTACCTTGGGTTTCTGGCCTACCCTGAAGTTAGGCTGCGAGCCGCCGCTGGTAGAAAGGTAATGTGTTGACAATACAGTGAAATGACGTGAGGGTAGAAAGGTAATGTGTTGACTATACAGTGTGCGCCCTAGGCCCGGGTCTAGTAGGCCTAGTGGGAAATCCGCTTCTGTTTGTAGCATATTTTGTAATATGGAGATAAAGTGATTATATATTAATATTCACAAAGTACTGAATGACGTTCAATAAGTTATCGAAGCAAACGAAATTGTATCGGACCGGTGCTCTTAAAAAGCAAATTGGATGCAAAGCGTGGAATTAGCGAGCCGATTGAGTTTTTCTGATGCAATTGGCCCTTTGGTCCCATTCCGTAAATCGAGGCGGAAATTTATTTAGCATATTAATACAGTGGTCGGTCGGTGCCGCAATATATCATGCCCTCATACCCTGATAATTTGAGCCGATAAATTATAGAAGCAATAAAGTTTGAGCGGGGAGCGTCTTAAAGAAAGAGACACTGCGTAAAAGGGGAGGGAAGGGCGAAAAGGACAAGAGCAATCATAACTCGCGTAATATAATTATAATATTCGAAACGATTCCCACTTTATAAGCAAGAGAGGAGTGAACTGAAATGACTCACGCAAAAGTAAATTATACATTGAAAAGGCTTTAATATAATGAATTCATTCATATGCATGAGGCAGAGTAGAATGCTGGAGCAATATTTGGTGGCGTAATGAAATGAATTTATGCAGAGCTGTAATGCTTGAATATTTAGCATATACCCCTTCATCCTCTTTGAAACACCGAACACTGTGTACCTAAGCTTGTCCTCTCCTATAATACATCACTTATTATTTTCCGTTCATTTTCTAACACGTCTATCTATCTTCCACTTCTCAACACTCAACGAATCATTTATTTCGCACGCGCGTTTGTTGTTAAAATTAATAAATCAAACGCCTAAATCAATCCCCCATTCCCCGCTAATAAACCTTTTAACGTCCATTTTACAACACAAATTACCCAAATCAACAATTATCATCAATTATTCATGATTAACCATTACTAACAAAAATACTATATCCAGTGGTTTGATGCATCGTTCTCACCTATTGTCGTCATAATTTATGTTTGTGTTTCATTGCTAAAGGATTTCTCTTGCAATAATTCATTTATGATGCTCTATCATACATTTTACAACATTTCCCCATTTAATAAAATAAACTATATGATTAATTAATACCTTTTTTTGTAAGAAAATGTACTTTCCTCACTCAGGATTAAGGATTTTAATATTACTCTAGTCTTTGATTAAGCATGAGTTTTCAAGTTTTTCTAAACTCGAAATTTTACTTCATGCGCCAAGCGTATAAAACACTAATTTAGAGTGAGTTAAACACCACACATGTCAATGATTGTAGGCAACCAAATATACATTTAATAGTATTAGGTTGCCTGTTATCATTGTTTTAAACAATTGGTTCAATGCATTCAACCGGCGCACAGTAGATCAGAACCCTGAAAAGCTGGCCAAAAGTAAAAAAAATAAAATTACTATCTGTAGATTTTGGCGTTGCTACTTCGACAGATTAATATTAGGTCTATTACATTTTCTATGCAGTTACCGCTTATATCTTACACCAAACCGTAGTAGCAATTTTAAAAGTAACCCTGGAGCGGTGCACATCTCGCGAGCACAATTGCGGGATTTTTATGAGTTTTGTATTCGTAGATTGATAAGCGTGTAGTTAACGAAATTTAGATCTTTGAAATCGATTATTTCCTTAAAGTAAGTGGAATTATTGACTGCACAATTAAAATTGTCGAAATAATTTATTACTTTGATAATTAACAATATTTTCCAATGAAAATCTGCATAAAAAATAATAAATATATAATTTTAAACAAGAAAAAAATTATTTGTTCTGTCGTGTTCGATTAAAAGCCTAGCGCCACCTTTTGTGTAATGCTATTGTGAAAATAAATAGCAAAAAACCTGCCATTAGGTGCCATTTTGTTTACAGTGCAGATTTTTTTATTAGGGGCTTTATCTGGTTAGTTGCTTAAACAAATTTATTCTTCTTTTATTATTATTATTCCAAAACTGTTCACAAAAAAATAAATATTTTCGCTACATCTCGGTAAATATAGATCAACATCACATCTAAGCGTTATATATTTTTAACTTAAATATAAATCCGTGGTTTATACGCGTGGCGCATGAAGTAAAATTTCGAGTTTAGAAAAGCCCCGTGAAAATTTGTCTCGGGTCGCTGCGCGACCCTCGACAAATTTTCTACGCGGGGCTTTTCTAAACTCGAAATTTTACTTCATGCTTAGTCTGGGAGTGGAAGACACTTGTTAATCTAAAATACACCACAACTGCTAAAATATGTATCGTAACTTTCACAAAGAAAAACAACAACATGGCGATTTCATTACAGTTCAATTCAAACTCGTGTCAAGTTGGCACGACTTATGTCAACTGTCATAACCGAACTTGACAATGTAACATCTAACCTAACCTAACTTTTAACACATTGACGTTGCCACCGTATCAAGTTAAGTTAAGTAGGATGTCATTCGTTGGGCAATGTAACTGATATTATAGTTCATATATCGACTTATGTTAATCACATCTAAGCGTTATATATTTTTAACTTTACTGTAAGTCAGTGGTTTATACGTGTGGCGCATGAAGTAAAATTTCGAGTTTAGAAAAGCCCCGTGAAAATTTGTCGAGGGTCGCTGCGCGACCCTCGACAAATTTTCTATGCGGGGCTTTTCTAAACTCGAAATTTTACTTCATGCTTAGTCTGGTAGTGGAAGACACTCGTTAATATAAAATACACCACAACTGTTAAAATATGTATCGTAACTTTCACAAAGAAATCAACAACATGGCGATCTCATTACAGTTCAATTCAAACTCGTGTCAAGTTGGCACGACTTATGTCAACTATTATAACCTAACTTGACAATGTAACATCTAACCTAACCTAATTTTTGACACATTCGACGTTGTCACCGTATCAAGTTAGGTTAAGTAGGATGTCATTCGTTGGGCAATGTAACTGATGTTATAGTTCAAATATCGACTTATGTTAATCACATCTAAGCGTTATATATTTTTAACTTTACTATAAATCAGTGGTTTATACGTGTGGCGCATGAAGTAAAATTTCGAGTTTAGAAAAGCCCCGTGAAAATTTGTCTCGGGTCGCTGCGCGACCCTCGACAAATTTTCTACGCGTGGCTTTTCTAAACTCGAAATTTTACTTCATGCTTAGTCTGGGAGTGGAAGACACTCGTTACTTTAAAATGTGCCACATGTATTAAAATGTGTATCGTAACTGTCACAAAAAAAAAACATAACATAGCGATCCCAATATAGTTCAATTCAAACTCGCGTCAAGTTAGCACGATTGCGCCGACTTATGTTAACTGTTATTATAGTTTAAATGTCGGCTATTGCCGACTTGTGTCAACTGTTATTATCAAAGAGTTTGAATAGTCTAGAGGAAGCATGCCCGTCTTCGTTGTGATTCCGCCATGCTGAGGAAGTGGGGTGCGGGCGCCATTATTTTGTAACGTCACAGATGTTTTTCGTGAACATTTATGTTTAGTGTTTTGTTGTTTATTTTTCAAGATGTATGACTCTTTTAATACCTTAAATTGATTTAGTTAAGTTAATTTAGTTATATTTAGTGTAGTGTAGGAACCTCGTTTTATTCTATAGAGATGCTAATAAGTTAGGTTATATGAACATTTCACTCAATCTCTTTGTATTGTGTACAAAACTATGTAATTATTTTTGTTTAGTTATATATTAATCATTCGATCTACATTTACAAGTTTAAATTCACTTACCGATTTGATATTCATAACAACCATGGTAAACGCAACCTGCCATCTTATTCTATATAAAGTAAGTACGAGTCACTGTTCTGATTTATGTTAGTTATGTCAGGCACAGGATTGTGCATTAAAGGGTTGGAAAATATCGTTTATTGCTTCTATGTCAGTTTCAAACAAGAAAAGCGTTGCTTCAATATTAATAATATTTTATATTTAAGTATTTTGTTTATCCATTGAAACACTTGAGCATACATTAATATCAAAATAATGTTATTTTTCAATGGCCAAAAGTCTCACAAAATCATCAGTAAAAGTGATTTATATAATTTCATTTTTGAAGTAAAGGTTGAACCAATGTTTACACGATCAGCTGTGACGGGATCATTGTTTACAAACATCTAAACGCAGACGTAAATTTGTGAGGTTATTGCGGAATCATAACAACGCAAAATCTTGGTGGGGGTATTACTTGTCTATTTTATCCTTAGTCTGAGGTTATTATAGTCCAAATGCTGGCTGGCGCCGACTTGTATGTCATCTGTCTTTATAGTGCAAATATCGGCTGACGCCGACTTATGTCAAGACACCATGGACTAAATGTCGGCTTGCGCCGACTTAATGTCAACTGTCATTATAGCAGTAGCGTAGCGTGGGTTTCATCCGCCCGGGGTCTAGGCCAAATTCGCCGCCCCCTCTCAGTAATTCTAAAGATCTTTTCGGCAAGAATACATTTGTTATTGTGTATTGTACAGAGTATAGTCGGAAATTCAGAAAAGTTTCATGGAAATCTAACACAACAAACACGAACACGGCCGCGGGCCGGTTTCAAATTTAACCGATTCGATTTTCTCTTTATTCTTTTAACACAATTATCTATATATACAGGGTAAAGTAAATAAAAATTAATTAAAACAAAAACAAGACGGATTTACTGTTTTTTTATAAAACTAAAATCTTTTTTTTTTGTCCGTCAGATTTGGTTCGGTATTTTTTTTACTTTAATTTTAACATCAGATTCTGAATTAGCATGCTCAAAAAACACTTGTGTACTGTTTTTAATGGAAAAAAGAAACATAATTACTTTTTTGTCCGTCATATATGGTCCGCCATTTTGTTTTTCGATATTTCAAAATCAGATTCTTAATCAGCATGCTCAAATACCCCGATATTTGCAATTTCAGACAAATTGCCTTAAGCCCTCATATTATGGCCAGCTTTTCTGGATTCGGGACCACTGTGTGGCGTTTGATTCATGTATCCCTAGCAAACCAAATCATATAATATTTATGTAATACATATAAGATATATATATATATATATATATATATATATATATATATATATATATATATATATATATACAGAACGCCGAATTAAATTAAATAAATTAGAATTAACGACCTGCCTATAAGTACCAAATAAGAAATAATAGCGCATTAGGTCATGATGTAAAAGTTATTTTTTTTATCAAGTGAGTATGCAAGGAGGACAGAAGACGACGACGATCGTTTCGCTCTTTTTATGAGCTCGTCAGGCCGCCACATCCATTGTCCCATACACACTCACTTGATATGTAAAAGTTGTATATATACTGACTTCGCTAACCATAAGCCGGTATTGACGTCAGTATTTATAAATGCTACTGCATTGATTGGGGCATTGAGAAGCAAAATGAGATCACGAAATTGGGCAAATCGTGTTTTGTTTAAACAGAACGCGAAATGTCTACTGCTCACAGACATAGTTCGAATAATAACACAATTTCGGGTTTTGTCCGTACAAATCGTGTTTTGTTATTGCATTTTAATCCGTAATTTTTGTTTTATTTCGCACATCTTTCCTATATTATGTCCCACTTTCCTTTCGGGATTTATGCGAATTACATTTTGGACAATATTTTGTTTGTGTTCTTTTTAATCGGTAATTGGCGAAGAAAGTTATTCATAATCGGAGTGGACATGGGCGCGGATAATTACTTCGCCTTATTCGTAGAATAATAACTTTTTTGTGTAAGAGACGAATCGGACAGTGATTAATTAAGGTGATGGATGTTAATTTTCTTTAAATTTTCGTACTACCAATATGGACAATCCTTATAATTTTAAACATCCATAACACTGGATTAATGATTATTGTTTATTAAAGTTTTTTCTGTTGAATTTTATTGCCAAGCATGAATTACGCATGATCAGCCTTATTAATTAAATTGCAGTTAATATAGGTATAGTTGAATACTAGTTTATTTCATCTAGACCCATACAAACGCAATACTTACATTTTCTATTAATGTAACAACGCGAAGCGGAGCACAATATACGATATCGCCATTCTAGCGGGACAAAATTCATGGACATGATTGTATGGCTTATTTTCGATTTTATTTTATATAAAAGTAGATAGTTTTACAAGTAATAATGTATATGTGCCAATAAAATAATTAAGTAAGCGATTTGATATGCATTTTTAACAAAAACAAGCTTATCTTGTAGTTACATTTGCATAAATTTAACATTATCAATGTTGGGTTTTTCTTATCCATAATATTACTCTACCGGGTGTTGACTTGGCGGACGCCAACACCCGGAAATCCCATGTACATTTTGAAATGTTTAAATTTTGGCTCCCCTATTTATTTTAGAAACAAAATGTATTTACCTTTCTTGTAGAGGGAAAAAATCTCAATTCATTCGTGTTAATGCTTATCTCTTTACGTTTTTCTAAGTTAAAATAATTAAGAAAAAGTAATGTGATTCTATAAAAATAATGACATGCCATGGAATTGAAACAAAAATTGCGGATGTCAAAATGGCAAAAGATATCGCAGTCACTTGATTAAAGTAAATGTTTTCGAAATGATTTACACTATACAAGAAAAAATCCTCATAATAAAGTGGTATTATGCAGACCACAGTTATCACGATGTTTGCGTTATGTTTTTTGTCGGTAAAAAATTAACAGCAATATCTTGTGCTATTTTGACATCCGCAATTGTATCAATTCCATAGTATGTCATTATTTTTATAAAATCACATTATTTTTTCTTAATTATTTTAGCTGTAAATTTTCTGACATTCGTTGATTTTTAAAAGAGTTCAATTTGAAGCTTAAACGAGTGCTTTTCACTCCCAGACTAAGCATAAAGTAACATTTCGAGTTTAGAAAAGCCCCGTGAAAATTTGTCTCGGGTCGCGCAGCGACCCTAGACAAATTTTCTGGGCTTTTCTAAACTCGAAATTTTACTTCATGCGCCACGCGTATAAAACACTGACTTCAACTGAGGTTCAAATATATCTAATATAATATACCAAATGTTTACAATATTTTAGTGTTTATGAAGTAAAATTTCGAGTTTAGAAATGCCCAGAAAATTTGTCTTGGGGACAAATTTTCTGAGCTTTTCTAAACTGGAAATTTTACTTCATGCACCACGCGCATATAACACAGGTTTTAAGTGAAGTTCGAATATACATAAATTTGACAATATTATAGTGTTTTATACGCGTGGCGCATGAAATAAAACTTCAACTTCACCCTCAACAAATTTTTTACGGGGCTTTTCTAAACTCGAAATTTTACTTCATGCTCTGGGAGTGGAAAACACTTGTTTAAAGCTTTAAATTGAACTTAAAAAACAACAGGGAATATCCGCAATTGTTGTATCAATTTCATAGTATGTCATTATTTTTATAAAATCACATTACTATTTCTTAATTATTCTAATTTAGAGAAACGTTGGGCGCTGAGTGTGAACATTTGTCAATTTAGAATTTTTCCCTCTACAATAAAGTGAACATTTTGTCTCTAAAACAAATAGGGGAGCCAATATTTGAACACTTTAAAATTAACATGCGATTTTCTATGTTGCGTCCGCAAAGTCAACACCTAGTATATATTTTCACACAAATTACAAGCGATTGATATTTTTAAAACATTTTATTTTTATACAAAACTCATAGAAAGTAAAGAAAATATTTTTGAAGTTATTCACAATACTATCGGATACAACTCGAGTTTTTTGTGTATGTTTTGACATTGTTTCATTTATATAATTTATATAATTTATATTAATTCGCGTTGTTTTCCGCACATGAAAACTTAGTTATGCATTGTGTAAACGCATAACTTATGCAAAGTTTATAATTAAAGATGATATTCGAGTAATTTCAACTTTAATTCAAAGCTGGGTTTTTATTTGCAATGGGTTTACATATCAAATGCATTCTAATATTTACTATCATAAATATAAAATCAATATTGTAGTATTAGTTCTTTTGTAAGAAAGTTTAACTTTTAAGAAATTCAAATAAAGTTAAATATATGATAAAAAGGTTAATTAGTATTTTTGAGATGGTCGATAAAATGAGTCCTAGTTACTGTTTTGGGTGGTTTGTATTTACAAGCATAAGCGTAGTCTGGATATGGACCGACAAAAAAAATCTAAAATTAGTTTATATTTTATTTGAACCCTTTCGGCCCTGACGGTGGCATTTGCCACCACTAAAATTTGATAAACATAGTGGGATTTTTTTTAAATATACTGTATATTTGATTTTTAAAATAGTTTAATTTGAAGTATTAAACGAGTGTTTTCCACTCCCAGATTAAGCATGAAGTAAAATTTCGAGTTTAGAAAAGCCTAAAAATTTGGTTTGGTCGCGTAGCGCGTAGCGCTACGCGACCAAACCAAATTTTCAGGCTTTTCTAAACTCGAAATTTTACTTTATGCGCCACGCGTATAAAACACTGATTTTAGGTTGAAGTTCAAAAAATTTTACTAAAGCAGTATGCTAAAAACGTATATTCTGAACATCACATAACATCACATTAGTGTTTAGTATGCAAAGTTTATAATTAAAGATGATATTCGAGTAATTTTAACTTAAATCTCCTTAATTCAAAGCAGGGTTTTTACTTTCAATATTTATTTACATATCAAATGCATTTGAATATTTACTATCATAAATATAAAGTCATTGTTGTAAAATTAGTTCTTCTGTACGAAAGTTTAACTTTTTAGAAATTCAAATAGAGTTAAATATATGATAAAAATGTTAAACAATTCATTTTATTTATTTATTCTTTTAATATTTAGTCATAGGAAAATCAAAAATAACACTTGGTCTGTTTCACTATTTGTTTATATTTACTAGGCTATTGTCGCTTTTTACGGCCGTATTAGTATTATTTTAGATTTATCCTTTATTATTATCAGTTAAAAATGATTCACCAAGTAATAAGTGAGAAAGTTAATTAAGAAAAATAACAAAATTGACGTATCTTTAAGAAATTCAATAAAATTAGGGTTTACCACGAAATAACTTAATGATATGTGAATTATGTAGGCTGTTATAGAGTGAAAATATTTACTTAATAAGCACAATAAGTCTTTTATAATTGAAGTGGAGATAAAGTAAATAAATTAAAATTAAAACTGAATCGTACAGTAATATGAATTGATGTTTTACTCTTGACTAATCACATGAAAATGAATCAGTTAATAAAAATTAACATAGATCAACTAAATGCAGATTTGTTGGTATATTGTTATTTCTTAAAATGCAATTATTTACATAAACTACAAATTGCTAACAACATTAATTGTTAATAATAATATTCATTGAAGATATTCTTTCTTTTAGAGTTACGTTAACCCTTCACGTAACTCTAAAAGAAAGAATATCTTCAACGAATATAATATGTTATAAATTTGTAGTGGGAATTTTCTTTATCTTCACTTTTATATTTAAATTGAAAATATACATTTCAAGCACATTTTCAATAGATTAAGCAAGATTAGTTATAAATTTTACTACTCATTTAGTTTTTATATTGTTTAAGAAATTATTTAGCTTTAATATATTTCAATTTAAAAACCTCCATAAAATAATCTTGATCTAATTCCTGTGTTATTGGGTTCTTATAACGTTGATTTAAAAATATAAGTCACTAAGTGCGTTGTAAACTAGCACTTAGTTACCTTCACATTTAAACTGGCAAAAGATTCAAAATTATTTTAAACGACGGAAAATTGAGATCAGTTAGAAATGGTGAATGCGCCGGGACAACACTTTAATAAAAAGTCTATTTTACTAATGAATATGAGTGAGTTACGTGAAGATGGTAATAACTTCAAATAAAAACACGTTTTAACCTTTCTTTACAAATTTATTTTATATCAGAATTACATTTCGGTTACAAGGTGACCATTATCAATGGTTTGATACTATTAAACTATCTAAACTATCAAACCATTTATAATGATCACCTTGTGACTGAAATATACATCTGGCATAAAATTAATTTGTAAAGGTAGGTTAAAAAGTGTTTTTATTTAAAGTTTTAAAATCTATTTTACTAGATAAATTCGCCGACTTTAAATATTATCTATTTCTTTTATGAAAAATTAAATAATTCTCACTTAATCCGCGGTTGTTCTTATTTCAGAAATATGATCTCAGCAAAACTCAACAAAGTATTTTTTGTACTAGATACATTTTGTCTGAAATTAAAATTCTATAAAACTTAAATAAGGAATTAAAATTTCAAATTAAATTCGATTGACTTCTGTGCAAATTTGATAGATTTAATAAATATTCGAAAAGAAATGACAAAAAGAACACATTGAACTGGAACGCGCGACGTTCATCATATTCGAAAAGAGGAATCAATGATTTATAGGTTATTTATTTAATTTAATTTATATTATCGGATCGGCGTCGAATAAAACACGTGCAATATTTATCATTTTTAAATATATATTTATAACAGATTTTTGCTTTTTAAATAATTTTAATAAATGTTATTTATTGTCCCCAGTCGAATGTAATATATGGCACTAACTACTCAACGGACCTCATCAGAATTAAAACCGATGGTTATTTCAATAATATATGTACACTCGTTAATATTTTTTTATAATAATAATTTTAAAACATTTCTTCGATAATAATACAAATTAATTATAATCATAAATATTTTTTTATTATAGTTACATTTATAGACATACTTACAATTAGTTATAAAATGCATGCAGTGATAATAATAAAGGTTATATCAAAAATCACTTCGTTTCTTTCACTATTTATTTAGAAACAAATAGTTAGTAAAAATTGAATTTGTGTTCAGTATTCCGGCACCAGATACCCACAGACGCGTTTCGGACTTCAAGGTCTTCTTCAGTGTGGTCCCGACCCAGTGCTGAGGAATACTGAACATTTCTGACTATTTCAAGCCAATATGTGAAAACTATTAATGGATATCGATAGCTAACGCCATCTAATGCTTCATAGTGGCATCGTCAGTGACATGAATGCACAAAGTGCATATACAGGTCACTGTTTCGTCCACGAACGAGCAGAATTCTGTTTGTGAAACCAGAAAACAAATATCAAAATTGAATTTGTGTTCAGTATTCCGGCACCAGATACCCACAGACGCGTTTCGGACTTCAAGGTCCTCTTCAGTGTTATTTTTATTAATCCTTCATTATTTGTAGTTTAAAATGTTTTATCACGCGACAAGTGAGAAAACGTTCTCACTTATCGCGTGATAAAACATTTTGAACTAATAATAATATAAAATCGATAAAAATAACTCTAACTATTTGTTTCTAAATACATAGTGAACGAAACAAAGTGATTTTTGATTTAACCTTTATGGTATATTGTGGTATAATGTTTTATCACGCGATAAGTGAGAAAACTTTCTCACTTATCGCGTGACAAAACATTTTATACTAATAATAGTAAAAGATCAATTAAAATAACACTAACTATTTGTTTTTAAATAAATAGTGAGAGAAACGAAGTGATTTTTGATTTAACCTTTATGGTATAATGTGGTATAATGCTTTATCACGCGATAAGTGAGAAAACTTTCTCACTTATCGCGTGATAAAACATTTTAAACTAATAATAATAAAAGATCAATAAAAATAACACTAACTATTTGTTTCTAAATAAATTGTGAAAGAAACGAAGTGATTTTTGATTTAACCTTTATGGTATAATGTGGTATAATGTTTTATCACGCGATAAGTGAGAATACTTTCTCACTTATTGCGTGATACAACATTATAACTAATAATAATAAAAGATCAATAAAAATAACACTAACTATTTGTTTCTAAATAAATAGTGAACGAAACGAAGTGATCTTTGATTTAACCTTTATTATTATTCAAGAAATTGTATGAACTGAATTAAAGAAAGGTGAACAAACTAATTAGAGATATTGACCATCTCAAAAAGACAAATTTGTTTGTGAGTCCCAGTTACTGTTATGGGCGATTTGTATTTACAAGCATGAGCGTAGTCTGGATGTTGACCGACAAAGAAAATCCTAAGTTAGTTTATATTATATTATAACATAGGTTTACACTAATTGTTTAAGTAATTCTGAAATTTGTTGATTGATGAAGCACTGTAAGGCACTTGAGGTGTTCAAACCCCAACTTTGAGTTTGATTTTTTTTTCAAGTTAATAATTGTGTCGTTGGTGGACGATAAAAATTGAATTAAAGTTCAGGCAGATTGAAAAAGTAAGTGAAAAGTTATGAAAACACAAATAGCCTTTAAATATCATTAATTTGGTTCTCATTAATCACTTGATGAAACACGTTTACAATATTGATAATTAAATAAAAGTCACTTGGTTTGTTTCACTACTATTTTTATTCTCTCCGACTGGTTTCGACTTATCGTCATTCTCAGGGAGTAATACAGAAAAATGTTTTACAAGATATGTATACATATTTTTTTGAGGTTCAGGTAATAAGGGCTTTAATAATTGGGGATGTCTTCGTACTCGTTTACCATGTGTTTTCCCTGTTTTATTGCCTTGCTAATTACCAGGCTTTCTCTAAAATTCAATTCAATTCTGTATTATTCCTTGAGAATGACGATAAGTCGAAACTTGTCGGAGAGAATAAAAAATAGTAGTGAAACAAACCAAGTGACTTTTAATTGTATGTTTTTGAGTTTACGTAAAGTAATTATTACACTAAAAAAGACTGTTATTCCTTACTTCACTTCTTATTTTTATAGTTAGATGTACATTTCGAGACATAAAGTGCTCATTATCAATAACAAACAGTTTGTTATTGATAATGAGCACTTTGTCTTTCGAAGTGTACATCTAACGATAAAAATAAAAAGTGAAGTAAAAAAAAATTGTTTTTAGTGCAAGTGGCATTTATTTAATTATCAATACAAATAGCCTTGTTTACGAAGCACTGGAATTTAACTAAGATGTTTAAAATCCAACTTTGAGTTTGCATTTTTCCAAGATAATAAATGTGTCGTTAGTGGACGTGGATATTCATTTTTGATATAATATTGTGCAGACATTGAATATCTATTATTGAGGGATCAATTATATTCATTATTCACACAATATTGCACAGAATTTAAATATCTATTATTGAATTTTCAATATTGGTACAATATTAAAAACTATTTTTTATACTGGATGTATAAAATATTGTATCAATAATACAAATTAATATAGTATCAATAACCGTAAGCTATACAAATTTATGATTTCTTGGTGTTTAGAGACTGCCCTTCCTTGGCTAGGCCCATGGACTTTTATTCCCTGAAGCGACGATTTATTACAGACCGGTAAATAATCGGTAAACCGGTTTTGATTTACAAATTTACCGAACCACCGGTAATTGAAGATGTTAGTATCTTTACAATCCCTAACTCAAACACAACTGTGTTTACTTTTACGCGAATTCTTTCGGAGACTTTTGACCAGAGTTGTTATGTATAAAACACTTTTTTTTAAAACAGTGTTTTAAAAATGTTTATGACAGCCGTCGTGTTTTAAACGGTTTTGTTTTAAACATGTTTAAAATCTTAAATTTGATTAAAACGTTTTTTGATTATCTTAAATTTGCTAAATTATATTTTATACTACTTTATTTTGATTTTTTGTTTACATTTTTACATTTTAGCTAAATTGTTGAAGGTATTTCAAATTACAGTATTAAACATTACATTTTATTACAATAAAATATCACAACTGTGATACCCTGTAAATTTCGTTGTTTTTTTAAAAGATTTCAATTTGAATCTTTTAACGACGGTTTTCCACTCCCAGACTAAGCATGAAGTAAAATTTCGAGTTTAGAAAAGCCTGAAAATTTGGATTGGCCGCGTAGCGAAGCGGAGCGGCCAATCCAAATTAGGCTTTTCTAAACTCGAAATTTTACTTCATGCGCCACATGTATGAAACACTGAAATATCGCAAAGTTTAAAATATACGGCTTCAGCAATCTAATATGTAAATGTGAATAAAACATGCGTCAAATTCTGCGCTGAACAAATTGTTTCAAACAGTAATTCTAGGAAACCCAATTACTCCAACGTATATTAGGTTGCCTATAATTGTTGTTGTATGTGTGTGTTTTTTAAACTTCACTGTAAATCAGTGTTTTCAAGCGTGGCGCATGGTGTAAAATTTCGAGTTTAAAAAAACATAATTTGGATTGGCCGCTCCGCTTCGCTACGCGACCAATCCAAATTCTTAGGCTTTTCTAAACTCGAAATTTTACTTCATGCTTAGTCTGGGAGTGGAAAACATTCATTAAAAGCCACAAATTAACCGCTATAAAACAACGAATTTCCGCAAATTTAAAAAACGCTGTAATTATCGGGATATGTATACTCAAAAGAAATATGCCCTGTATGTTCTGTCTTAAACACGTTTTAAATGTGTTTTAAACATATTTTTAATTGTTAATGTTTTAAACGCGGTTTCAATAAAAAAAACACGTTTTGTTAAAAGAAACGGTTTGTTTTAATTAAATTGAAAAAAAAACGATTTTTTTTAACAACCCTGCTTTTGACAAATAAATGTTACAATTTTCCTTTGCCTAATTTACCAATAATTAATGTAAACACCGTAAGTTTAAGTATAAATCAAATCTAGCACATAGGTCACGTGGATGTGAGTGCAATGCATGCATATAAATAAATACATGGATGATATATATGAACATTAGCGATTCGCTTTAATTCGGAATTGAACCGGTCCGGATGAGTAGTATATTGTTTTGTTTTGCGTCCGCCCGCTTCAGATTATAATAATTTGTGGTATGAGCGTTTCCCTACTAATGTACAATAAGTTGCGATCTGCTCTCGTTTTATTTAAGCGAAACCTGCACGATTTCTCTCCGATATACAATCGTGCATCGAAAATTAATATAATGCATAGCTTTTGTGATTTGGAAATTGTTTGCGCTTATTTTGTTGGTCTGAATTAGGATTTATTGAATTTCTCGCGAAATATTTGATTCAGTGAAAATTATTACGAGAAATTCATACTTTAGAATTAATTTCTTCTAACGAATGTCTATAAACTGTCGGCATCTCGGTTGCTTTGAAAAATAAATTACATGATTTAAAAAGGAAAACACTTGGTTAAATTTCACTAATATTTTGGTTTTTTATTGCAACTAGTTTCGACTTTGAGTCATTTTTAAGGATTCTTGAGAATGACTCACAGTCATAACTAGTTGGAATAAAAAAACAAAATATTAGTAAAATTTAACCAAGTGTTTTCCTTTTTAAATCATAGTTAAATATGTTTCACCACGTGAAAGATGAGAAACTTGTTCAAGATATAATAAATTACATATCTTAGATTATTAGTGGCTGAATTATACCATACGAAACGGTGACTCTTAGAAACATTAAACACATTTAATTACAGGGTTTTGCATTAAGAGGTCCCATTTTAAATTCCCTAGAATTTTTAAACTGTTAAATAGAGAGCCTTGATTGTTTCACACTTTCCAAGTAAAAAGTGTACGATTTAGAAAAATGGAATAGTATACGCTCTAACAACGAATATAATATATATATATAAGTGAAAACTCATTATCAATAAGGTGAAAATTTCGCCTAGACAGATCGTAGCGTTCGTATGAATCACCATTTCGCCGTGCCATTGTGAAACTTATCACTAAATTTGAGCAAAATTGTCAAATTATTGATGTAAAATTGCCATTTCATATCACCAGGTCAGCTGAGAACATTATCGCAATTCAAGCGCCTAAAAAAAAAAATATTTGAGCAGTTATTGGTCAAATGAGCCAAAGGTAAAATGCTAAAATGTGATGCAAATCTATTACAGAAGAATAGCCATTTGCAGAAGAAGCCGAGGTGGCCATTTACCAGATATCATTTTCCACAACTAATTGTGGAGTTTGTACTTTGTTTTAAAGTCAATATGGTGGCACTATTTCATAAAAAAATATATTGTTTTTAAATAATTAAAATAGGACCTCTTAATGGAAAACCCTGTACACCGGGTGTTGACTTGGCGATCGCAACATAGGAAATCGTATGTTTTTCAGAGAAAACATGTTTTTGACTTTTTTGTAGAGAAAATAAGTCTTAATTTATTAATCTTCACACTTAACACTTTGCTTTTCTCAAAGTTAAAATAAATTAGAAAGAGGAATGTGATTTTATAAAAATAATGATATGCCATGGAATTTAAACAATTGTGGATGTCAAAATTGCACAAGATATCGCTGTCACTTAATTATAAACAAAAAACATATTGCAAACATCCTGATAACTGTGGTCTGCATAATATCACTTAATTCGGAGGATTTTTTCTTGTGTAGTGAAAATTATTTCAAAAACATTTTCTTTAATTCAAGTGACAGCCATATCTTATGCCATTTTGACATGAGCAATTGTTGTTTTAATTCCATGGCATGTTATTATTTTTAAAGTAAAGTAAAGTAAAGTAAAGTAAAGTAGAGTAAAGTAAAGTAAAGTAGTTTATTCTTGTTAAAAACCTATGCAGGTTTACAATCGTCAAAAATTACAGGGTTTGTTTATAAACAGATAAACTAAATGTATAATAATAAAAAAACAGAACATAAATTAAAATATAAACAATTTAAATTTGTGAAAATATGAATATTAAAATAAATAATCGTTACAATGTTACAAAAGGAACCAAGGGCTATCTAATGTGTAGGTGACATAAATTCCGATATAGAATATAGCTCTATTTCGCATAGGTACTTAAATAAGCTATTTTTAAATGTGTTTAAGTTTGTTGCATTTTTTATGTTTTGAGGCAAGATGTTCCAAAATTTCATTGCACTATAAAGTGTACTTTTTTCACTACTTGTTAGTCTGTGTATAAGTAACGCATAGTTATTATAATTTCTGGTATTGTAAACATGATTTTGTTTTTACTTTATAAAGTCGCCTTTGTTGTTATAGTGGAATACCAACGTTTCGAATATGTATAGTGCTGCGAAAGTAAGCAAATTTAGACATTTAAAACTGCCACGACACGATCCTCTATAATCTAGGTTAAGGATGAGCCTTACTGCTTGCTTTTGGCATACGAAAATATTATTGCTGTTATTGCTGTTTCCAACAAATATAATGCCAAATCTCATCTTGCTCTCGAACAGGGAATGGTATATTGTTAAATCCGCAGATTTAATGTACGCGAATTTAGTATTAGTAAGTGGGGAATCACTAACGTTGTAAATAAATCACTTTATAATATGCTAAGGTGTTTATTCTTCTACTCGCTAATTCACACTGCGCGTCCGAGAACATCTGGGACGCGGCTTATCTTACAGATATAACAAAAAACTCTTTCTGTAGAACAATACACAATAATATATACAGTATAGAATAAAATAAAATAATAACCATTTAATACATATATACATATATAACATCTCTCCCCTAAAGAAAACGTTATTAATTAAATTTACCATAATCAATAGCCTAAAATATAACATTCATAATATTTCAATACCCTAATCTTTCAGGTGGTTTAACATTCCTTTTGGGCCTATCAACACCCCCTGTAACCGGTGTAACAGGACTTGTAATTACAGGTTGAGTTGGTAATGCTGAATTGATTATGGGCGTAGACATTTTTTTTAATTGATTTGCATGACGTTTCCACGTCATCTCTTTTTCAGGAATATAAACCAAATAAACATTTTTTTTAATTTGTTTGGTTATCTTGCCCTTTTCCCAAAAAATCTTATTATTTTTATAATTTCTTGCTATTACCTTTTCCCCCACATGAAAGATTTGAGAATTTTTACCCGAATAATACAATTTTTGTTTACTTTGATTTTTCATGACATTTTCTCTTGATATATTATTATTTGGAAGCCATGAACTGAACCGAGTGTTAATTCGGTGTCTAAACATCAACTCAGACGGAGCAACACCAGTTGTAGTATGTGTGGAGTTTCGATAATCAAATAAAAAATTGCATAATGATAGATTTAGATCAGAATTTTTATTATTAAATATTGCCTTCTTCAATGCATTCTTTACGATTTTTACCCCGGCTTCTGCTTCTCCGTTGGATTGAGGGTGGTATGGTGGTGATAAAATATGCTTAACATTATTCTTGCTTAAGAATTCCTTAAAATGTAACGATTCAAATTGTGTTCCATTATCAGAAACTAAAATTTTAGGTAAGCCAAATCTTGCAAACGTTTCCCTTAATTTTTTAATTGTAGCTTCTGAAGTAATTGTGGTCATAGGAAATGCCTCTAACCATTTTGAATGAGCATCAACAATAATTAAAAAATATTGATTTAGAAATGGTCCACAAAAATCAATGTGTATTCTCTCCCAGGGTTTTTCTGGCCATGGCCAAGGTGTTAATTTATATTTCTCAGGGCTGCTGGAATTTAAACTACAAGCCTCGCAAGAGTTACACAGTGTTTCGATTTGATCATCTATTCCTGGCCACCAAAAATATGACCTAGCTATCCCTTTCATTTTTACTATACCTAAATGACTTTTATGTAATTCTTGTAAAATTCTATCTCTATACAATTGAGGTATAACTAATCTATTATTCCAAATTAAGCAATTACTTTCGACAGTTAATTCATACCGTTTGACATAAAACGGTTTATATATATTATTTTTAAAAATTAAATCAGGCCATTTGCCTGTAGTTACACATCTTATTATTTCCTGCAATAACTTATCCTTTTTAGTAGTTATTTGAATATTTTGGAAATTTACATTAATATCTTGAGTATAATAAAAATAATTAGAATATTCTAACTTCTCGTTTGAATATTCTTCCTTTTGGCAATTCTTTAACGGCAGTCTTGACAGACTATCTGCAATATTTTTCTCTGATTTTACATATTCTATCTGGTAGTTATAATTTGATAATATTACTGCCCAACGCCTTAAGCGGTTTGCTGAAAATTGAGGTATGCCTTTATTTGGATGAAAAATATAAATTAATGGTTTGTGGTCAGTTACTATGGTAAAATTTGATCCATACAAATATTCATTAAATTTTATTATACCAAATATGATTGCTAAAGCCTCTTTCTCTATTTGTGCGTATTTTTGTTCACTAATTGAAAGCGTTCTAGATGCAAACGCAATAGGTCTTTCTGTTTTGTCTGGTAGTACATGACAAATTAATGCACCTATTCCATAATTTGAAGCATCTACGATTAATTTTACAGGTAATTTCGGATCAAAATGCACTAAGACATCTTCAGATGTCAATTTATTTTTAATTAAATTATAGGCTTCTTGACAATCTTCAGACCATTGCCATTTTACATTTTTCTTTAATAAATTGTAAAGTGGATGTAAAAGTGTAGCCAGATTTCTAAAAAATTTACCATAGTAATTTACCAACCCCAAAAATGACTTTAATTGAGAAACATTTTGAGGTATTGGTGCATCCTTTATTGCTTTAATTTTCTCTTTACATAGGTGCAAACTATCTTTGTCAATGACAAAACCTAAATAAGTAACGGATTTATTAAAAAATTAGCATTTATTTAAGGAAATTCTTAAGCCAGAGTCCTCTAATCTCGACAACACCTTAATCAATGTCTTTTCATGTTCTTGTTTTGTTTTACCGGTAATTAAAATGTCGTCCAGAAAACAAACGACCCCCTCGATACCAACAAGAAGTGCCTCCATTGTTTTTTGAAATATGGCTGGAGCAGATGCTACACCAAAAGGCAATCTTTGATATTGTAATAACCCTTTATGGGTGCTAATAGTAATTAATTGTTTTGATTTTTCGTCTAATTTAATTTGCTGGTAGGCATTAGTTAAATCTAATTTTGTAAATTCTTTGCCTCCGCTTAATTTAGAAAATAACTCCTCTTGTCGAGGTAAAGGATACTTATTTGTTTCCAAAAACTGATTAATTGTTACTTTGAAGTCTCCACAGATCCTAACCTCTCCATTTGCCTTTAAAACAGGAACAATTGGTGTTGCCCATTCCGAGAAATCAACTGGAACTATGACTCCCATCTCTTGCAGTCGATTTAGTTCCTCCTCCACTTTTGTTCTGAGTGCAAATGGAATTGGTCTTGCCCTGAAAAATTTTGGAGTTATAGTTGTGTTTTTAAATTTTAAGGAAGCGGTACCTTTACTAAACGTACCGAGACTTGGTTCAAAAACAGATTTAAATTTACTTCTTAATTTTTGAACTTCATTATTTCCATTTAAGTAATTTATTTTTTCTAAACCAATGTTGAATTTCTCTAAAAAATCTCTGCCTAAGAGAGGCGGTCCACCGTTTTGTATTACAAAAAAACCTAGATTTGAAATTTTATTTTGAAAATTAACGGATAATTCAACTTTGCCTATAGGAATTATTTTACTTCCTGTATAAGCGAACAATTCTTTTTGTGGTGGACATAACTTAATAAAAGAAAAATATTTATTAAACATGTTTTCAGAAATAACAGATACGCTTGCACCAGTATCAATTTGGAATTTTAACTCTAAGTTATTAATTAGTACATCCACATAAAACGGTTTTCCTCCATTAAAATTTCCTAATATAGTAAACAGTGAATTGTTTTCATCCTCATTAATATAATTATGAAATTTCTTTTTACTTTTGTTTACTTTATTATTTTGATGATAATTATTATTATTATTATTAGCTAAATTTGATTCTTTATTTTTGCATACTGGCGCAAGGTGACCTTTAACATTGCAATTATGACATATGCACTCACGATACCGACATTTTACTGATGAATGATTCTTTCTTCCGCACACGTCACAAGATGGCGAAACCATTGATGACGTCTTTCCCGATGATCTAACGTGATGGATGGGTTCTCCTTTGACGAAACAAGATGGCTCCCCCATTTCCGGATTTGACCATGTGGCTTCTTTGCAGCTTGCTATGCGAATTGCGTCCTCCCCGGATAAGTCGGCCTTTTCTTCAAACATCTTTTCCATAATCTTCTTCTCACAGAGACCCATTATGAATTTATCTCGCAGACAAACTTGCAATTCTTCACCAAATTCACAATGACCAGCCAAACTTCTGACTCTTGCTGCCCAATCCTTAACCAATTCACCAGTCACTTGTCTCGCGTTGTAGAATTTAAATCGTTCACCAAATATTGATTTTTGGCCACCAAAATGTTTATTAAATATATCCACTAATTCCTTGAATGTTTTTTCCTCCGGTTTATCCGGTAAACATAAATCGTAGATCAGTTTGTACGATTGCTCCGACAATAAATTTAAAAATATTGCCCTCTTCATTAGATCATCCTTTACGGAGTTTGCCGTAAAATAGTTTAACAGGCGCGGTTGAAAAATTGTCCAATCATTTAAAGTGTGATTAAACTCACGTAAATGTCCAATCACCCCGTGCGCCATTCCTTGGTCCGCCATTGTCCACGCGTTTCTTTTATTATTTTATAATATGATAAAATAATTAAATATCCTCGTCGCCACTGTTAAATCCGCAGATTTAATGTACGCGAATTTAGTATTAGTAAGTGGGGAATCACTAACGTTGTAAATAAATCACTTTATAATATGCTAAGGTGTTTATTCTTCTACTCGCTAATTCACACTGCGCGTCCGAGAACATCTGGGACGCGGCTTATCTTACAGATATAACAAAAAACTCTTTCGGTAGAACAATACACAATAATATATACAGTATAGAATAAATAACATATATTAATCTAATTATGTTTATATTTACAACTTTCTTTAAGCACCGCATCATGTAGCATACTGTATTTGGTTTGCTTTCGACATAATCCACATGTTTTTTCCAATTCAGATCATTGTCGATAACAATTCCTAATAATTTAGCGTGGTCCAGGATGTTTATGTCTTCTCCGCTTAAATTTATACTAATTGGATATTCGAAATTTGTGTTTTTGTTTTTAAATTATAAAATCACATTAAATTTGTAAAATCACATTACTTTTTCTATATTATTTAAACTTGGAGAATCTTAACGTAATAAACGTTAACATGAATAAATTCAGATTTATTCCCTATACAAAAACAGTAAATACATTTTGCTTCTAAAATAAATAAGGAAGCTAGTATTTGAACATTTTAAAATTTACATGGGATTTCCTATGTTGCGTCCGCCGAGTCACAGTCACAGTGCTGAATTTAATTACGACGTGTGTTTCTAAAGTCAGAACCTACTTGGATGCCGACAGTTTATAGACACTTGCTATTAAAACGAAATTTTGAAATAACAAGAAAATGAGTGAGATTTTCAGGTAGAATTTTACAAACGAGATTTTAAAGACTGAACAAAAATCCAATTCAATATTTTTAAATAAAAAATACTAATCCTGACATGCACAAAAACACACAGTCACAAGCAAATGTTGCATGCAATTACATTTAATAAAATTTCGTATTTCAATCATAATAATGCGTTTTTTCCCACACGATGCATTCATTAAAAATTGTTTTTCCGCCACTAATCAATTTTAATGAATAAACAAAACCATTTTTCAATAAATGAATAACACATCCAGGTTGTATTGGAAATAATGCAAGTAATTGCACCGGGATTGAATAAAAATAGTAGAGAGGAAAAAAATGCGGGGTGGGTGTTTAAAAATTGAATAAACCTGGCGGGGAGGTAACGAAAAAAATACCAACAGCGAATTGGGTTGAGTGGGGGCGGTTTTTTATTTTATCCATTTTTAGCTAATGGCTGGGAATTATTGAGGTAATTATCACTATGGAAAATAATTGTAATTAATGCTGAGCATCTATTATGTATTGCGCATATATTTAGTGGTTTGGATGTATGTGTGTGTGTATTTTTAATTATGGTATGTAATTATAAGTTTCGGCCCCATACGTGTGTTCGCCACCTCTAAAATTGGAATTCTAGGAATACTGTAACTACTGACAGGTGTACAATAAAATGAGTCCAGTGCAATTGAAAGGGCACCGCTGTGCGATGTAAATTCGCCCTAAAGCCAATTTAACGATAAATATTAATGCAATTTTATCAGTACGCGTTATAATAATTATTGTAATGAGATTAACAATATTTAATATGAATATTACAATGTGTTTAGCTCATTTGTGTAAATTATTATAATTTAAACGCTACTGCTGTATAAAATTAAGCCTTTATAAGTTAGGAATATTTCTTTCGTAGATAATTTTACTATTTTCCAAAGTTAACTCATTAAGACCCAATGATGTAATAACGCTTTTTTTTAAATTACTAACTAAATAAGATAATTTGACCAATATGGCACTAATAACCTTTCTTCACACGATTATTTGAATTACCAAATGTGCATTTTGGAGGTGACACATATGGAAAACTTTTTTATTTGAAGAGATATTAAAATATCGTTTTCGCGAGCCTGAGTCACTTTTTCGCGTTTTACTTAATGGTGAAAATAAAATCGATCTATCTCTAACCGTTTCCGCTCTATAACCGGAAGATATTTTTATGAAGTTACTGTAACTCAGTTGTTTTTAAAGTTATAACCAAACTGTAAAAACTTTCTTATGGCAACTTTTTGCTCCCATTAAAATGGCGTAACTGTTTTATTTCACGCAAAAACGGTTTTGCAATATCTCTTCAAATAAAAAAGTTTTCCATATTTGACACCTCTAAAATGCACACACACCCAAAGTGACCAACATCAATGGATTAACACAGTATTACTCCATTGATAATAGTCACTTTGTGTTCGAAAAGTATGTACATTTGTTAATTTAAATAAACTTGTGAAGATAGGTTATTAGTGCTTTATTAGTCAAATTAGTGTGATCTTTACCAAACTTAAGTAAGTTAATTTTATATATTGTATTAGTTGACCTGATTCGAGAATGTGTAAAGAAAACCATACATTTGTAGGCAAGTTTTCACAAAAATTAAAATAAATAATTAATTATCTAACGATTACAAAATAAAATGTTCTCAACTAAGGAAATTATTTACTTAAAATTGAAAAAAAGCTGCCAAACTTGATTAAAATTTATAAATAGAATTAGCTCAGAAGATTAAACACAATTTGTCAATTAACCGAACAAAATAAAGGCTAGTATTTTTTTTTTTAACTTTAATATATTTCCGTGTTTTATACGCGTGGCGCATGAAGTAAAATTTCGAGTTTAGAAAAGCCCAGAAAATTTGTCTCGGGTCGCTGCGCGACCCGAGACAAATTTTCACGGGGCTTTTCTAAACTCGAAATTTTACTTCATGCTTAGTCTGGGATTGGAATCACTTGTTCGAAACTTCAAATTGAACTTCTTTATAAAATTGACGAATGGTTAAAAGTTACATACAGCGTATAAATCAGGTTTATTTAAAAGGAAAAATGCTTGTATGTAATTAATTATAAAACATTTATAGAAATAAACCATAAAAAGAAGAGCAGAATTTTACCTGAAATCAAATTTTGGGGTTAACTTTATAATTGCTCGGACGTTAATGTGTTGAAGAAATAATTCTTAATAAAATTCATATAAATATCTTGTGGTGGAGGCGGTTACTTTGTGAAACATTGTAAATATTTAAATAATTAACAATGATTACTTTTTGACTCGCTGTTGAGCCAAAACTAGTTTAAAATAAAAAGTGAATACAAAAAAGTAATCAGTGTTAATTGTTTAAAAATTCACATAAATAAATATATGTTGATATTTGCTATTAACACTAACAAATTTCCAGAAATTAAATTACTGAAGCTATAGATTGAGTATATTATTACTACTTACTAACTCTAAGTTAATTGAGTGACATAAAGATCAAATTTAGTTGATAAACTAAATAAGTTAATTTGACATATTGTTATTATTTGACTTGATTTGACAATTTGTCAATCAACCGAACAAAACAAAGGCTAATATTTTTAAAACTTTACAATATTTCAGTGTTTTATACGCGTGGCGCATGAAGTAAAATTTCGAGTTTAGAAAAGCCCCGTGAAAATTTGTCGAGGGTCGCTGCGCGACAAATTTTCTACGCGAGGCTTTTCTAAACTCGAAATTTTACTTCATGCTTAGTCTGTGATTGGAATCGCTCGTTCGAAACTTCAAATTGATTTTTTTTATAAAATCGACGAATGACTAGAAAGTTACATACAGCGTATAAAGCAGGTATATTAAAAAGAAAAATTGCTAGTATTTAAATAATTTTAAGTCATTTATGGAAATAAACCACAAAAAGAAGAGCAGAAATTTAACTAATATCAACTTTTGGGGTTAACTCTTACGTCAGTGTTAAAGAAACAATTTTTAATAAAATTCATATGAATAAATAAATGTTTATAATTGTTACTAACATTAACAAATTTACAGAAATTAAATTACTGAAGCTATAGATTAAATATATTATTACAACTTACTAACTGTAAGTTAATTGAGTTACATAAAGATCAAATTTAGTTGATAAGCGAATCACTAATAAATTATTATAATTTGAACACTGTAAACGCTGTATAAAATTAAACCTATAAAGTAAGGAATATTTCGTTTTGTAGATATTTTTTTTTTAAATTGCTAACTAATTACCTTAATTTAATATATTGTATTATTTGACCTAATTTGAGCATGTGTGAAGAATATTATACATTTTAAAATAGTTGCAGGCAAGTTTTCACTGATTAATTTTCTAACGATTAGAGAATAAAATATTCTTAGCTAAGGGAATTATCTACTTGAACATTGACAACGAGACAAATTTTTACGGGGGTTTTCTAAGCTCGAAATTTTACTTTATGCGCCACGCGTATTATACACTGCAATATTGTAAAGTTTAAAAAATATTAGCCTTTGTTTTGTTCGGTCGATTGACAAATTGTGTTGAATCTAGGATAATTATACATACTAATTCTATCATATGTTCAATAAAATAAAACCTCTAGAGTGCTGTGGAATATATTGTAGGTTGGCAACTTTGAAATTATACATTATAATTATTATGTCTGACGTTTTATATGACAATTCTTAAGTCGTGCAGCCAACATAAATTTAAAAAAAGATATAATCATAGCACTCTAGAGGTTTTTTTTTATTGAACTTATGATAGAATTAGTATGTATAATCAGCCCAGAGGATTTAGCACAATTTTTCGATCCACCGAACAAAACAAAGGCTAATATTTTTTATACTTTACAATATTGCAGTGTATAATACGCGTGGCGCATAAAGTAAAATTTCGAGTTTAGAAAAGGCTTTTCTAAACTCGAAATTTTACTTCATGCTTAGCCTAGTATTTGAATCACTCGTTCGAAACTTCAAATTAACCTCTTTTATAAAATGGTGTATAAAATTAAACCTATAAAAATTAGGAATATTTCTTTCGTAGATATTTTTACTATTTCCTAAAATAATTTGACAAAAAGCTGTAAATTGACATGAAACTAATTAAACAGCTTTGTTGAAAGCTATTTGTCAAAATATTTTAGAAAATAGTCAAAATATGTACGAAAGATATATTCCTAATTTTCAGATGTTTAATTTTATATAGCATTTTATAAAAGAGGTTAATTTTAAGTTTCGAGCGAGTGATTCCAATCCCAGACTAAGCATGAAGTAAAATTTCGAGTTTCGAAAAGCCCCGCGTAGAAAATTTGTCGAGGGTCGCGCCAGCGTATAAAACACTGAAATATTTTAAAGTTTAAAAAATATTAGCGTTTGTTTTGCTCGGTTGATTGACAAATTGTGCTGAATCTTCTGGGCTGATTATACATACTAATTCTATTTATAAATTTTGATCAATTTTGACAGGTTTTTGTAAATATGCAAGTAGATAATTTCCTTAATTAGGAACTTTTTATTTTCTAATCGTTAGATAATTATTTATTTATTCAATTCTTTGTGAAGCGATGCAACAATTTTAAAATGTATGATTTTCTTCACACATTCTCAGATCAGATCAAATATTACAATATATCAAATTAACTTATTTAGATAGTAATTAAATAAAAGCGTTAAGTTAACCCGTGATGGAAAATGTTTGAATCTAATTCTGAATATTTAATTAAAACACTTGGTTTTAAATCAGTGTAACAAACCAAGTGTTTTAACTAAATAGAAAGCTTTCGATACTGTAAACCAATCAACTCTATTGACTATTCTGAAACATATTGGACTGAAAAATTGCGCGAGAACACTAATTCAAAATTAATTTCTCATCTGGCACTTGGTAAAACATATTACAATATGAAAAGTTATTCAAATTAAAAACACTTGGTATTGTTTCAGAAATTAAAATTTTATTCCTTTGAAAATGGTCTAACAAACCGAAACTAGTCGGAATAAAGTTTTAATTTGTAAAACAATACCAAGTGTTTTCAATTTAAATAACTTTACAAATTCAAAATTATCTTACAAATCGAATCCAGTGCGTAAAAATGGACTCAAAAATATCTAAGCTACTCAATGTACACGCAGGTGTTCCTCAGGGCTCGATCCTGGGACCTATGTTATTTTTCTTATACACTTTCCTTGTATTAAATGTTTTAAATATCTATAAGGGTCACATGTATGCAGATGACACTCAAATTTATTACTCGTTTTCACCGTTTCTCTATAAACGGTTGAACGTCACATAAACTCTGATATTGAAAAAATCTGTAATCTCTCAAAACTACTAGATCTAAATTAAAACTCAATAAAATCTCAACTATTACTATTTGGGCCCAAAAAGCGTGCACCTATATTGCAAATAAAATTTGTATTAAATTGAACAATACTGTAATTTCTTACAGTAGTAGCGGGAAAAACTTAGGCATAAAACTTGATAATTCATTCAGATACAGAGCCCACATTAATAAATCTATTACAAGTGCATACCTTAATTTAAAATAAAATACTATACCCACATAGACATTATTTATTTATTTTATTTATTTATTTATTTGTACGGAAATCTCCATTTTACATTAAATATATATATAATAATAAATGTGTGTAAATTAAACATATAACAAATAATACAATGCACATGATAGTTATAAAATTCAAGTTACAATTAGCTAATAAATACAATTAAAAAACAACTACAAGATCAATGAGCGAAAGGTGGCGCTTAAACATATTGTAAGAATTACAAAATATTAAAAAGTTTGGAAATGTATTTAGTATATTACAATATTTCATTATGCGACAAACAGGATTATTAGAGGCATAATTTGTGCGATGGGTGTTTAAACGAAACAAAGGTTTGTATCGTAGAACAGTGGATGAATAAAAATTAAAGTTTAATGCCCCAACCAATATGCTACTCTTCACAAAGCCATTAATTAGTTTGTACCCATAGCACAAATCTAGCATAACTCTTCTGTAGCGCAAAGATTTTAAATTTAATACATTTAGCATATAAGATCGGCTATAATTTATTCGGGCAATACCTAGCTTATGTGAAGCAAGTAATAAAAATCTAGTTTGGACCTTTTCAATTAAGTCACTGTGGTTGTTAAAATGTGGTGTCCATATTACAGAACAGTACTCCAAATGAGGGCGAACTAAAGTAACGTAAAGAGTTCTGAATGTATTTATACTGAACTGTTTAGAGAATCTGTTTACAAAACCTAACGTCGAAAGAGATACTACTACTTATAATACTACTTATAATACTGTTTATATGTGGGATAATACTGTTTATATGTGGGATGAAGGTTAAGCGGCAGTCAAATATAACCCCTAGATCACGCACTTTCTCAACAAATGGTAAATTGTAGTTATTTATAGAGTACTCAACTAAATTACGTCTATTTCGACCAAAAGATATAGCCATACATTTTTTTAAGTTAAGTTGTAGACAGTTGTTGGTACACCAGGTAGATAAATTGTTTAAATCATGTTGTAAAAGTCTCTGATCAGTAGCCGTTTCAATGACTCTAAAAATCTTTAAGTCTTTAAGTAAGAAGAATTCGGTGGAATGTAGGTACAGCCTATTATCAAATTATTATTAATTTTAACAAATAAATGTTCAATAGAATATATTATTGAATCAAGTTTTAAGCAATTGAGATGTGATTTTACTGCAATAAGAACTCCTCCACCTTTACAATTCGTACTGGTTAGTAAATTTCTATCTAGCCTATGAATTATAAAGTTAGGTAAATTTAATTCTGAATTGTTTATTGAATCATCAAGCCATGACTCAATAAGAATAATAATATCATAAACAGAACAATTAACTATGGAATGCAAATTGCGTAATTTAGATTTTATGCCGCCAACGTTATGGAAGTAGATCGTTAGTTTTTTGATTGATCATTTTTATTTCTACTCCTGTTAGAATCAGATTTAACAATAGTTGGAGAGCCGCTTATGTATTTAATTGTCAAGTTCATTTCTCCTTGATTCTTCCGCAACACAAGTTCATCATTTAATAATTTTAACTGTTTACGTTGTTTATCCGTACGATCAACAGAAAATTTAATGTTGCCGGTATTTATCGAACGAACTGATTTTAGAATTTGAATAGCCGAATGATGATCAGATAAGCAAACTTTAATTGGCCTTGGTTTACTTGATTCCTTCCCAATGCGAATGATAGATTTCGGATTGAATGCAATGGAGGGCTCCAATAAATGTTTGATTGCAGCATTACTTGTCAATCAAAACAAAAATTATGTTATGTGAGTCCCTTATACTATCTAACTTTACCCTTTGGAATGCTGCATTGGACTGTGCAAGCAGTATACGAATACAAAAAGTACAAAATGCTTGTCTGAGGTATATCTATGGAATATGAGAGTTTGATTGAATATCTCACAAGATTAGATAATCGGGTTGGCTAGCTATGAAGGAGCGACGCACTATTCTTGCTGCAAGTCTATACTACACAATTATTATTACTAAACAACCTTTATATCTTTAGAATAAAATTTCCTTTAGAGAAGACATTCATAACATGATGCTAAAGTATAACAAATTCCCCACTCTCTGGAAAACCTCCAAAATTACACCAATTCACAAGAACAAAGACACCGATAACATCCATAATTATCGCCCAATATCTTTAATTAGTAATTTACTTATCTTTAATCACGTTGAGCGGTATCTGTCAACAAAGCAACACGGATTTGTTAGGGGAAAATCAACCGTCACTAATTTATGTAGATTTACAACAGCCGTCTCTGGAGCTTTAGACAATCGGCATCAGGTAGATGTTATATATACCGACTTGTCGAAAGCCTTTGACACTGTTCAACATGATTTGTTAATAAAAAAACTTCATACTTTTGGCTTGAGTGACTGTGTAGTGAAACTCATAAAATGTTACTTAACAAACAGAATTAATTACGTGGAATATAAAGGTTTTCGATCGTATACCTTTGTCTCTTCAAGTGGTGTGCCTCAAGGGTCAAACTTGGGACCGTTACTATTTTTATTATTTTTTAATGATGTCGGTAATTGTTTTAACTCTGATTATTTAATGTATGCCGATGATCTCAAATTATTTAGAATCATATATAACGCTAATGACTGCTTGGCACTACAACAGGACCTTGCTAAATTTAATAATTGGTGTACTAATAATGGGCTCAGGTTGAATATAGATAAGTGCAAACATATGACCTATAGTAGGAAACTTACAAACATACATTTCAATTATAACATAAATAATGCGCCTCTTCAACAAGTTACCTGCTTCAAAGATCTTGGTATTTATTTCGATAAGAAACTTACATTTAATGACCACATTAATTATATCACTAGTTTCGGTTACAAACTATTGGGATTTTTAATAAGAAATACCAAATTATTTAAAACTACGCAACCGTTAATCAACTTCTATTATGCGTACATCCGCAGTCGCCTAGAATACTGCTCGGTTGTATGGAGTCCGCACTACACTATTCATATTTCAGAAATTGAAAAAGTTCAGAGGAAATTTTTAAAAACATTGTACTATAGGAAATACCGGATATATCCTGCGCAGGGTTATTCATCAGAACTGTTGGAACGTGATTTTGGTATCGTATCACTGCAACACCGGCGCACTTTAGCTCAAATTATGTTTGTATATAAGTTAATTCACCACAAAATCGATGACTCATTACTGTTATCTTTACTGAACTTTTATGTACCACGCCAAAATAGTAGACTACAACATACTTTCTATTTAAGTACATCAAGTACATATCACCACATGAACTCGCCGATTTTGTCAATGTGTAAAACAGTGAATAGCCATTGCAAAAATATAGATATATTTTATACATGCAGCGAGCGAAGATTAATGAGTGAATTGATAAGTAACGTGACTCAAGTGTAAGTGTATTTTTCTGGTGTTCTTGTATGTGAATATGTATATGTATATACATATATGTGTATCTGTTCTATCATTTAGGAATGTATTGTACTGTCTTTTTTTTTTTTTCTTTTTAATTTGTCCTGTAATTGGCCTTCGTGGCTGTTGGGTAATATACAATAAATAAATAAATAAATAATAAATAAATAAATAACTTAAACATCAGATTTAAAGGACGATTATCACCTCCCAAGTACCGCACTGCAATATTCCAACGCTCTTTTTCTTACAATATTTACACATTATACAACATAGTACCCCAATCATTTAAAACTCAGCCACTCAATAAATTTAAATCAACATAATCTCTTCCAAAGCGTTGCAGATGTTTGGTTTTATTAGTAGGTTTACTTCACATTTTGATTCAATTAGAACTTTTGTATCTCTCTATATATCTTTTGTGAGACCTATTATGGATTACTGTGCAATTATATGGTCACCTTATTATAAATGTCACTTAGATCGGCTAGAAAATGTACAACGTAAAATGATAAAATTGATTTGTTTTCGCTGTCATGTATTTTATCATGATTATGATATGATAGTTAAATATCTTGGGTTCCTGTCTTTAGTTAAACGAAGAATGTACTTTTCATTATGTTTTGCGTATCGCATATTAAATAGCATATTAAATGTATTGATTGTCCTGAGATACTCTCACTATTTCATTATATGTTCCTACGCGCATTACTAGGCAGCAGCAGCTTCTTGTTATCAAGTATCACGCAACAAATTATGCTTACAACAGCCCTAGAAATGTTTTGATTAATAACATTAATATGTATTGTAGATTAATTGATGTTTTTGGTGTCAATTTATAACGCTTCAAAAGAATTTGTAAAAATGTGCTTGAAAGTAGTGCGTAGGGTATGTATGCATCTTTATATATAAATATATATTTTTCATAATATATAAAATTACGAAATAACTATTCGTGAAAATGTAAACAATGTCTTAATTAATAAGACAACTCAAGACGTCTTGAGTTGTCAAATTAATTAAGACATTGTTTGCATTTTCACGAATAGTTTTTTCGTAATTTTATAAATTATGTTTAAAGTGTGCAAACTATAAGAAGCGTGAGCTTATTTTCTCGAATTCAAATAGTTTTGAATTTTAATTTATCTTGTTTATATATTTTTCTTTTTTAGTTTTAGTAGATATTCATATTGTAATGTATGTTTTTTTGCTATTATTTCATTTTGTTCAAAAATCTGTTTAACATTGTTATTTATATTTGTTATTAAGATGTAATGGCCTACCGTTATAATAAATAAATAAATTAATTAAACGAATGTAAAAGATTCACTAATTAAAAATAAAGATTTTCTGTCACATGGTTGATTGTTTATTTTAATTGTTCATTATAGCTTATGTTTGTATTTCAATTGTTTAATATAGCTTATGTTTGTAGAGATATAAGTATTATTTTTTTGTTTGTTAATATTTATATACAGATAGTTTTATGTAACACCGAACATTTTCATAATGAGCATTTTTCGTTTAAGTATACATTAGCATACGTTGTACATTTGCCGACGCTCGGTTTATTAAATAAATGTAATTTGAAGCTTTAAACGTGTGTTTTCCACCCCCAGGCTAAGCATGAAGTAAAATTTCGAGTTTAGAAAAGCCTGAAAATTTGGTTTGGTCGCGTAGCGCGAAGCGCGGAGCGGCCAAACCAAATTTTCAGGCTTTTCTAAACTCGAAATTTTACTTCATGCGCCACCGGTACAAAACACTGATGCAATGTAAAGTTTTGCTGTGTGTTTTAAACTTTGTAATGTCAGTGTTTTTTACCGGTGGCGCATGAAGTAAAATTTCGAGTTTAGAAAAGCCTGAACATTTGGTTTGGCCGCTCCGCGCTTCGCGCTACGCGACCAAACCAAATTTTCAGGCTTTTCTAAACTCGAAATTTTACTTCATGCTTAGTCTGGGAGTGGAACACACTCATTTTAAGTTTAAAATTGAACTCTTTAAAAAAAAAAAACGAGTATCTAAAGATTTACGGCATATACGCTGTAATTCGGACATGTATACTTGAAAGAAAAACTCCCTGTATGTACAAGTTGAGGCATTAATTACGATTGATTGACTACAATTTGTAATTGTCATATAGGCAACCCAGTTTACACATTATTTTAAAATTAAAGGTGCCAAATTGTATTGGATGAAAATGTTACATGAAACTCTCTGTATGTTAGGTATATGTAGATGAAAGAATAGGTGCGCGAAAGCCTAACTGAATCCCGCCTAATGGTTAACTTGTTATATGAATCGAATACTGTAATTGTGTACACAAAAGTTTAACTTGTGAGTAAAGATTATTATTTAGATATTTTTCTCTTCGTTCATATCTACAAAATAAACTACTAAAATCAAATAAAGTAGAATACGTCTAAAATATTTATCTTTCAATGACAGATGATTCAATTATAGTAGATTTGCTGATCTATTCAAGTAACTTTAAAATTAATATCAAAAAATTAAAATAGATGGAATAATTTGCGCACTTAATAAATATTGAACTGCACCTTATTTTCTATGATCATTTATGGATTCAGTTTCAAATTTAAATGAACGCTGCATTCCAACCGCGCTTGTACCAACCCGCCCGTTATTCAGAAACTTAATTAGGAATTATTCTGCAAGGTACATTATTCAATTTGGGCAGCCGAAGCGAAGAGCAATGGCGAAGTGGAATGAATTGTGGCCAGTTCGGTGTATTTTTATATCGCGTATGTATGTATGTATGCATGTATGTACGTATGTAGATATGTATTGCATATGTATGATAAGCGGAGCCTCGTCCTTTATAAAAGCGCGCTCTCGTATCGTGCTTTCCGCGGAAAAGCGGGAAAACCGGGAGAGATGCCTTTCCACCAATAATATATTTTTTCTGGGAGTTCGGGTGCTTTTTTTCCTGTATGCTGATTCTAACAACAACACCCTTCTGGCCGTCCTATTGTGGACTTGTTTATATTCAGTGTGAATATATTTGTTGAATACATATAATTATTATTGGTTGATTACAAATATTGTAGGCTAAATATAATATACAGAGAGTTTTATGTAACACCGAACATTTTCATAAAGAGAATTTTTCTTTTAAGTATACACATGCATATGTCGTACATTTTCCGACGCTCGGATTATTAAAAGAATTTGATTTGAGGCTTTAAACGAGTGTTTTCCACTCCCAGGCTAAGCATGAAGTAAAATTTCGAGTTTAGAAAAGCCTGAAAATTTGGTTTGGTCGCGTAGCGCGAAGCGCGGAGCCGCCAAACCAAATTTTCAGGCTTTTCTAAACTCGAAATTTTACTTCATGCGCCGCCGGTACAGAACACTGACATATTAAGAAGTTTAAAACACACCGCTAAACCTTACATTGAATCAGTATTGTGGACCGGTGGCGGATGAAGTAAAATTTCGAGTTTAGAAAAACCTGAAAATTTGGTTTGGCCGCTCCGCGCTTCGCGTTACGCGACCAAACCAAATTTTCAGGCTTTTCTAAACTCGAAATTTTACTTCATACTTAGCCTGGGAGTGGAAAACACTCGTTTAAAGCTTCAAATTAAATTCTTTTAATAAACCGAGCGTCAAGAAATGTACGACGGATGCATTATGTATACTTAAAACAAAAATTCTCTTTATGAATATGTTCGGTGTTACATAAAACTCTCTGTATATCTCAATTATGATTAAGATCATCACAATATTTGCAAAAAATAGATAAAAAAAAGTCGATTTTAATTAGAGGAATGCGTAATTAAATGTAAAGTTTCACAAAGCCTATTATTCTATCATCTGTTAGTTTAAATTTAAGGTATCGTAGCCAAATAATAATAATAATTATTATACCCGTTGTAACAACAAATATTTACTGTTTCAATAATTTCGATTCAATAATTTTAGATATGAAATGTCAATTATAATGTTTTTTGTAAATTACAATTATGATGTTTAGAAAAAATGTTAATTTAAAAAATTATTTATTTAATTGGAAATAATTGTCAATGTTAGTGTGTGCCATATGATCTAAAAGTTTTATTCTCTAGAAGGCTATTAAATTATTTCTAAAAAATATTATGTTGGTAACAAATTATTTATTTATTTAGCGGATTAGACCATTTATACAACAATAATATATACATGTAAAATACAATAAATTTATGTATGATACTAAGTTTAAAATACAGTAACAAAAAAACACTTTGTAGCAAAAACTAATAGTAAACAATAAAAATTAAAATTAAAAATAAAAATACCGCTATCAGTCGCCAACCCCGAGATAACAACAATGGCACGACCCTACCCCTTTTACAAAACGGATAAATCTTGAAACCTTGAAACCAATAATAATTCTCACATGTAATGCCACTAGTTGTTTGAAATTTTCGAATAGACTTTGTTTTTTAACGATTAAAAATTGTGGAAATGTATTTCCAAAATGCGCTCTCTGTGCGTCAAACTTATAAACTTTGTCCATTTCGTGTTGCTCATAATCGTCCATCTGAGCAGCGTATACGGAATATGATGGCTTGATTTATGGCTATGCATACACTTGTGGGCAATTTCAAACCCAAGACGAGCTCGTACTACCACATTGACCCCTACTTTTTCAAAAATGAAAACAGCCACTGTTACCGTCAACCACGAGCGCTACAGGTCAATGATTCGACATTTTTTGATCCCTAACGTCAATGCACATCTGTTGAGAACTAAACGGTTAAAACCAGGACGGCGCAACTCGCCACACCCCGCGTGAAACCTCACATTGTTGAGAGAGACGTTTGGTGATCAAATTATTTCAGGACATCTGCCTGTTAATTGACCGCCTATATCGTGTGATTTGACGCCATTGGACTACTGTTTGTGAGGCTACGACAAACCACTGGTTTATGCTGATAAACCAGCAACGATTGAAGACGTAAAGATCAATATTCGTCTAGTAACTAGCGAGATTAGCCCGACCACATTGGAAAAAGTTATGAAAATTTGGACCAGTAGAATTGTTTATCTAAGACGCATTGTGGTCACTTATGCTTAAACACTAAATGCCATTACATTGGTTACCTATTAAAGCCAAAACGTAGAGCGAGTGCCTTTTTCTGACGATTTCATCGAGTTGAATTGTTTAAGGCAACTAAGCTTGGGTGTATAAAAACGAAGTCTTTCTTGACGAACATTTCAAACAACGAGTGATATTCGACTGACTATTTAATGAAATTAATTGTAATCTGAACCGTCTTGTTTTCTCATGTTATATGCTCGTAGCTTTGAAATACTTGCCAGATCTGCTTCTGATGTCTATACTGTCAATTCTTAGTTGTGGACGTTGCAAAAGGATATGAATTTTTTCCAAGCATATTTATGGTTTTTGTTGGAATTGTTTTCTTTAATAATTTATTAATTTCTTAATCTGTGTTGCTTTCGAAGCGAATTATTTTAAAATAAATGATTAAATATGACAGGTGACAGATTTACATACGCGATAAAAAAAAATCGATAAGACGAATTCGGAAAGACGAATTTGGAAAAACCACTGCGGTAGCAAATGTTTTCACGGAAAGACCGTAATGATAACCAACCAAAAATAGATTTGAAATCAATAATCACTGCAATTGTCACAGTATATATTTTGTATTCAAAATACATATATACATAACCTCACCGTCGGGCCGCATCAGATCACGCTGATTTGTCAGTACCAACTCACATATAAATGCAAACAAAAGTCATGGCATGCTAGAGGATCAAACTTTTCTCTCATGTGATATTAACTTGAACTTTAAAACTGGATTTCTCAATTATTTTTATTGATCACTTAAAACCCTTTGCTTCTAGGTGATTCATATGTTTCCGAAAATATACAGGGATATTCAAAATAAAGGAACAGATTTCAAACATTTATTTCTTGTAGTTTTAAAAGATAGAAACACAATTTCAACGTTCCTGGGAAGAGAAAAGTTCAATTTTTATGTATTCAATATGACCACCATGTATTACATGACCAATATCAAACCACACACAAATCAGCTGGTCTTTAGTTATCGAATTCACAGCTTCAACAATTCGATGTCGCATATTTTCAATATAGGTTTTTAAGCTCCGTTTTCGTAAACTGTACGAATACGCTCGATATTTTCATTCAATGTGCGTGGACATCCCGTGCTTTTCTGTTTGCAGATGCAACTCTCGTCTACGAATTTTCGATGCCACTGGTAAATCTGCTCATGGCGAGGCAGTTGCTTATTACTGACGGCGAAAAGCACGTTGAACCTAAATAATGGACTCTCGTTTTGCTAATTGCAGCACACAAAATACTTGTTCTTGTTGTATCGCCATTTTATTACAGACAATTAACATAACATGTAACAGCGCCAGTGCGGCTGTAGTTGTAACTTCTGTCTGGACTGTTCAAATTTTAAACTTTTGTCTGTCTAGGAACGTTAGAATTATGGTTCTACCTTTTGTAGTTTTTTTCTGAATAACCCCGTAGTTTACATCACTATTATGATTTTTTTATTAAATACCTCATTTCATATTAAGAGATTAAGAAGGTGCTGGCAACAGAATTATCCGCATAAACACATCACCGGAGACTTAATAACACCCTACGCGCACTCACTCGCTGTCTTTTGCCACAATTTACATGCCATCGTAAAGAGGCGAATCATTGATCATAAATCCAATTGCGAGCGCTAAAACGCTGCTATGCTAATAACACGGTGCTCAAAAAGCGGCACTCAAAATTACACTTGGCTACTTTAAATGAACCCGACGACGACTCACCAGGATTTCGAATTTTTGTATTTTATTATTTCCCCGAGCGACGCTTAAACAAATTACAGGGGGTAAAATCGATTGCACATATTTAACTCCACGCGGAGATTGTGCAGATTATCATCTTGGTTATGCAAACGATGTTTTGATTAAGTTTATCTTGTAATAACTGGAATCAATAATTTTGTTTGAGTATTTTGTAGAGAAAGTTCTTTTCACTCCTAATAATCCAAATCTTAACAATTCCTTTTTAATATTCTTCTTTTAGTTACGTGTTTTCTATTAATTATTGTAGAATTTTCTTTCTTCACGAAAGAAAGGAATTACTACAGTAATTAATAACTCTTCAAATAAGAATTTGTACGAATTATCTAAAGGCCAGGGCCGGTACACTTTGTTAACCTTGCAGCGTGAATGAATGGAAATAAACACAAAACTTTTATTTGTTCGTTTTTAAAGCTGATTTTCGATATAACCACCCTTGTACACCTTAAGGAAACGCTTAGGCCAAGCTGCTAAACAATTAAGAATTTTTTTCATCGGCATCCTTTTGACCTCTTGTGTTATGGTGCGTTTTAAACCAAGAACAGTGTTAACTTTGCGATGTTTCAATTGCGATTTGAGGTAAGACCAGATGCAGAAATCAAGTGAAGCCAAGTCAGGACTGTTCGGCAACCATTCCTCGGGTGTTAAGTAATTGATTTCATTACTTTTCAACCACTTTTGAGTTGGTTTAGACGAATGTGCCGGTGCAAAGTCCTGATGGAAAGTAAAGTTGAACTTTGGAAATTTGTTCTAGACATCTTTCTTGAATCGTGTTAAGATGAACTCCTGATAGTAAGCGGCATTGGTTTTGAGTCTAGGTGTTACAAAGTAAGGTCCAATTATACCTTGGGCGCTAATTGCGAGCCAATCCATTACACTCTTCGGGTAAGAGATTTGAGGCAATATAGCAGCGTCTTTTCGGCTTTGGTCGTTCCTTACATATTGAATCTCACTTTTTCCGGTGGCATTATTTAGAGTAAAGATTGATTCATCACTTTTAAAGTAATTTCACCACTTCCCATTGTTTAATTTTTGATAAAGCGACCATGAACGATTAGAACGCTTTTCGACAACGTTCGGACTAATTGCATGTACACGTCGTTTTTTATTTCACTTTTTTAAGACCAAATTTCAACCTCCATCGATGAACTTGAACATAAGAAATAGCACACTTGTCGGCTTACCGCCTTAGCGGCAATGGATTTTCTTGGAGCAGGTCATTTTTCAGGGATCTCAAATCACGCTCTGACAGTGGCGACTTCTATTCAATATTCTTTTTTTTTAGTTTGAGTTTTGGTGTAGATTTCGTTAGTTTTCTTGATCTTCCTAATCCCACCAACAGTGACACTGATTCCCTGCTCATTTAGTAGCTTTTTAATCATATAAAATGAGTTCCCAGCACATAAATACGCCAAAATCTGGCCTTTCACAATCGGATCTTTACAGTTCAGAGATTAACTTACTTAATTTATGTTTATAAAACTAACTCTACAAATTGACAATTCCTCTTCAAATATGAATTTGTATGAATTATCTATTGGCCAGATCCATTATAGGCTCAACTTTGCACTGATTTTAAAATAACACAACAATAGAAAATATAATTAGAAAACTTTACAGTTCAGAGATTAACTTACTTAATTTATGTTTATAAAACTAGCTGTAAAAATTGACAATTTCTCTTCAAATAAGAAGTTGTATGAATTATCTAATGGCCAGTTCCATTTTAAGCTCAACTTTGCGCTGATTTTAAAATAACACAACAATAGAAACTATAATTATGAAACTTTACAGTTCATAGGTTAACTTACTTAATTCATGTTTATTAAACTAGCTGTAAAAATTGAAAATTTCTCTAGAAATAAGAATTTGTATGAATTATCAAATGGCCAGATCCATTAAAAGTTCAACTTCGCACTGATTTTAAAAAAACACAACTATAGAAAATATAATAATGAAACTTTACAGTTCAGAGAATAACTTACTTAATTTATGTTTATAAAACTAGCTGTAAAAATTGACAATTCCTCTTCAAATAAGAATTAGTATGAATTATCTAACGGCCAGATCCATTTTAAGCTCAACTTTGCGCTGATTATAAAATAACACAACAATAGAAAATATAATTATGAAACTTTACAGTTCAGAGATTAACTTACTTAATTTATGTTTAATAAACTAGCTGAAAAAATTGATAATTTCTCTTGAAATAAGAATTTGTACGAATTATCTAATGGCCAGATCCAATAAAAGTTCAACTTCGCACTGATTTTAAAATAACACAACAATAGAAAATATAATTATGAAACTTTTCAGTTTAGAGATTAACTTACTTAATTTATGTTTATAAAATTAGCTATAAAAATTTACAATTCCTCTTCAAATAACAACTTGTATGAAATATCTAATGGTCAGATTCATTATAAGATCAACTTTGCACTGATTTTAAAATAACACAACAATAGAAAAAATAATTATAAAACTTTACAGTTCAGCGATTAAGATACTTAATTTATATTTATGAAACTAGCGGTAAAAATGTACAATTTCTCTTCAAATAAAAATTTGTATAAATTACCTAATACCTATTGCACTGATTTCAAAATGACAACAATAGAAAATATAATTTTGAAACTTGACGGTTTAAGGATACCAAAGTTCATTTATGTTTATAAAACTAGCTCTAAAAATTATTACACACAAGAAATGTTTCTTTTAGGTATACATATCACGATTATTCGATGTAAATGTTCAGACATTCGTTGTTTTATCAAAAACTTTCAATTTGAAACCTCTAACGAGTGTTTCCAATCCCAGATTAAGCATGAAGTAAAATTTCGAGTTTAGAAAAACCTGAAAATTTGGCTTGGTCGCGTAGCGCAGCGGAGCGACCAAGCCAAATCAGGCTTTTCTAAACTCGAAATTTTACTTCATGCGCCACGCGTATAAAACACTTATTTATAGTTAAGTTTAAAATATACTGTTTAGGTTTTATCATATCATATTCATTAATTTTACAAATCTTTATATGGAATATGTAAAAGTATAGTTCAGAGTAAAATTCTATCTAAATATTATCTATAACGCTTTTAGTTCATAATTTATATTTATTTCAACAGCTTGCCATTTACATGAAAAATACAATATACAAAAAAACATATGTATACATACACTGAACTTAATACTAAACAAAAAAATTCACACGCGCTTTAATAGTGAAAAAGTCAAATTTTAAAATATTAGCGTGAGGCAAACATGAAATGTAAATAAATCACTGAGTAAAACACGTCATTTAAGTAAAGTTTCAAAAAAGCCACTGTGTTGAAACAATCGCTGTAGCATAATAAAAAATAATTTCATTTATTTTGTTGTTAATTTTGCAAATGCTATTATTATAAACATTGTTTTTAAAAAAATTCTAATAATTAAGTATAATATCGTTATTCACTTAGGCTATTTACAATAAAATAGATGTCGGACGTTAAATGATAATTAAAATTATTGTGTGAAATAAAATTACTTAATTAATAGAAAACGTTTTAACTTTGTTTGTATAACAGAATTTATTTTTATGTGACTGCAGTTTTAGCAAATTTTGCTTGGCAATATTGCCAATATCTTGCCATTATCGAACTTCATGTTCGATAATGGCAAGCTAAATTTGCCGAAACTGCAGTCACATAAAAATAAATTGTGTTATACAAACAAAGTTAAAACGTGTTTTATTGATAAATTAACATGTATAATGAAGTAGAAGCCTCCACAATACAAAAAAATAAATTAAATTAAATATTATTACAATAAGCAATTACATTACCACCTTGAAATCAAGAACAAAAATAAGTAATTTAAAAATTTGAAAATTGAATCAAAACATTTGTCGACAAGAAATGTTTTAAATTTTTTACAGAAAGTGTTACGATTTGAAGTTAATGTAATGTCATCAGGTAATTTGTTATACATTATATCAATGTTTTTTTATTAATTTCACGATTTATTCGTTCAGCTGAGTTCTGTTAGCGGATATTTGTATCTCCGTGGAGTCGAGGTTAAATTAGTTCTTAATTTGCGGGTCGTTTAAAACACATTATAAATTAATTAACGCCGGCCGTTAATTAAATAATGCGCGAACAGTTGTTGAGAAAAATCATCGTCGATCATTTGTTATTAACATTACCACATAATCCGGTGCTTAATGTTTCCTTTAATCGATTTTAAATAAAAACTGCGTATATGTAAGAGTTCATTTTTTTCTGAGTAATCTTAATACTGAAAAAAAATTATCTATAACACTTATTAGATACGCATTATTAATAGAGTTCTAAAAGTAAAATACAAATAAATAAAAAAAAAAAACAGAGAAAAAACAAATAATTTCACTTCCTGATAATTTTTGGTTTTGGTTCATTCTTTATAACTTTTATCAAGATTTATATTTCAAACTTGAAGACGCTACGTTTACTAATATACAAATAATGCATACGAATTTGGGTTTTTAACTTGAGTTCAAGATGACAGTTCTCATTGCTCTAATGTCACATTGAACCAGTTAAACGTGTTTGATGCAACTGGCCCTAAATATGAACAAAAAATAAACAACGTTAAATCTATTCTATGTCAGAAATTGTACAATAAAGAAAACTGCAAAATAAGTTTATAATTGAACGTCTAACAAGGGTTTCCACTCCCAGACTAAGCGTGAAGTAAAATTTCGAGTTTAGAAAAGCCTGATAATTTGGATTTGCCGGGGCCACGAGCTAAGCGAGTCGCGCTCCGGCAAATCCAAATTTTCAAGCTTTTCTAAACTCGAAATTTTACTTCATGCGCCAAGCGTATAAAACACTGATTTTCAGTGAAGTCTTTAACTAATTGGTTAGAGTGAAATACTTTTGTAGGTCAATTATCAATTGTTTAAATGATCGGGGCAAATGCATGATGGACACACCACTATTTTATTTTTACTATCAGTTTTGATTCGTATTTGAAGCTATTTGCCTACTAAAAGTCACCCCAAGTTAAAAAGTCAAGTAATTTATTAATTGATTTTATATAAATAATGGACCTAATTCATAAATGTTAGTAATTAATCTAATAAATCATTTAATTAAGGGAGTGCTGGAGTGAGCTGGATGTAGATAGAGTTGCCTACATACAATTTTCAAGATTTCGTTGTTAATAATCAACATTTTAATGATCGGTTTTGCCAAATTAGACTATTTTTCTACTTAGATATGCACAATGCATTTTATTTTTTAATATTTGTGCTATTGCGCATTTTAAAATCATAAATTTTATGTAATCAAAAAACGAAATGCTTTCCGCACAATTAAGAAGAGTATGTAATCTATTGTATTAATAACATTTTTCATATATCTTAATAATATTCTTTTAATATTGTTATTCTAAATCCTAATATGGGTCGCTTTGCAAAGTGGTGCCCCAGATTACAATCACGAACTAATTTCACGCGACAACATTGTAAAGCGGCAAAGCTAACAGTTTGAATTTACTAGGCGGGTGCCAAGGTACGTCGATGGGCGTAACACATATATGTTACAAGGTATGTCCCCGCAGGCTTTAGTTCGTGCGAAAGAGAACAATGGCGTTGTATTTGGTTAAGTTTTTGAGTCTATCATAACCTCTCTTTCCGGCTTCGCTGTACTTTCATAGATACTTTTTTTAATATTTTGTGTTAAAAATAAGTGTTATCAAAATAAGATTTTGTGTTAGTGTTATATATAATTAAAATAATAGTTTGTGTTACTAGTAATTAAATTAAAAACATATGTTGACGTTGATTCGGTTATAAAAAAACATATTTGAAACAAAGATTATTTATAAGAATTAATTATTTAAATTACTAATATTAAGTTTTTAAAAATATCAGAGATTTTAAAAGCAAAATCTCTTAAATAAAGTAGAATGCAAAGAGGAGAAAATTCAATAAATCGTAAATAAATAAAATTATTGACATGTTTTAAATATTAATATCCCCTTTTCGCACCCTCTCTAAATATGTATTTACATTGTACAAGGAGTTTTTCTTTAAAGTATACGTATTGAAAATTCAGCCTATTTTCTGTAAATCTTTAGACATTCTCTGTTTTTTAAGTAAAGTAAAATTTCGAGTTTAGAAAAGCCTCGTGAAAACTTTTCAAGGGTCGCACAGCGACCCGAGACAAATTTTCTGGGCTTTTCTAAATTCGAAATTTTACTTCATGCGCCACGCGTATAAAACACTAAAATATTGTGAAATTTGTGTATATTCGAACTTCGCTTAAAATCTGTGTTATATAAGCGTGGCGCATGAAGTAAAATTTCGAGTTTAGAAAAGCACAGAAAATTTGTCGGCAAATTTTCACGGGGCTTTTCTAAACTCGAAATTTTACTTCATGCTTAGTCTGGGTGTGGACAACACTCGTTTAAAGCTTCAAATTGAACTCTTTTAAAAAACAACGAATGTCAGAAAATGTACAGCTTATGCATGTTTATCTAAAGTTTACTATAAGGTAACGACATTTAAATTTAGCGCGCATTTGTGAAGTAACCGATCTCTAGCCTTACTCCAAAATCTTCGATTCTGTCGATCCTTCTCACCGTATACTCGACCGTCCTTGGGCGGGTGAAATGTCTATTATTCCAAAAATAGTACACAACCAATATTCAAAAAAAATAGGTAATCAAATTACGCCACCTTATTGGCTTTCGAAAAAGCAAACTAAAGTGAAGTATAGAGATCTTGTGTATAGTGATATTTTATAATGGACCGTAGCATAAATGAAAAGCGTTTTTCGCTATCTGCTCCTCGAATTAATTCAATTTTATGTATTTTTGTCAAGATTTGCATCAAAGATATTAATAATAAAAGTGAAAATCGACAACATTTTATTCGTATACTATATTTTGCAATATTTAAATTATTTTATAATTTAATTGTATGATTCATAATTTTAGCTGGCGCAAACATATTGATGAAAATGATATTGTATCTAGTAGTATAATTAACTATAATTGTAATATTGACAAATCGGAAATTTCTTTTAGTGATGATGTGTTAAACGGACATCAAATGTCTGTCTGTCCTGTAATTCTGTCGCCACGATAAAGTCTAAACCGATTAAGTAACACTATATACTTTAGCTTTTAATTTTAAAAAATGTAAATTTTACAAATTAATTAATTTGAACAAGTAAGCTATTGCTATAAATTACGTTAGTTTGATTTTGTCATGATTAATATTGTGTGGAAAACTGAAAACATACGTGAGGCTTACGAACAAAGTTTACCAATAATAAGAATCATTTGTTAGAAAGTTAGATAGGTGAAAGCTATTGATTTCAAGTTTCCTACATAAGGGAAAGTACTATGATAGACATATCAATATTTTTTGTTTTATTTTTGAATTTTTTATATTTATTTTTTATAGTCTAATTATTTTTTTAGATTTTACTACTCCAAATAAATTAATACATCACTTTACGTAAAGCTTCTCACTCATTTTCTGACCACTCTCTATTGTCCCATTAGTGTATCAAATCTTATTATTTTTGTTATAAAAAATAATAATTTGTGCATTTTTCCTTTTAAAATATAAATGATATAAAAATAAAATGTTATTTCTGTTTCTTAATAAGATATAATATGCAGTAATGGTTTATTTTTTAAATGTGTAACTTCAACTTGTTTAACATGCTGTTTATCTAATAAATGTGAAATGTTAAATGGATTTATTAAATTGTAACCTAATCATCATTAATTGGTTTTACTATTGCTGTATTGTTTGTCATTAAATGGACGCGCACACAAGAGTGGAAACATAAAATCAGAAATACTAGAAATCTCTACCGATTCTTGCAAACTATTGCAACGTTGCCGAGTTTTTCGATTCCAACTCCCGACAGAGAAATGCAAACACAAGCGTAAGTAGTTAGACAGGGAAAGATGTATGGGCGATTTCGAGGGTGTGGGGTAACGTGGCATTCAAATGACCTTGAACGCGAAATTTTCTACTACTCCAGCACACCCTTAAGTAAGATAAAAATCTAACGTAAAGATATTATTTAAATTTAAAATGTAAAGAGTTATTTTGTAGATAAATTATATAAAGTAGTGAAGTATTTTTTTGTTGCTTATTTAACAATAGGTTGATTTATAGAGCGTTGAGGTGTTGAAAAACCATATTTACTTTGTATAAATAAAATTCTGAATAACTTTATGATTAAAAAAAAAATGAAAATCATAAAGTTATTTAGAATTTTATTTGTACAAAGTTATCTAAAAATGTTAAATTTTTAGAAATGTTTACGTTTTGAAAATAGTAATGGATTATTTGATACTATATATACTCAATGACATTAGAAGCGTAACACCAAGAAGGAATGATTTTTTTGAATTCATATTTTAGCAACAGAGTGACTATATTGAAAGCATACATTGCTAACAATTTCAACCTTGTGCCTTTTATATTTATTGTGAAAAAATAAATATTTCACTTTTTCTTATTTGATAAAACTATTTATATGAGCTGTTTAGTACAGATGTTTTTAGTTTTCGTGTTTCCGTTGAGTGTGTTAAGCTTAAATAAAATGCCTCGAGTCCGAAGACGTCCACAATATCACCAATTGAGCGATTTTGACCGGGGTCGAGTTGTTGCTTATCGAGATGTCGGTATGTCCTATCGCGAAATTTCCCGCCGTATTGATTCCACTGCAGCAACTGTAATACGTGTGTATCAGGTATGGACAGAAGAAGGTAGAGGAGCAAGAAGAAGACCAATTGGTCAACCAAGGCGTACAAATAGCCCTGCGAGACCGTTTCGCTACTACGCGTCAAATCGGTGATCAATGGATTGGAGAAGAAGGTAGGCCCGTTAGTATGCGAACCTTATATCGCCGCAATCAATCCTTTGGGCTTCTTTCGTACCGTCCAAGATTAGTGCTTCCTTTAACAGCGAGACACTGTCGCCAAAGGTTGGACTGGTGCAGAGAACGGCAGCATTGGGAGGCAGAATGGCACGATGTCGTATTCAGCGATGAATCACGATTTTGTCTAGGCACGCATGATGGCCGTATAAGGGTACGACGCTACCGTGGAGAACGACCTGATCTTAGGTTTGCTATTGAGAGGCATGTACACAGGACTGCTGGAGTAATGGTTTGGGGGGCTATTGCTTATGGTAGTCGATCACCTCTTGTATTCATTCGAGGCAGTATGACAGCTGCGCGTTATGTTGAAGACGTCATACGACCGACTTTGTTGCCTTATTTAGATGGCCGCCCAGACGTACTTTTTCAACAAGATAACGCACGTCCCCATATTGCTCGTCGAACTATGAACTTTCTTAATGAAGCTGGTGTAATGTTTTTGCGTGGCCGCCCCGTTCGCCGGATTTACATCCCATTGAACATGTGTGGGATATCATGGGAAGAAGAATATTCTCTTTGCACCATCCTCCACAGACTCTAGCACAATTGATCGATGAAATTCAAGTTGCTTGGAACGAGATGCCTCAAGAAGACATCGACCATCTCATTTTATCGATGCCCAGACGTCTACAGGAGTCTATACAGCAAAGGGGTCGCCAAACACATTATTCATTTTTTTAGATTGTTTTTTAATAAAATTTCTTGAAAATGTAATCATTTTATTCTTGATGTAAGACTACCATACTGGCAAAAGATCAAGTTAAAATAATAACTCCTTCTGGGTGTTACGCTTCTAATGTCATTGAGTATATATAAATATCTTTATTGACAGAATTGGTTACATAAATCAAATTAAATACATATAAATATAAATAAAAATAAAATAAATTCTTCTGTCAATTGGCTATCGACCATTGAATGTTTTAGTTTTTGTCACTATTTGATACTATTTTTCATCATAATAAAAGTTCACTAGTTTATTATATCGATTCGAAATCAAGTTACATTAATACGCAATAAATATGCTGTTATTAATACAATAATTACTTTAATCTTGGCAAAAATTATGAGGCGAATAAAAATAATTGCGTATGCAAGGAGCGCAATTCTGCACATCAGCGTCGACTTCCCGCGGTTACGCGCGCGTTCACGTTTTAATTTAAACAATTTGCAGAACCTGCATTTAAAAAATGCGAAAAAAAAACGAAAAAAGAAAGGCGAAGGCTCGAGAGGGATAGAGAAAAGCGGGGATCGACAAAAAAGAAATAATTACCTGATAAATGCGTTTCCATACATAACATTACTCACAATATGCAACGTGAATTATTTTTCATCATAATGGTGTAAACTTAATTTAAATGCAAATTATCTTATGTTAATTCGTACTTCTGCTTAGCCATTAATTTAAGTAGCATATAATTAAATTTTATTTTTTCTTTATTTTCCTTGTTCCCCCTTGCAAATATGTAATATGGGGTCCGGGGTTTTCTTGATGGATGGTCGGATGGTGCTCTCGAAATGGGCGCAGCGCTGCTCTTAATTACATCCACTGAATTTTATAATTAAAATATTTAACCTTTGTTGAATTTCAATCCTTTATCACTTTTTTATTAAAAAATAAAATCACTCTCAACCAGATATTTCCTCTCATCTTATTAGCATTCGTAATTAGTGGGTGCGGATTATTCTAATTATATTTTTGCATAAAATTAATCACTTTTTCAAAAATATTTTATCAAGATTGTATTAAGTTTAAATTGAATTAAATGCTAAAACAAAATTTTTTCTTACATAAATATAACTGCGAAAAATATCATTATCATATAAATAATTATTAATTCATCAGCTGCCTTATTAATAGACCTTAGCATACAGTTTTTACACTGTACTAAGGATGATATTAACATTTTCGTATTAATGAAACATTTTAGTAGATTACTATTGTTAGTTTACAACTAATAATTTAAAAAATGGTATTCCTAGTTTAAGGCACAAAATCCGTGTTATACATAACCTCAAATGCCATAGTAAAACGAATTTATTTAATTATGTAGCTATGATTTATGTAAGATTCATAAATCTACATACCTAAGCAGTAAATTATGAACTTGACTTGAAATCCACTCTATCCAATTCTGTAATAACAAAATAGGGGTTCGCATTTAAGATTTTAAAGCTATCCCCTCCCCAGCCTCCCTTGGCGGTGGGGGTTGAATTTTCTTACAGAATTCTATGTCCCCAGTGGCAGCCCTAAGGCTGTGCAAGCTGTGCGAATGCACCGGGTGCTGTCTTGGAAGAAGCACCAAAGACAGCTGAAAACGAAAAGAACTCTAATTTTTGTGTTTAGAGGAGCTCGCACCACCTACAAATTCAGCTAGGACCGCCACTGGATGTCCCTCTCCAAATCATTAAACTTTTATTTGAATTGGTTTTTCATTCTGTGCATGGTTCTAAAGATACTCCAGGTGGTACTTTATAATGAGACACCCTGTAAATAGTATTTTTTTTTATGTATACATATCTTGATGCTCATGCATTTTGAGGCATTAGTTGTTTCTTTATTGTGTCCAATTTAAAGTTATGAACTAGCCATTGCACTTAGTGACTTTTATGATAAAAATAATTTTATCTGTATTTTAATCAAATTAGTTTGACTATTTTATTTTAAAGTAAGTGTAAAAAAACGCAACATATTAATGTTTAATGAAATATTCCAGCAGCATGTTACACGTGAAATAATTACGGTGGTAAACAATAGATTTTGGATGTATCGTTATGAATGTTTGCAACTAAAAAAAAAAAGAATAAAAAAGAACGGCCACAATAATAATATCTATGCAATTGTGAAAAAAATCCAGATTTATTATTCGAGCACAGTGCAAAATCGTATCAATAATGATGAGCATATAGATTAATTACCATTTTCATCATATAGCCCGGCCCGCCCAAAAATGCACACGCGAAAAAAATAAATAAATAAATCCCCATCAATACTTTTACCATCCATCAAAAAATCTAATTTACCCCGGCTGAATATTCATTCGCATTAAAATGTGCGCCAAATACAAAACGGGATGTGACAGTATAGTTTTCGGCAATGGCGGATGTGTAATGGAATCCGCGTTTGTGTATATGAAAGTGATAGAGGAAAATTGCCAATTCCACATCTAATTATCGCACCTGATAGTTTTTTAAATTAATTACCGCTGCTTCGGACCCGGCGCATAATTTTATGGTGACGGATTTTTGTCCGGGGGGTTGGCTATTAGGCGGATGGGACACGGCAAAACGTGCATTTGCACTCATCACCGCGTTTTCCAATTTTGTCCATTATTAAATCACCAACATATTTCGTAATGAAACACCTATCATTTAAAAAAATATATATTAATAGCAAAATTTTAACCCGGTTTCTATTGAGAAATCAATTTGAAATGTCTAACGAGTTTTCCACTCTCAAATTAAGCAAGGAGTAAAATTTTGAGTTGCCTGAAAATTTGGTTTGGTTAAAAGAGTTCAGTTGATGCTTTAAACGAGTGTTTTCCACTCCCAGACAAAGCATGAAGTAAAATTTCTAGTTTAGAAAAGCCTGAAAATTTGGTTTGGTCGCGTAGCGCGAAGCGCGGAGCGACCAAACCAAATTTTCAGGCTTTTCTAAACTCGAAATTTTACTTCATGCGCCACGCGTATAAAACACTGTTTTCAATTGGAGTTCAAAGTAATCTAATAAAGCTGTGTGCTAAACACGTGTTTTCTGAATATCACATCACATCAGTGTTTAGTACGCGTGGCGCATGAAGTAAAATTTCGAGTTTAGAAAAGCCTGAAAATTTGGTTTGGTCGCTCCGCGCTTCGCGCTACGCGACCAAACCAAATTTTCAGGCATTTCTAAACTCGAAATTTTACTTCATGCTTAATCTGGGAATCAAAAACACTCGTTTAAGACTTCAAATTAAACTATTTTCAAAACAAACGATCATAGGAAAAGTTACAGCTCAGGTTGTTTAAAGTGCACTTAAAATTTAATTTGAAATATTATTATTAAAGTTATTAAAGTTGAATTTGAAATATTTGGAAAACAACAAATATCGGAAGATTTACAGCGTATACAGTATATCGAGATATTAGCTCTAACTCGAAATTTTACCTCATGCTTAATCAAGGAGTGGAAACCCTCGTCAGAGGCTATGAATTCAAAACTACGAAGGCCTGAAAAAGCACAACCTGTGTATTAAGATAAAAATACTTAAAAGAAAAACTGACAAGCACTGCGTCAATATTGGCCAAATAAGAATCAAGTAAATTGTGAAAATTCAAAAAAATATACGAATATACAAAAAATATATACAAATAATTAAAGCATTTTACCGAAAGTATGCCGAATCATAATCGTAATTGTTTTGAGGGGAAAATCGGATTTTGACAAAATGGCCCCCCAGGGGAGGCCGGGAGGGGGCTCAACTTGAAAATTTTAATTGGGAACCCCTATTTTTTATTGCAGATTCTGAAAGAGCGTTACAAAATATGTAGGGTTTATACGGATACTTTTTTCAATTTCCAACAGGTGGCGCTGTAATCGTGAAAATATGAGTTTTCTGTAAAATGTTCGTGAATTAATGTTGTCTCAATAACTTTATAAAAAATAATATTTGGTGTTTCAATCAATACCTAAATTTCTGAAAATATCAGTCCCAAACACTGGGGGGAACGAAAACAGGATATAAATAAACTAATTATGAATGATTCGATTTTATCAAGGATTTTTATGTTATGTTTACTGATTGTTAATTTATTTCATTGCAAATTATGTGTTTTAATAGGGTTATTTGGGACATTTGACATCAAATTATTCCGTTTGATTCCAAATGTCTAAAAATATTTTTTTTTTCGCTTAAGAGTTTGCGTGCCGTCGGCATTAGCGTTACCCAATGTGCACCACAAGGAGGTTGTGCGATCGGACTTTGCACATCACTTGGTCCTGAAAAGGACCGATTTCTTCTTGCCTACAACCTACAGCAACTGCTTGAAGTGATGTCCATTGCTGATGCGGCATATTGTGACTCTCTTCTCGAAGTTCCCCACCATTTTACGCAAAATGGCAGGGCTGATTTCTCTACAGGCACGGCGAATCCTCTCGTTCATGTCGTCGCGTGTTGTTGGCGGATCGCGGAAAACGATGTCCTTCAGATATACCCACAAGAAAAAATCCAAGGACGTCAAATCCGGAGACCGGCCCGGCCAATTCACTGGTCCTCCACGACCAATCCAGCGTTCCGGAAAAACGTCGCTGAGATGAGCACGAACTTGATTGGTATAATGTGCCGGTGCTACGTCTTGCTGAAACCACACGGTCATCCTCAACTGCAGCTTGACGTCTTCTAATAACTGTGGCGGGTCTTCGCGCAAAAACTGAAGATACCGCGCGCCTGTCAATACCTCTTCGAAAAAATGTGGTCCTATCCCACGCCAAACAATTAGGCTCCAACGGTGCTGCGTTTTCAGTTCTCTCGCGTCCAGTGGGGATTTTCAGCGCTCTAATAATGACAGTTGTGCCTGTTCACCATCTCTGTGTTATGGAATGTCGCTTCATTCGAAAACATCACACGGCGAAATAAATCTGGATCCCTGGCCTTTTCCTGTTCAGCCCAATTGCAGAGCTCAAGCTTATTCGAGGGTCATTTTCTGTAAACGCTTGCTCCGGTATAATATGATTTGGGTGAAATTTCGCAACTTTTAGGATGCGTTGCGCTGTAGACTTCGAAATTCCCAGTACTTGTTCGATGCTGCGCAGACTGATGTGTGGATCCATGTGTACCAGTCCCAAAACAGCCACAGATCTTGGATCGGCTTTGTTATCATCCATCATATCAACCTTCTCGCGATGCCGTATCAGGTGACCTTCTCGTGCCCTTGCCTCGATGTTGCGAATTGTCGCAGGTGTTGGATGATCGCGATCAAGACATCGTTGGACATAAAGCCGGGCTGCTGCAGCGTAATTTTTCCGAGCTTCTCCAAGAATCAGCAATATGTCCACTACCTCGTTGACCGAATAAGGGGTCCTGACCATTGCGAATTACGTTAACAATTGTTACGGAAACCACTCAGATAGGACAAAAATTCAGAGAAAAGAACTTCAAGCTGCCAAAAATGAACTGCGTGAAAGAAAAAGAACAGGGAAGAGAATTTAACAATTAAATATAATTTCTTGAATTAATTTCTCGTCTGGCACTTGGTGAAACATATTACACTATGTAAAGTTAATTAAAGGAAAGGCACTTGGTATTGTTTCACAATTAAAATTGTGAAGAACTGTGAATTTAATTGTGAAATACCAAGTGCCTTTCCTTTAATTAACTTTACATAATTAAATATATATCTGGAATTCCTATAGTGCTAATAGCACACCATAAAATGGCTAGGGTTTCAAAAAACTGAATCTGTTTTTCCAAAATGCTGGAGGACTCCGTACAAAAATGAGCGAATTAATGTTAAATGTGAATACTAGTTCATATGATGTGATTATTATTGTCGAAACGTGGCTGGACGAAGTAATATTTAGTTGTGAATTAAAGTTGATTAGTTATATCATGTATAGAGAAGACCGTAGTCCTAATACAAGTAATAAAATTCGCGGCGGTGGCGTGTTAATAGCAGTTCACAGCAGTCTTGTTAGCGAACAAGTTAATATAGTTAATAATTGCGTCAAGCAAATGTTTGTTAACATTCTTTTTGGATCTCAAAAGCTTGTTGTGGGTGCTGTCTATATCCCACCTAACTCATCTTTAGAGAAGTACCAATTTCACTGTGATACAGTGGATATCGTCGCTAGCCACTATAGTCAATCGAAACTTCTTATATGCGGTGACTACACTATTCCATCAGCACGTTGGACTAATGATGATCTAGGATTATTGTACAACACTTGTAATCCTGAACCAGCAAATATAATTATTTCACGATTTGTCTATCACAATCTACTCCAGCTTTGTTCAATTCCCAACGAGAATAATGTTTTTTTAGATTTAGTTTTTGCAAGGCCGGAGCTCTCTGTGTCTAAAGCGATTGACTTAATTCTTCCCATAAGCCATCATCACATTCCATACTGCATAAGTTCACATTTCAGTGAAACAACAAAACCCCTTCAATTTGAAGAATATATTTACGACTTTTCTAGAGCTAATTATATTGCTATTAACCACCATCTTGCCTCGGTAGATTGGGTAAACATTTTGAAGGGTGATAATATTGATGTTATTGTGGAATGTTTTTATAAAATAGTAGCTGAAGTTATTTCTGCGTTTACCCCAATCAAACGTATAAGACAATCATCATATCCATCATGGTTTACGAATGATCTGATTAGGCTCATTCATGATAAAAAAATGCTCATGAAAGATATAAATTCAATCAAACTTCTGACAATTATCGTCAATTTAAACAACTGCGAAATGCTTGTGTTCATCTAAAAACTAATTTATATAATAAATTCATTGAATCAGTGAATTCCAATATTTCAAACAACCCGAAGCAGTTCTGGAATTTTGTAAAGGCCACAAGTCGCGATTCGTGTTACCCAGAGGTAATGAATGCACTACAATAATGAAACTAGCAGTGATGGTTCGGAGTGCGTAAATCTTTTTGCGATTTTTTTTTCATCAGTTTACAATTACGATTCAACGTCAAACATACCTATTCAGAATTTTAACAAAGAGGTGATTTATGTTCCTTGGAATATCACTAAAAGTGAAAGTGAAGTGTTTAGTGGAATTGAATCTATTAAAGCTAATAGTAACCCCGGGCCCGATGGTGTACCCTCTATTTTTATAAAAAAATTTATTTATTCATTAACTACACCTCTTTTCCTAATTTTTAAAGTATCTTTCCCAACATATGGAAAAGAAGTTATGTAACACCTATTTTCAAATCAGGCAGTAGAGACAATGTTTGTAATTATAGAGGTATCACAATACAATCTTGTATACCCAAGCTTTTAGATAAACTTATATCATCACAACTGGAATGGATGACTAGACATGTATTAATTGACGAACAACATGGTTTTCGTGGAAGCCGATCTACCACTTCCAATTTATTGTGTTTTCAAGATTATATTACTAACTCTATGGAAAATAGGTGTTCAGTTGACACGGTGTATTTGGACTTCTCTAAAGCTTTTGATAAGGTATCACATAATATTTTATTATCAAAATTAAGTGCATTAAGATTTAGCCAATCAGTCATCTCATGGTATCGGAGCTTTTTACAAGGCCGTTCAAAATTTGTCAAAATAAAAAACTATCTCTCTGAAATTTTCTGCGTTCCATCTAGGGTACCCCAGGGATCGCACTATGATCCTTTATTATTCCTTATTTTTATTAATGACATCTCTTTATCAATTAAATTCTAATTTTTTTTATTATTTGCTGATGAACTAAAGTTATTTAGAGAAATACGCGATATTCCTGATTGTCTTTTACTTAAAAATGATCTTTTCTCCTTAGCTAACTGGTGCATTTTAAACGGTCTAAGTTTCAATATTAACAAGTGTAAATCTCTAACTTTTTCACGTAAGATAGTAACATGCGATTTTACTTACCATATTGATGGCAAAATGATTTTAAAAGTTAATATAATGAAGGACCTTGGGGTTTGGTTTGCCTCTAAACTCAATTTCGAACATCATATTAATTTTATATATAACCGCGCGGCTAAAATGCTAGGGTATATTAAACGTTTGTCTAGGGATCTGTCGGTATTGTCATTTAAAATTGTATATTTTGCATACGTTCGTTCGCATCTAGAATACGCTTCATGTGTATGGAGTCCGTATCAAAAGATTTACATCAAACGTATTGAAGATGTTCAAAGCTAATTTATTAAATATCTAGCATTTAAGTCGAGACATAATAATGTAAATAATGTAAATTTTAGCGTTGATTTTAATATTGATCAACTATGTTGCAGGCGGTACATTGCTGATATGTCATTACTTTACAAACTATTTAATGGGGACATCCAATGCCCGACTCTTCTTTCTCGCATGTGTTTTTCTATCAAATTTGATAATCGCTTATGTCGGAACCCGCCGCTGTTTCGCATACCGTTCTATAACACGAATTGTGGTTTCCACACTCCGACTACACGTCTTATGCGTACAGCTAATTCTTTGTCAATTTATCCTGACTTTGATATTTTTTGTAATACATTTCCCCAGTCTATGAGAATTGTTAAAAGATTACTTTGTTGTCATTAATGTTTTTGTTTCTTGTAAATTTTGTTTCTATCTTTTGTATTAAATTGTTATTTTGTAAAATATTTTTATTCTGTAAAATGGTACATCCGTGAATAAAGGTTTATTTATTTATTTATAGGTATAAAAATCGAATGGTATGTCAGTGACAGTATGCCGAGACGTACTGATTTTTTTTTTCTTTTTGCGATTTCATAACATTTCGAAACACCAAATGATATTATTTATAAAGTTATTGAGACAATATTAAAATACATTTTACAGAAAAATCATACTTTCACGGTTATAGCACCACCTGTTGGAAATTAAAAATATAGTATCCGTATAAACCCTACATATTTTTTAACGCTCTTTCAGAATCTGCAATAAAAAAATAGGGGTTCCCATGTAAAATGTTCAAGTTGATCCCCCATTGATCCGGCCATTTTGTCAAAATCCGATTTCCCCCTCAAAACCATGACGATTATGATTCGGCATACTTTTCGGTAAAATGTTTTAATTTCAAGATATTCAAGAAAATTATGTAAAATGGGACACCCTGTATAGAAATCATGTTAAATATTGAAATATGACAAAAATAATATTGTCAAGGTTGATAAAACTAAGGGAAATCATAAGAAAAGGTTGATACTTTCAAAATTATTAAAATCAATAAAAATCACATTAAAAAGACTACAAAATTTGTTGAAAATCTCAAAATTGTAGAAAATCACGAAGATTCCTAAATTTAAAGATAAAACTTACAAATATAATATTAATAAAAGAACAAGATTTGACACACCACACTTTTTATGAGTTAATTTCAACCTGTTGTTAATTATAATTATTATATTGTTTTATCATTTTTTGATTAAATAAAGTAATACAATGAAAAATTGTTATTGTTATTTAATTTTATTATTTTTCTATATTTATAATATAATAGCCACCGTTGATAAATAAAAAACAACCGACAGCACTCCTTAATTTATAATATCGACTAGAAATAACAAAAATCGTCGAAATTCAATAAATTCAAACAATCTTTAAAGAAAAAACTAATAAATGTGATATATAAAATTACGAAAATATTTTTCGTAAAATGCAAACAATGTGTCTTAATTCATAAGACAACTAAAGACAATAAATATCCATAGAAACAACTACTTGCCTTGCAAATACTTCTCCGGATATTGAATTATACAATGAAATATTTAAAATATCTTTCACAATGTTCTCATTAATCACTTGGTGAAACATGATTAAAATAAAATTTGAAATAAAATCACTTGGTTTGTTTCACTAACGTTTTACTCATTATTCCGACTAGTTTCGGCTTCTAGCCATTATCAAGGAAATATTTAAAATCTTATTTTAATTGATTTGTTACAACGCTTTATCAAAGTATATGTAACATTTAGGTCAAATTCTCTTCAAACCAACTACCAAATAAAATGAAAGATGAAATAATAGGACTTGGATAAAACTAATATCTTAGGCCATCTATAGACGCGTTTCGAGATTTATCTCTTGTCAGTATAGCTTTGCTCATGACTTAAGATATTAATTAAGACACATGGTTTGCATTTTACGAAAAACATTTTTGAAATTTTATATATTATTTAAAGTGTGCAAACTATAAGAAGCGTAAGCTTATTTTCTCTAATTCAAATATTTTTAAATTGGAATTATTCTTGTAATAAATGTATAAAAAATCGACAAATTCATGAATAATATGATCTTATAATTAGTAAAATCAACAAAAACAGGAGAACTTGACAGAAATCAACAAGCATACTACTGAAATTGACACAAAAAAATGAAAATATGAAAAATTGTAAAAACTGAAATAGAAATATAACATTTGTGGAGCTTCATAAATTAATAAAACTTGTAGATAAGTAATTGCCTTTCTTGAACTAACAAAACTGATATATTTTAAACGAGTCTAAAATAATGTACACACACACATACTAAATTATAAACAATAAAATATTTAATTAATTAATTTACATCAACACTGTGTTTATATATAAATTTTGTAATTGGCCGTAAAACGCGTTCTTATATAAACACGAAAATTAATTCAATGTCACGCCGATAAACGGTTAAATAATAATAATGTTTGAATTTTGTTAATAAACCCTTTAAATAATGATATGAATCGCCGCCGAAATATAATATATTTGGAATAAATGAGGCGTCGATGTTTTCATAACCGTTTTAACTATTCATCGACTTCAAATATGTGAAATTGTCGGGATATTAATGAGGATAATTAATTTAACTATGAAATTATGGGAATATTACAAGTGTCAGTTTATAATTGTGTTTGTACTTTTACTACACAATAATATAAACCGGGATCGATTATTTAATTGCGGATTATATTATTTACACATTAATTATATAAATGCATTCATTATAAATAATTATATTTATCACTTGTATGGTGTGCTTGAAATAAAGGTTTTACTAACTGTAATAAAATAGCGTTAATTCTTTAATACAATATATCGAATACTTTTTTCTCATTATTGACTTGGTAAAACATTTTCAAAAATATAGTGATTTGTGAATTAAATTCACTTGGTTTTGTGAATTTAATTTACAAACCAATATATCTTTAATACAAACTGCCGAGCGCAATGATTCTTACAATAGGATTCGAATGCATTGTGAGGATTCGAATCCTTTTGTACGTATTCAAATTCTTTTAAAATAATTCGAATCACCTACATTTTCAATCGAATACGAATCCTAGTATTCAAATTCTTTTAAAATCATTCGAATCACCTGCATATTAAATCGAATACTAATCTTTTTAAAACACCCTAACGATTCCGGATTCAGAATCCTTTTTAGACAGAATTACTCAAATATATCTTTTAAATCTTCTACAAGGATTTATATCCTGAATAATTTAAATCCTTCACAGCTCTGTTTGTAGAAATATTCGCAATTATTTAAGGAAATAACAAATATTGGTGCCCACAGACCAAGGGGTCACGGGTTCGTATCCCGTCCGGCGGAATAATTAATGCAAAATAATTAATTCCATCCGGGTCCATGAATGTAGTGTGAATGAGTTTGTGTTGTTTCAGGAGTAAATGGTTATTTATCGAAATTAGAATTGATATAATTTTGAAATGTTAAAATATATAAATACAGAGAGTTTTAACACCGAACATTTTCATAACAATAATTTTTGTTTAAAGTATCTATATGCATACGTTGCACATTTTCGATGCTCGGTTTAATAAAAAAAAATAATTTACGGCTTTAAGCAAGTGTTTTCCACTCCCTGGCTAAGCATGAAGTAAAATTTCGAGTTTAGAAAAGCCTGAAAATTTGGTTTGGTCGCGTAGCGCGAAGCGCGGAGCGGCCAAACCAAATTTTCAGGCTTTGCTAAACTCGAAATTTTACTTCATGCGCCACCAGTAAAAAACACTGATTCAATGTAAAGTTTAGCGGTGTGTTTTAAACTTCGTAATATGTCAGTGTTTAGTACCGGTGGCGCATGAAGTAAAATTTCGAGTTTAGAAAAGCCTGAAAATTTGGTTTGGCCGCTTCGCGCTTCGCGCTACGCGACCAAACCAAATTTTCAGGCTTTTCTAAACTCGAAATTTTACTTCATGCTTAGCCTGGGAGTGGAAAACACTCGCTTAAAGCTTCAAATTGAATTCTTTTAATAAACTGAGCATCGGAAAATGTGCAACGTATGCATTTGGATACAGCAAAGAAAAATTCTCGTTATGAAAATGTTCGGTGTTACATAATACTCTCTCTATATTGATAGCTAATGGTCTAGATACCAAGACCAATACAAAAAAAATAACAAAAATTAAAACCAGTTTTAGTCAATAAAATAAATCGATTCGCTTATCACCAAACACGCAAAAAACGCAGACGAACATTGGATATAATTGCATTCATTCAAGAGTATTAATTCACCAATCAGTTGAGGTTTTTTAGAAAACACTGATCAGTTTTCCAGCTTGATTTCGAGTTTTTAAGCGCTAGTATTTATTAACATTTACGACACTATTTGCCATTAATTACGCAAGAAGAAGTGATAATCTTTTGGTTCATTACTAAAGTTTCATTTAACGGATTATCATAAATGAAATCCAGTACTAGAAATTTGAATTTAAACGATCGTCTTTTATTTAATTAATTTTAAAATTTGATAAAATTTCTAGAGAGACCTCTAATGTCGAAATCTCGAATGAGTTAGATGTAAATGTAATTAATAACTATTTCGTAAACTGCATTCCATCCACTTCTACAGATAGCTCTGAATTAAACCAATACTATAACTCGCATTTACTTTTTCCCCACATCCCTAAATTTTCCTTTGCTGAAGTAAGTGATTCTGAAGTAAATACTATAATTAATAATTTATCAGAGGGTTCAGCAGGCTCTGACGGCATCAGCGCTAAATTGCTTAAATTATGTTGTCCATTTATTACACCTTACGTAACACACATAATGAATAATTGTCTCTCTCGTGGATATTTTCCTTCGTTTTGGAAAAAGTCCCACATAATCCCTATTCCTAAAAAGACCTCAGTTACTGATCCTAAGGACCTACGCCCAATTAGTTTATTATGTACGCTTTCCAAAGTTTTGGAAAAAGTAATTGAACCACAAATTAAATGTTACCTAGATCGTCACTCTATCCTCCCTGACACGCAATCTGGCTTCCGTAAAAAATATAGTTGCTCCACAGCTCTAGCCGACATCAAAGATAGTATAATTATTTCCCAGGACCAAGGCCTCCTGACATTACTTATACTACTGGACTTCTCGAAGGCCTTCAACACCTTAAATCATAGTACCCTGCTTGCTATACTATCTTACATTGGCTTCGATCAGGTATCCATTCTTTTTTTCAAAGAATAGAATAGTAAACTTGAAAATTAATTTGTCGAATGAGCTGGAAACTCATAGAGGTGTACCACAAGGCTCTATTTTGGGGCCGTTATTATTTCTAATTTATACTTCACAATTTTTTTCAAGTATCAACTTAAATAACTACCATCATTTTGCAGACGATACTCAATTGTTATATATTTTTGCAGAGAAGGACACTATTGTTACATGCGCTAAAATTAACTCAGATTTAAATAGAATCGCTACAAAATGCAATGAGCACTCTCTCCTAATAAATAATTCTAAAACTGAAGTTATTCTGTTTGGTCCAAAAAAAGCGCGAGTAAGAGTATTCCCCTTACTTTCAATTAGCTTGGACAATACCAATTTTATTGACATAAACAATTGTGTTAGAAGTCTAGGAGTTTATATAGATAGTGAACTAAGATTCCTTAGTCATATCTCCATTTGTATCAATAAGGCATACGTAAATCTTAGGTTAATATACTTAAATCGGCGATGTTTATCGCAGAAATTGAAAACTATATTATGTGAATCCCTGGTTTTGTCACACTTCAACTATTGTGATGTAGTATACAACTTTTGTTTAGATAAAAAAACAATTGATAAAATTCAACGTATGCAAAATTCTTGTTTGAGATTAATCTTCGGTATTAGGAAATTTGATCATATAAGTCATAAGCTTCAGGACTTAGGTTGGCTTAAAATGAGTGATCGCCGTTTACTTCATTTTGCCACTTTTTGTCACAAAATAATTAAAGACAAGACTCCACCTTATCTTTACCACAAAATTAAATTCCGCTCTGACGTTCATACACTTAATGTACGCTTTAGAGGATTACTAACTCCACCTCAACATAAATCTGTTTTTGCAGAAAGATCATTCTCAATCCAAATTTCTAAAGTACAATAAGGTACCACTAGAATGCAAAGCGAAATGTGTCTTAACTTTCCGTAAACATTATGCCAAACATCTTAAAGACAGATAGATGTATATTTTGTATTTCAATATTGCTGATTTAATTATAGAATAATTTAAATTACTGATATTTGAAACGCACTGAAACAAACTTCTGCGCTTGTTTGATATTTATTTATTACTTATGTTTTCAATGGTTAAGTTGAAAAACAGTCGCGGCGACCCAGCCAAAGACTGAACTTCGCCATTAGATTCCAAATACTCGATTATTATCTCTTGTGTAAAAATGCATGTAACTAAATAGTATTTGAAATAAAGATTATTATTATTATTATTATATCACTTTTTTGCTTATTACTTAGTAAAATATATTAATATAAAAAATAATAATAAATATAATATAATAATTTAATAAATAATAATAAATATAATATAATAATTTAATAAATAATAATAAATATAATATAATAATATAATAAATATAATAATTTGATTAATATAATTATATAATAAATATAATAATAATAAAGGATAATACATCCTTTATTATTAGTAGTGGTATTAGTGTATTGTTAGTCTTTAAAAACTCATTACAGAATGCGCAAATCTATTTTGTTCACGACTATCTTATAACATGTGCAATATTTAATTTTGGGTGCATTAAACACTCAATTTTATTAAATACGGCATTTCCGTGTTTAATGTGGTTTTTAAATTACGCTAATTCGCATTTTGATTGGTTCATAGATCGCGATTTATGATGACGTCAGTTACAAGCAATATTACACATTCAAATCATGATACCGCAATTTGTCATCATTTATCTGTCAAATTATTATAAAACAAAAAGGAAAATAAAAAATTGAAATAAGTAGTAAATTAAAAATAAAATAAAATTAAAAAAATAAATAAAAAATATAAAATTTTAGTAAATCAGTGACTCAGTAAAACAGTGAATCAGTGACTTAGTGACTCAGTGAATAAGTGAATCAGGCAGGCAGGTAATTCAAAAAAGCGCTTACAGTAGCCAACACAGACGAGAACGAGGAACTTTCTACAAATTAAAATAAAACAGAAACATAATCATTGGCTCCGAAGTATTTACGTACTTTAAATATAATATCAACTATAATTTAATATTTATAAAAATACTTTATATACTTTTATATATGTATTCGTGGGTTATATGAAGATTGTAATAATAGTAATAAAAAGCGGTTAAATTCCTTTCTTCACTGTTTTTATTTAAGTACTATATGTACATTTCGGACACCAAGTGTCCATTACTAATGGTTAACTAACAGTTAGTTAACTAATGATAATGGACACTTAGTGTCCGAAATGTACATATAGTACTTAAATAAAAAGAGTAAAGAACGGAATTTAACCGCATTTTATTACCTTATATAATTGTCAATATTAATTTCGATAAATATTTTATACTATAAATGTTGTGTTGTACATTGTTGTTGTCGTGAACAAAGTATAGTGTATAACTAGCATAAAATGGCTATTTATCACTCGAACGACTTTCTCCACTCGCCTACGGCTCGTTCCGCAAACATCGTTCTCATGATTGATAGCTATCGTTATATGTATGCTCGTTGTACAATATATTATATTAATATTTATAGTTTATGAATTGCAAAAATAAATACACCCCTTAAAAAAATCTCTTGCATTGGATTTTTGCTATTGTGTTTCACATGTTTTATGTACGAGCATTATCATACACAAGTTCATACATCTGCACGTTTAATTAGACCCCGCTTTTAATTACCATCTCAAATTATATTCCGATGAGCACGGCAGAAAAAATGCAAATCGGACGCCTCAATTTATATTTGCGTATGCTTCACTTCGCCACAAGAACGCTTTTAATTGGTAAACGTATCCATGCAAATGCGTTCTTTTTTTGTTATTTTCACGAATCTCAATTAAATTTTTATTAAATTCATTGAGGTGTTTATATTTGTATGCACAGCTTATAAGAAAAATTGCCTATTGTCAAATGGGTTGCCTATAATCACTGTTTTGAACAATTAGTTTATGTCAGTATGTAAATGATAATATTTTAAATTAACATACTACTTATTGGCTAATATTATTAAACTAAAAACCAAAGGCAACAGCCGTTTATATACTTAGAGATAACATTAATATTGTTTTTTTTTTCAATATCTTTATCGCCAAATAATAGCCAACTTACAATATTTAAACGACTGCCTGTATTTTTTTTATTTTTATTACATTAGACATTATTTCCACTAATTGTTTTATTGAGTTATGTGGAGTATTAAATCACAATTTTTTTTTTTTTGGGTTTGGCTTTTGCCTAGCCTTAGTATCGTAGACTATTGGCCAACATCAATTCTTAAATTTATTTATTCCATTTAAGTATTTAATTCTTTACATGCTGATGCAACTAATTATGGACGGCACAACACATTCACTCACAACCATGGCTCCAGAGAGTGCAAATTTCCCCATAAGAAATCGGCACCCCCCGGTGGGATTCGAACCCACGACCCTCTGGCCCAAGAGCAGGAGCTCTACTCACTGACCCACGAGGGTCCCCATTTAATCACAATAAAAAACAAGTTATTGATAATGAGTGCTTTGCACTCGAAATGTACATTTAACGAATAAAAATAAAAGTGTTTTTTATTGAGACATTATTTTGCTGAATCCAATTATGCCCAATATGTTGTTTTTCAAAAATATTGTCGTCGAAAATAAATTAAAAATAAATATTCTATTTCAAATTATATTATTAAATAATTAAATTAATAACATTCTGAACGAAAGCCTACACTGTACCATTGAGTTACCACAATTTATCCTACACCTATTCCTAGTTTATATCCACCCCTTCTCCAATATTGAACAAACCATTTTAACGAAAGCATCCTTATATGACCACGTCATCATAATCGGCGACCTTAATATCAACAAAACGAAATCGAAACAGCTCGACACCTTCCACCTTTATTATGTCCAAAAACCAATCTTCCACTCCCGATGTCCTATTATGCACTAGCAACATCCGACACCTAATTACAGACATCAGCCTAATCCTTGATATATGCTCCGATCATCTCTCAATAATATTTTCCCTACAAGCAAATCCCCCAATACCCACCCGTCCAAAAACTTTGTACAGACGTAAGGACTGTGACATAGACCAAGTGACAGAAGACATTACTAAATTTATATCCATTTACGACAACATTTCAAACACCACTATTTCCCAATTCCTTACAGTACTCTCTGACTCAGTTAAAAAGAACACTCCAACGTATACAAAACCTACATATAAATATCCCCTCCCAAAATATATCCTTAGACTGATTAAATATAAAAGACAACCATACAGGGACATACAACAGACGAACGAACAAACTCTAAAACAAAAATTTAATGCACTAAATAAAGACATTCACAAATTAATCAAAGACTACAAACAAGACAAATGGATACTGGCTTGCGAAGAAATAAACAGACGACAGGGCAAAAACTACTGGGACCAAATTAAGAAGCTATCTAAATACAGAAGGGCTGACATACTACAGAAACTACGACATCCGACAACAACCGAAGTGACATGTGACTCCAAAGAAATGGCCGAGATATTTGCCGGGTATTTCGAAGAAAACTTCTTTGAGAAACAGACGATGACATATAATGACGATTTTTATAATACCGTAAACTCCTGGTATGCATCCTTCATAAATAACCATAATCCCTATCTCCCTGATGATGACATAGAAGAGGAAGAATATTTCACTGTGCTACATAAAGGTAAAAACAGCGCGCCTAGTTATGATAACATTCCTAGATCAATCCTCAAATCCCTTCTAGAGAACATTCATAAATATATTATCAAAATCCTCAATTTCATTTACCAAACCCAAACCATCCCCCAGGAATGGAAGCAGGGTATAATTACGTGTATATTTAAACACGATAGCGATGCGCTTGAAGTCTCTAGCTATAGACCAATTACCCTGCTTCCAGTTCTGGGAAAAAGATTCGAATCCATCCTTAAAAATAAACTCCTAGCTCATATCGCCCAACACATTCCTCCCTATCAATTTGGATTCCTCCAAAATAGATCAACCACTCTCCCACTCACTATCCTAACCTCCAACTGCCAAACAGCACACCTCGAAATCAAAAAAACAGCTATACTATTCCTAGATATAAAAAAGGCCTATGACTCAGTCTGGCATCGAGGTTTGCTGTTTAAGTGCAACTCCCTCAATATCCCATTACACCTAATTTATCTCATTGATAACTTCCTAAACAATCGACTCCTTAATGTCCGCGTCCAAAATACCATCTCCCAGCCCTTTATTCCTCAACAAGGTGTTCCCCAAGGCTCTCCATTATCTCCGCTCCTATACAATGTCTATGTTCATGACATATACAACCCCAACCCATAGTACCTTAATCCCTCAGCATATTTTCTGCTCTTTGCCGATGACTGCCCTTATAACACACCAATCCACCCTTCCTAAAGCTCTCTCTACTCTCCAAGGGCTAATAGATTCGCTATCTCTTTGGTTTGCCAAATGGAGAATATCCATTAATCCCAATAAATCCTATCTATTCATACCCTTCCACAGACCGCTCAATTCCCCATTTAGCATAACCATATCAAACACCGTAATTAGCCCATCCCCTGCGGGTAAATACCTTGGCATCACTTTCGACCCCAAACTATCCTTCAAACTCCATTCCCAAACCATGAAAACAAACATTCAAAATAGGGCGCGGCATTTCAGATCGTTAACGTTCCAAAATAAAGGGATCACTTTAAACAAAAACAGCTGTCCACATCTATAAAATGATCTGCCGCTCCCTATAAGAATATGCTTCAATCCTCTTTCTCAACCCTCGTCCCTCAACATTAAATAATATCGATGTCGCAGAACGATCAGCCCTCAGAATCCTCACAAAAATCCGACACCCCAATAACCCACTCCACAACCCCTCCAATACCTTATTGTATGAAAAAACAGAAATAATCCCTATCCAACAACGACTTACCCAACTATCCCAAAAATTCGCATCTAACCCACACATCCATGACATCCTTAATCACCTCTGTTTAGTACGAAACCCAAATATTTCTTCCAAATTCAACAACCCAGAAATCACCATTTATCAATTCATTTCATCTCACATGAATCATAACTAACTGACAAGACAAGGACAAGTACAACTCAGGCTGAAAGACCGGTGGTCGATAGCCAAGGATCAAAAAAAAATAAAAATAAAATATAGTGTAAAAATAAATAAACTGTAATTTTTTTTAGTGCACAATAAGGTGAATTTGAAATATGTACACTTTAAAGGAAAACTTCCTGTATATGAACTCTGTGGTAATTAAATTAGTGTGCCTTGGAAAAAATATCCGAATACATCAATTTTAAAAACTTGGATTTCACTTTGAACCAATGTTTTATGCCTGTGGCGCATGAAGTAAAATTTCGAGTTTAGAAAAGCCCCGTGAAAATTTGTCTCGGGTCGCTGGCGCGACCCTTGACAAATTTTCTACGCGGGGCTTTTCTAAACTCGAAATTTAACTTCATGCTTAGTCTGGGAGTGGAAAACACTCGTTATATCATTAGATATTATTTTTCTGAACCCAATAATGCCCAATATGTTGTTTTCAAAAATATTGTTATCGAAACAAAATTAAAATAACCTTTTCTTTGAAATTATAATTTAAAAAAATTATAATTAGTGTGCCTTGGAAAAAAAGTGACAAATGTTATTTATTGTAAGGTTGTCTAACTATTCAGGTTTGACATAACACGTCAAAGACTTCACTTCGTTTAAATCAATTTTAGAGTTTACATCGTTAAAATCTCCAGTGTTTAAATCAAATTTTCTGGTTACGTTTGTAAAATCCTGTTCAATCTTTGAGGTAATATTTGTTGAATCCTGTTTGTTTACATTAAATTCGGAATTTAGGATTATTAAATCTTGTTTGTTTACATAAAATTTGTAGGTTATGTTGGTTAAATCTTGTTTGTTTACATCAATTTTGTAGGTTAAGTTGATTAAATCTTGTTTGTTTACATTGAAATTGTAGGATAGGTTGGATAAATCTTGTTTGTTTACATTAAATTTGTAGGCTAGGATAGTTAAATCCTGTTTGTTTGCATCAAATTTGGGGGTTTTATTGTTAAATCCTGTTTCCTAACATACAATTTGGAGATTAGATTAGTTGAATCTTGTTTATTTGGAAACGTTATGTAGCATAGAATAAATAAGTAGAGCAAGTGTTAAATTAATATTCTTTCTACTTCATGCGCTACGCGTAACAACACTGATATATTGTGAAGTTTAAAATATACTTCAAAAGCAGTATGCTAAAGTAGTATTTTTAACTTCACGTAAAGTCGGTGTTTTAAAGGCGTGGCACATTAAATAAAATTTTAAGTTTAGAAATGCCTGAAAATCTGTTTGTTTTTCAATTATTTTATTTCCGACGCACAGTGGGCCAATGCATGAAAAAAACCTGGTCAAAATATGAAGATGTGTAAGAATATGTTTCAAATTGGTTCCTATGTGCAAACACTTGTTGTATAATTCAATGTCTGTCGGGGTATTAGCTCGGGAAGTATCTGTTTCAATGAGTGTTTAGTCTTTGTAAAACTAACTTGTTTTAAAGTGCGAAAAGAATCGCACTCTTAATGTTTGAAGTATTCTGCAACCAAGAATTGGCAATTAAATGTATACTTCTGTTTGAACCGCAAGGTAACGTAGCCACCAGTCTAAGGTGTCAAATTGTTTAGGGGAAACGGCAAAGCTATACTGATGAGAGATAAATCTCGAAACGCGTCTATAGATGGCCTGAATAATTTGACCCAAATCGTGTGTTTTATACGCCTGGCGCATAAAGTAAAATTTCGAGTTTAGAAAAGCCTGAAAATTTGGTTTGATCGCGTAGTATTATAGATACATAACCATTTAATTTTTGTTTTTTCGCCTGACCATTGACACATCTACATCGACTTTTACATATTAAAATAATTGACGTTTTTTATCCTTCATTGAATAGAATGGGTTGAATCAAATGTTTTAATAATTTATTATCTTATTGGAGATATTAAGATTGATATTCAATCGAATGCCCTTTTTATTACAATATTAATATCCTGTACACAAAAGGTAAAATTTCATGTTTAAAACAAGTACACCAGCAAACAAAGATTAATATAGCCTCAAAAAATCCCATCCATAAAACTGTTTTCCCCAAACAAATATTTCACATATGTACACACATTAAGTTAAATGCACTCCGGCCCTCTAAAAAAACCTTAATATCAACAATACTCTATTTCACATATACACACACCCACACACACACATTATTTAATTTGTTGCATATTTTTTCAAGCGTACCCCGATTTTTTCGCGTTTTAATTTGTTCGGCGGAAATGTGTTATTGTTACGTGAAATTATATATGGGCGGCAAAAAAATATGCATTTTTTAATTGAAAAAAAAAATCCCCAACTTTTTTTTATTTATATTTATGTTGTAAATTTGCAATGGTGCGCCAATTAAACCTGCTCCCGTTTAATTATTATTTATCAGCAATCAATAGTTTGCTTTTTTTCCGTGATGCGTTTTTTCCCCATATTTTTTTTGCGATTCGGTGCGTGTCCGCATGTGCACGAGCTTTTAGATATTGCGTCGACATTGTAGGCCTTAATTGCTGGGCGGGCTTTAAAGGGGTGGCGCGAAATTGGAGAGGTTTGATAATTTCGAATACGTTTACAACGCGTAGCTTTTTAAATAAATTGTTAGACTAGATGTTGAATTGTGAAAATTTAGACTTTTTTATTTTTATTTTTATTTTTAGAGGCTCTCATTTCACTGAATCTCACATTACAATGTGATTACTATCAATTTTAAATATATTTTCAGGTTTTTGAAGCTTTGACGCCACCATGAATTTTTCAGAAAGTTGTATAATTGAATAATACACCATTATTCTCATTTTATGTGGATGTATTTTCATATTAGCTAGTTGAATATAAATATAGATTTTAAGTGTAAATGAAATTGCCAATTCTTGGTTGCAGAATACTTCAAACATTAAAAGTGGCGAGATTCTGTTCGCAATCTATAACAAGTTAGTCTTACAAAGACTATATCAAACACTCATTGAAACAACAATTTCTCGAGCTAATATCCCGACGATTGGCAATTTCATTTATACTTATGTTTGAACGGTAACGTAACTGCCAATCTAAGGTGTCAAATTGTTTAGAGGGAATGGCGAAGCTATACTGATGAGAGATAAATCTCGAAACGCGTCTATAAATGGCCTGAATAATTTGACCCAAATTGTTACATTTGCAGTAGGTTACTGTATGTAACAGCAAACACTTGTTGTATAATTCAATGTCCTTCGGGGTATTAGCTCGGGAAGTAGTCGATTCAATGAGTGTTTGATATAGTCTTTGTAAGACTAACTTATTGTAGATTGCAAAAAGAATCCCACTTTTGATATAGATTTTGTTGATAGTGTCTAAAAAATAAATTCATTTTGTCTGCCAATCTATATTTCAGTAATAAAAGTAAACAACAAACACAAACAAAACAGGAGTGGTCGTGCAAAATACATTCGAATGTGTTACAGGCCGTGATCTGGGGCTTTGATCTTATCGCAAAAGCGGAGAATTTTTAAATTATAAAATGAATTATTCGTATGCGAGCACATACGCTCGCACACATGATATTTTTGTAATTGTAGCGCCGAAGCTAAACACAAAGAATAATTGAATTTTTCGAGACCTGTAAGTGATTTGTTCGCGTTTAATTCTTTATTTTTATTTACCCTCGACTTCGTTAATTACGCCGGTGAATGTGTTTTTAATATTAAACGTCACGAACAAGTTTATTTATCACTGATGCGTTAATTACTGGTTATCGTTAAGCTTACGGAATATTTATTTGCAAATATAAACTTGAACGCTGTGTGTGTTTTTTGACAAGAGATGTTATTTTTTGCGATGGACAATATTAATAATAAATTGTAAATATTTTCTTTCAAAATTATAAATGAATTAATACTGTGAATTATACGATAATTTGTATTAAATTGAATTATTATGTTATTGCGTTAACAGCATGAAATTTTTGTAAGAAATAATAATTGTTTCGGCGAAATTTTCTGTTAAATACAGATACATGTATGCATGAGCTGTAACATTTTCCGATAATCGTTTATTTTTCAGAATACAAGGTGCGGCAGGGAAACTTGCTGATTTGAATTAGGCGCCAATGAGCGTGACCTGGTCAGAAAGGGTTAGGGAGGGTCTCATTCGATAGAGGGGGTCTTGAAGTTTTGTTACCGCTCAAGCCAGTTGTCGTCATGCGTTGGACAAAGGAGAAGCGTGCTTTCGCCGTCGAGTCCTACTTTTCCAATGGCCGTTCGTTGGTTGCCACTCAACGTGCCTTCCGAACTCGGTTCAATATTCATCCCACGGGTCCCGTTCCTGGCCGGCAATCAATCGTTTCGTAGGTGGACGCATTCAGGGAAAGTGGCAGTGTGGCAAAAAAAGGGCCTGGAGATCAACGGACTTCCAGAACACCAGAAAACATGGAGGGTAAGCCTGTCGTGATTGAGGCACTTTTTCTCCCAAAACTTGCAGAAATAGAACTTGGGGACGTATTCCAGCAGGACAGAACCACGACACACACAGCGAGAACTTTAATGGAAAAGTTCCACTTCCACGAGCGCCTAATCTCCTTAAGGGGTGGCGTACTGTGGCCAGCGCGCTCCCCCGATTTGGCTCCCTATGACTTCTTTTTATGGGAATATCTCAAATCCTTCTTTACAATTACAAACTACAGATCCTGCAACACCTGAAGGACAATATTCGCCAAGCCATCGCCAACATTTCCGTCGATATGCTCGAAAGAGTGGAACGAAACTTCAAAAAGCGGGTGGATCAGTGTATCGCTAATGAGGGCCGCCATTTGTCCGATGTTATTTCTAAAACCACTTGAAACAAAATTCAGGGTGTATACAATACGATAAGAAAAGAATTAAATCGATATGTGAAATACTTTATCTTTAATTGACCTTGCAAATCAGCAAGTTTCCCTGCCGCACCCTGTAATATAATTTAAAGTCTTGAACGAGTGTTTTCCACTCCCAGATTAAGCATGAAGTAAAATTTCGAGTTTAGAAAAGCCTGAAAATTTGGTTTGGTCGCGTAGCGCGAAGCGCGGAGCGACCAAACCAAATTTTCAGGCATTTCTAAACTCGAAATTTTACTTTATGCGCCACGCGTATAAAACACTGATTTTATATGAAGTTCAAAATATTCTACTAAAGCATTATGCTAAAATAGTGTATTCTGAACATTACATAACATCAGTGTTTAATACGCGTGGCGCATGAAGTAAAATTTCGAGTTTAGAAAAGCCTGAAAATTTGGTTTGGTCGCTCCGCGCTTCGCGCTACGCGATCAAACCAAATGTTCAGGCTTTTCTAAACTCGAAATTTTACTTCATGCTTAATCTGGGAGTGGAAAACACTTGTTTGAAAGTTCAATTTGAAATATTTGTAAAATAAGCGAGTATCTGAAGATTTACAGCGTATACAGTACATTAAGATATGTATACCTAAAAGAAAAACTCTCTGTATATCTGAGATACTAATTAATAATATGCAGTGTACAAAACAGATTAGGCACCAGAAAAATGCCAGGGCTGAAAGCGACCAAACCAAATTTTCAGGCTTTTCTGAACTCGAAATTTAACTTCATGCTTAATCAGGGAGTAGAAACACTCGTTCGAAGGTTCAAATTGAACGCTTTTATATAAACAACGAATTCCGAAATTCACCAAACACTGTAATAATCGGGATATGTAAACTTAAAAGAAAAAATCCTTTTATTATCCTTTAGTCCCACATTTAACTAAGAAATACTTTAAACTGTTTAGGATTTTTGAAAAACATTTTTTGTAAAGTACACCTAGAGAGTTTATTTTGAGACATACAAAATAATAAATCCCTTTACACAATTAATTATTTTAACAATATACGTAAATTTAGTTCCATAATTATAATTGGCCTGTAATAATTGGGTAGTTATTTCAATAATAAATCGCTGGACTTATTTAGTGTTTAATTATTCGCTAACGTAAAAGCAATTTGCGGCAAGAAAGTGTACATAATTTTGTATTTACCGACAATAATAAGCCATCGTAAAAATGAAAAACAATTTCATCGTGATTAAGCAATTTACTGTGATATACGAATCCTCCTTATAAGTCCAAGAAAGTAAAAGTATGAGGAAAGAGAAATAATTGCGATCACTTTTAGGATTTATCAAGAAAATTATACCGCTTAATGATAAAACAAATGAAATAAGAAAAATAAATACTAGATTATTAAAAGTTGTGCATAATAGAAAACCAATACACTGGCTTAATTTTAAGATTTCTATACTAAGAAAGGTTAGTGAAAAATAATAGTTGCAGTGATTCACAATTGAGCATTTTTTGTATTAAATGTCGGTGCTTTTAAGAAAAAGTTTAAACAAATGTTGTTATCAAAGGTTGATAATGCATAATAATCTTTTATTTTAAGAGCATTTTTGTGTAATACGATAATTTAATCTGACCATAATAATTTAATTTGTAGATAATAATAATAATAATCTTAATAATAAAGATATTAATATGCGGTTTGCGCAGACTTATTGGTTGGTCATTTGTCTATTTTCTAGTCTAAAAAAGTCATATCATCGCATTTAAATTTTTTAAGAAAATCCAATATTTTGGTTATAATATCGAATAACGCCCTCTATCGGCGGCCGTGTAGGTCACAACTGTGATGATTACGAGAAACCTTTCTTTCTTTTCTTTTCAATGATACCAAATTTATCCAAATCCATTAAGCCGTTTCGAAGTTACAGGCATTTATTTAAAACAATATTCAAATACCCCTAACCACTTTATTTCGAAAGATAGAGAAAAATTGTTTTTACAAAAAATGTTCCATTTTTGGGTTAGCATTAAAACGCAAATACTTTTTTGTTACATTCATTGGGGAAAATCGCGGGAAACGTAACTTTATGTAATTCAAGATGGTGGAAACGCCCACTGGCAGCCATCTTGGAAACTTGAAAATAATTTCCAGCATTTTCCCTTGCCCACTTTACCTATAACATTTTTTACCGTAACTCTCTACGAGCATTAGTTTCTAGGATACAGCCGCTTACCTCGCTTATTTGCCCACCCGGTACATGTTGATAAGCTTTCTGTTTTCACTTGAAGGGCTAAGACTTAGATCAACTTTATAGTTGTTCTTAGTCCTATTTGCACTTATTTTATTTTTAATTTTTATAAATAAGTATAAACATTTAGTTGTATGATGTATTCATGTTATAAATGTAAAACTCTGGATGATTGCAAATAAATTTATTATTATTATCATTAACACTTTTTTTTGTAATGTCATTCATTCATAGATTTTTCAGAAATTTATTGACAGTGGAAATTATTTAAAATTTTCAGCGTTCCTCCAGTTGTATCATCGAATTTAATATTGAGATATCGTTCTCATAATAATATTTTTACATTCCAGAAATGTATTGTTAGTGTAAATTATTAGCTATATTAGCTATATAAATTATAGTTTTGTTCAGTAATGGCAATGCAAATGTATAAACAAATTATATATATAATTTAATCAGATTAACACGATAGCAAAATATAAAAACGAATTAAAAATAATATATGTTTCATTGAGACAAGTCTCGAAATATTCATTGAAACAAATACTTCTCGAGCTAATACCCCAGCAGATATTTAGGCTGTTATCAAAGATTTGCGACTTTTAAAAAATGTGTATTGATGTTTTTTCCACATTGTCTCTGTCTAAAGTCCTATCTTATTCAAAATTCTAATCGAAAAAGGACTTTTGATTTGAATTTCGAATAAGATAGGACTTTTAAAAAATCGACTTGCCCTCTTAAAATTTAACTCGAAACTCCACTCTTACTCGAAACTCTACTTTATCATGAAATTCTACTCTAAACTCCGTTCTCTATCAAAACTCCTCCCATACTCAAAAGTCCTTTCCAAGTTGAACTTAAACGTTGAAATTCAATTAAAAACTACTCAAAATTCAGCTCAAAAGCTCTTGAAAGCCGAAATTCTACTCGAAAATCCTTTCGAAACTCCTTTCCGCTCTAGAAAGTCCCTTCTTGCCTGAAATTCAACTTGACACTCCTCTTTTACTTGAAATTGTACTCGCAGCTTATTTTCCTATCAATTTCTACTCGAAACTCTTCTCTTACTCGAAATTTAACTAAAGTAAACTTAAAACTTCACTCTTACACGAAATTCTACTCCAGATTCCTGTGCCTGTCGAGACTCATACGTAGAAGTTCTACTCAAAATTCCCCCCGTACTCAAAATTTAATTTGAAACTTTACGCGAAATGTAACTCTTAAGCTCTTAAAAGCCGAAATTCTACCCGAAAATTATCTCGAAACTTCTCTATTCTACTCGAAACTTCCTTTTCATCTGAAAAGTTCTCTCTTACTCAACGTTCAACTCGAAACTCCTCTCGAAATTTCTCTCTTCCTTGAAATTCTACTTGAAACTTATTTCCCTCTCGAAATTCTACTCTAACTCGACATTCAACTAAATTCAGCTCGAAACTCCAGTCTCACATAAAATTCTACTCGAAATTCCTCTCGAAATTCCTAACTTGCTTAAAATTCTAATCAAAACTTATTTCTATCTGAAATTCAACTCTAAACTCTTCTCTAATTCGAAATTCAACTAAATTCAGCTCGAAACTACAGTCTTACACGAAATTCTACTCGAAACTCAACTCCAAACTCCTCTCCAAATTCCTATCTTGCTTGAAATTCTACTTGAAGCTTATTTACCTCTGGAAATTCTACTCTAAACTTTTCTCTAACTCGAAATTTAACTAAATTCACCTCAAAACTCCAGTCTCGCACGAAATTCTACTCGAAACTCAACTCGAAACTCCTCTTAAAATTCCTCTCTTGCTTGAAATTCTACTTGAAACCTATTTCCCTCTCGAAATTCTACTCTTAACTCTTCTCTAACTCGTAATTCAACTAAATTAAGCTCGAAATTCCAGTCTCACACGAAATTCTACTCGAAACTCACCTCGAAACTTCTTTCAAAATTCCTCTCTTACTTGAAATTCTACTTGAAACTTATTTCCCTCTCGAAATTCTACTCGAAACTCTCCTCTAACTCGAAATTCAACTAAACCCTACTCAAAACTCTTCTCCAACTCGAAATTCAACTAAATTCAACTCAAAACTACAGTCTTACACGAAATTCTACTTGAAACTCAATTCGAAACGCCTCTCGAAATTCCTCTCTTGCTTCAAATTCTACTTGAAACTTATTTCCCTCTCGAAATTCTACTCTATACTCTTCTCTAACTCAAAATTCAACTAAATTTAACAAGAAACTCCACTCACACAAAATTCTACTCGAAACTCAACTGGAAACTCCTCTCGAAATTCCTATCTTGTTTTAAATTCTATTTGAAACTTATTTCCCTCTCGAAATTCTATTCAAAACTCTTCTCTAACTAAAAATTCAACTAAATTCAACCCGAAACTCCAGTCCTACACGAAATTCTACTTAAAACTTATTATTCTGTCAAAACTCCTCTTTTACTCTAAAGTTCTCGTATGTAAAAATTCTACTCGAAATTCCTCCCTTACTTAAAATTCAACTCGAAACCTCACTCAAAATTCAACTCTAACGCTCTGGAAAGCTAACATTCTCTAGAAACTGCCTCTATTCTACTTGAAACTCTTTTAGCGTCTGGAAAGTCCCCTCTTTCTTGAAACTAAACGCGAATCCTCTCTCGAAATTCCTTTCTCAATTGACATTCTACTTGAAACTCAGTTCGATCTCCTGCTCCTAAAAATCCTGAAATTTAACTAAATTTAACTCATAACTTCGCTCGAAATTCAACCCGAAACTACACTTGAAATTCAACTAGCCCTCAAGTTGCATTTCGAGTGGAGATTCGAGTTGAATTTTGAATAGAGTTTCGAGTTGAATTTCTGGAAAATAGTTTCGAGTATAATAGAGACAGTTTCTAGAGAATTTTCTAATAGAATTTTGGCTTTTAAGAGAGTTTAGAGTTGCATTTGTAGTGAGGTTTCGAATTGAATTTTAAGTAAGGGAGGAATTTCGAGTAGATTTTCTACATACGAAAACTTTCGATTAAGAGAGGAGTTTCGACAGAGAAAGGAGTTTCGAGTTGAGTTTCGAGTAGAATTTCTTATAAGACTGTAGTTTCGAGTTGAAATTCGAGTTAGAGAAGAGTTTCGATTAGAATTTAGTTGAATTTCGAGTTAGAGGAGAGTTCCGAGAGGGAAATAAGTTTCAAGTAGAATTTGAACTAAGAGAGGAATTTTGAGAGAAGTTGAGTTTCGTGTGAGATTGGAGTTTCGAGCTGAATTTAATTGAATTTCGAGTTAGAGAAGAGTTAAGAGTACAATTTCAAGAGGAAAATAGGTTTCAAGTAAAACTTCAAGCAAGAAAGAAATTTTAAGAGGAGTTTCGAGTTGAGTTTCGAGTAAAATTTCGTGTGAGACTTGAGTTTCGAGCTGAATTTAGTTAAATTTCGAGTTAGAGAAGAGTTGAGTTGAATTTCAGAGGGAAATAAGTCTCAAGTAGAATTTCAAGCAAGATAGGAATTTCGAGAGGAGTTTCGATTTGAGTTTCAAGTAGAATTTTATGTGACTGGAGTTTCGAGCTGAATTTAGTTGAATTGCGAGTTAGAGAAGAGTTTAGAGTGGAATTTTGAGAGGGAAATAAGTTTCAAGTTGAATTCTAAGCAAGATAGGAATTTCGAGAGGAGTTTCGAGTTGAGTTTCGAGTAGAATTTCGTGTAAGACTGGAGTGTAGAGTTAAATTTAGTTGAATTTCAAGGACTCTTTCAACACTTTGCCACTGGATTAGAGTATTATGTCGTAGGATAAAGAAATGTTTTCGATAATTAACGTGCTTAGTACCAAATTTTTTGTTACGACAATTTTAATAAAGTAACTGTAACCCCTGTAAGATAGTTTTATTTGTGACTCCGTCAGTCATTTATACCTAAATTCAGTCTTAAATCTTGTTACTAACTCATACGTTAGATGCTCTGTTTTAATGTTAAAATTGTTTCTGAATGAGAATTAATGGAATTGAAAATCAATTGAAATTCCTTTGGAGTTTTCCAAAGGGGAATTATTAATAATTAAGGTATAAATATTGTGTTTTACATGGTGGAATTAATGTAGATCTTTGCATGAAGAGTTAGAGGACAGCTCGGAGAGGACACCCACCGACGTAGCCGTGCATAGATTTACATAAATCGCTACCTACAGCAGCACAGAGTACAGCAGTACAGCAGTAACTAGTAGCACTCACAATTTATTTGCCTCTGATAAATTATAATTAATTGCCCTCCCTTTACATATATAATTCCTCTCTAATGTAGTTTTGCATAAATTACAACGTCTCATTTTTCATCACCACCATGAATAAACTCAATAAACTTAAAACTAATAAAAATAAATTTATAGGCGTGATAGTTTCATTTAAAATTAAATTGCTGTAGACAGGAAAAATAAAAATTACATTTGATATAGTTAATAAAAAACTAAGGTCAAAGCCTATAACAATTAATAGTGCCAATATAATTTAAAACTCAAAGCCTACTCTAAATCAGGTGTTAAGCAATCGATCGCACGTTATAATAAATATAGTACATTATAAGTAATTATAATAATAATAATAATAATAATGTTTATTTCCAAAAAAAAATGTAAATACATATTTGGCATTGTCGAACACGAGATATATAAAGTATACTTAATGATTAAAATTATCTATATAATTGTAAACTAAAACTAAATATCTGATCAACTATATAAAAATATGTCTATTGTATTAAAATATATGGGAATAAATAAAATAATATGTGTAAAATTAGGATAAAATGTATGTGGGGACATAACAAACAGATTAAAATTAAGATAAAATGTATATGGGGACAGAACAGACAGATTAAAATATAAGTGACAAGTGAATAATTACATACACAATAATTGATGGGTTAAAATTCTTAAGTATTATTCAAATCGATTTCAAAGTAACCACTTATGCTGTATAATTCGGATTTTATTAGTATCTTTTGGATTGAATCTTTGAATTTTTTTCTTGGTAAAGTTCTAATTTGTCTAGGTAAGTGATTATAAAATTTTTTTCAAAGAATTTTAAAACTCTTACTTGTTTTAGACAAATGACATCTCGGAAGGTATATATTTTTGTTATTTCTAGTATTGTAGTTGTGGATATCCTCGTGATAAGTATAAGAGGCTATCCGATCATAGATATATAACAAACACGATAAGATATATAAGCCGGGAGTTATAACTATATTCAGAGCAGCAAAATGTCCTTTACAGCTTTCTTTTGGTTTTAAACCCACAAGGATCCTAATGCATTTTTTCTGTAGGACAAAAATTTTATTTAGTGCCGTTTAGTATTGATAGTTTATTCTAAAAAATATCTATTATTACTATTGCAACAATTTTATGAAATGTAAGAAACACAAAGCTAAAACTTACGTTTTTTTGTAATATTTATTTATAGCAAATATTCTTTGGTTATAAAAGTCTAATAAAATTCGATTTTAAAAATTATCGCGTCCATATGTATTACTTTACATCCCATTCTGTAAATAAAGATCACGAATTGAATAGCTTATTTACAAACGGCGATAAATAACTGTTGTGGTATTTAAATATTAAGTAACGCTTAAATATAGTGCGTGTAAACAATTGCCGAACGCGCGCAGTGAAACAAATCAGATTTATCATAATATTTTCTTGAGGTTTAAACACTGAAAAAGTGTTTTAATTCGTTTGTGATTTCTAAGTAATAATTCACAAGCTCGTACATTTATTATTAGTCGATTCTTTGTATACAGGGTTGTTGACTTAGCGGACGCAACATAGGAAATCCCATGTAAATTTTGAAATGTTCAAATTTTGGCTCCCCGATTTATTTTAGGAACAAAATGTATTTACATTTTTTGTAGAGGGAAAAATTCTGAATTCATTCGTGTTAACGGTTATCACTTTACGTTTCTCTAAGTTAAAATAATCAAGAGAGAGTAATGTGATTTTATAAAAATAATGACATGACAATTGGAAACAACAATTGCGGATGTCAAAATGGCAATAGATATCGCAGTCCGTTGATTAAAGTAAATGTTTTCGAAATAAAGTGGTATTATGCAGATCACAGTTATCACGATGTTTGCGTTATGTTATTTATCGTTAATTAAGTAACAGCAATATCTTGTGCTATTTTGACATCCGCAATTGTTGTATTTGTAAATTTTCTGACATTCCTTGATTTTTGAAAGAGTTCAATTTGAAGCTTTAAACGAGTGTTTTCCACTCCCAGACTAAGCATGAAGTAAAATTTCGAGTTTAGAAAAGCCCCGTGAACATTTGTCGAGGGTCGCGCAGCGACCCGAGACAAATTTTCTGGGCTTTTCTAAACTCGAAATTTTACTTCATGCGCCACGCGTATAATACACAGATTTTAAGTAAAGTTCGAATATACATAAATTTGACAATATTATAGTGTTTTATACGCGTGGCGCATGAAGTAAAATTTCGAGTTTAGAAAAGCCCGAAAATTTGTCTCGGGTCGCTGCGCGACCCTCGACAAATTTTCACGGGGCTTTTCTAAACTCGAAATTTTACTTCATGCTTAGTCTGGGAGTGGAAAACACTTGTTTAAAGGTTAAAATTGAATTAAAAAAATACAGGGAATATCCGCAATTGTTGTATCAATTCTATGGTATGTCATTATTTTTATAAAATCACATTACTTTTTCCTAACTATTGTAACTTAGAGTTACGTAATGTATTAAGTGTGAACATTCATAAATTTAGAATTTTTCCCTCTACAAAAAAGTGAAATACATTTTGTCTCTAAAACAAATAGGGAAGCCAATATTTTAACACTTTAAAATTAACATGCGATTTCCTATGTTGCGTCCGCTGAGTCAACACCCGGTTTAATACATTTTTTTTGCTTGTCGCACCATCAGGAGTTAGACCCGTTAACTCCCGGTGTGTGGGGCTTGCACCCACTAAAAACCCCCATTATGCAGACACTCCTACCCTGGGACTACCTCGCGGTATTACTTCAAGGTAGGGGCCTGGTTTTCAAGTTTGTGTTGTCAGCTGTCTTGGGTCTCCTTCCCTCTGTTTAATTTTCAGTATATGGGTGACATATATGTCCACATTTCTCCATATTTCAACATTTGTTATCATCTGTTTGATTATTGTTTCTGGGGCCAATTTGCCCATGGTTATTTCTAGTTGCTGCCTCTCCACAGTCCAGTGCTCACATTCGAAGAAGGTATGGAAAGCGTCGTCCTCCAGCGCATCCCCATGTGGACAGGCCGCGTTGTCCACCTTTCCGATCCTGTTTAGGTACGCGTTATAGTATCCATGGCCTGTCAGGAACTGGGCCAGATAAAAATTCACCTCCCCGTGTTTCCTCCCAATCCATGGCGATATATCAGGGATTAGTCTGTGCGTCCACCTTCCTCTTTCCTCGCTGCTCCATCTGTTTTGCCACAGGTGTAGAGTGGCCTCCTCTGCCTCATTTGTTAGAGTCCCTATTTTAGCGGCTTGTTTGAGAAGATATTTTCTCTGTTTTTCTAGGGCCAGTAAGTCTATAGGTACAGTCCCAGATATCACCATCACGGCAGGTTCGGATACTGTTCGGTACTAGCTTGCGATGCGAAGCGCCCCTCTGCGTTGAACACGCGCCATTATTTTTTTTGTCGATTTATTAATTCTATCCGCCCACAGCTCGCTGCCGTAGAGGAGGATAGAATTAACGACGTTCATTAATAGTCGTCGTTTCTGTTCCGTAGGACCACCAGCGTTTGCCATTAGTCTACTTAGCGAAGTAGTTACCCTTGTCGCCTTAGTGCAGAGCTCGTCTATGTGTTTTCTAAATTTTACTCGGCTGTCCAAATGGATGCCCAGATATTTCACTGAGCGGGATGATATTACGCTGTCGGTCTCTATCTTCATAGAAATCTCTAACGGAATTCGGCGCCTGGTAAGCAACACTATTTCTGTTTTGGCTGTGGCCAAGCTTAAACTATGTTCATCCATCCACAGAGAGACTCTTCTCATCAGCTGGTTCATCTTCATCTGCAGTTCATCAACGGTCCGAGCCATAATTACTGCCCCGAAGTCATCAGCATAGCCTATAAGGTAAGTGTTATCTGGTACTTGCAGGCGTAGGATACCATCGTATGCTACGTTCCGCAAGTCAGGTCCTAGTATTGAGCCCTGGGCTGCTCCTGCTGTGATCTCTCGGACGTGTTTGCCTTCGCTCGAGTGAAATACAAGGGTCCTATTGCTTAGGTAGCTATCTATAATTTTAATTAGGTATAAGGGAATATTGAAACTCCCAGTCAGTGCATCGAGTATATCGCTCCACCTTGCGGAGTTAAATGCGTTTTTAACATCCAGAGTTACTAGTGCTACAATCGGTCTGGAATAGTGGTTAGCTGCTTGTGCGTTGTCAAAGAGCTGTACAACCTCCCCCACTGCGTCGACTGTTGAGAGACCTTTCCTGAAACCATACTGCTTAGAAGATAGTCCTCCGGCGTTCTCGATTTCTATGTGCAGTCTGTGCTTCAGCAATTTCTCGTAGAGTTTTCCAGCTGTGTCAAGCATGCACAGGGGTCTGAAAGATGGTGGCGACCCCGGTAGGCTTTTTGCCTTGGGTATTAGCACCAGCTTTGCAGTCTTCCACTTAGCTGGGAATACTCCCTCATTTAGGCAGCTGTTGTACATGGCCAGAAGGATGTCCGGAGCGTTTCCTGAAATGAGTTTCAAGATTTCGCTAGGTATTCCGTCCGGCCCGGCCGCCTTTTTGTCCTTTAAAGTATTTATAGCTGCATTAAGTTCCTGTTCTGTGAACAGCGGCATGTCTGCTATATCGTTCAGGCCGTTCATAGGTCGTCGTGTTTGGTGTTTGGGAAATAGGTTGTCGACGATACGTCTTATTGTCTCAGGTTCTGGGGGTGAGGATATTGATTTTGCCCCTAATTTGCGCATGACTAGCTTGTAGCCCAGTCCCCAGGGGTCGCAGTTCACGTCGTTTAGGAGCTCTTTCCATTTATGGATCTTGCTTGTTTTAATGGTGTCCTTTAGCTTCTTCCTTGCGGTTTTGTAGTCTTCCCGTTCCCTTTCAGTTGGACCAATACTTGTTCTACCACCACGCATTACCTTACGGCGTGCAGCTAGATACGCTTTTCTTGCTGACGCAACGTCGTCGTTCCACCAGTACACCGATGTTTTATGGCCCTTGAATTTTCTTGGCATCGAAGCGCTGCAGGCTTGGTGGATTGCACCCATCACTGCTTCTACTGTTTCATTTGCGTGCTCGTAATTGTGGTTATTAGCCAGGATTTCTCTGAAGGTACTGATAAAAGTACTTTCATTCAGTTTCTTTAGGTTCCAGCTATTGCTGTACTTAGCCCTTGGCTTGGGAACTTTTTTGACGTCATTTACTTTGAACGCAATGTATTGATGGTCACTTCCGGTGTAATCTTCCATTACATGCCAATCTGTTATTTTTCCAGCAATATCTTCAGATGCTAGAGTAACATCCGGTATAGTCTGGTTGTAGCCTGGTCGCCTAAAAGTTGAAGTATTTCCCTCGTTTATCACGACTAAACCTGCGCGTGCTGCCATTTCCAGTATGCGTCTGCCTCGCGTGTCGGTACTGTCCATTCCCCACTCAATTGCTCTAGCGATTATATCACCTCCTAGTACAATGCCACCCTCCATCGCTAATAAAGCGTCCTCAAGTCGGTCTAGTTTCTCCTGGAACTCTAGGATCGTCTTGTTTGGGGTAAGGTAACAGCTTACGAAGTTGATACGATTTATCTTCACCTAGACACCCCGGTTTAATACATAATTGTTTGCTGTATGAGTATAATAAATATTAGTATTATTATTGTCTCACAAAAGTTAAAATTGTTCACAGTCGAGTTTTTTGGTAATTTTGTTGTTAAAAATTCTACGATTGATTATTATTTTTGATTACTGACTTATGTCTAGATTTACCACAGCTGATTAACTTTAATCAGTGTCAATCAGTGATTAGTACTTCTAAAAAACACAACAGTTCTTATGATTATAAGCATAAATCATTTGTTTAAATATCACTAATATTTTGGTATTTCATAAAGTAAAATTGAATTTGCCCATTGTTTGAAAAATATTTACAAAACATAAATACGAATTAAAATTATTCAATTAATATTTGTAACAGTCTCAAAATCACTTATACATAGACTTATGTCTAGGTCTACCATAACTGATTAACTTTAATCAGTGTCAATCAGTGATTATTACTTCTAAAAACCCAACAGTTCTTATGATTATAAGCATAAATCATTTGTTTAAATATCACTAATATTTTGGTATTTCATAAAGTAAAATTGAATTTGCCCATTGTTTGAAGAATATTTACAAAACATAAATACGAATTAAAATTATTCAATTAATATTTGTAAAAGTCTCAAAATCACGTATACCTAGACTTATGTCTAGGTCTACCACAATTGATTAACTTTAATCAGTGTCAATCAGTGATTATTACTTCTAAAAACACAACAGTTCTTATGATTATAAGCATAAATCATTTGTTTAAATATCACTAATATTTTGGTATTTCATAAAGTAAAATTGAATTTGCCCATTGTTTGAAGAATATTTACAAAACATAAATACGAATTAAAATTATTCAATTAATATTTGTAAAAGTCTCAAAATCACTTATACCTAGACTTATGTCTAGGTCTACCACAACTGATTAACTTTAATCAGTGTCAATCAGTGATTATTACTTCTAAAAACACAACAGTTCTTATGATTTTAAGAATAAATTACTTGTTTAAATGTAACTAATATTTTGGAATTTCTTAAAGTAAAATTGAATTTCCCTATTGTTTGAAGAATATTTACAAAACATAAAAACGAATTAAAATTTGTTTCAATTAATATTTTGAAAATACTCAAAAACACTTAAACCTAGACTTATGTCTAGGTCTACCACAGCTGATTAACTTTAATCAGTGTCAATCAGTGATTAGTACTTCTAAAAATCACAACAGCTCTTATGATTTTAAAAATAAATTACTTGTTTAAATGTCACTAATATTTTGGAATTTCATAAAGTAAAATTGAATTTCCCCATTGTTTGAAGAATATTTACGAAACATAAAAACGAATTAAAATTTGTTTCCATTAATACTTGAAAAATGTAATAGTTGAGGCTGTTACTTGGTGTAATTCCATATTAACACTTTTAGTAAATAGCTCACTTGGTTAGGATTTCACTGTTTATTGATTGAGACCGCAATTGTTTCGCCACACAGTGGCTTCATCAGAATAATAATATTTGGAAAAGTCTCAAGAACACAAAATGTTTGCAGAAAGTCGATTAATTTTATTTCGTTTTTATATTTTGTATTTTTATTCCAACTAGTTATTTAATCATTTAAAGAGCAAATAGGGATGATTTAGAATGTATTAAGCGAGAGAACAAATATGCAATTAAATAATTCCAAAGCGTTTGTCCCAGTTCCAAGCGAAGTTCCAAGGCGCCCAAATGATACGCAATTAATCGTCCTTATTAAATAGGACGCGCATAATTAATTAGATTTGCATAAAATTTCCATTTCCGATTGTACCCCCGCACAACACAAAAAGAAAACAAAAAGCAAACGCCGACCGTGGTGCAAAAGCATCCCACCCAATCTCCTGCTACATAATTCAAAGTCCATCTCCAATTTTTATTATTTTCCACAGTCAAATTCCCTCTATTTTTCTGCCTTTCGGTCGGTCAGTTTTTTGCGCGGCTTTAGAGGGGGGTTTCCAATGTAATGATATTTCCATCCAATTCCAGCCCCTCCGCCCCTCCCGCGCTTGACCACTGTGTAGCTACACATGGGACTTGTTCAAATCAATCGAAATTTGCATTTTTTTTTATTTCCTCCTCTAATATTGTTATATTGGCCAATCAATTTCACAACATCGCTCCGTAATTTCCGAAAAAAAGGGCATATGCTGATTGCGAATTGTGTTTTCATTCCACTATTGCTCCATTAAAGTTTTAATATTTAACTGCTATGCATAGTTGGGGATAAAACGCGTTCTGGAAAATTACTGGGTCTACCGGTGGTGATTTTTGCATTTTTGTCGTTGTGGTTTTAATTAAACTGGCGGTCATGTTACATAACATGATTTGTTAACTTTTCTGAAAATGTACATTATTGCGATTTAAAAGTTCAGATTATTGGGAAAAGTGTAGTTTCCTGTAAACTATAGTTGCGGGACAGCAAGGCCGTAGCCAGGAAAGAGGGCGGCTATGGGGGTTCAACCTCTCACTGAAATTTTTAAAGTGCTAAATTTATGTATGTAAAAGCCCCTGAAAGAGCAATAACAATATTTTTACGAATAAAATTGAAAAATATGCAAGAATTACTTATTTTTTCGTTACATCTCGGTACATATTAATCACCGTCACATCTAAACCTTATATATTTTTAGCTTTATTGTAAATAAGTGGTTTATACGCGTGGCGCATGAAGTAAAATTTCGAGTTAAGAAAAGCCCCGTGAAAATTTGTCTCGGGTCGCTGCGCGACCCTCGACAAATTTTCTACGCGGGTCTTTTCTAAACTCGAAATTTTACTTCATACTTAGTCTGGGAGTGGAAGACACTCGTTAGTTTAAAATACATCACAACTGTTAAATATAAGGGGAATATAAAATGTTAATCGTATTTTCCTCGCGGATTTCTGTTTTGATTTTCCAGTATTTTCTGGAGTATTAGTTGGATTATTTCACCTGTAAACTATAGTTGGGGGACAGCAAGGCCGTAGCCAGGAAAGAGGGCGGGTATGGGGGTTCAACCTCCCACTGAAATTTTCAAAGTGCTAAATTTATGTATGTAAAAGCCCCTGAAAGAGCAATAACAATATTTTTACCAATAAAAATGAAAACTATGCAAGAATTACTTATTTTTTCGTTACATCTCGGTACATATTAATCACCATCACATCTAAACCTTATATATTTTTAGGTTTATTGTAAATAAGTGGTTTATACGCGTGGCGCATGAAGTAAAATTTCGAGTTTAGAAAAGCCCCGTGAAAATTTGTCTCGGGTCGCTGCGCGACCCTCGACAAATTTTCTACGCGGGGCTTTTCTAAACTCGAAATTTTACTTCATACTTAGTCTGGGAGTGGAAGACACTCGTTAGTTTAAAATACATCACAACTGTTAAATATAAGGCGAATGTAAAATGTTAATCGTATTTTCCTCGCGGTTTTCTGTTTTGATTTTCCAGTATTTTCTGGAGTATTAGTTGGATTATTTCACCTGTAAACTATAGTTGGGGGACAGCAAGGCCGTAGCCAGGAAAGAGGGCGGGTATGGGGGTTCAACCTCCCACTGAAATTTTCAAAGTGCTAAATTTATGTATGTAAAAGCCCCTGAAAGAGCAATAACAATATTTTTACGAATAAAAATGAAAAATATGCAAGAATTACTTATTTTTTCGTTACATCTCGGTACATATTAATCACCATCACATCTAAACCTTATATATTTTTAGGTTTATTGTAAATAAGTGGTTTATACGCGTGACGCATGAAGTAAAATTTCGAGTTTAGAAAAGCCCCGTGAAAATTTGTCTTGGGTCGCTGCGCGACCCGAGACAAATTTTCTACGCCGGGCTTTTCTAAACTCGAAATTTTACTTCATACTTAGTCTGGGAGTGGAAGACACTCGTTAGTTTAAAATACATCACAACTGTTAAATATAAGGGGAATGTAAAATGTTAATCGTATTTTCCTCGCGGTTTTCTGTTTTGATTTTCCAGTATTTTCTAGAGTATTAGTTGGATTATTTCACTTTAAATTTTAATATCAACAATATGAAAAAGTTGCTCAAACTAAATGTATTCTTTTTTTGTATTGTGAAGGCTTCTACTTCGTTATACATGTTAATTTATTAATAAAAAAACGGTTTAACTTTGTTTGTATAACACAATTTATTTTTATGTGACTGCAGTTTAAAAATAAATAATAATAAATATATGTAAACAATAGATCAGAAATTTATAAATTAACTTGTACAGATTGTCAAGGAGTTTACATCGGTCTATCTGGTCGTAATTTTAATATTAGGCTCAAGGAACATTTCCGGTCTTTTCGGTTGAGACAGTGTGATAAGTCGTCTTTTGCAAAACATCTGTTAGATGAAAACCATACTTTTGGAAATGATGTACTTTCCATCATTCACTATGCCGAAAAGGGTCGGAAGATGAATCTCCTAGAAGCATTAGAAATACACAAAGCCCGCGCTAATCCGGGAATCCCTCTCATTAACGACCAGGTCGACCTAGTGTACACCGCGACGACACGAAAATATCTAAAATTTTCAGATTTCTATCTCTTTCCTAAAATGTTGGAGGGTAAGGGGAAAGAGACCGAGCACTCAGGGGGTAATCCATTATGAACACCAACCGCATTTTTTGATGTCAATGTCACCCCGATATTAGCAGGTAGTAAGAAGTCTATTTATTTTCAGCCATCGCGTAGCGTTATCTTTTGTCCGACTTGGGGTGGTTTTGATAGGGATATTTATTTCATATTTATGAAATTATTTAAAATGTAATTATAATTAATACGACATTTGTAAAATCAAGTCGAAATTATGTCTACGTGTACAATTTTAGGTCAATAGAATTTTTTAAAACGTATCTGACGTTTACATCTCGGTAAATATTGATCATCACATCTGAGCGTTATATATTTTAACTTTACTGTAAATCAGTGGTTTATACGCGTGGCGCATGAAGTATAATTTCGAGTTTAGAAAAGCCCCGTGAAAATTTGTCGAGGGTCGCGCAGCGACCTGAGACAAATTTTCACGGGGCTTTTCTAAACTCGAAATTTTACTTCATGCTTAGTCTGGGAGTGGACAACACTCGTTCTTAGAAGTTTCAAATTAAAGAATCACTCTACTAAGTTTACTAAGTTTATTACAATTTTACAAAGGTTACAGCTCGAAGGACCAATCATGGTCTTCGGAGACCGAAGAACTACAGGGAATCGAAGTTTTTTTTACAAGAAAACAACGAAAATCTGAAGGTTTACTGCATGGATAGGAAAGACCTCTCGACAAATTTTCTACGCGGGGCTTTTCTAAACTCGAAATTTTACTTCATGCTTAGTCTGGGAGTGGAAAACACTCGTTAGTTTAAAATACATCACAATTGGTAAAATATGTATCGTTGGATGCCCGTCTTCAGGGGTGATATGTAAGCAAATTATGGGTCTTAGGAGTTGTCAAATAAGTGAGTTACTCAACTGTTTCCAAGGCAATCTTTACGAAAACAAAATATTAACATTTTACATATAAAAACTGCAAGGTGAGAAACTCGATGTCTCAGCTCTATTAAAAGGAAAGGAAAGCCGATAGAAAAAATCTGAAAAGAGGTTCATAATTGGGATTGAGTAAAGTTCATTTTAATCCAAAATTTCATATTTTTCTAAATTTTGAAAGTGAAGTAATATTTTTTCCCCAGAAACATACCTATATTTTTTGATATTTCAAAAGAGCTAATTATTCTGAACTATGTAGAGAAAAAGAACTGCTATCTTCTTTCGTTAAAAAATTAAAAGCAAACTTAAAAAAAAGTATTATCAAAAATTCAAAATTGTCACGACTTAAACAAGTAGCCTCTGGAAGCAAATAACAAAGCCGCACCTGTCAATAATTAAACTAATGGTTAACAAATATTGTATTGTTGTCATTTGATTTTAGATTTCAGATTTTTCTATCGTTTTTCCTTTTCATATAATAGAGCTAAGACATCGAGTTTCGCTCACCCTGTATAATAAACTATAAGTGTGATACATCATTGAATTCAGAAAAAAATATTCTTAAAAAAAATATGAAAATCCAAAAGAAAATTCAGAAAACGTGAACGCCATCTACTCCCAATAGCATTGTCGATGGTACTCACAGAATTACTATTATAAATGTCAATTGATTGTGCATTTTGAAATCCAGAAGGAAACTGAACTTCTATAACCATTTTAGTAGTCATATGCAATTTTCATATAAATTGACGATGTGAACGCCATCTGCTGCCAATTTTTGAGTAGTATCGTTACAGCTATTAACAGTAGATGGCGTTCACGTCGTTATTTTAAATGTAAATTACATATGAGACTATTAAAATGAATAAAGATGGTTAGTCTTCTTCTGGATTTCAAATTGCACTATAAATTGACAAATTTAATAGTCATATGTAATTTTCATTTAGGTTGACGACGTGAACGCCATCTACTGCCAATAGTCTTGTCTATTGTACTCACAAAATGACTATTATAAATGCGATTGTGCTGTTTAAAATCATAGGCGTAGCGAAGGCAAAATTCTGGGGGGGGGGCTATAGGCCCATTGCTGAATGTAAAACGGGCGAAAATCAAATTCAAGAGAAAATTGATTTATTTTTATCTTAGTGGTATTAGTATTCGCAAATAATAATAATTATATATTACTATTTCTTAAACATGTCCACTTACCGTATCTAATGTTGAATTCACCTATCTATACGAAATATATCAACCATTTTTCATTATACGGTCTGAAATGAGTGTGTAAAATAACTGTTTTTGTGAGCTTGAACTAAATAGGGCATATTAACTGTATCTATCATTTACAAATATTTTGTTTAGAATGAATAACTTATTTTCTATATAAACTGTAAGTTAAACATTTAAGTTTCATAAGCATACATGTAATTTTATATTTTTAAAGTAGTTTTTATCATTGAAATAAGAAAATGGACAAAAGAGTTCTGAATACTTTAAATCGCTATTTATATCGTCATTATAATATTCGGAGACATTTATACTTGTTAATTATACAATATATTTTTTATTGAAATAAATAATAAATGAGTCTAACATTTTACAAACCTATAAATTTTAATATAAAATAATAAATAAACAATACTAATATAAAGAAGAAGTTGTTCATAATTTGTGAATTATTGTTTTGAGTGGTGTCTTCATAGACTACAACATGGAAACCAAACCCATACTGAAAATTGAAAAAATTTACTGCAGGATGTTTTTATGTTTTATATACTATAACTTATATCTTACTTTATTTACACCAGATGGCGGCGTGCCTTTGCTGACTTAAATTTGGAAGTTAATATAGATAAATCCAGCTTTTTAACTAGGTCTCCCTCTATATGTAGAATAGCGCAATCACTAAACCTCTCTTGGCTCATTGTAGTTCTGAGATAAGTTTTCACACGTCTCATTGCGCTGAAGCTTCTTTCCGCGGATGCAGATGAGACTGGGACAGTTCTAGCAATTGGCCAGAACTTATAGAGATTAGGTACAAGTTTTTCATTTATATGTAACTTTAATTCATCCAGAGAGTGTCTTTCTGCACTCATAAAGTTTTTCATAACTTTCATTTCTGATTCTAATATATCCATATCTACGGGAAATAATTGTTTGTAGAATTTAACGAAAAATCTGCCGCCATTGAAATCCAATTTGAGGAAATTGTCTAACGACGACGCGAAATCAGTTGATTGGAATCTGGTTTCCATATTATTAATTATTTGATCCAATACTTGAAAGTAAATTCGGCGCCAATAACCTTCATCTTCAACTGGTTCCTCGGTGTTGCCAGGAATGTGGGATTCAACGATAAAATCAGCATATTTGACATTTTGAACAAATGTTCTTTTTTTTTGATAACCTGGGAATTGTTAAAGAAATATCTCTTTCCTCTGAAAATTTCAAAATTTATTCCCACATTGGTTTAAAATCTTCCCGTTGTTGTTTCAATGTGGAAAGAACACCAATTATCAATACATTTGCACTGCCCAACGTTATGTCTTTTTTTGTAGATAATTACTCAGTATGTTTAAATTCGTTAATATTTCTTGGAAAATAAATAATTTTACCACAAATGTAGCAGATGTGATGGAGATTAATATTCCCCGTGCCTCTACTGCATCTTTATCTTTTCTTTCTATAATTTCATATTCTAGGTCATTGCAAATGGCATCAAAGTTTTCTTTTATTGCTACACAATTTTGGTATCTACACGACCATCTTGTAGTACTTAAGCTGTTAATTGCTTTATGTGTTATGCCTAATGTGGCCTGAAGATCTTTGAGCCGTTTATGATTGGCTGGTTTTCCATAATGATTGTAAATAGCTTCCATAGTATTAAAAAAATCTATAGCTGTTGGAATGTTTTGACAGCTATTCACAATAACTAAATTTAATTTGTGTGCTAAACAATGAGTATAAACAGCACAGGGGTGGTTTTGCTTGACTACTGCTTGAACACATTTATGTTTTCCGGACATAACAGAGGCAATATCATATGATTGGGAAATTATAGGAATGTCATGAATATTAAGTTTTTTCAAATTTTCATTTAAAAGGCGAACTAAATTCTCTGCATCGCGCGATTCGGAGCAATTTATAAACCCAATAAAATGTTCTTCTATATCTAAGTCTTTAGGATACCTTAATATTATTGACATTTGCTCTTCTTTAAAACATCGAGCTTCGTCCATAATAACTGCCACTGCTCCACCCTGACGAATCTCCTTTGAAACGGTTAACAGCACTTCAGACGATATAATTGATAACATCTCATTTTGTATTTGGGGGCTCAAATACATTTTTTTGGAAAAATATGTTTCAAAAAATTTATCGTATTTGGATAACAATTCCCCTGTTTCTAAAAACAATCCTTTATTGACTAAACTTATTTCACTTGCTAATTGGTTGGATGTAGACCATATCACATTAAATCAGCGGTTTATACGAGTCGCGCATGAAGTAAAATTTCGAGTTTAGAAAAGCCTCATTTGTCTCAGTCGCTCTGCTGCGCTATGCCCGAGCCAAATGTTGAGGCTTTTCTAAACTAAAAATTTTACTTCATGCTTAATCTGGGATTGAAAACACTCGTTAGATGATCAATCATAACCAGAGTTGTTATGTTTAAAACACTTTGTTTTAAAATAGTGTTTTAAACATGTTTTAAATCTTAAATTTGTTTTAAACATGTTTTAAATGTTGGATTTGTTTAAAACCGTTTTTTATTATCTTAACTGCTAAAAATAAATATTTGCTAAATTATATTTTATATTACTTCATTAAAGTTGTTTGTTTGTTTTTAAATTCTAGCTAAATTGTTGAAGATATTTCAAATTACATTATCAAACATAACATTTTATTACAATAAAACTGTGTGTGCATAGATGTCGTTTTTAAATACAGTGATTTTTTCTTTCAGGTATACATATGCATACACTGTACATTTTTCGACGTTCGTTGTTTTTTGTTCAAGATTTCAATTTGAATCTTTAAACGAGGGCTTTCCACTCCCAGACTAAGCATGAAGTAAAATTTCGAGTTTAGAGAAGCCTGAAAATTTGGATTGGCCGCGTAGCGAAGCGGAGCGGCCAATCCAAATTAGGCTTTTCTAAACTCGAAATTTTACTTCATGCGCCACGCGTATAAAACACTGAATATCGTAATGCTTAAAATATACGGCTTTAGCAATCTACTATGTAAATGTGGATTAATCGTGAGTCAAATTCTGCTCTGAAAAAATTGTTTAAAGCAGTGATTATAGGCAACCCATAAACTCTAACGTATATTAGGTTGCCTATAACCGTTGTTGTAAGTGTGTGTATTTTGAACTTCACTGTAAATCAGTGTTTTTAAGCGTGGCACATGAAGTAAAATTTCGAGTTTAGAAAAGCCTAATTTGGATTGGCCGCTCCGCTTCGCTACGCGGCAAATCCAAATTTTTCGGCTTTTCTAAACTCGAAATTTTACCTCATGCTTAGTCTGGAAGTGGAAAACACTCGTTTAAAGCCTCAAATTAACCGCATTAAAACAACGATTTCCCACAACTTTTAAAACGCTGTAATTATCGGGGTATGTGTACTAAAAAAAAACGCCCTGTGTATTCTGTTTTAAACACGTTTTAAACGTGTTTTAAACATGTTTTGAACACGTTTTATACCCAGATCATAACTTTATTTTGCATTTTTTTATTGCTAGATTTGCGTGCTCTATTTAATCGATTTGATTAAAATGTAACCAAATAATACCATTGCATAACATATTGATTAATGAGTTAAATTGTTGGAGTCATCAAATGAACATGAACGACCGTTTAAAACGCTTTAATAAGGGCAAAAGGGAAACTACCTGCTATTCAAACAGATAAAGTCATAAATTGTAACATCAACACACCATAAATTGTGGTTTCTTTTCTTCCATTATACTCCTGCGCTTGTAGAGGGTGTCTCTCTTCAAAATTTGCTGGTTTAGATATTTTGGAGAGGCCCTGGTATCTCTCTTCAAAATTTTCTGGTTTAGATATTTTGGAGAGGCCCTGTGTACACCCCCATTTTTACAGCCGTCTTATAATTTGTAATTTGTTTGTGTTTTTCTCTAACCATTTTGTATATATACCTGTTTTTTAAGTAGTTTTAGTCACTATATGTTTGATAATGGCAAGCTAAATTTGCCGAAAGTGCAGTCACATAAAAATAAATTGTGTTATACAAACAAAGTTAAACCGATTTTTATTAATAAATGTATTCTACTTTTATTATTATTATCGCAAAACTATTCACAAAAAAAGTAATTGTTGCATTTTTTTCGCTATATCTCGGTAAATATTAATCACCGCCACATCCAAGCGTTATATATTTTTTAACTTTACAGTAAATCAGTGGTTTACACGCGTGGCGCATGAAGTTAAATTTCAAGTTTAGAAAAGCCCCGTGAAAATTTGTCTCGATGCGCGACCCTCGACAAATTTTCTACGCGGGGCTTTTCTAAACTCGAAATTTTACTTCATGCTTAGTCTGGAAGTGGAAGACACTCGTTAGTTTAAAATACATCACAACTGTTAAATATGGGGGGAAAGTAAAAGGTATAGCGTATTTTCCTCGATGATTTCTTTTTTGATTTTTAAGTATTTTCCTCGAGGTTTTCTTTTTCGATTTTTAAGTATTTTCTGGAGTATTGTACTTTACTAGTTGGATTATTTCACTTCACTCAAGTAATTTAGTTGTATGATAGAAAAAATCAGAGCTGGCTAAAATAAAAACATAAAAAATCACTAATTATTTTCTGGAGTATTGTACTTTACTAGTTGGATTATTTAATTTCACACAAGTAATTTAGTTGTATGATAGAAAAAATCAGAGCTAGCTAAAATAGAAACTTAAAAAATCACTGCTTTGCATTAGGTAATTAGTTTTGATTGATTAGTAGAGCACTAAATGGACACATGCATATCGATAACTGTAAACAAACATCGTTGTTTTAATTAGATCGCAACGAGATATTCCTTGGACTGCAATAACGCCCATGAGTTGGTCCATGACTAATCCACCGGCGGATAATTAGCATTTCGCGAAATTAATCCGCGCATTGTTTAATGTTTGTTGCAGTTCGGCGAAATTGAATTCTAAATTCGCAATAGGTAATTCCCGGCAATTTGAGAAACACAAAGTGATATTTATAGCCGGACCCTTCATTAAAAGCAGCAGCGGGGGGTGGGGTTTAAATGCACATGTAATGACGTCGTTAATTTGAATTGGATCGAAAAGAAAATTTAATGCGGCGCGAATTATTAAGAAGAAAAAGAGCTGAGGATTGAAACGGGCAGGGGAAAAAATAGGCGAAGAAGGGAATTGATGAAGTGGTTCGAGGTGATTTAGTAAATCCAGTGATCCTGATGCATGCGCTAAAAAGGGAGCAATAAAATTTGCATAATTTATAATAGAAATCGTGAAAATCATTAATAAAGTATGCATTAGCAGTTAGCACACGTGTAGGAAGTGACAGAGGGGCTAAATTATTCTTAAGAGAACACGCGGTAATGACTCTACGGCCATATTATAAGATATGGATGGTAGTCTTGGTCTTCGGTGCATGCCTTACTAAAGCAACGGTCACTCCCTTGCATTATCTTATGATAATTGCAGAACCTATAAACTTCAATTAATGGTTGCAAATATACATAAAGCAGATCAAAGTTTCACTGTCTGAGTTACGAGTTACGGGGCCGGTATTCAGTCCTGTACTACCTGACTGCAATTAAGCCCACGGTCCAGACTGATCTACGGCCCACCGATGACTCCCATGACTCGATATACTCGACTCTCGATGACTCGTTTGATCCTCCAGATCTTCCACTCTTTGATTCATGCTTTATAAAACATCCACATCGCATTTATTATTTATAATTATAAGAGGAATCCTAACTATAAATATGCATATCTGCTCCATCCTCTCGCTTTCTCTCTTAGTTCAACATCCACAATTTGCTCGACTCAACAACGCTCGTTTGCGCTTTTTACTCCTCCTCAGAACGTTTATTTCTTTCACTGCGAGATTTACAATTGGAATAAGATAATTATTTACAATCACCACATATCCATGCAAATGTAAAACAGGCAACATTTTCTGGCTAAAAAAAATGGTGGTATCCATCATTGCGCTTACTGTGACCATTACAAAAATCAACGTATTCACAACTTTTTCAATCAACGTTTTCACACTTATGGACCCATATCAAATTACCGGCCGATTTACGGCGGAACTGACCCGACCCTCCACAAGGCAGGCATCGGTTCTCAGGAAAGACGTAATGAGCGCGCAAAATGTTGACAATTCCGACTTCTTGTCAGATTTTCGTCGGTCATAATAGATTTACTATTTTTTCGGAACGCTCCGTTTAAAAAACATCGGAATAAACCAAACATTATTTAAATTAGAAAGAAGTAGTTATAATATACTTCTCTCTAACTTAAATGAGTTTTGATTTATTCCGATGTTTTTTTAAACTGAGCGTTCCAATGCGGATTTCAAGTATTACACGCTTATGGACCTATATCAAACTACCGGTACAAGCCGATTTACGGCGGAACTGACCTTATATATTTTTAGTTTCACTGTAAATCAGTGGTTTATACGCGTGGCGCATGAAGTAAAATTTCGAGTTTAGAAAAGCCCCGTGAAAATTTGTCGAGGGTCGCTGCGCGACCCTCGACAAATTTTCTACGCGGGGCTTTTCTAAACTCGAAATTTTACTTCATGCTTAGTCTGGGAGTGGAAGACACTCGTTAGTTTAAAATACATCACAACTGTTAAATATGGGAGGAAATTAAAAGGTATAGCGTATTTTCCTCGAGGATTTCTTTTTTGATTTTTAAGTATTTTCTAGAGTATTGTACTTTACTAATTGGATTATTTCACTTCACTCAAGTAAATTAGTTATATAATAAAGAAAATCAGAGCTGGCTAAAATAGAAACATAAAAAATCACTAAGTATTTTCGCACTACGCGACCAAACCAAATTTTTAGGATTTTCTAAATATGAAATTTTACTTCATGATTAATCTGGGAGTGGAAAACACACGTTTATAGCTTCAAATTGAACTAATTAGATGAAGTGTATGCATATGTATATTTAAATGAACAAATCCCTGCATTTAATTGCTACAAGATCTTGATTTTTAGTCTGGAATAATCGGTTACGCAAAGAGAAGATAGACGAGAATTTTGTCTTACATTTCTGTCATAACTGTTTTTGTTTTTGCTATATTTCAGTAGGTATTGAGATTATTGACAACTGTTTCAAATAAAAGTTGTAGGTCTTATCGAAATACTTGAAATTCACATGTCATAATCTACTTTTCTCCGCGACCATTAGTGAATGTAATAATTCTGAAATCATATTTAATAATAGAATATAAAAATTCTCACTCTTGAGTTAGGATATTTATTCTAAAACACTTGTTTTTTATGTGTTTTGCATGTATTTTCATTCTATAACAAGATACAGAATGAATACTCCGTAATCGAACTAATCAACATAGATTGCCTTGAATTTCAAAACTGTCACTGTCAGTGAATTTCAAATCTGTCAGATGGAAATGCCGACGTCGTATTAATTATTTTCAAATAAGTTTACTTTTAAGTAAAGTAATGAGTGAAAAATCGAGTGAATCAGATATAGAATTTGATAATACTCCACCTGAAATTAGAAATTATGCAAATAATATAAGCAAGCACCCGCTGCTGCAAAAATCGATACATGAATATGAAAAGTATTATACACTGTGTATGTATTGGCAGCAAGAAAAGAAAATTGACTCCCTTTCCGAAAATGTTTTATTTTAATTGCATTTTTCAGCGATTTATTAAACAAAATGGAAATCCTCGACTCTATAAAATATATATTCAATCCTAAAAGCAACAATCGATGTGAAACACGATATCGATATATAAAATTTTGTTAAAACGCTTTTCTGAAAAGTATGTATTTAAGATATCGAAGGTTTTTATAAAAGAAAATGTTAAGCAATTCTTAGAAAATGCTCCGGATGAGATATATTTAGCTACAAAGGTAATAACGATTATAATTTGACACTAAATATAAATATTAATACAATGTAATACAAATGTTTAATAAATAAATTCTTTTGTCCAGATTTATTTAATTGTTATTGATTCATACTTTCTGGTCGTGGAGAAAATATAGTCTATTACTCGATTAGAATAAAAAATTGATACTCGTGGTTCTTCACGCTCGCTGGCGCTCGCGTTCGCAATCTTCCACTCGTATCAATTTTTTTCATTCCAACCTCGTTACAGAATATACTATTCTCTAACTTGAATTATTTTCGATTTATTCCGATGTTTTTTAAACAGAGCGCTTCGAATAAATAGTAAATCCATTATAACCGACAAAATCCTCACAAGACGTTAGAATTGTCAACAAAATATAGATGAAAACCCTAGAAATAAATGTTTTTGCTATATTTCAGTAGGTATTGAGATTATTGGCAGCTGTTTCAAATAAAAGTTGTAGATCTTTTCGAAATACTTGAAATCCACATGTCATAATCTACTTTTCTCCAACTTGAATTATTTTTGTATTATTCCGATGTTTTTTTTAAACGGAGCGCTCCAATGCGGATTTCAAGTATTACACGCTTATGGACCTATATCAAACTACCGGTACAAGCCGATTTACGGCGGAACTGACCCGACCCTCCACAAGGCAGGCATCGGTTCTCAGGAACGACGTGATGAGCGCGTAAAATGTTGACAATTCCGACGTTTTGTCAGATTTTCGTCGGTCATAATGGATTTACTATTTTTTCGGAGCGCTTCGTTTAGAAAAGAACATAATAAATCAAAAATTATTTAAATTAGAAAGAAGTAGTTATAATATACTTCTCTCTAACTTAAATATTTTTTTATTTATTCCGATGTTTTCTTAAACGGAGCGCTCCAATGCGGATTTCAATTATTGAAAAGAGATCTACTACCTTTATTTATTGAAAAACTTGTCAATAATCATAATACCTACTGAAATATAGCAAAACCACTTATTTCTATTGGTTTCATCTATATTTTGTTAACAATTCCGACGTCTTGTCAGATTTTGTCGGTTGTATTGGGTTTACTATTTAAATAAATAAATAAATAAATAGTCTTTATTCAATATATGAAACATGAAATACATCAATACAGAAATGAACATAACAGATAACATATTTGATGGCGTCAATAAAAAAAAAAGGTTAATATACAAATATAGTAAAATACAAATGCTTATACTAATTATACACATTAAAATAGTTTAAAAATTCTACAGTTGAATATGGTTCAATAGTTAAAATTAAATCAAATACGTTGGATTTGAATTCCTTAAAATTAATTATTGCTTTTAAATTCATCGGTAGTTTGTTATAAAATTTCACACAAGCATAAAACGCGCAGTTTGTGAGTAGGGTAATTTACGTTATTTTTGTATCTCGACATTTGCCTTTGTGTTGTATCAAACAGATGTTTACATTTTTGACAGAATATAATGCACTCGAAGATGTATAAACCTGGGACCGTTAATATATTATTTTCATTAAACTTTCCTCTACAAGATGATAGTTGTTTTATTTGGAAAATAATTCTGATTGCTCTCTTTTGCAATTTAAAAACCTGCATAATATCTGCTGAAGCCCCCCATAACCATAACGGACGTGAGACATAAAAATAGCGTGGTAAGCATTCAGTAATCCGCTGATCCCTAAAACTTCTTTTAGTTTTCTTAAACAAAAACACTTGGTACTTAATTTCTTATAGAGGATTTCGATGTGGTGCTTCCAATTTAAATTACTGTCCAAATAATCACCTAAACATCGAACAGACTCATCAACTGTAACTTGACTATGATTAACCGCGATTTCATTTATATAAGTCGGATAGTTTTTATTTTTATTTGCTCTATATATTATGTAGTGTGCTTTATCTGAGTTAAGGACCATCTGGTTACCTAAACACCAATGTTGTATTTGGTTTAATGTTTGAGTCAAATCTGTTTGTAAATCAGTTATATTTTGTGCAGATATTATTAATTTTGTATCATCTGCATAGCACGTGATGTAATTTTTATTAACTGATTCTAGAAGAAATATGTCATTTATATAGGTTACAAACAGAATTGGCCCAAGTACACTTCCTTGTGCAACCACTCTGCTCAGAACCATACTACTCGACCTTACTGTTTTCACATGATTTTTTATTTCCACAATCTGCTGCCTGTCAGTTAGGTAGGATATAAACCACTGATTTAAGATTCCCCTTACCCCATATTGATTCATTTTGTCCAACAGTATGGTATGGTTAATCGTGTCGAAAGCACTTGAAAAGTCCAGGAATATCCCACATGTTATATTACCCTTTTCTGGCGACTTAATTATCTCCCTGGCATAATTGAAAAGTGACAATTCAATGTTTTTATTTGGCAAATACCCATATTGCCTATTGTCTAATATTTTGTTTTTGAATAAAAAATTAAGCAATCTGTCAGACACCACTGATTCGAATAATTTTGCAAATGTACTTAGCATGGTAATCGGCCTGTAATTATCTAATTGTTGCTTATCACCTATTTTGAACATCGGCTTGATGAGTCCATATTTAAAAACCCTAGGGAAGCGCTCCGTTTAAAAAACATCGGAATAATTCGAGAATTATTCAAGTTGGAGAAAGTAGATCATAACACGTGGATTTCAAGTATTTTGAAAAGATCTACAACTTTTATTTGAAACAGCTGTCAATAATCTCAATACCTACTGAAATATAACAAAAACATTTATTTCTAGGGTTTTCATCTATATTTTGTTGACAATTCTAACGTCTTGTCAGGTTTTTGTCGGTTGTAATGGATTTACTATTTATTCGAAGCGCTCTGTTTAAAAAACATGGGAATAAATCGAAAATTATTCAAGTTAGAGAATAGTATATTCGGTAACGAGGTTAGAATGAAAAAAAATGATACGAGTGGAAGATTCCGAACGCGAGCGCCGGCGAGCGTGAGGAACCACAAGTATCATTTTTTTATTCTAACCGAGTAATAGACTTTATTTTCTTCACGACCAGAAAGTATGAACCAATAACAATTAAATAAATTTAAACAAATCAAGTTATTTATTGAAACAGTTGTATTACATTGTATTAATATTTATATTTATTGTCAAATTATAATTGTTATTACCTTTGTAGCTAAATATATCTCATCTGGAGCATTTTCTAAGAATTGCTTAACATTTTCTTCTGTAAAAACCTTCGATTTCTTAGATACATACTTTTCAGAAAAGCGCTTCAACAAAGTTTTAAATATCGATATCGTGTTTCACATTTATTGTTGTTTTCAGGATTGAATATATTTTAAGAAGTCGAGGATTTCCATTTTTTTTAATAAATCGCTGAAAAATGCAATTATAACAATTTTGGAAAAGGAGTCAATTTTCTTTTCTTGCTGCCTATACCTTAACAGTGTATAATACTTTTCATATTCATGTATCGATTTTTATCGCAGGAGGTGCTTGCTTCTATTATTTGCATAATTTCTAATTTCAGGTGGAGTATTATCAAATTCTATATCTGATTCACTCGATTTTTCACTCATTATTTTACTTAAAAATAAGCTTATTTGAAAATAATTAATACAACGCCGGCATTTACATCTGACAGATTTGAAATTCACTGACAGTGACAGTTTTGAAATTCAAGGCAATCTATGTTGTTTAGTTCGATTACGGAGTATTCATTCTATATCTTGTTATAGAATGAAAATACATGCAAAACACATAAGAAACAAGTGTTTTAGAATAAATATTCTAACTCAAGGGTGAGAATTTTTATATTCGATTAATTAATATGATTTCAGAATTATTACATTCACTAATGGTCGTGGAGAAAAGTAGATTATGACATGTGAATTTCAAGTATTTCGAAAAGATCTACTACTATATTTTGTTGACAATTCTAACGTCTTGTCAAGATTTTGTCGGTTATAATGGATTTACTATTTATTCGAAGCGCTCTGTTTAAAAAATATCGGAATAAATCTAAAATAATTCAAGTTAGAGAATTGTATATTCTGTAACGAGGTTGGAATGAAAAAAATTGATACGAGTGGAAGGAAGTATTGATAAGACCTACAACTTTTATTTGAAACAGTTGTCAATAATCTCAATACCTACTGAGATATGGCAAAAACGAATACAGTTATGTCAGAAATGTAAGACAAAATTCTCGTCTATCTTCTCTTTGCGTAACCGATTATTCCAGACTAAAAATCAAGATCTTGTAGCAATTAAATGCAGGGATTTGTTCATTTAAGTATACATATGCATACACTTCTTCTAATTAGTTCAATTTAAAGCTATAAACGTGTGATTTCCACTCCCAGATTAATCATGAAGTAAAATTTAATGTTTAGAAAAACCTAAAAATTTGGTTTGGTCGCGTAGTGCGAAAATACTTAGTGATTTTTTATGTTTCTATTTTAGCCAGCTCTGATTTTATCTATCATATAACTAATTTACTTGAGTGAAGTGAAATAATCCAATTAGTAAAGTACAATACTCTAGAAAATACTTAAAAGTAAAAAAAGAAAATCTCGAGGAAAATACGCTATACCTATTACTTTCCTCCCATATTTAACAGTTGTGATGTATTTTAAATATTTTAAACTAACGAGTGTCTTCCACTCCCAGACTAAGCATGAAGTAAAATTTCGAGTTTAGAAAAGCCCAGCGTAGAAAATTTGTCGAGGGTCGCGCAGCGACCCGAGACAAATTTTCACGGGGCTTTTCTAAACTCGAAATTTTACTTCATGCGCCACGCGTATAAACCACTGATTTACAGTGAAACTAAAAATATATAAGGTTTAGATGTGATGGTGATCAATATTTGCCGAAATTTAGAGAAAAAAAGGAATTCTTGCATTTTTTGCATTTTTACTGGTAAACATTTTGCTCTTTCTGGGCCGCTTTTACATACAAAAATTTAGCATTTTTAAAATTTGGGGGGTCGGTTGAACCCCCCCCCCCCCCCCCCCCAACTATAGTTTACAGGAAACTTGTCACAATAATCTGAACTTTTAAATCACAATAATGTACATTTTCAGAAAAGTTAGCAGATCATGTTAAGTGACATTACCGTCAGTTTAATTAAGTTAGAAAAAAGTAGATTATGACATGTGGATTTCAAGTATTACGAAGAGATCTACAACTTTTATTTGAAACAGTTGTTAATAATCTTAAAACCTACTGAAATATAGCAAAAACGAAAACAGACAAAATTCTCGTCTATTTTCTCTTTACGTAACCGGTTATTCCAGACTAAAAATCAACATCTTGTATCAATTAAAAGCAGGGATATGTATACATATGCATACATTTCTTCTAATTAGTTCAATTTAAATTTATAAACGAGTGTTTTCCACTCCCAGATTAAGCATGAAGTAAAATTTCGAGTTTAGAAAAGCCTGAAAATTTGGTTTGGTTGCGTAGCGCGTAGCGCTACGCGACCAAACCAATTTTTCAGGCTTTTCTAAACTCGAAATTTTACTTCATGCGCCACGCATTTAAAACACTGACTTCCAGTGAAATATTTAATTAATTGGCTAATGTAAAATAAACTTGAGTGCGTCAAATATCAATTGTTTAAATGACGAGGAAAGAGCTATGATGGATATATTACAATTATTTGTTCGTGTTCCCTCCTATGATTTCGTTTAAAAAGTCCCTGCAAAGGGGTGATTAAATTTTTAATCAGAATTAAATATGTAAATCACGAGGATCATTGCATTGCGACGAGACAAGGGGGCCGTAATCTCTTTTAAAATATGTCCGTGGATGCGTTTTTGGGAAAATAAAAAAAGAGAGAGGGAAATAAAGAAGACGTACATTTTAAATCGGAAAATTACAATACAACAAAGTGTCGTGTAATTATAGCTGCTCTCCTTCTTTTGTAAGGATTAACGAAATTAACATATTTCAATATTTAAACGTGATTCGTTAAATTTTATTCATTGGCTGTTTTATTCTTAATCACTGTAATTACTATTGATTCGAGCTGCATTTAAATTGTTGAGAGTGAATGAATGGGGGGGGGGTTAAATTGTTTATTTGTTTTGTTGTGTGTTGCAAATTTAAATAATCTATACAGAAAATAGAATTCGAGAGCGAAAACGATCATATTGGTTCTTCGTGGTAATTATGTTGACAATTTTTAAGACCAAGTAAGTCGGAATTTTTACCATCAAACGTAAGATTTTTTTCTTTTACATTATTTTTCGACTGAAATTATTACAAGAATGTGTGCTTTGTAGTATAATAAAAAAAAAATTATAAATTAGGTGTTGCTGCAAAAATAAATACTTATTCGAATAAGTATAAATGAAATTGCCAATTCTTGGTTGCAGAATACTTCAAACATTAAAAGTGCGATTATTTTCGCAATCTACAAGTAAACAGTAGGTTACTGTATGTAATAGGAAACACTTGTTGTATAATTGAATGTCCGTCGGGGTATTATCTCGGAAAGTAGTTGTTTCAATGAGTGTTTGATATATAGTCTTTGTAAGACTAAACTTATTCGAATATTTATAAAGTTAATCTTTATTGGTACAATTTGTGCGATACTCAGTAACTAAGGTTAGAGCCCACTGAGCAAAACAGAAACAAATAACGTTATATCAACATTTTAGCAACATTTAACGTTATATTAATGTTGATGAAACATTACTTGAATGCTTTTGTTCAGTAGGGGTATTTTTATATTTTAAATATTAAAGCTTATTCAAAACACATCTCAATTTTTTATTAAACAAATGATCTTCTTGTGGCACAAATCACTTTTTGCGGGATGTCTGGCATCCATGACTGTTTGAGTTGTGGTCAATTTGAATTTAGATTTTTTTAATAATTGGGTTAAAAATTATATTTTTATTATTAAACAAAAATAACTCAAAAGTTAGGGATAGTATATATTTTATATTTTTTTAATATTTTGACAGATTTAAGTTTACTTAACGTTAACACAACATTCCATTAATATCTATTTTCTAATAATTAGATTAAAAAAATATATTTTTATCATTAAATAAATCATATATCAAAATTTACAGAATTTACTTAGAATTAAATGCACTTACATCTTGTAAAAATTAAATTAAATTATCTCGCTACGTTTTCCCAAAAGATTTAGCTAAAGTGGAAATTATGCAATAAAATTAATAATTCTGAGGAAATGTTTTCTTTTAAAAAGTTGTAAAAACTTAAAATTGTATACTATCAACGTAAAATTTACTTCAAAATTAAGTGCATTTACATCTTATGAAAAGAAAATTAAATTATCTCGCTACGTATTCTAAAAATATGTAGCTAAAGTTAAAATATATGCAATAAAATCAGCAATTTTAGGAAAACTTTTTTTTATAAGAAATTAACGGATTATCAAATCAATATAAAATTCTAAGAATCTACACGGAAATTAATAAACTTGGATTAGTTGTAATTGAAGTTTGAGGATCTTTACTGGATTTTCCAAAAATGAATCAAAGTTAAAATTTGATTTGATTTATATTTAATTTATTAAATTCTATTCATTTTGAATAATTCCTGACCATTTTCAAACTTTTGCAATATTGTTTCTAATTGATCGTCTAACGAGTGTTGTTTACTCCCAGACTAAGCATGAAGTGAAATTTCGAGTTTAGAAAAGCCCCGCGTAGAAAATTTGTCGAGGGTCGCGCAGCGACCCGAGATAAATTTACACGAGGCTTTTCTAAACTCGAAATTTTACTTCATGCGCCACGCGTATAAACTTATTTCAAGTTCGAAAGTTCCAAATATACTCCTTATTAATAATTTGTCAAATAAAAATAATGATGATGACAGAACAAAAGAAGCCCACCTTTTAATTCTACTTCTAACATTTTAAACAAATCCACATTTTTCAAAGATTCACAAACGTTAAAGATATTTTTGTTGGAGTTACGTAAAGTGTTAATTATAGATATGTAAGTAGTTAAATTTCTTTATCTTTACTCTTTTATTTTAATTCTTTAAATTAAAGGCGCGACGTGACTTTTTTCAATAGTTTAACGTATTATATTCGTGAAGACTTAAAAAAATTCGATAGCATCTAATGCTATTTAATGGCATCGCCAATAACAAATATCGTATGTTTAACAAAATAAAATCTCTAGAGTGTCATGGAATATACTATACTTGGTTTGCAACTCTGAAATTATACATTATAATTATTATTTCTGACGTTTTGTATGACAATTCCTAAAGCGTGTAGCCAACTTAAATTTTAAAAAATTAAATCATTGCACTCTAGAGGTATTTTTTATTGAACATACGATAGTTTAACGTATTTGACAAATTAGTAAATATATATTGAAAAATGGCACATCGTTCCTTAAATGTACATTTAGAATTAAAATAAAACAGTGAAGATAAAGGAATTTAACTACTTACATTTGAATAATCATATAACTCTAAAAGTAGAAATAGGGTATTATATTTTTTAATATTTTAAAAAGTTCAGTTTACTTCACATCACATATTTTCATGAAAATCCAATATTTAATGTTTGAGTTATGGTCTACAAAAACTTGGATATTTTGATGTTTAAATTAAAATAAATCAAACAATTAGCAAAGAATATTTTAATATTTTTTTATATTTTAAAAAAGCTATATTTACTTTATATTCACGTAAAATTTTATATAAATCTGGTGATACATTTCTGATTTATGATATATTTAAATTTGGAACAACAACAAATCTTTATTACCTGAGGATACAAAATAAACAAATACATTATTTTGTATTGTGGAGGCTTCTACTTCGTTGTACATGTTAATTTATTAATAAAAAACGGTTTAACTTTGTTTGTATAACACAATTTATATGTTTGATAATGGCAAGCTAAATTTGCCGAAACTGCAGTCACATAAAAATAAATTGTGTTATACAAACAAAGTTAAACCGTTTTTTATTAATAAATAAATCTGCTAACTTTTCTGAAAATGTACATTATTGTGATTTAAAAGTTCAGATTATTGGGACAAGTTTCCTGTAAACTATAGTTGGGGGGGTTCAACCGACCCCCCAAATTTTAAAAATGCTAAATTTTTGTATGTAAAAGCGGCCCAGAAAGAGCAAAATTTTTACCAGTAAAATGCAAAAAAAATGCAAGAATTCCTTTTTTTCTCTAAATTTCGGCAAATATTGATCACCATCACATCTAAACCTTATATATTTTTAGTTTCACTGTAAATCAGTGGTTTATACGCATGGCGCATGAAGTAAAATTTCGAGTTTAGAAAAGCCCCGTGAAAATTTGTCTCGGGTCGCTGCGCGACCCTCGACAAATTTTCTACGCGGGGCTTTTCTAAACTCGAAATTTTACTTCATGCTTAGTCTGGGAGTGGAAGACACTCGTTAATTTAAAATATTTTAAATACATCAGAACTGTTAAATATGGGAGAAAAGTAAAAGGTATAGCGTATTTTCCTCGAGGTTTAACTTTGTTTGTATAACACAATTTATATGTTTGATAATGGCAAGCTAAATTTGCCGAAACTGCAGTCACATAAAAATAAATTGTGTTATACAAACAAAGTTAAACCGTTTTTTATTAATAAATACATTATTCTATATTATAAATAAATAAACTTAAATTCCCCTTGATGACTGGCTTTTGACCAGAGGTCTTTCTGCCGAGAATTGATGATAATGATTTTGTTATTTTCTTTGTCTGTTAGTGTGGGCGAAGTGATGAAATGAATGATGATTAAAATTCGATTTTCTTAAAATTAGGTTAAAAATGGATATTTTGATGTTTAAATAAAAATAACTATGAGTAGGGTAATTTAATATTTTCAATTAACTAAGCTCACTTGAGAATTACATAAAGTATCCAAAGTTTCAGGTTTTTCTAAACTCAAAATTGTACTTTATGCTTAATCAAGGAGTGAAACACTTGTTCGAAGTACAGTTAAAATCGAAATAACACGATGGCTAAGGTTTGATGGTAAACACTATATATAAATAAATATTTGTTACAAATCGTCATGCATGAAATTCTTGGTATTTTCATGTTTTATTTATTCGCATTAAAGATTAATAATAACCCAATAATAAATAATTCTCTCTTTTCGCGTATAGCGAAATAACCAATTATCCGTGGAAAAATGCAGCAGCAGCGTCCGTGATCGCAAATTGAACAATTTGCTTCGATGCTATAATGTATGGTATTAAGTAAATTACATGCACTCTCAAGTGTAAACTCTGGCCAACGCAGAAAAGGAACGAAAAAAATGAATATTGATTTAAACTGGAATAAGTGAATAATAAGTTTTCATTCCTCCTTTTCATCGAATCAAAATCATCTCGATGGATAAGTACGGTAATTTTTTTAAATTTACTTAATTAAGTTGTAAGGTTAGAACTTAATTAAGTAAATTTAAAAAAATTACCGTACTTAATGTCAAGAATGCCAAATAAAAGTAAACTACATTAGATAAAATTTATATTTCTAGAGTGTCCACAGATTCATTCTCAACATGGGGATCTCCATTATTATAAGAGATGGAGATTTGGTTAAATGCGATGAAATATTCCCTAGCTAAAATTGTACTAAACCCCATGAAAAAACTTCAGATATTGTACGTAGTTTTGGCGCTATAATAAAAAAACCTGAATTTTTTTATTTCTTTAATTTTCGTTAAGCTCATTTATTTTCAGAGGAAGTCTAGTTTAATTTGCATGTTTGTAACGGTATAAAATTGATTTAAGGTTTTGTAAATTTATTTTATAGGGTTTTGTTACATTCAATTTTATTAGCATACGCTAATTTAATTCTATTTTTGAATTGATCGTGCATTGGATGAGCGCGCGTCTTTTTCTTGCACACCTGACCGCGCATCTGTGACTTTCGGGGTTCGCGCAGATCGTCCTCAACGGACTGATTAGATTTTCAATTCTAATGGAATCATATATATTTTTACAAATTTAAATAGAGCGAGTTTTGCTATTTAAATATCGATTTTTATATCGGATTTTAAGTAAAAATTAGATTCATAGTTTCTGCGTTATTTGTGGTGTGATACAAATACGCATATCACTTCGGTGGATTACTTGTGGCACCTTAGATGTTAATCGATTCCAACATCATCGAGGGATCCGACATTTTGTTAAATCCAAGTATTCTTATAGAACCGCCCACTATCGCAGGTATGTTTCGTAGTGCTCATCTTCATCAATTTTATTATAATTGATTGATTTACTATGTTCGATTATTTATTGCTGTGAATAGGAAAAAGGGAAAAAAGGGGGGAAACTACAACTTAAGTAATTTCAAAATTATTAAAACCGGTATTTTTAGGTTCTCTATTTTAGTTCCGAATTTTCAATAATTTATTGATTTCGGAGTATCTATGTTTTCTTTCCATCCATATTGGATTGCTTAATTGGAAAATTAAGATTAAAAGGAAGAGATCGATGAGAGGTCGATTTTCTGGATTTCAATTGGAGGAAGACGTGTTTATTGTGGGTTGATACAAAAAATAATACAAATTGTTTTTCTTTGTGTGTGTGTTGAACGTATAATTGAAATGCGTAGTTGTTGTCTTTTATTATTTTTTTTTTCTATTTAATATTAAATATGATAAATTTTATGCAGTGGCGTAACAAGTAATTGTACGACTGCGTGCTTATAGAGTGGTAATTAAAAAAAAAGTAACTGAATTAATTCTCTAAGCGATTAAACCAAACTCAAACTAACATCCCTTAGCGCTAACGGACGGTTATTTGTATTTTTTATTACAGTTATGCACATTCAAGAATTAGACTAAAAATATTCTAAATAAAACACTGTTTATCACTTTGTTTGTATAACAATTGGTTTATTTGGTGACTATAGTTTCGATACTACACGTATCATTATCAAACCGTTAGTAACAAAAAACTACAAAGGAACATTATTTATATTTGCAAATTTTCTAATAACAGCGTTAAAGAGGGGGGTGTACATTACATTTTTATAATCAGTGAATTAAAAATATTCTAGTGAACTCTATAGTACAAGTCTTAATCTTGTTTTTTGATGTTGAAATTAATTAACTTTCTGTTTTTTTTTTAATTTAATAGCAATTTTAACTTGGTTGTTATTATGTTAATATGATTTGGGAAGAATAAATTATATTATTATTTTTGGGAAAAATAAGTATTTTCTTGAGTGGTCTTTCCATTGTTGGTTAATTAATAATTTTCGTGATTTTAATTTGTTCTGTTGATAATCATCGTAATAAAATCACGTGGCGCCCAAAAATAAAATAAAATAAAATCCGAACCACCCCATCTTCATTGAGCAGGTCGGCCGGCGATTATTAAATGACATCGGACAGAACTGGTAAGTGCGTCAACGTTACATGTTCTTAATAGGAATCTCGTAGTGTACGCAGATTTTAGAAAATTGTTATCATATTTGAGATGCAAGGGTCAACTTTGTTTTTTCTTAGAGGGGTCATAGTTGGCTATGGTATCATTGAAAGAGATTTTTTTTCTCTTTTCAGAATTGTATAATTTGTTAGTCTAATATTTGTTTTTTTAATGAATAACTGCTTTTTATACCTTTGATTCAATTAAGTCTAAATATTTTTCAGAGCGTTCTGTTTTTAATAAATTATTGTAATAAAATAATTGTTCCTTATTCTTCTGATTTCAGAGTCTTTCATCGTCAACCAGTTAGTGTTAAAATAATCTATTTTGTTGTTTTTAATGGTAAAAACAACAAAATAGATTATTTTAACACTAACTGGTTGACAATTAAAGACTCTAAAGCCAGAAGAATAAGGAACAATTATTTTATAATAATAATTTATTAAAATCAGAACGCTTTGAAAAATATTTAGACTTAATTGAATTAAAGGTATAAAAAGGAAGTTATTCATTAAAAAACAAATTTTCAAATTTTAGTGGTGGCAAATGCCCAAAGAGTTGACTTCCAAAATTAACACAATGAATAAATATAAATTTTCAACATTAAACAAATTCTTGATTTTTATTGCTTAACGTTTCTGGCTACGCTTATGGCGTCTATGATGTAAACATGATTTGAAGTTAATTTAAACAAATACACTTTTATAAATAACAATCATTTATATTATTAGTAATAAAACAATGAAAATTTCCTAACATATTGAACAAATTTGTTCGAAAAAATAAACCGAACGATTTTCGTATACTAATTCGTCCATACATCTCTAGTTAATTTATTGAAATCAAGCGGTTTATGCATATAAAACAAAAATTAAATTCGGCGTACACTGCGAGCTGAATTAAAACTAACAAAAAAATATAATTAAATATGTACATAAGCAATTACATTGGAAACCATCGGCTCTCGCTCTGGCCCCGAAAAATATTACATTTTATTTATATACGTGCAATTTTTTTTGTTTTTGCAGGGGGGCGCAAAAGCTGATACAATTCAACAATGATGCCCATGGATAAACTGTATAAATAATAAATTCGCGTGTATCTGCGAACTCATCTATATGTATCCATCGCGATTCGACGACCCCCCGTCCGAAAAACGAGAAAAATATATTTAATTTCCGGAGAAATGTTTATTGCCAGTTGTCATTGGGGATAATTAAAAATCCCTCGCCACCCCCGCAGCCTGTGTGTTTATATGTGTGTGTGTGTGTGTATGTGTGAGTTTGCGTGCACTGCTTTTTTTCGTCAAATATCGCCCTTTTTTTCAGTGGATCTCAATAAATCCGAACGCATGTATTTGCAATTTTTTTTATTAATAAATCATTCGGTTGATTTTAGTTTCAAATAACTTTAGCTTTGCCTAAAAGTGTACATTAAGAAAAATTAGTATCTCGTAATAATAGTCGTATTGTTTCTTATGTTAGCAAACAAATAGAAAAATAATAAACAATAATCACAATAAATCCGAACGCATGTATTTGCGATTATTTTTGATTAATAAATCATTCGGTTGATTTCAGTTTTAATTACTTTAGCCTTACCAAATAGTGTATATTAAAAAAATTAGTATCTCGTAATAATAATCGTATTGTTTTTAATCTTAGTAAACAAATAAAAAAATAATAAACTTAATAAAAGAGTAACACTTTCTTCACTAAAAAAATATTTTCGCTAAATGTGACATTTAGCGAAGATATATTTTTAAGTTAAGAAAGTGTAACTGTTTTATTAAGTTTATTATACTAAACTCTTCGCGTGTCTTAAACCAAATACAAAATGGAAAAATGTTCTGTGAAAGTCTGGATTTTTTTTTATTGACTTACAGTCACGACTTATAGTCTGCATTTTTGTGTTTTTTGATCTTAAAAATTGTGTTGATAAATACAATGTTGTTATCATCAACACTATTTTTAAGACGGTTCGGTTTTCGCCATACAGTCACGACTTATAGTCTGCATGTTTGTGTTTTTTAATCTTGAAAGTTGTGTTGATAAATACAATGTTGTTATCATCAACACAATTTTTAAGACAGTTAAATATAATTTTATGGTTATATTTTCTGCATATACCATCTGAAAAAAAATATATTTTATTTACGATTAAAAAAAAGCAAAAAATGCAGATTTTCACAGTGATAACTTAAAATGTATATACATGAAGAAAATTGGGTTATTACACTTATCAAGTGATTTTAAAAAGGGCGAAATTATGATTTACTTATTTTGTCATGCAAATATATACTTCACTTGACAACTGTAAAACTTGCTGCAACTACCATCTAATTTTTGTTTGCTTGAAAAAGATAATTTACTATTTTCGTCCTTTCATCCATACGTCTATAGCATACGGCTTTAATAGTATGTTTTAAACATCAGAATAAATGAGTTTTCTATACGCGTGGCGCATGAAGTAAAATTTCGAGTTTAGAAAAGCCCCGTAAAATTTTTTTCTACGCGGGGCTTTTCTAAACTCGGAATTTTACTTCATGCTTAACCTGGGAGTGGAAGACACTCGTTTGAAGCTTCAAAAAAAACTTGTTACAGATCAAATTATAGCCTTGCCACAGATTAACATAGAGTGTCCTAGGTTAAAGTATTGCCTTATCGCAGGTCAAAATATTGTACTATCGTGTGTTACAATATGACCTGACCATAGGTCAAAGTATTGCCCACTCTTGGGAAAAACATCGCCTTATTACAAGGCTACAATTTGACCTGGCAATTTCGATCCGGCCAGTTTTTCATACGTGTGGCGCAAGAAGTAAAATTTCGGGTTTAGAAAAGCCTCGTGAAAATTCGTCCATATGTCTATAGCATACTGCTTTAATAGTATGTTTTAACATCAGAATATATCAGTTTCCTATATGCGTGGCGCATGAAGTAAAATTTCGAGTTTAGAAAAGCCTTGTGAAAATTTGTCGAGGGTCGCTACGCGACCCTCGACAAATTTTCTACGCGCGGCTTTTCTAAACTCGAAATTTTACTTCATGCTTAGCCTGGGAGTGGAAGACACTCGTTTGAAGCTTCAAAACGAACTTGTTACAGTTCAAAATATAGCCTTGCCACAGATCAACATAGAGCCTTGTCTCATGTTAAAATATTGCCTTATCGCAGGTCAAAATATTGTGCTATCGTGGGTCACAATATGACCTGATCACAGGTCAAAGTATTGCCCACTCATAGGACAAACATTGCCTTATTACAAGGCTACATTTTGACCTGGGATGAGGCTTAATCTTTGCTTAGCTTAGCTCAAACACTACACTTCCTTTTAATAATAATAATAATAATGTTTAATAGTTCTAATAAGTTGACAGTTTTACACACGTCAATATACAGATATACAAAAAGCGGTTAAGTCTTACAGAAGTCAATAAAAATATATATAAAACTATAATTACGTACGAATCAATTATTAAGAGGATAGGATGGTATGATTTCTTATATGTCTTCGGCCTAAAAATTAATTCTCTCTAAGAGTATATCTTACAGACTTATTACAGGTCAAAATATAGCCTAGTTGTAGGTCAAAATGTAGCCTTGTTACAGGTCAGAATATAACCCTAGCTCAAGATAAAATGTTATAGTATCGTAGGTCAAAATATTGTCCTATCGTATATGAAAATATAGCCTTATCGCTGGTCAAATGTATTACCCAATCGTACTTCAAAATATAGCCTTATTGCAGGCCAAAAAAATCCATATAAAATATGGCTATACTTTGACCTGTAACAAGGCTATATTTTGACCTACGACAAGTCAACGTAGAGCCTTGTTTTAACCCCAGATATAATCTTATCACAGGTCTAAATATTGCCTTATTGCAGACAAACTCTAGCTACAATAGAGTAGGTTAAAATGTCAAAATATAGCTTAGTTGTAAATAAAAATGTAGCCTTGTTACAGGCCAGAATATAACCTTGCCACAGAGCCTCAGCTTAATATAAAATATTATAGTATCGTAGGTCAAAATATTGTCCTATCGTATATGAAAATATAGCCTTATCCCTTTCAAAGTATTACCCAATCGTAGTTTAAAATATAGCCTTATTGCAGGTCAAAATAATCCATATTTACTATGGCTATATTTTGACCTGTAACTAGGCTATATTTTAACCTACGACAAGTCAACATAGAGCCTTGTTTTAACCCCAAATATAATCTAAATATTGCCTTATTGCAAGCGAACTATAGCTACAATAGAGTAGGTTATGATATCAAAATATAGCTTAGTCGTAGATCAAAATGTAGCCTTGTTACAGGTCAGAATATAACCTTGGCACAGAGCCTTAGATCAAGATAAAATATTGTAGTATCGTAGGTCAAAATAGTCTCCTATCGTATATGAAAATATAGCCTTATCGCTGTTAAAAGTATTACCCAATCGTAGTTCAAAATATAGCCTTATTGCAAGTCAAAATAATCCATATAAAATATGGATATATTTTGAACTGTAACAAGGCTATATTTTGACCTATGACAAGTCAACATAGAGCCTTGTTTCAACCCCAAATATAATCTTATCACAGGTCTAAATATTACCTTATTGCAGGCGAACTATAGCCACAATAGAGTAGGTTAAAATGTATTTTTATTTAGGGTCCAAAATCATTTTCATAATCTAATGTTATTGTAAATAAAAATATAGCTTCTTGTAAAAGTTTCAAATGTAGCTTTGTTTCAGGTTAGGCTATATTTTGACCCGATCACAGGCCTTATATCAGGTCAAAGTATAGCTTAATGTATATTTATTTAGGGTCAAAAAACATTTTCATAATCTAATGTTATTGTGAATAAAAATATAGCTTCTTGTAAAAGTTTCAAATGTGGCATTGTTTCAGGTTAGACTATATTTTGACCTGATCACAGGCCTTATATCAGTTCAAAATATAGCATTAACCTTTAGCCTTTTCACAGGCTGCCTTATGTCAGGTTAAAATGTAGCCTTGTTGCAGGTAAAAAATAGCCCTATTACAAGTCAGAATATAGCGTTTTCGCAAGATAAAATAAACTCATATTCTAAGGCAAACTATAGCCTTGTCTTGATCTAAAATCTAATTTTGTTGCAGGTCAAAATATTAATGATGAAATCGATATAATTTTCTCCGTTGAATTAGGATGAATTTAGAAAAAAATCAACTTTAAGTAAGAACTTTAGCTAAACGACAAGTTTTCGGCAAAAATAGATTTCAAATTCATAAATTTTGATTTGCCGGACCTCGAAAAATATTGGTTGCCTCGGGCCTCATATTTACTTTGAGAAGCAGTCATTTAAAATATAAAACTTAAATTCTTCTTAAATTCTTCTACTACTGATAAAAAGTTGATCATCAACAAATTAAAATATTCAGAATTTATTGCGATTTAAAAAAAAATGTTTGTGTTAAAAACTGCATTTTTTTCATACTAAACCCTTACAAATATTGCTTCTTGTGAAAGTTTCAAATATATCCTTGTTTTAGGTTACGCTATATTTTGACCTGATCACCGCCCTTATATCAGATCAAAATATAGCTTAACCTTTAGCCTTTTCAAAGGCTGCCTTATGTCAGGTTAAAACGTAGCCTTGTTACAGGTAAAAAGTAGCCTTATTACAAGTCAGAATATAGCATTTTTGCAATGATAAATATACTCATATTCTAAGTGAAACTATCACATCACTATAGCCTTGTCTTGATCTAAAATCTAATTGTGTCGCAGGTCAAAATAATAATGATAAAATCGGTTTAATTTTCTCCCTTGATATAGGATAAATCTAGAAAAAAATCAACTTTAAGTACGAAATGTAGCTAAACGATAAGTTTTCGACAAAAGTGGATTTCAAACTCATAAATTTTGATTTGCCGGGCCTCGAAAAATATTGGTTGCCTCGGGCCTCACATTTCCTTTATGAAGCAGTCATTTAATATATAAAACTTAAATTCTTTTTAAATTCTTCTACTACTGATAAAAAGTTGATCATCAACAAATTAAAATATTCGGAATTTATTGCGATTTTTTTCTAAAAATAATGTTTGTGTTAAAAACTGCATTTTTGTCATACTAAACGCTTACAAATATTGTAAATTTGTTAAGGAGATTTTTAATTATAAAGTTCTGCAGAAACTCTCAGATATATTTCTTATTGTCTTGAAATAATTTAGGCTATTTTCCCGCAAGGAAAAAATATTTCAGTTTGCAATTTAACATCACTTGAAAACTGTTAAGAAATTAAATGATTACTTCTTACATCCACCCTGAATACAATTATCATGATCTAAATAGGTAATTAACTTCAAATGAAAGTTCATTGCATCCTCATTCCACTACTGTTTAAATAAATAAAATTAGTTGAAGTTTGAAATAATTAGAGCTTGTTTAATTCATTTCTCACTTAACCCGTGGTGAAACATTTTTGAATCTAATTTTGGATATTTAATTAAAACACTTGGTTTGTTTCACTAGTTTATATTTTCTCCGATTAGTTTCAGCCATTGGTCACATTCCTCCTTGAAGATGACTAATGGTCGAAACTAGTCGGAGAAAATATAAATTGTTGAAACAAACCAAGTGTTTTCATTAAACATACAGAAATAATTAGAGCATTTTGAATGAAACAATTGTAAATATCAAGATTTGTTTGTAAATAAAATGTAAACTTTCAACATTATTATAACTAAATTTGTTGCTCACTTAGGCTTATTTGCACCCCAACTGATTAACTTTACTCATCCACTAATCACTGATTAAACCTCTAATTAAGTCAAAATTCTAGAATATACGATTTTACCGCTGTTTTGTAATTGTGTATATATACCTGTAAAACCTCTAGTTTAAGTTACTCCATGTTTGATAATGACAAGCTAAATTTGTCGAAACTGCAGTCATATTAAATAAAACGTGTTATACAAACAAAGTTAAAAGTGTTTCATTGTGTAATTAACATGTATAACGAAGTAGAAGCCTCCACAATACAGAATATACGAATGTTATAAATTTGTAAGATAATCTAAACATGTCTCTTTCATCAATATGCGATTGTGTAAACAATTTGTAAAGATAGTTGTTGTGTTTTTAGAAAGTACTAATCACTGATTACACTGGTCGGCATGAAAATCGGCCCTGACACCATTCCTGCTGATTCTTATGTAAAATGACCTCCTGAATCCGAATATGACCTCCGTTTTCCCCCATCATCCACCGTTTTCGGGGGAGGCCCCCCACCTATTTTTATCACTTTTCTTTAATTTGGAGGGATGAAAAGGATTATTTTAGCCTTTACGTTTCTCCTGAGGGGCTAGAGAGGTGAAAAGTTCCAAAACATGAACATTTGTAGCAAGGAGGTAGATTTGAGGGGTGGGATTTGCCCCCTTAAATTGTAAAAAATTCCTTAAAAATGATCGATTTTTCCGTTTTTTTCGCAGTTTTTTCACTTATTTTCTACATATTCCAGCTTCCATCCCCCCTCATCCTCCCCCAAACAATAAAAATATATAGCAACAATATATAGCAACAATAATAAAAATATATAGCAACAGTTCGGAAGATTCACTGTACCACGCTGGCGCTCTCAATACCTCGCGCGCACAGGTTTGCCCAGGAATATTCGGATGAACACGGGGAACGGTTTCATCAAGACATCTCTAAGTTCGAGAGGAGATTTTCGGGGAAGTGGAATGCAAGCATGTTAGCAGAGTACTGCTGGTTTTTGATACGAGAAACTTCTACCTCAGGGTACAAAAGGAAAGCAAGCACCAAATGAAGGTACTTATCTTAGTTATTTATTATTCTTTACATTTATTATTTTACATTTATTATTTTACTTTTCATTTATTATTCTTTACAGCTAAAATAATCCTTTTCACCCCTCCAATGGATGGGGGAAACGGGGGGAGTATTGAGAGCGCCAGCGTGGTACAGTGAATCTTCCGAACTGTTGCTATATATTTTTATTATTGTTGCTATATATTTTTATTATTATTGCTTTATATTGTTGCAATATATTTTTATTATTTGGGGGTGTTTGAGGGAGGATGAGGGGGAATGGAAGCTGGAATATGTAGAAAATTAGTGAAAAAACTGCGAAAAAAAACGGAAAAAATTCATCATTTTTAATGATTTTTCTATAATTTAAGGGGGCAAATCCCCCCCAAATCTACCTTCTTGCTACAAATGTTCATATTTTGGAACTTTTCACCTCTCTAGCCCCTCAGAAGAAATGTAAAGGCTAAAATAATCCTTTTCATCCCTCCAAATTATCGAAAAGTGATAAAAATAGGTGGGGGGCCTCCCCCGAAAACGGTGGGTGATGGGGGAAAACGGAGGTCATATTCGGATTCAGGAGGTCATTTTACATAAGAATCAGCAGGAATGGTGTCAGGACTCCAAAAAAAAATTTTTTTTTCAGACCAGTGTTATTTAATCCACTTGGGTGCCAGTGGCGTAGCGAGGATTTTTACATGGGCGGGTTTCTAACCGAAGCGCAAAAAGAAAAAACAGTTTAGACAGAATAATATAATTTGAATAAACATAAAATATTTCTATAGAAACGACATAAAAAACAACTATATTATAATTTCGCGTTAAATCAGGGCGTGTGCAAATGCTTGCTAACGCACAATTTATCAATGATTTTAAACACGTGGCGATTTTGAAAAGACAAAAGAAAATTGATAGCAGCGACTAGTAACCTCCCGTAACCTCTTCCTGGCTACGCCACTGTTGAGTGCAAACGGGTTATAATCTATATTGTATTAATAGCATGTTTATATATTTATCTAAAATGCTAGGTAATTCCCATTTGGAAAAATCAAACGAATATTTATTAATACATTTTAGAATAGATTTAAAGTTGTAACACACACAGCCACTCATACTCACAAATATGATATAAAAACTAACAATCTGATATAAAAACAATGTAATTATTGTACAACGACCCAACCACATACGTTCACACGCATAATATCTCACTCACACACATTCATATATATATATATATATATATATATATATATATATATATATATATATATATATATATATATATCCAATATGCATACAAATATTCATACAAACACATGCATATATCCAATATACATACAGAAATTCGCACAAAATATCGCACGCAGAAGAGAGACATATACATATCCATATACATTGGATAAATACATATATATGTTTTCTGGTTGTTATTGTTTTTTGTTTTTTCAAAACAAAAATATGATTACATATAGCGGGCCCGGGCATGGGGCCCTAGCGCAAATTGAAAGTAAATCGCTTTTTCCCATTATTTTTTCGGGCCGGTAACGAGTCAATCAAAATTCGTAATTGCCAGCCGACCGCATTTTTAATGAAACATTGATTCGCCGTTTTACCACCGCAAAAACATATTAAAATAGAACGAATGCAATTGAATGCGCAAAAACCACACTCGAGTCGCGTTCTCATGATCCCCGGATTAGATGCGATCGCAGATAGTCGACAATCGAACGTTGAAAATAACTCCAAAACTAAAAGCGTCTCTTCTAGACTCAAAAATAAGCAGATAAAAATATACTAACAGTAAACAAAAATTAATCTTTAAACTCCATAGATCAATAGTTCAAAAAAAAAACTAAATTGTGTTCTAAAATAACTCTAAACTTAACGAAAATGTTAAATTGAAAGCAGTTGGTATTATTTCACAAATTAAAACTTTATTCCGACTAGTTTCGGTTTGTTAGACCATTTTCAAAGGAAAAAAAACCTATCTTTTAGTTACATAAATAAGAACATATTAGTAAAAGCTAAGTACGTTATGAATCAAGTACAATTTACACTAAATAGAAATCTCCATACGTAAACAATTTGCGACAGTCAACATGTTAAAATTGTTGAATTGCATTATTACAATGTTAATTAAAACGGCAGTAGTGTTAGCAGAAAGTACTACTATATCATAAATTAGTGGGGTAAATTTAAAACTGTCAGTAAAAAGTTATGACTCCAATTAGTGGAAATATTAGTCAAATATAATGGAGTTAGTAAAAGTTTAAGTAAAAGTTAGTAGAACTTTTTTTTAATTCTACTAACATTTTAAACACATTCATTTCTATTAACGTCTTTTAATAAAGCGGCAACATTTTTTCTTTCACACATTTTTGTAACTGAATACGAAGAAATAAATTCAAAATATGGTGGTTTAACATAGGCAACCTAATATACACTCAAACGCGCGAATTATTATTTGAATCAGTGAATGTCTGACTTATTAAATTTAGAAAACTAAGAAAGTAAAATTTTTGTAGCATTTCATATTACAGGGCCGTAGCCAAAGAGGTGAATGTCTGACTTATTAAATTTAGAAAACTTAGAAAGTAAAATTTTTGTAGCATTTCATATTACAGGGCCGTAGTCAAACGATTTTTAAGAAATGAAATATACTTAACAAATTCAATTTTATTTTTTATAAAATGCTTCAAAAATGCGTTAAGGTTGGTTTTGGGTATATAAATTAAACACAGATTGTAAAAATAATATTTGTATTTTTATATTTTGTAAAATTTTCGTATAAAATATAATATAACTTTACATATTTAAAGCATTGTTCACTTAAATCTAAAAATCACATCTTAACTAAAAGCTACATTATACTTCTCACTCATCAATTAATATATTTATGATTATATCCTAGCATTGATTTGTTCTTAAATAACTAACAATTATAAACTTATTGTCATCATTATACAGTGTATCCAGAGTATTTCCATTTTTTTTTTATTTATTTATTAATGGAATCTCCATGTTATTACATAAGTGTACAAAGTAAGTCCTTGATAATGAAATTTAAAAATAATTCATCCTTCCCAATAGAGCAACAAATTAGTCTTTTAAAAACATGACATTTTGAAAATTGCTGATTAATTGTAATAGCCAACCAATATTCAATACTCTTCTAGCACTTTTTTTTATTCTTAGACAACTAAGCTTCACAGAATTATTATATATTTTCAACATATTGATCCAGATTATCTCCATGTGCAAAATTAAGTTATTTAAAACAAATTTTAAAAATACTACTAATAGAGCAAGGAATTAGTCTTCTAAAACATGACATTTTGAAAATTGTTGAGTAATTTTGCTTTTATTCCTTGGACGAATTTTCCATTCAATTCTAATTCTAAGAAAGTAGGTACTAATTAATTTATTTTTTCATATCTGGGATGAGTAAAAAATATAATGACAGCTTCAATTGAAAGACTTTGGGTACTTATTCTATTTATAAAATTAGACCGAAGTTAAAGCAAGCATCGGAAGCTTATCTGAGATCAAAAAACGAAAGGTTTTTTTTTAATTTAAGTCACTAAAGACGCCACATGGAAAGTCAAGAAAGGAAACATTAAATTCTTGGTTTGTCTAAAAAATCACTGAGCATGTCTTATTTAAAATCAAGAAATAAAATATTAAACCCGCACGTTTATGTCACTGATTTTAAAAAAAACATTTTATTGTGCCACCCAGCCGCGGCCCGTGGCCAACTTCAGGGGAGGCAAATGATCCAAGGTACAAAAAGTGGGGTTGAATTCTCTTCGTGTACATGTTGTTATTCAAGTCATAAAACATGACTGTTGCTGAATAAGTCTCACAGATAGATCATGCAACCAATTTTTGTACCCTCATTTAAAAAATCAATTATGTGAGATGAAACAAAAGGCGAAACATGTTTTGTTCGAACTCATAAAATACGCCACTTGAGAGATCAAAAATGGAAATATTATTACCCTGATTTTTACAAAAATCACCAAGGCCTCCACATGGAATCATTTTTGGACGAACCTTCACCAGCATCTTTATCCTTATCACTTTTTGAAAAACTGCTGGACGGAGCTGGAGCTGAAGCAGCAGCTGGAACTTCCTCTAACTTAATTTTCTTAGGCGATTTATGAACGGCCAAAGTCAGCAAACCCTGCGTTTGAGCCTCCTCTCTGAACCTCCTCTTAACACCCTGATACAAGTTCTCCTCGTTATTGGAAGATCCCTGCAACATTTGTGCTTGCCTGTAACGCTCAGAATTGTTGGTTATGATACACAACGGTTCCGAAACATTTTCCTTTTTCACCGGGTTGATTGGGAACCGCATGTTTTGGATCTCCTGTTGCTGGTGAGTTTTCAGTTTGATCGGTTGGAAACCGACTGGGCTAATCGGCGGGCTTAGAGGTTTGGAGATTTTCAGGAAATCCTCAGGCTGGGTCAATTTTGCGCTTGATGGGGTCACCGTTACGAACGCGCTTGGTCGTTCCTCGCTCAACTGACTCGAGAGGATTGAGGAGAAGCTGGATTTCGGAACTAGGAAGGCAAAATCACCATTGGGCAAGCAGCTCGGAATCAATTCAATCCTTGTGTTGTTGTTATTATTATTATTTTGGTCATCTGAACTAAATCTGTTTTGAGCGAATGAGGCTAATAAGGAACTGCCTGTTGGGAATGGGTTGCTAGGGAATCTGAATTGTGGTTTTTGCTCGATGGAGCCGGCGCATTTTTTCAAGTGGGCCACGAGGCGTTGTTTCATGGCTGGGTCGACTCCTTCAAGTTGGTTGACGTAGTTGGTGACTTCGTCGGCGCATTCGACGAAGCCCGCTTTATATTTTTGTGCTACTGTTGGATCTGTGCGGATGGCGAAATCGCGGTGCTGGCGTTGGACGTTTTTCAGGTGTTTCACCGCCATTTCCAAGATGTCGGCTTTTTCTAACTTTGAATGACGTTCTGGCTGTAAAATTGAAAAAACATGAAATTTGTTTGTAGTGAAGAATTTTTAATATATTGCATGAAGAGCTTGGAAGATCATTAACAAAATTTGGGGTTTGTGAACTTTTTCTAGAAAAATCATCATACAATCTAAAGTCTGTAAGATTTTTCTCAGAAAATCATTATATAACAAGCCTGTAAGATTTTTCTCAGAAAATCATTATAAAACTCCAAATTTATTGATGTATTAAAAATAAACTGAAAGGCATGAAATTATCTGGTCATTTTTCGAAAAAAATCCACCAGAGTCTGTCTGGTGGGTTTTTCTCGAAAAATCACCATGAAGAGATTGGATGATCAACAAAGTTTGAAGTCTGTGAGCTTTTTCTAGAAAAATCATCATACAATCTAAAGCCTGTTAGATTTTTTTTTCAGAAAATTATAAAACTCCAGATTTTTTGATGAATTGAAAAAAAGAACTAAGAGGCACGAAATTATCTGGTGATTTTTCGAAAAACAGCCACGAGAGTCTAAGTCTGGTGGGTTTTTTCTCGGAAAGTCGCCATGAAGAGATTGGATAATCAACAACTTTTGGAGTCTGTGAGCTTTTTCTAGAAAAATCATCATACAATCTAAAGCCTTTAAGATTTTTCTCAGAAAATCATTATAAAACTCCAGATTTTTTGATGAATTTAAAGAAAACTGAGAGGCACGAAATTATCCGGGGATTTTTCGAAAAACAGCCACCAGAGTCTAAGTCTGGTGGGTTTTTCTTGAAAAGTCACCATGAAGAGATTTGAAAATTATCAACCAGGTTTGGAGTCTGTGAGCTTTTTCTAGAATAATCATCATACAATTTAGTCTGTAAGATTTTTCTCAGAAAATCATTATAAAAACTCCAGATTTTTTGATGAATTAAAAAAAACTGAGAGGCACAAAATTATCTGTTGATTTTTCGAAAAAATCCACCAGAGTCTAAGTCTGGTGGGGTTATCTCGAAAAATTACCAGAAAATGTTGTGCCTCTAAGTTTTTTTTTCAAAGTCATCAACAAATCTGGAGTCTGCGTGCATTTTTTATGGAAATCGGCAAATAATCTAAAACCCATCATACTCTTATCGAAAAATGATTATAAAATCTTGATATCTCGAAAAAAGGGATAATAATAATTATTTATTTTGATCTTTACACCCCAGATTGCAAAATAATTTTCTCGCAGGCTCCGAATTATATGATGATGATCTTTCTAGAAATGCCCACAGACTGAAAATTTGTTAGTAATTTTCAGTGAGAACAAAAAAAATAAGAAGTTCGAGTATTTCTGAGGATTTTCCGGGAAAACGCCAACAAGTCCATTTTCCTGGAAAATCCTCAGAAACACTCGAGCTTCTCAGTTTTTTCTTTGTCTCTGAAAATTACTAACAAATTGATTTTTCTAGGAAAGCCCACAGACTGAAAAATTGTTAGTCATTTTTAGAGAGAAAAAAAACTGAGAAGCTCAAGTATTTAAACAGTATTATTAAACATGAGAATAGATTTAAAACAGATTTAAAAGATTATTTGATCGAACAGGAAAATTACTCTATTTTAGATTATATGAATAAGTGAATGAATGCATACATAAGAATATGTACATAGCTACATGTATTAATAGTTTTTCTTTTTAGTCAAGTATTATTTTAGGAATTGTATAGTTTCTTCTTTTTTGACGCATTCGATTGGCAACGGAATATGTTACTGTTGTAATTATCCTAGTAATTATTGTATGTATCATGTACTATCTCCATTTTGAATAAAGATTATTATTATTATTATTATTTCTGAGGATTTTTCAGAAAAACGCCAACAAGTCCATTTTCCTAGAAAATCCTCAGAAACACTCGAGCTTCTCAGTTTTTTTTTTTTTTTCTCAGAAAATTACTAACAAATCTTCAGTCTGTGGGCTTTTTTTATAGAAAAACCATCATCTTTTAATCTAGAGCCTGTGAGAAAATTATTTAGCAATCTGTGGTCTAAAGATCAAAATAAATAATTATTATTATCCCTTTTTTCGCAAGAAAGGCAAAATGGTCATCTACTAATCGATGCTTTACTTTGATAGTGGCACAACTAAAAAAAAAAGGAATTTATTTGTTTTGCATTGAATCTATTCAAAAGTCAATGAACTTCCATTGTAGAGAACGGCACGAACATCTTAATTTCCTTTGGATAGCCACCAGAGTACAGTTGTGCTGATATCAACTTGATAACAGTATACATATGGGTCGCCTATTTCCAAGAACCCCTAAATCCGTTTCAAAACAATGGATTTAGAGGTTTTTGGAAATAGGCGACTCATATATATAAAATAAAAACAAACAAATTTCACTTGTGCTATTATCAAAGCAAAGCAGCTTAGTGAACAACACAAATTTAACTTTAGAACTAATAACATGTAAATTGAACACAGTAAAGAACTACTTAATGAGAAGCAGTGGCGTAACTTGAAAAACAATTTCTGGGGAGCCCTATATATACCGAGTGACTAACCCAATATTTCTAGGGCCAGATTTGGTGATAAACACTCGGTATATATAGAGGCCCCCCAGAAATTGGTTTTTAAGTTACGCCATTGCTTTCCATCAAGAAGTTCTTTACTGTGTATAATTTAGATGTTATTAGTTATAAAATTGAATTTGTGTTGTTCATTACGCTGAATGTAAATAATATGATTTGATTGAGTCGTCTGTAAATCATACATACAGGGAATTTTTCTTTCAAGTATACATATGCATCGGCTTTTTTTAAAAGATTTCAATTTGAAGCATTAAACGAGTGCTGTCCACTCCCGGATTAAGCATGAAGTAAAATTTCGAGTTTAGAAAAGCCTGAAAATTTGGTTTGGTCGCGTAGCGCGAAGCGCGGAGAGGCCAAACCAAATTGTCAGGCTTTTCTAAACTCGAAATTTTACTTCATGCGCCAAGCGTATTAAACACTGATAACGATGAAATATTGTGAACAAGCGAACTTCACTTGAAATCAGTCCTATGCGCGTGGCGCATGAAGTATAATTTCGAGTTTAGAAAAGCCTTAAAATTTTGTTTGGCCGCTCCACGCTTCGCGCTACGCGACTCGAAATTTTACTTCATGCTTAACCTGGGAGTGGAAAACCCTCGCCTACAGTTATAATCTTGAATGTTTATTAACCAAAAATAAATAAACCTATATTCACAGATATATCATATGGTCAATAAAAAAAACGTCTAGAGTGTTATAATTTTATCTTTGTTAAAATTTATGTTTGCTACAGGCTTTATAAATTGTCATTTAAATCGTCAAACATAATAATTATAATGTATAATTTTAGAGTTGCCAACCTACAATATATTCCATAGCACTCTAGAGGTTTTATTTTATTCAACATACGATACCATTAAACAGAAAATAAAACTATTTTACAAAATAATTCAATTCTAAAGATAGAAAAAATGACTTCAGTTTCAGTTTCAACATTTGAAAAGCTTTCAGGATTCAATAATTAAAAAGGTGGAAATGTAATCAGGAAAAATTTATTTCCACCTTTTTAATTATTGCAGCCTGATTTTTTATTAAGCATAAAACACTTACGTCCTTTTTCATAGCCACCAAGATAAGCTGTTTGATCTCGTTGAGACAATTATTGATCTTGGCCCGACGCCGTTTCTCCATTATGGGTTTATGGGTCTGTAAACAATAAAAAAAAAACAATATAAATTTAAACTTTCAGATAAGGATTAACTTAAGATCGAAACGTGTTATTATTCTCCTGCTCCCTTCTTCTGAGCCTTTTCTTCGGCTCTTGCGGGGGTCTAGACTTAACAATACCTCGGGCCCTTTCAAAGGGCGTTCTGGCTACAGGTAATCGAGTCGACAAAGGGTGAGTTTAGTGTATGTGTAATTGTAGTCACACGCGCCCTCCGAGAACCGCTAGACTTTGGGTTTCTCATGCAGATATCTTCCAGGGAATTAATGATATTATTTCATGAAAGTTAATTTCAGTTTTATAAATTTTTTTGAAACAGTTTAAATACTAGGAATAATAACTCTTCGTACAATTAACCCTTTCGGCCCTGACGGTGGCATTTGCCACCGTTAAAATATGGTAAACATACTGGGAATTTTTCTTTTGAATACACATATATGTATGCATGAGCTGTAACTTTTCCGATAATTGTTTGTTTTTTAAAATAGTTTAAGTTGAAGTCTTAATCCAGTGTTCTTCCACTCCCAGATTAAGCATGAAGTAAAATTTCGAGTTTAGAAAAGTCTGGAAATTTGGTTATGTATACTGTATACGTTGTAAATCTTCATTCGTTGGTTTTACTAATATTTTAAATTGAACTTTTAAACGACTGTTTTTCACTCCCAGATTAAGCATGAAGTAAAATTTCGAGTTTAGAAAAGCCTGAAAATGTGGTTTGGTCGCCTAGCGCGTAGCGCTACGCGACTAAATCAAATTTTAAGACTTTTCTAAACTCGAAATTTCACTTCATGCGCCACGCGTACAAAACCCTGATTTTAGGTGAAATTCAAAATATTCTACTAAAGCAGTATGCTAAAAACTGAACATCATATCACGTCAGTGTTTAGTACGCGTGGCGCATGAAGTAAAATTTCGAGTTTAGAAAAGCCCCGTGAAAATTTGTCTCGGGTCGCTACGCGACCCTCGACAAATTTTCTACGCGGGGCTTTTCTAAACTCGAAATTTTACTTCATGCTTAGTCTGGGAGTGGAAAACACTCGTTTAAAAGTTCAATTTGAAATATTTGTAAAACCAACGAATATCGAAAGATTTACAGCGTATACAGATATTGAGATATGTATACTCAAAAGAAAAACTATCTGTATATCTGGGATAGTAATAAATAATATGCAGTATACAAAACATTTCTTTGGGCACCAGAAAAATTCCAGGGCTGAAAGAGTTAATGTATGTTTAGTAAACTTTTTAAGGAAACACACCAGACGACAATGCAACCCAATATACAATTACGAGTATTTGCATTGTGTACAAGACGCAAATTGTATATTGGGTTGCAGTTATTGTTCACACGTGCGACAGACTGTATATTTAATTTAACTAATTTGAATAAAGTACCTATGTCTATGTATAATAAAGAGTATTTTATAAATAAGAGCCAAAGGGGTAATTAATCTGTAAAAATTCTTTGGTTCGTAAGGGAATAATTAAAAATTTCATTAATATTCGCCAGCGTGTCGGTCCGGTTAATAAATCTAATTTCCGAACGCACGCTAAGATCAATCGCAGCCATTAATGGAAAAAGTGAGTTATTATTCCCCTGGGATCCTTTGCTGCTATATATAGCAAATGCATAAATCCGCTCCAGCCCTTTTTTTTTCGCCAGTGCCCAATTAATATGCATACACAAATCATCAATTTCAACATTTTCTTTGCGATTATTTAAAATACACGTGGATATCAATATAATATTAATAAAATCAATTTGCATAATAGAAAACAAAATATTTGTTTAACAAAACACATCATAAAATAATTAATATCAAAGAATTTGTGTCAGTATTCCGAGACCAGATACCTACAGACGCGTTTCGGACTTCGAGGTCCTCTTCAGTGTGGTCCCGACCCAGTGCCGAGGAATACCGAACATTTCTGACTATTGTTTAACAAAATACAGTATAAAATTATTAATATCAAAATTGAATTTGTGTTCAGTATTCCGGCACCAGATACCCACAGGCGCGTTTCAGACTTCAAGGTCCTCTTCAGTGTGGTCCCGACCCAGTGCTGAGGAATACTGAACATTTCTGACTATTTCAAGCCAATATGTGAAAACTATTATTGGATTCGATAGCTAACGCCATCTAATGCTCCATAGTGGCATCGACAATGACACGAATGCACAAAGTGCATATACAGGTCACTGTCACTGCCGGAATACTGAACACAAATTCAATTTTGACATTTGTTTTCTGGTTTCACAAACAAAGTTTAGCTCGTTCGTGGACGCAACAGTGACCTGTATATGCACTTTGTGCATGCCACTATGGAGCATTAGATGGCGTTAGCTATCGAATCCAATAATAGTTTTCACATATTGGCTTGAAATAGTCAGAAATGTTCAGTATTCCTCAGCACTGGGTCGGGACCACACTGAAGAGGACCTTGAAGTCTGAAACGCGCCTGTGGGTATCTGGTGCCGGAATACTGAACACAAATTCAATTTTGATATTAATAATTTTATACTGTATTTTGTTAAACAATAGTCAGAAATGTTCGGTATTCCTCAGCACTGGGTCGGGACCACACTGAAGAGGACCTCGAAGTCCGAAACGCGTCTGTAGGTATCTGGTCTCGGAATACTGAACACAAATTCTTTGATATTAATTATTTTATGATGTGTTTTGTTAAACAAATATTTTGTTTTCTATTATGCAAATTGCTTTTATTAATATTATATTGATATCCATGTGTATTTTAAATAATCGCAAAGAAAATGTTGAAATTGATGAAATTATGAACGGTGGAGGCTTCTACTTCGTTATACATGTTAATTTAATAAAATAAAACACTTTAACTTTGTTTGTATAGCACAATATTATTATTGTGTTATACATAGAAAGTTAGTGTTTTATTTTATTAGTTTTAAAATAATTAATGTTTTAAAATAATTAATGTATAATTCGACACTCGTTGTTTTTTAAATGAGTTCAATTTAAAGATTTAAACGAATGTTTTTCACTCCCAAATTAAGCATAAACTAAAATTATGAGTTTAAAAAAGCCTAAAAATTTGGTTGTTCTACATATAACGGGAGTTTTTCTTTCAAGTATACATTTTTCAATATACTAAATACGCTGTAAATCTTCAGATATTCCTTGTTTTTGAAAAATAGTTGAAATTAAAATTCTACCGAGTGTTTTCTACTCCCAGATTAAGCATGAAGTAAAATTTCAAGTTTTGAAAAGCCTGAAAATTTGATTTCGACGCCAAATTGTGTTCTTCTTATGAGCGCTCTTTTAGATTTTCATATTTTTTTCTGAATTCAGTGGTGTACCACACTTATAATTTGGCAATCTGTTGTTAAAAAAACTCAACTTTCTAGGGTATTTTATACCCATGTGTGCATCGAACTTTTTTAGAAACTCTCATGGCGTCATCTATTGCTAAA